>CM061531.1:233225168-234425168 GCA_030545055.2 Neoaliturus tenellus
CTCATGCGTTACCAACAGTCTCTCAGTATTGTGCGGACTTTTGTGAGGGGAAGCCATGTCGCGAGACAGTTTAGGTAAGAAACTTAGCCGTGTTAAGTCTTTATTAGCTGCTCAGTGTCCACCGCTCAAGGTCAAGCAGGTTTCGACTTTAGCTAAGTGGCGTAAACTGTTGCGCGGACACCCTAAGTTTTATACCAAACGGACTAATGTAAGTTTTACTGATGAAGATTTGTTTAGAATATTGGAAGAAATGACTTTTCCTTGCAAAGTTCAGTTAGTTACTCCCATTCCTGACGGTTTAGAGTCTTAGTCTCTCGAGCCAATATACCTCGAGTGCGCGGGGTCGGACAGTCAGTCGCTCGGTGTCTGTCGTAGGGTGCACATCGCGGTTTTAGTAATGGTTAAAGTAGGGGGGCTGAGACTGTTCAAGGTCACCCGAGCGGTGTCACATGACGGTTTAGGCTGAGTAACGTTGCAAACTTCAAGTTTTCTCGGCACTTTTGCTGTTTCTTGTCTAATTTCGCTCCAAGTCGTCAAGGTCATGGTAACTGTGACTGAAACTCGGAGCGTAGTGCGAGAAACAGCAAAAGTGCCGAAAAATTTTAGGTTTCAGCGTGACCTTGACCTTTTGTGACATCGATGACGTCATCTTGGTGACGTAAGGGGTGATGACGTCATCAGCACGTCATTTCTGTGACGTCATGGGCATGACGTCATGGATGTGACGTCATTGGTGATGACGTCATCGATTGCGTCATCGATGACGTCATCGATGACGTCATCGGTGAGGTCATTGACCTCGATGACGTCATCGCTCAGGTGACCTTGAACTGGCCCAGCTCCCCTATATCTACACTACTTGCGTTAGTGATTTTTCATGTTTCTTTAAAAGGAATCTGGTTTTATGCATTCAACTGCCGCTCTGAGAAACTGGTGTGTTATTTTTGTTATTATTTACGAAGTTAAATTCGTATGTTGGCATTGATAATAACATCACTGAATATTTGTGCCAATGAATATTTGATGCGAATAACTGCTGTATAACACTTACAATAATTAGGTTTTCAAAATTAACACTTTTACAAACACGTTTGACTTGCAAACACAAGGTCTAAGCAACAGTAAATAAAGCAAAAGTAAATTAAAAAAAAAAAAAAAAAAACGCTTTAGCCAATGAAATAAAAGGGAGGTTAAACAAACCCCTCCCACCATTACTTCTGTCTACTCCCTCGAAGTATCAAGGTTTTTATTTTATGTGATAAATGTTTAGACCACATTCTTAAAAACTGGAACGAGGTAACACGTGAGCTACTGGAAGCACGCTCCGCCAACATTGACAGAAGGGCGAAGACTGATAAAATAAAGACTACGACGGTATACATGTAAGAAATCGTAAAAGTCTGTTTGTAAATGCTGTTACTGAACGGAACTAACAGGCAACGGAAGATTACAAACTTACGATATTTGAGAATTCTATAATAATCAAATAAATTTAGTTTGTTGTGTAGTTTGTTAGTTATAAAAATATATAATAATTTGATATGTGTACCAAAATTATGACATATTTATTTGTGGTAAATTATTTTAAAATCAACGTTAGTAAATTATACAGGGTGTTCGGAAAAAACGTTTCAGGAATTCAGGAGGTTATTGCCCACATCAAAATAAGCAAAAAAGTTCCTGTAAACATATGTCCTAAAATGCTTCGTTAACCCACTAGCCGCCATTTTGTTTTTTACACTAAATAATTTTTATTTCCGTAATGGATCATTGTATTAAATTAATATTTGGCATGCACCTTCATCATAGCAATACCCATTTTCAAGAAAAAAGTTATTTTTTTCCAATGTGTATTTTCAAAATGGCTGCCATTTTAAAATTTTAAACTAAAATACCTCAAAATCGGTAAATTTTATTAAAATTTTATTAGACACAAAAAAGTTGACGAATTGAATTATCTAACCAATGGTACCAAGTTTGTAAGGATCCGACATCAAATAACGGAGTAATTGAGATTTTTCTGCATAAAAACATTGATTTTGCATTGCAATTAATGCAAATTAAGGTAATTTTAAATGAAAAATCTCAATAACTCTGTTATTTGTTGTCAGATCCTTACAAACTTGGTACCATTGGTTAGATAATTAAATTTTTCAAATTTTTTGTGTCTCGTAAAGTTTTAATAAAATTTACCGGTTTTGAGATATTTTAGCTTAAAATGTTAAAATGGCCGCCATTTTGAAAATACAAATTGGAAAAAAAATAATTTTTTTCTTGAAAATGGGTATTTTTATGATAAAGGTGTATGCCAAATATTAGCTTAATACAATGATCCATAACGGGAATAAAAATTATTTAGTGTAAAAAACAAAATGGCGGCTAGCGGGTTAACAAAGCATTTTAGGACATATATTTACCGGAACTTTTTTGCTTATTTTGATGTGGGCAATAACCTCCTGAATTCCTGAAACGTTTTTTCCTAACACCCTGTATATGAGAATATAAACCCACTCTTATTCGTATATTTTTATCAATATAAACATATAAAATGTCTTTAATATGTTTCAACACTATATTTCGTAAGAAAATTATATTAAAATAAACTTTAAATGTTTACCCTAACCTTTGGTTTTATGAATAGCTGTATAATACTTCATCATTAGATATCTCACTATTAATACAGTTACAATTCAAACACAAATGGAAGCGTAAAGCAACATGATTGAAATATTTACATTTCAAAGGGGGATTTTCAAAAGGCCTCGTATCTCTTTTGTGGGTTCCAAACTAGTTTATGTTGTTGTGTACCAAAAAGTTTTCTTACTTTCAAAGATATTGGATAAACCATTTAAGTGTATTATTTTTCGACAATCCGGAATTTGTAATTATTACTTAAATTATATGACCAAATCAATTGAAAATAAATAAATATTTTTATGAAATAAGAATTTAAAATATTCAAATATATAAGCACTAAAAAAGCATTATTATTTTATATTTTACTTCACTGATATTTAAATTAGTCATTTTCCACAACAAGGGTAGTTTCAATAATTATATACTTTACTTAGGCTTACCAAATAATATTCTATACCATATAAATTCAAATTTAATTAATTTCCTTTCCCATTTTGAGTATTACTTTTCGCTTATTCCTTTCTTGCTTTAAAACTACTTATCTACTATAGAAAGGGTATTTCTAAAAATAAACACGAACTCCTAGATAAAAAAATTTGGTTACACCGGAGAGTTGGTTATTAGAAACAATCAAAAAAAATTATACAAACTAACGAATTAAAAAGTGGATAAATAATTCTAGGGCATACAATTAGTCGTGTTTTATTAATTTTTTGTATGTTTTCAGTTAATGTAAAAGTTAATAGTAATAATCATTTCAAGTACCTAATTCAACGATGTCATATTTAACAAAATATTGGCAACTCTGTACGTGTTTTTTGTTACATAGAATCTTGAATCGAGGGAACAATCTTAGTTCGGCTAACAATCGGAAAATCATTTAGTACGGTGGTTGCCAACAGATACTCTTGATACCCAGTTGTGAGTATCAATTTTCTATTCGATTTAGTGCCCAAGATTAGGACGAGATTGCATGCTTTGCATTGTGGAAGTGTTGTTTCGAACTAACATATATTGAAAGAAAATTTAGGTCAAGTTAAAATCAATAGAAGGTAAAGTTTGATTCATATGATTGTAAATCAAACACAACTTAATAAAGCTATCTATATAAACATTACTATGGTATGCTCTTTTACCCTGATCACCATCCCTCGATTGAGGTTAAATTTATCTTTTGCTATTAACTTTAGCCTAATTCTTAAACATATTATTCTACCTTCAGCAAATCTTTCAACTTTTATTTTTAAAATATTGTATGGAAATAAAAAGCAAAATAAATAAATATAAAATTGCTGTCAACTCGTTTAAATTTATAATAACCAACAAAAACGTAATTGGTGTTAGACGTTTGGTGTACCAATCAGTGACTGAATTAATTCTTTAATTTGTTAAAAATAAATTATAAATAACGTTAAAATATCTCATGCTAAATGTTTTAAGTTAGGTAGTAGGGAAATGGTTTGAACAGTCTGATTGTCTAAGCATTTAGATTGAACTGTTGTCACTTAGCATAAAATAACAAACAAACAGAACATACCTAAATGTATTCAAACTAAACGAAGGGGTTAAAAATATATTCCAATACCAATTATATGCAATACATAATAATTTGTAAGCTATTCATCAAGAACACTAATTTCAATTATCCATGATATTTATCATACGTTAATGTGATCTTTGTGTTTTCTTTTGCCACTCCAGTACAAATAGCTGAGAGCTATTTGCAATGAAGCAATATAAATGTAAAAGCTGAAGCTAAGAAAAATAACCCAATGAGCTTTGTAATGGAACCGACCGTCAAAGTAGCGACTCCTTATTTTCTTGGTTATACTTTCTATTACTAGTGTTACATCTTCATCAGTTATACAACTTTTTGGGTTATGAAACATTCTAATGAACTTATTTGAAACATGAATCACCTAAATTGAAACACTGTTATTATTTATATATTATTGTCACTTAAAAAATGACAATATTGTCATCATAAAAAAGCTGGGTTGAAATAAAACAATGGGAAACCACAGTTTTGTGTATATAATATATAAATAAAAATTATTTTGGTTGGTACTGTATATATAGTTATATAGGGTTAAAAAATTAAAACTAAGTAGTTAGTTTATAATATGATAAAAATCATAGTTTAAACAAAATTAAAAACTATAATTTAATTTAATTTATAACATTTTAAAATGTCTGATTATAATTTAATTTGTTTAAGTAAAAATTCCATTATTTTTATAATCATGGTAATACTACAGCATTAGAAATATAGCTAGTCAAGATGGTTTATTTTTAAGTTAGGTAAAGCAACATAAGAATTTCTATTGACTTTTAGAGACTTTGGACTAAATAAAATAGATTTTTTTATTTGAACTTTTAAGTTGGCATGGATGTGACAAAGCAAATAATGGGATTTTTATAGGCCTACTGTAGAATATAAATAAATGAATAATACGATTCATGAAATTTTAATTAAATATGATGTGTTTCAGTAGAAAAAACAACTATCCTGAAATTTGATTATATTTTTGTCATTGTCATAGAAAACAACACAAAACTATTTCAAAAGAACACACATCCTAATTCATATCCATAACTTTGTGATTAACAAAACAAATTCCAGTTGAAAAGTGTTATTAAAGTGTTTTTACTTATAAATGATTTACATATGGTGTTAGGGGAATGTTAAGAAAAACACAATGGTTTTGTGCAAATGATATAAAATATTTACAACGCTGTCACCAGGAAAGTGTAATTGTTACAAAAGAGTAAATTAAGCACACTCTCGACGTTGTACGACGTCGTTTACAATTGTTTGAAAAAACATAACCAGAACACTGAAATGACGAGCGAGTAGAGGTAAGTTGAACCTCTTATGAATTTTTGAGGAGGAGAAATGTAATATCGTACCGCCCTGACTGCTAATGAAAACAAAGCCCCGGCGTTTTACTCAGGGAACGTGCACTTAAACAGCACTTGGTTTGTATTACACTGGCCTTTTTTTTACATCTCTTAGAAAATTGATAAGAAAGCTCACTTCTAATTGCCTTTTCTTTAATTGTACATTAAAGTGCGTCAAACAGATGATATAGTGGTAAATATTGCTAGACTGTATGTCATTAATACAAATTTACTGTTACATTTGTAGTGAGTTATTTACTAAATAATTTTATTTTAAATGTAAAATGAACAATTAATCAAGCAATACAATAATAATAGTAACATAAATCTATTTCAACGCATTCTTTTCAAAATATTAACTAAACTAATTTAGCTTTGATAAATTAAACGTTTTAATACGGGGTACATAAAAATGTTTACGTTATTTGAACAAATCCAACGGTTACATCCTAAATCCTTGCTCTAAGCTGCACCTTGTCAACTGCTACTAGATGTTGTAAAATTTTAAAACTTAACAATAACTGTTGAGTGTGCAACATATTGCTTTGAAATATGACCAATAGGAATTCTCAGTGAATATCTCTTTAAATAAGAGAGACTGCATGGTAAGACCAGAGGAATGGACCACCAAAGAGGTTCATAATATAACAATCTAAAACAGGTTTTGAGTCATTTCCTTATTTATCTACGATTTAATTGATTATATTATTGTATAAACTCCAATTTCAGTACACATCAGCCCACTAAATATACATATATTCAGATTTCTCACACTATTTCATAATTTTTATCCAAATCCAGGTCAAAAATGTTGGCTTTACAGAATATTAAAAAACATTGAAAACAATAATTTACAAACAAAACAAAAAAATCACACCAAATGTCAGAAGGCCCGACAAAAAGGAAAGTTTTTATAAGTTTGTTGTTACTCTACCAGAACTAGTGGCTAAATATTAAAGCAGTGACCTACGGGTTAAACTGATTATAACTTAAACATGTCTACATCGGGGTTAAGGAAAACAATATACTAGCTGTAATTTCTTATCATGCTAATAATGTCAGTATTTATCAAATAATTTTTTAATTAATAAATAAGGAGTTTGACCTTTTACTGTGTAGGCCAATTGGTGTGTCAAAATACATTTTTGAAAGTGTAATTTCAGCTCAATACGGCTATTACTGGTCTATAATTCGAATCAAGGGAACGATTGGATTTTTTTATAATGGCAAGACTTTTGAAACATTACAAGAACCGTGAAAATCGTTTTTTAGTAAGCACGAATCTAAAATAAAAATTTTAATGGAGTTTTAAGTATTTCATAACAAGATTGAAAAATTTAAGGTGGTGTCAAATCTGGACCTTTGGGTAGAACCTTTGGGCGCAGGCGATTTAATTGTCGACGTGACTTGATCTACTATGAAACGAGTCAAGTTTAAAAAAATACTCACACGACGAACGGGAACCTGCAAAATGTCATCATCAGAGGGAACCGAGTGATAATTCTCGTAAACAGACTAAAAATAATCAGAGAAAGCCTTAGGCCTTATCCTTAGCCTTGCACTTATGCACTCCTCATCGCTATCCGAGACAATTGAACAATAAACATTTCCATCCCGTTTATATTTGATAAGATTAAAACTTCTTCTAACTTTAAACTCATAGTTGAAAATTTTTAAACTACATTTATGCACTATTACTAGTTGTTAAACTATTTTTTTCGACTAACCTCATACTTTTCAACCAATCTTCTATTGGTAAGCCACTTTTTACTTAGGGTAATCGGAAAACCATAAACTTTTGTTGGTAGCTGTGAACATTTCAGTTAATTTTGTAGCTTGGGTGGAATATGGGAGATAAGTGGTCATTTCAATAAAATTACATTGCAAAATCTATTAAACTTAGAAAGAAAATAGTTGAACACCCTGAAATATTTTAGAATTCATATGTCCTGAAGTATTACGGAAAATTTGTCATTTTACTAATTTCGTAATGTATTAGGAAGTATACATCCTAGGACAATATAAGATTGGTTAAAAATTTATTATTATCAAAGTAATTAGCATGCAATAATTTCGTGGGGTATTTCTTTGCCATCTTAAAGGCCCAAATAACAATGGTTTTAAACAAATAGGGGTTAAGATTGGTTATCTTAAGAATTCACTGGCTCCCATAAGGTTAAGCTTCCATTACTTTATGCTTCCGTTTTTATTTTATGTCAGTTAAGATTAATACAAAATTTTATGGAAGTAATAAAATTTCAAATCGCTCTTCACATCAATGTAAAAGAAACCAACATTTCGCTGTTAATATTTATATTATATGCAAATAATCATCGACCATACATATTCCTGTAGTTATATTAGTACATTGCAAATACATGTTTATTATTTTACTAATCGTTATAAACACTAATTTGGTTGAGACTATTAAATCTCTTTGACTGCAGTTTTTAACAAACTGCTAATATTTAGATATGCTGATTAAAGAGCAGCTTAAGAAATTATGTTTATTGAACCTTTGATATCATAATTTCAAAGGTGGAATGATTGCTAAGTTACGCTTCGATTGAGTCTGTTTTGAAAACAAACTTTCCCAATTACGAATTTAAATAAACTCTAAGATTTCTCTTAATTCAGTGGTAAAAGTTTATATGTGGACTTCATTCAATCAAATTCTTTAGAGGTTAAAAATAAAGTTATTGCCAATTGTGAGTAATTGTCAAAATTGTTTATGTGGGATGCACTTTAAAATTCAATTAAAAGGTCAATTATGGAAAAGTTTATATTGTCTATGCATACCATGGCCAGAACAAATGAGTTTCTAGTTACCGTCAAGGTATACAGAACCGAATGAGTAGGGACATCCTTATGGGGAAATGAGAACGCCGCCCCCGAAACACAGATAGCACCATCAAGACTTAGTTTTTATTCAAGGATCATACTGATTGGTTGAATAGAAACAGATGGCTGGAATAATTTTGCAGACGTTTGTTATGGTTTTCATTTTTTGTAAACAAATAAACTCATTTGACATTTAAGAGGTAGTAATAGCGCTTCATGTGACAATAAGGAGAATCCATCTATCTTAGCATTAGCTTTTTATTTTACTCTCGGGGGCAAAATTTTTTTACATGGGATGTCCCTACTTATTCGGTTCTGTGTACATTGTTACATTAATGCTAACAAAAAAACAATCTTTTATACTTAACAAAACATATCAGTGTGCGAGTATAAATCTGGTAAAATAGGATATAATTATGTAACGAGAGTTTACTGTGCAATAATAATAAAACAGAAGTGTTTGCAAAAAAGTGCACCTGGCTGTCAGTCAAGAATGATACTATAACATTCGAAATTGAGACATCGGCGAATAGCTTTAGTGAGATTTTGAGTTTCGTGGTTCTATATTTACATACTTCAAATTTGTTCTGGCAACCGATATTGAATTACCGTTATTTTTTATTGATAAAACAGTAAAAATCATACAATGTTGGTTTTCCATTGTGGAATGACTTCCTCTAACTTTCTTATTTAACCTAAACAATATCAAATTATTTACAAGATATATGAGCTAGTTCCTTTTTCTTATAATAATTTAAAATTGTTTACAAAATGTAAATATTTCTCATAATCCAGGCGCTTTATAGAATACCAAGGCATTTAATTCCGGAGTATTTGAGGTACTATAGTATAATTTACAATCTTTCAATTATTAAATTGGGTATTTTGTATGGTGCGTTTCTCCATGAAAGAAATGAACCAAGCCTATGCTCAGAAAATGTTTCATGTGCAAAATAATAATGAAAATATAAAGAAAACATAATGGGAATAATTTTAATAAGATCAGGACCAAAGACCAAGAACTATTTAATATTTTCTCATCAATTTATACTATAATTAGTAAAACTTGGTAAATTATATAACTCTTTTTGAAAGAATAAAGCTTTTCAATTATGTGTAAGTTTTTTGTATATTTAGGAGAACGACACTTCTAGGTGTTATTGGTACATGTTAATTTAAAAGAAGTTTGATGAGTAACCCCAAATTAAGGCCTAGAAGTAGATAGAGAACAATTTCGCAAACCGACCTCAAAAGGATGAGTAAAAAGTGGCAGGTGATAGAACCTTACAAGAAAATAATGTAAGAAAACTATGGTATACTATGGTATTCTTTTGAGTTTTGGTGTTCTGAATATGAAGAGTTTATAATATGTGATATGACCAAAACATACGAAAAGAACAAAAAAGAAAAATTAGTTCTAGAAAAACTGGTTAGGTCTATAGCTTGTTACACATCATATTGAATGTTGAGGGTCTTCATATTTTATGGTAACGGCATGAATGAGCACGTGGGAGTGAGTGAGGTGGGCAGGTCGCATAGTGAACATCGGACTTCCATGGACAAATGGTATTCCAAACTCTGCCTAAAAGCCATGGGTATTTATTTATGTCCAATGGTAAATAAAAATTCAATACAATATTACAAAAAGTAAAGTAGCAACAATGTATCATCGTAATATTTATTTAGTAAGTACTGGGTGGAATATAAGTCACTTGACAAATATGCATCCGATGAAATATTACAGAGCATGGCAGAATACATTTCTATTATTAATTCCGAAATCAAAAACAACATTTAAGACATTCGGAAAACGTTCTATAAACAAATATCACACATCACAATAACTATGGTTATGTTTCCACCATGTTTGCAAAGCAAATACACGTCATACACGTAGTTAGTTAGCCTTCTATTCATTGTTTATCGAATAACAATGAACATGCAACACAACTATCAAACATAACCTCAAACTAAAGAGAAAAAAACAGCAATAACTAAATGACAGCAATGACTAACAGTGACTAACAGTTGTATGGTTTGAAACAACAGCTTGCCTTAAAAATTGTTAGGGTTGAGTATCATTTCATCATATGCATATTTTTTAATTGACTTGAAGGCTACTCGCACATCACCTGTACATTATAATCTAAGAAAAGTGTTATCTAGTCACTTTTATGACCCTAAAATTCATAAATTGTTTCAAGCACACATCAATAATGCATTTTACAAGCAATTAAAAATAGGTTTTTACTAAGCGAAAGATTAGAACTTTAACAACAATAAAATTACAAATATAATCCAACAAGTATAACTAGATGTAATATATAAGGATCTAAAAAAATTAATTAATAAATTATAATAAATAAGTTAAAAACAATAATAATGAGAAAATGTAATTTAGCAATAAGCATATTCAAAACAATAAGAATTTACAGATAATTAAAACTAGAGAACTCGTGCGCAAATTGCGCATTTTTCAGTATATTCCTTTCTGTTAGTGAGAAACTCGCTTACAGTACAATTCGAAGAAATTATACTATCTTAATGTCAATGTTTGAAAAGTATTTAAGTAGATTATTCACTGAAAAATGATCTATTTTATTTTACAATCTGACATAAAAATTCATCTGAAGGTAAAGCTGTTAAGTTACAATTCACATTTAAACATCTCATACTGGAAGTTGGTCAACGTTTTAAAACGCCCTCTAGTAATAAATCCAAGGCTAGGGGGGCGAATCCCAAATGAAATGACATTTTTCAATCACCATTTACACACATGCTAGATCATAAGCGTACACATCAGCCTTCAAAATCGGTAAAGTAGGTTAAGAGAAAAAGAGATGTAACAGACGAAACCCTTATTAAATTAAGTATGTTAATTTTAAATTGCATGCCATTTGTGAGCAAAATTCTGAGTTTTGCTTTTTATGTATTAGTGATAAGTTGCAAGTTAATTCTATTTTAAAGAACTCCATCAAGGGCGCACCAGTCACTTGTAAAATATGACTAGAATTACTGGGGAATGAAGATCTAGAAGAGGGAATGATAGACGGGGGAATGAAGGCTAGACCCATGGAGGAATAGTGACATGAAAATACATTCGAGCATCTAAGAGGTCTTAGCTGTGATGGGTAAAAAATGCTCATCAGTACTGAGTGATGGCGATATAATTGCTCCAAGGTCCTTGATCATGTTATGAACAGTCAGAGTGATGACATTTATTTTTTATTCAATGGTCAAACTATTTTTTTTGATTCAGTATGTTTTATATAATTTCATGTAGATATATTGATATCCATGGCATCAAAACGTTACCAAATGTTTTTTGTCTACTTTTTTATGTTTTTCAATGCCAGAGGAATTTTATAACGTTTTGAAAAGGAACAGCCCAACGATGCAAATTATATTCAAGGATTACTAGAGAACCACATGTGCTTGACGATAATTCTCACAATAAACACCTTAATGCCATTTGAAAATGGTAATGTCCTGGTGGATATGACTTCCTGTAAATCATTCAAGAAAAGCCTTAAAAGGTGAGGGCCAAGAAACCCCTGCGGCACACCTGACGATGGAGAGAATGCAGACATAGCACCATCACATTTCACAATGAACTCTCTTCTAGACGAATACCTATCCCAGGAAAAGAAACACTTAACATACCCCCCCCCCACCCTCCAGATTAACAATAAAAAGGCGATGATTGATGAGTAAAATGTATTCTGTTGATGTATCTTATATTCTGTAGAATGTCTAAGCTAAGTATAAAATATGCATAGTTTCATACTTTGCCTCCAGACCATAGGCAATGTAAACACCAAGGTTTATATAGAGTACCTGATTTTACATTTTGCCGGTAGGCCTATACGACCATTTAAGTCGAAATAAAGAGAAAGGTATGGAAATACGATAAGGTTAAAGATGATGCATCTTACAATTAATGTCTTTTTAAAATTATTTTATTGGTCATTATTGTAAATTAATTTTTATTTAAATGTTTAAGCTGTCATATATTTTTCTCCTAGAAAATATCAATATCTAGGTATATTATCGCCTTGTTTAAGATTGGAATTTTAACAAGTCAAGCCTATTGGTTGTTACAAATATACATGTATTAAAAGCTTGCAGTTCTTATAGTTTCTAAGCCTTTTCCGTAAATTATATATTTCTGCGTGGAAATAGTTGTTGTTTTACTCTTATGTTTTGTGTAATAGAAAATCTTAAAAACATATAATGTTAAAAATGGATTATTATGTTTTATACCAGAAGTTTCCAGAATTTAAATTATGTGTCGTAAATGCCTCTAATCCCAGAAATGATAATGCCAGTTCTGACAAAATAGCCAGTTTCGTGCCAAAGGGCCTTGTTTGTAGTAACTAGCTGCGTAATGGTATTGCCCCACTGTGTGTAACACTGTTCCTCTTCGTTCTTGTCATTTTAAATATAGGGGACTAAATTAAATTAATATATTGTATTTAATATATTAAATTCCATAATAATTATTAATATACATATTAATTATTACATATATTCATTCCAATTAATATATTGGGATTAATATAAACGTTTCCTCCTTAGTAGTGGTAAAACATGGGAGTTGGGTTTACGTCATCAGGATGACGTCACCGACAATGACGTCATCAACGCGCCACTGAAGACGTCATATGACGAACCATGACGTCATATAAATGACATGCTTATGACATAATTACGTCATGTAGGTCAACGTCAGTAGCGTGACTAGATGGCGTCATGTAGTCACGCCGAAAGCTAAAATTTTTTAGAACTTTTGCGGTTTATCACACTCTATTCGAGCCCTCGTGACCTTAGGGACTTGAAGGGAAATTCAATGAAAAACCGTATAAGTTAACAGTATAAACTTTAACTTTGCAACGTGCCAAAATCATCATGTAATCATCATGTTTTCAGTGTTCCATGTTGAAAAACTTAAAGTCCAGCCAAAAAGAAAAGTAATTTTATCATTTAAAATTACATTTCAAAATCACAGAAAATATTATCTAGTAATTGAATTAAGAGGTTTTATCATAAGTCTAAAATTAATGCAAATAATTAAGTCTAATTATTTGCACTAAGTGAATTGCAACTGGAATACCTATATATTTTTTTACTAATAGAATAGAGTCATTTTAATTTAACTTTTATTAGGAGGCCCGTTGAGTCTCAAAATGTTATCCTTACACATGTAACGAAATTTATTTAGTGTGAAAAATTTTATTTTTAAAAATCCACATAGATTTACACTGTTTTATTAAAATAAAATTCAACAAAAAAAATAACGAAAACAGTAGATTATAATGATGCAAAGAAAGACAGTTTTTAGGTTATTTATCTTTATTTCATATTTAGATAAATTTTAAGCTAAAACAGTACTAAATTTTTCTAAAAGACAAATTTTATTTTAATCATGCAAGATCGCCTTTGGATCATGTTTAACATCGGATAGAGGTCGCATTTCAGGCATTCCTATCCCAGTAAAGGACAAAGGCAGTCTGGCATTGTAATTATGAAATACTCGCTTTCATTCTTAATATCAACGGTACTTAAGTTTTTCTTTTCAAGCAATTTTAAGTTCAAGAAATTATTACTACAAAAATGTGTTATTATACTCTAATGTTACATTTTGTTTTGCAATGTAAATTGGAAGAAAGCACCTTATTGATGCATGTTCTTGAAACTTTTAATTTCATATAGCAACAACACGATTTAGATTAGTTATAATAATTAATAATATATATTGAAATTAATGCCATGAACGAAATATATTTTGTGGTTGATATTACTTATAAAAATAGTTTATCGAGACAAAAGTCCATATATATTTTCAAAATGCATTACATTGTATTAAGGTTAGAACCACAATTAAAATTGAAGATATTACAATCCAATAATAACATCAGTCTGTAATTGCGTTAATAATGTAACAAAAGAAATAATGTAAAATAACCGCAAAACACATACATTTTTCAGAACCTTTGATCAATATTTCGGAGTTTTTTTTTCTGAGCAGAAATACAAAACACACAACACAAATAATATGTGTCATAGTTGGACAATCAGAGATTGAAATACTGTATTTATTCAATCATGAAGGCCATAAAATATTTTCGAAGAATAAAATAAGTTTTATAAGAAAAGAAGCAATAAAAATATAAAAACATTGTTAAATAGGAAACAAATCGGGCTCTCGTGTTAAAAGCTTTCAAGTGCAGGTGTGTTATGTGTGGCAAACCGGCCATTTGAAAAACAATCAATTCAAAACCACTTCCTTTCGTGCCCATTTCGTCTCTTTTAATCCTGTATAAGTTAACATAAATTAAAACATTTTTTAATTTACAA
This sequence comes from Neoaliturus tenellus, assembly GCA_030545055.2. Lineage (NCBI taxonomy): Eukaryota > Metazoa > Arthropoda > Insecta > Hemiptera > Cicadellidae > Neoaliturus > Neoaliturus tenellus. The sequence goes on from CM061531.1 coordinate 233,239,905, forward strand.
AAAAAGTAATATATGCTTGTTACATATTTAATCGGTCTGTTGGAAAATGTATTTATTATTGAACTAATTAATTGTAATTGAATAAGTCATTCATTAGAAATTTTACAAGACTTAACAAAATACCTAACTATTGCAGCTCCTAATTAATAGTCACCTAGTATGAGACCACTGTCGTAACAAACATGGACCTACCTAGGTATTACGTGTACCATAAAGAGCTTATATTAAACCATTTTTAAAATCACCATAACATATCCATGAAATCTGATATTACGTAAAGACTGAAATGTAGTGGATGACGGCAAGTGGATGTTAAATTCAAAAATTTCCTATCTAAAGTTTCCATTTAATTAATCAATATAGAATTTATTTTTTTGCTCAATAGAGCCTTCTGATCTGAGTGTTAGAAAGTATTAGAAAGATGAGGCGTCCCAGTGGTGGCTTCGGTTTATAATAGGCCATGCAGTTTCCACTGCTTGGCGCAACACCTCAAGCAAACGGAAGAGATGTACGAATGAAATTTCTGGCTTCGGTGACGAACCCAAGCCGGGCAAAAACGGGATGGATAAGAATTCAATATTTGACAGTAGTAATTCAATATTAAGACAGTAAAACTGTCTTTGAATCCCCTGTGCTGTGATTACAGTCACGCTTCCCAAACATTGCAATCCAGGTGAAACCGAGATCTGGTCCGTGGTGGCCTTGTGAAGATCCACAAGAATACCAACATGGGTGCCTCCGCTACTAAGATGGTTTGCCCGAGACCACCCTCGAGGGGGTGTTCTCCCCTGGCTGTCAGTGGGCTCCGACAGGTGGGCGTTTGCCTCGGTTCTCGAGGTGACACTCGAGGAGGTGGGAAATATTGTAGCAACAGAAAAGCAGGTCTTAAGGTGAAGGATCGCGATTCTCTCACTGTGACACGCAAAGTCTCCGAGAGTCGACCAAACAAGTGGCAATTGAAGATGGTAACCCTCGACCATTCTGGTGGAGAACATGGCCATCTCCGTGTGGGATATCTCAGCTGCGTGGTGCGTTTGAGGACCTTCGTCCTTAGGTGCTACAAGTTCTGGACTATGGGCACCGTCGCAACGAGTGTAAAGGCCTGCGACGTCCGCGGAAGCCGCAGAAGTTTTGGAAGAAATAAATCGCTTCCCGTGCTATCAAATGAGACCGTGCACACCGCACGTCTGCGGCGACTGCGGTGTCCGCGACGTCCGCGGAAGTTTTTGTGAGAATCGGTCGGAGAGCGATTTTCCACAAACTTCTGCGGCGTCTGCGGCCTAGTGCATGGGCAATGAACACTTCTGAACCACGCGAGTCGCTCCCCCACTCGCACACCGCGTCATCAGCAATGTGTTTACTGTCGTTAGTCGTTGCTGGTGTTCTGTGCCTTTATAAATAAATTTATAATGTTATTTTATGGAAGTTATTATAGTTTAATTAATGTCATCAATCATAGTTAATGTCATTATTTTATATTAGTTTTTTAAAAGACTCAATTAAAAACAAGAATAACAATCGCAATTACCTCTCATGGGAAAACCAATTATTATTTAAAATAAAATTCATGGCAATTCATGCAATTTTATTCTTATAAATCTAAAGATGTACCTCCGTCGCAGCAGACCTACTTAGCGAATTTCCAATGGAGTTTTGGTATATTTTTACAACTACTGTATTGCGTATTCGCTATAGGGATATTAGCTAATATAATACTTGATACAGTAACATATAAAATGAACTTGTCAAATACTTAAAAAGTGGATTGTAATATATTGCATTTCATATCAGTATCGGTTAAATTAAAACAGTGTGTACTAATAATACATAAAAGAAAAAACATGGTAAAACAATGTAGTCCAGTCAACAAAAAGGTATAGAGGGAAATGCATGGAACACAATTTTTGACTTTGCAGCTTTGTTTGGACTAGTTAGGAGGTGAACATATCAAAAGTCCCTGCCTCTAGCCCTTGTGCCCGGGGGGAGGGGGGGGGTCAGAAGGTCCCATTTTTGGGTTTTTCGCTTATATCTCCGAAACTATGCGTCCTAGCGACATAACCACAATATACAAAATGAAAGCTGGTTAAATTTGCTACAAATTACATACCAAAATGTTTTCAATATCTTGCATAGTTTTCGAGATATCAGCTCTTGAAAGTCGGTAATTTTGGAAAAAAAAAACACTTTTGCCACACAAATTTTGCTCTATTAACTAGATAACTCTTCAATGACGCACCAAAACACAAGTACCTGTCATTTTGTTGTAGATAATTTAATTCCCACAAAAAATATGTGTAGATTTACTGTGACATAAATTTTCGTTGAGGTTTTATAGCAATTTCAATAGTTAGTTAGTGTGAAATCTGAAAGTTTGATTCAATTGTCTTAATCAACTGTCTGATCAAATCTTTCAATTTCAATCAGCTGTTTGATTATTTTACGAAACAGCTGTAATATTGTTTGTACGTGTTTTGTTTATTCTGTATCCAAATTAACTTTTGTTGTTTGAGGGTATAAACAATGGTGCTTAACGTTAAAAGTATTACAGTGTTTGGTGCCACATTTAAGGATTTTTTGAGTGTTGTGTGGTCAAAATGAGCAGCAAATGTTTTGTTTGTGGTGAGAAAGTGAGTGAATCGAGTCCTGATGTCTGTAAAGTGGGTGAAAAAGGGATGGTTTCTCTTAAAAAAGCCAGTCAAGAGAGGGGTGATGGCAAAATCAGCCAACTTGCCAATTTGAATTTAGTTATCGTCCACACGTTGTGTAGGAAAAAATACACAAGGACCCAGTCAATAGCGGCTTTCAAGAAACGAGAGGTATTAAGATCTATTCCGCCTGAAACATTGGTGCTGCGATCTTCATTACCCAAGTTCAATTTCAAGGAGAATTGTTTCATTTGCGGAGAGTTCATTCAAAATGAAACTAAGAAGAATCAATATAAAAGAAGGACGGTGTATACAGTCCGCACTCTTGATTTTCATGAAGTATGTTTGAATGCAGCCTCTGTAAGGAATGATAGTTGGGGTCAAGAAGTGATCCTTCGCCTTGCCGGTGTTAATGACCTTGTTGCGGAAGGAGGGACTTATCACAATGACTGTCGTCTAAAATTCATCAAGCCCTTATATGCTCATGAGAAATCAGGACGTTCCTCAACAGAGTACATATCAAAAGCCATGGATGACATTTATACCTTTATTGATAACAGTACAGACTGCCAGTTTTCACAGACTGAAATTCTTAACGCAATTTCGGGAGAAAAACTTGTATGGAAAACTATAAAAGCTCATATTCAAGCCAAGTATGGGTCTCGTTTGATAATTTCTGAAGGTTCCAAAAGATTTGATGTTCCTGTTCTGTGTTTTTTGGATACGGCAAACAAATCCTACGTGATGTTTGGTATGAAGAAAAAAAGAACAAGGAAAATGAGGAAAGACTCAGAATCGTGCAAAAAGCTGCTGAAATCATTAGGCATGATATTCAGAGTAAAGTTTGCAATAACAAGGAATACCCACCAACCGATGATTTCTTTAAAGATGCAGAAGATCTCCCAGTATCCTTACTCACTTTCCTCAAAAGCTTGATGATGAACAAAACAAAAAAAAAAAAACCAAAGAAACCAAGAGGAAGTGTGTTACAATCGCCCATGCCATAACCTCAGTCATCAGACCCCGTACTTTTACTTCTTCAGTATTGAGTGGCCTTTCTCTTTTCCTCCAAAGAAAATACGGCTCAAGACGATTAATTGATCTTTTAGAAAACATGGGGTTTTGCGCATCATATCACGAAGCACAAAGATTGGAAATGTCTGCTCTTCTAAATGCTCAACCAAGTGTCAATGCAAATGCATTCACTCAATTTGTGTTTGACAATGCCGATTTTAATGCATGTACATTAGATGGAGTCAACTCTTTTCATGCCATGGGTGGAATCAAGTGTATCACACCTGCCAGTTATGTTGAACGGTCAGAATCAGGCTTCCTTAGACTAACCAAGATGCCTACGTCCCTGGAGACTGGAAAACATGGAATTATTCCACTTGAAACACTAAGGGATAAGGAAGTGGGATTACAGTCGGTCATTGTAGAAGAATTGATGATCCCAGACAAGCCTACCCAACCTGATCCTCATGAAATCCTTTGGTACATTGCTAAACAGCAAGGTTTGAATTTGCCCGGGTGGAAAGGGTACATGCAGTCCATAACCACAGGACAATACAGCGAAATGACAAGAGTTATAACACTTCCCTTCATAAACGCTCCACCGTCCAGCTATGACACGATCTATACAGCGCTTCAATACGCAGGAAAGTCATGCGGAGATACACAAAAAACGTTGATAGTAACGTTTGACCAGCCGCTTTACTGGAAAGCGAGAGAGATAGTGGCAAGTGCTACTGCTGGTTCATTTCTAGCAAAAACCGTCATTCGCTTGGGTGGCTTTCACCTACTAATGTCCTACTTGGGAGCCATAGGATATCTTATGTCTGGAAGTGGCCTAAAAGAACTTTTGAGCACAATATATGCCCCTCTATCAGTGGAAAAAATGATGCAAGGCCATGCTTTTGCGAGGGCAGTAAGAGGCCACCTACTTGCAACATGTTCACTGGCTACAGTGATTTTAGAAAGCGTACAGTTGACTGAAGATGAAGTAGATTGAATTAGAAACATGACGATGAATTTCATGAATGAGCCCCCCTCTCAGCTGGCACTAAACCAAAACACTCACCTCAAAGCACTGTCTGGCAAATTTGGAGCCGCCATGGAGCTTCTGAGCAGCAAAGGACCCACCGCACAGCTTTGGATACAGTACTTCAAAATGGTTAGCCTTATGAAGGAATATATACATGCAGAGAGGTCCGGAGACTTCAATGCACACCTTGAATGTGTAAGACGTATGATCCCTTACTTTCATGCGGCGGGACACTTCCCATATGCAAAGTCGTGTCATCTCTACATACAAGACATGGAGAAGCTAAACGAAAAACTATCACCTGAAGAATACCACAAATTTGTTAATGACAGTTACTTCACGATGCGCCGATCCGACCGATTTTGGGCGGGAGTCTGGTCAGATATGACTATTGAGACCACCTTAATGCGTTCTTTTTCCAGCAAAGGTGGCATAACTCGTGGCAGGGGAGTCACTAACAGCACTCTTAGTAAGTGGGTGGTTGGGATGAGTGCGACTCATGATATCTGCACTTCTTTAGAAGAATTCAGTGGAGTTCTATTTTCCACCAGTGAGCAACATGCAGATTTCGGGGAAGCCCGCCAAAAGAAGGATGCATCTGACACAGCTAAGCTCACCGATTGGTGTGAAAAATTTCCTCCCTTCCCAGAGACCAGTGACATCATGTCAATTGCGACAGGAATTGTTGGAGATAAAACTATCACCTGCTACAATGCTGTTGCCGTTGGTAAGCAAGCTATGGCTAAAATGGTCGATTCCCCCTTTTCTAACATCAAATTGGCTCGAAAAGATCGAGCTCTTCCCCTTTCGACGGTGAGCTCATCAATCAAAATCAACGACGAAAAGGTTCCTGTAGATCCATTCTTATTATTCCGACGAATTTCCATAAGTAAAAAAACAGATGAAGATTTGAAGATGTACCTGGCATACGAATTGGCTCCGTTCCCATTAGCTCTATTCAATGACGGTGGAATGAGGAAATCAAACAAGTTAGCGCTATACAAACTTTTCAGCACTTCCACCAAGGATGTTCAAATCTCACAGCTATACATCGTATTTGACGGAGGTCTCCTCCTCCATAAAGTAGTTTGGCAAAGAGGTGCCAATATATTGTCAATCTGTGAGAGCTACGGTACATCAAATTCATCAAAAAGAACTACGAGGAAGGAGATGTACTGTTGTCTTTGATGGTTATTCCTCATTAAACACAAGCACAAAATTAGCAGAACAGCAAAGGCGCTATCTACTCAGCAAGTCTGCTGACATCCATTTCAGTGCAGAAACAGTGATAAACGTCAAACAGGAAGATTTTCTTTCGAACACGTTCAACAAAATCAGGCTCATCAATGTGCTTAGGGTGGAGCTTGAGAAGAGTGGGATCAAGACCCTCCAAGCAGAAAGTGATGCGGACATTCTGATCGTAGATACTGCTGTTAAAATGTCTGAAACAACATCTGTTGGTATTGTGGGTGAAGATGTCGACCTCATAGTACTGTTGATGGCTAAAGCTGATGCACATAAAGACATTACCTTCATCAAGCCTGGCCGTGGAAAGACAAGGGATTCCTTCTTCTCTTCCAAAGAACTACAGAAACAAGATTTCAAGGACGTGCTGTTTTTGCATGTCTTTACTGGATGCGACACAACATCTGCCGTATTTCGGAAAAGCAAGATCGCTTTTGCGAAGTTGTATATGAAGTCGCAAGAGGTCCAGAAAGCAGCCGCGGTCTTTTCAGACCCTTTCTCTACCACCGCTCAAGTACAGAAGGCGGGTGAAACCTGCATCTTGAGGTGGTATGGGGCTTCAGCTAAAGAGACTTCCCTCAACGAATACAGGTACAAGTCATTCTTAAAATCGGTGGCCACCATCAAGCCTGATATCTCTTGTCTGCCTCCAACTGAGGGTGCAGTAAAACAGCACTCCCTACGAACATTCCACCAAGTTCAACTGTGGCTGGGAAATGAACTGCCTCCTCAGATGTATGGGTGGAAGATTGAGAACGACTGCCTGGTTCCAGTCCACAGTGAGCTAACCGCTGCCCCGGAGGACATTTTGAAAATGGCTTTCTGCCGATGCAAGAAAGACTGTGACAGCACAAAGTGTGGCTGCAAAAAATCGAACCTTAAATGTTCAATAGCATGCAAAAATTGCCAGGGAAACTGCCTCAATCGAGGCTCTCATCTTGACTCTGAAGATGAAGAAGAACAAGAGGATTCTCTGGCTGTTTCGCTACAAGATACCAATGCCGAATATATTGAAGATATTGGAAAAGACGAAAACAAAGACGAGGATGAAGGCCCTTCCCACCCCAAGAAAGCAAGAAATTGACCCAGGAATGTTTTTCTGACACATTTAAATTGACATACTGTTGTAATGTGTTTTATTATTCTAATTAAAGTTTCTAAAGCAATAAATTTTGTTTTGAGTTAATTTTTGTAATTCATCAATCCTCCAAATATCACTTGTATATGCACAAAGAGAGTCGTAGCAACAATATGTTCCCCATTATAATGGTATACATCTTTTTTTAAATTAAGTTTGAGGAACCAGGTATATAGACCACAACTACAATATTCTAAAATGAGTGTCTATGATATTTAGACGTCCCAGTACTAACTATAAATACATAGTGGTGCATATTTTGGCCATTGTGTTGACTGGGAATGATGAGAATTTGAAAGATTCATTAGGTGGAAATTGCCGCAAAGCATCAGATTTCAAGCTAAATATTAAATTTGCTATAAAATTTTAAATAAAATAGTTAAAAAAGTAAAGTAATATATAATTTTTATGTGATTTTAACTATCTACAACCCTATAAAAGGTATTTGTGTTTTGGGTGCGTCATTGAAGAGTTATCTAGTTAATAGAGCAAAATTTGTGGGGCAAAAGTGTTTTTTTTTTCAAAATTACCGACTTTCAAGAGCTGATATCTCGAAAACTATGCAAGATATTGAAAACATTTTGGTATGTAATTTGTAGCAAATTTAACCAGCTTTCATTTTGTATATTGTGGTTATGTCGCTAGGACGCATAGTTTCGGAGATATAAGCGAAAAACCCAAAAAAGGGACCTTCTCACCCACCCCCCTCCCCCCCGGCACAAGGGCTAGAGGCGGGGACTTTTGATATGTTCACCTCCTAACTAGTCCAAACAAAGCTGCAAAGTCAAAAATTGTGTTCCATGCATTTCCCTCTATACCTTCTTTTTAATGTTAATTGCCTGGACTAATGTAATAATACAAGAACATGCAATTTTATTCGTCTGGACACATTGTATTAAGAACGAGAAATAAAAAAGCTATTTAACAATTTATATACAGTAATAAGAGACTGATCACCTGTCCTTATAGTTATGAGCGAGCAAGTGGACGTTTTGGAACGTCGCTGGGCGGTGTGAAAGGGGCGCGTCTGCGGCGTCTTCGGCGTCCGCGGACGCCACAGACGCCGCAGACGCCGCAGACGCCGGTATGTAAGAGCCTTAAGGGAAAGGATTGGTCCGTTCTTTCCTATAAATGTTAGAATTAGGACACGCTCATAAAACTATTGTCAAAACGGGTAACCTTTGCAGTGAAGTCGGAGGGGGCAGCCGCAGCAGTCGACCATGACGCTGCTCCTGGAGCAAAACGGGATTTTACTCGGATTGAAAAAGTTTTTGGCATCGAGTTTGCTGCAATATTCTCTGCTGAACAAGACCTTTAACTAAAAATGTATATTGCCCTAGGCTTACATTTAAGATTTTATTGTCACTCCTCATGGGCCGTCCCCCAACGGGGATATTAAGCCTCCGCATATCTTACATTGAAGTAATAACTCAATATTAATGAGTAAGGTTACTTCCTGCTAAACTGGTTGAAAATGTTATAGGTGCAGACACTAAAAATGTAAATATTTTCAACCACTACCCTATATATTTCACCATCTTGAATTAACATTTTTTCAGGGTTCGGGATTAAGTATACTTTTTCCCTGGCAAAACACTTATTTTCATTTTAAGCCAAATTTTCTTGGGCATGTCACTACTTTACTTTCGAACTCATGAATGGCAGCCGTTGTTTAGAAGTTCGGCGCTCTAACCATAACGCCACTGACTCACCCAACACAACTTTTTGTATGTATTATTTAAAACTATACAATTATTATAGGTTCTATTATTAAATTACTTAAATAAAAATCTTCATATTAGATATTTCAATCACCACAAAAAGTAATAAAGAGTTTGAATGTTATTTTTTTCATAATCAGTCATTTTGAGAACTTTTAAATAAATATATGTAAGTTTTTTAAAGCAATATTAAATATAGTGTTTTATTTTATATTTAATTAGTGAAAAATCCAATGGAATTTAACATTTTATTTTGATAAGAAAAAAAATAAATTGAGATTTTGTAAAAACCCATAAATTGTAGATGGATATCATTAGTACAATCAGACACATTTTTTATTTTTACTAATATCGTTACCGTACACATTTTCAAATATGTTAGTTTTACGGGAATAGTTATTTTTCAATTCATAATAGCTTAAATCAGTTTAATAAATGTTTTCATACTATTTTAACAGCTTATAAATGTATTAAAATTACAATTGTATATAATAGTATATAAAATCATGAAAAAAGTTAGTAGCTTTTTAAAAGTTCTATAAAACTTTTTGCCACCCATTTTCCATTTTTCATTGGGTTATTCAATAATGATGTTTTCTTACAACTGGTCGATATAGATAGTAACAAGACTGGGTTTGGACCGTTCCCCGTCAAAGCGTTAAAAATGCCACTGCCGTAGATAGACAAAAAAATAGTGATTGATAACTCTTCAATTGAAATGCAAAGCATTGTAAGGTGATTTAGTCAAAAGAATTAGTCGATTTTATGTATAATTTTTTAGGGAAAATTCGGCACTGTCAGTACTCAGACTTTAATAACGGTGGAATCTTCATGTCAAAGGCCTGAACGTATCAAAGGCTATCCCTCCGGGGTAGAGATTTGTAAAGCTTATTTTCTGCAGAATCATAATTGTAAAAAATACTTCTTATATGAATAATAATGATGTTCATAGTTTAGTTTATTTACATGGACACGATGGTTTTCCTTAAATCTTAAATATCAATGCAATAGCAATCAAATAATGCTATGAAATACCTAGGGGCCTATGCTTATTTATTGTATGCTCTTTATTAGGAAATAAAGTTAAGAATAATATAAAATATAAATCCTATTATTGTCTCGTTAAATTTAATTGCATTAGCATGAGACATGTCGTGCTTAATTTTTAAAAAAGAAATAGAAATATATAGTTTGGCAAAAAAAGGGCCTGAGTGGCTATGCAATTTGATACCTGATTTAGTCTCAGTAAAGAAAATTAGAATTCTTATTTTCTTATATTTTATGTATATTTGCTAATTTGATTTATTACTTCTTTAAAATATCAAATGTAAGCGTGGGTAATTATGCCAATAAAGAATTAGGTCTCAACTAATAGGGAACAATGCCGTAAACCCGATCTTCAAAGAATAACCCAGTCAAAAATAGCAAGCAATCCAAATTTCCTTTGAAATCTTATTACCTAAAGTAAAAATGGCAATATCTGCAAAGTCCTTTGATAATATATGAAATAAGCTAATTAATTTTTTCAATGCTTCTTTTAGGGGACGCCCATACGAAAAACTACATTAGTGTAATTTATTGTCATAATAAGTTTAAAGGGGTTTGCATTTTAAGGAATTTGCTCCTTCCTGAAATTTTATTTTACCTCAACAGTTCGAGTATATCAGGGTTTATTGATTTTTTTACTTTTAGTAATTCGAATTTTTTGCAAAGCTTGATAGGTTGCCGTTGTTGGCTTAGATATACTTTAAATGTCAGATTTGTAGAATTTCCCTATACTAACTGCGATCTTTAATTTGATTTACTATTATTTTATGCTGACACTTCATCTTTTCTTCTTACTCCTTACTGTCCGTACCCCTGGAGAGGTAGAAACCTTAAAATATTAACAAAACTTTTTTTCAAAAAAATCGATAAAATTTAGATAAAGGTTAGTGATAGATAATAACTTTAACGCTCATAAAGATTTATTTAAGGAACATAATGTACCATGAGAAAACTTATCATCAAGGATATATCCCCATTAAGCCGGTAAAAACACAGTGCCTGTCTTGAGGAATTAGGGGCTTGTTCCGGTACCATCTTTCATTAATCGTCTTGATAAAATGAAGAGAGATTTTAAATATTCACAATTCTCTTTTTTATGAAAAAAACCTTAAGATAAAAAATTTATGGATAAAAAAGTATATAAAAATGTTTTAAATAAACCAAAGGCTTAAATCTTCTCTATAATCAGCTTTAATGCTAAAAGGTCAGTTTATTAACGACAATTCCTTTACACGTTAAGTTTATTTTAAAGACTTAAGGAGCAGAAGTAAGTAATACTTGAAAAATAGTTACAGAAAGAAAAACACAAATTGGTGAACAAAATTGTGAACTAATTGTAAAGTAAAAGTACTGAATATAATTAAATAAAAAAAATTAAATTGAAATTAAATAATCATAAGTATAATAGTAATATCTTAATGCGTTTTATTAAGACAAAATATCAAAATTTTATTGATGAAAAGAGATATAATTAATAAGAAATAGCGTGAGGATTTGGTTTAATTGATATGGAATAAAGAAATTATCAAAACCTCGAAAAGAGAAAGTCATTTTAAATGCTAATCTTGTAATTAATTCCAAAGAAACTTCAGTAGAAAAGTCATCCGGAATTTTATGTAATCCTGGTATAAACGTGAATTAGCAAATATTTTGTAAATTTCTCGATAACACGTTGTTGATTTAAACTAGTAAACCTAAAGTTGTATCACAAAATACAGTACTATTAAATTGCCAATGGATCGTGTGTTTTGAATTAAACAATTAATATTATAATCTTAAGCTTCTGTTAAATTTGTTGTAGTTCTATAAAAATTTTACATTTGGTAATGTTATTCAAACTAAAAAAATGTTTTGCAGTTGAATAAAAGCTTGCAGTCGCATTTAGAAAGGGAAATTTTATCCAAACAAAGTTCACAGAGTTTTATATTCAAAATATAGGTTAAATTCAATATGATAAAACTACAATTAACACACGTTATAAGTCACTTGCTATTTTTAGGATATAATGTTATGTCTAAACTATAAATTTAATAATTTTTAATATCAATTAATGAACGTTACTAAAGAATGCAATGGATGAAAAGTCTACTATTATTGACCCTCTAAAATTAGTACACTTTTTCAGGGAATTAGAGTGCGATAAAGTATATTATAAATGTTGTAATTACAAAGCCTTTAAATCATAGCTAAATTAAAATATGGTTTTATAGGGTTTCTGTGATTATTTTTTTTGTGTATTAAAAAAATATCGATATTTTTTTAATACACAACAAAAAGAATTTTAGGTTTAGACAATATTCTCGAGTGACATTTTTAATCACTGTAAATAATTTTAAATTATGAAATATCTCTTTTAAAATTTATTTATAAATTATCGCACATAGTTATTAAGTGAATTGATGTTGTTTTAATTTAAAATATTAGCATATCGCTCTTGAATTTAAGGAAAATGATATCAATAAAGCTATCCTAATCTTACAAGACAAAACAATGTTACATTTCGGCCAGGATATTGACGTATTTGTCTTCCAGCACGGCAATGAAGCTATCAGATGCTGTGATTGGGGCATCAGTCTCCTGCTGACCTTTATAAGCGTCTCTCATTTCTTACAATGGTTTTTAACTCATTTAAAAAAAAATGTACATCCCTATTTAATTAAACTTTTTGTGATGATGTTTTATTTAATTGTGTGGTTGAAATTTTATAAATATGACATTTGAAAAAAAATCTAACATGTCAACCCATTTTGTGTTTTGTGCTTAGTTTAGAGCGATACTGAACAATCATATAATATGAATAGTAAACCTTACTCTTATGAATAAGGTGTATTTATATGTATGTATGTGTAAACATGGATCTTGAAAACTGCTCGAATGTTTTTCTTTAAACCTTGCAAATAACTTAGTTTTTGGATACAAATAATACATGTATGGGTCTCTATGCCACGAAAAATCTTATTTCATTATAATATTTTATTGACATTTTAAAAAGTTGAATTTGCCTCATGGAGTTATAAATTAAAACAATGAAATTATTTAAACAACTGATTCGATTGTCAAAGTACAACAAGTGTACTAGTGTAAAAAGTAGTTTTGAATTGTAGCCAGTTACCGAATTATACTCTAATAAAAACCATTTTTCATTTTTAAATCGTACTTTATACTGGTAATTATGAATGTTTATGTAAGTAAAATTATAAAACAACTTAGCAAGTTGTAAAATTGCAATTACACTTAAAACAAAAGAAATATTAACAATAATTAAAGCAGCTGCTAATCACAGAATTAGGGTCCACATGTTACAGATTTAATATTTGGTTGTAAATATATACACCAGAGTGTAGCCCCCGTTAGCCTACATTGAATGAAAGGCGAGTGAGCGGAGTGAACGAGCTCGTGTTGAATAGAAACAAGCCCTTGTAAACTTGGCACGTAATCGTACCATCGGGTACTTATATTACTTAAAAAATCGTTTAAATTTACCAACCAAATGATCAGCTCTCAGATACTAATTATAAAAGATAATCTATTTAAAATTTTTATTAGTCATAGTAACAACTGACATAACACTTACTATTCTAATTTTAAAGAGTTTAAATATTAGGCTATTGAGACTTTATGACATGAAACGAGTAAAGCAAGGATATTGTTGAGATTTCAGTAAAGAGCAATGTAAGGGCACTTAGCATACTTAACTCGCACTTAAACGACCTTTTGAACAAGTTAAATCTACATAAACTTATTCAGATACATTCCGAAGAGTTTTCTGAGAGGTTATCCTTCCGTTTTTTCTAGTATTTTTTATAACTACTATTTTTACAGAACCATGTTACTTTACTACGTCATGTGTTTATATACTATGTGGCTTATTAAGTACATAAAAAGGTACTTTCAAAACTATCCTAAAGTTTACTCAGCAGATAAAGTAAAATTATATGATTTCAATGCAAAATACACCCCGTCGCAGCAGACCTGCGTACTCAGCGAGTTTCCTAATTAGTAATATTAATTTTGACCAGATAAACCTGAAACCAAATGTAATCACATGCTCATAAATAGGGAAATAAATGTCTAGTCTCCTTATGATAAATAGAGAAGAGTATGCAGGTATGCTGCCATGGGGAACACTAAAAGTAGGTTTTTAGCATAAAAACAATTTATTTCAATCATATAAAGCCATATACTAAGTTTCATCAATATCTGTCCATTGCTAAAGGAGTTTGCCTATCCTCCATATGATTAACATGGGAAATGAGTATGCAGGTTTGCTGCCATGATAAGCATAAAAACCAAACTTTTTTCTCATAAATGGATGAATCTCAACCTAATGATGCTAAATCCCAAGTTCCATCCAAAAATATTGGTTAATAAGTGAAATATTAACACATCCTTATTCTCCATAAGATTAACATTGGAGCTTCAAAATACAATGTACTGTCTTTAGACTTTTTAATATCTCGGTAACCAATGAAGATAGAGCAAAGCTTCAAAATACTAAATTGTGTGTTTTTTTTTAGCTAAATCCAATGGTCAAAACAAATATTAAAAAAAAATTTAAATTACATATGAAAAATGCAAAAAACCCATTTTTGGGGTACAAAACCCCCCAAAACTACCCCTTCCGGTAGGTCGATATGTCTGGTTTACGAACTCATCCGAATAAACGTAGGATTACACATCTCTACCAAATTTGGTGTTGATCGGACCTTTTTTACGAGAGTTATCGTGTCTAGGGACACATACATATATATATATATATACATATATACATATATATATATATGTATATAAAAATTTTAATGACTATTATTTTTTGTCTCTGGGCACCTAAAAACAAAAAAGTAACATGGTCCCGGGCTTAGGTCTTACCATGAGACCTACGGTAATAGCTTATTCCCTATGGGAAATTCGCTAAAAACTTACATTAATAAATATTATTTATAATAAAAAATGATCAGTCAAATTCTAAATGAAAGTTTTTAAATATTTCGGTACTTTATTTACAAAGCAAGTATACTTCTCAGCAAATTCTTGTAAGCAATAAACAAACTTACAGCACCATATGGCACAGACCTTAACGACTGCTTATGTTGTGGTATCTAGTTACTATAAAACAACCAAACTAGCGCAATAACTGGGCACTGAACTTTATGTTTTGTTATTTTTGGACCACGAGTTCACGTTTATGTCAAAAAACATTTAAGTTTGTAGGTTGATAAAAGTAACTTTTTTTAAATCTACACTGTAGGTAATATTATTTACCTACAGTAAATAATATTAAATTTATCGTTCGCTCCGCTCACACACCTTCACAACGAGCTCGTTTGCTTTGCACATACTCGCCTTTCATTCAATGTAGGCTACACTCTGGTGTATATTTTTTCAACCAAATGTTAAATCTGTAACACGTGGACAATAATTCTGTGATTAGCAGCTGCTTTAGTTATTGCAGTGTTATTTATACTCCAATGCTAATTAAAGTTGTAAGTATGATATAGATGTAAGTAAAACGAATATATTTACAAATTTTTTGCTGTGGCGGAAACCACACTAAAAGCATATGCATATTATTAAAACTAGTATTCAATATATCTACAGCAACCACAACAATAATATAGCAATACTAGCAGTAATGACAAACAACTTCATCATTAACAAAATACGTCAGTATCAACGGATTTTCGAAAAATTCTAAAATATTATTTTATAATAATGGTTTTGTGAACTTTTAATTTAAAGAATATATAAGAAATTAAACATTATCCGAGATTTATTCGGTTTTGTATTTCGTTTTTTTCTCGTTAATTATAGAAAAAGCGAATAACATGGCACCAGTGTTTATATTCAAAATTATTGCGAATACGTCAACTGCATCAACCCTGGCGTCACCTTTCACTTATATTTTCCGACAATGATATTGTCTCGTGAAATTTCTACTTTTTAAATCATCAAAGTATGAAGTTCAATACTTGGAAATAAAATAATTAACTGATTCAGTTAAAGCGAGACCAAAAATACTAAAAGTTTAAAATGAGTAAAGGATAACTAGGTAAAAAACATAGTGAAATATCTTAAATATCAATTAATATATGGCCAATGTTACACGATGGAGGGCTATGGAAATATGATGAATGCCGGTTATACTGGGCAGCCAATTATAAGTCTTTCACCACGACATTATACAAATGTGTGATGCTTTACTATTATAGCATAATCCTAGCAACTTTTAAATTATAAATAATAATATTTACATATAAAATTAACAGTAAAAATATTTAACCAGTACCACCATCCTTCCATTTCAGGAGTCAAGTGAATTATTTTTTAGTACAATAAAGTCATTAAATAGTTTACTGTTGATAAAACAATTACTTGAGATAAATTGATAATATCAAAACACAAGTGAAAAACTCATAATTACATTAGTCGCATAAATTCTGCTTCCATTAATCATCCCATATTTGTTTGCATATGCACTCATTTGTTTCTAAATTTATAACGTTTACTGAAATGGTTTTACCTTACATCCCACAAAAGAGAGTAAAACGTAGTCATCACTTGTGGTAAACAGAGTTTGGGAGAGAGAATCGAGGCAGGAAAGTTTCAGTGGGTAATCTCAAGTGACAAACCAAGTTGCTTAATTGAAATAGCATTCCAGGCAGGAGGTGAAGTCGGAGAACAGACACGTTGACTACTGCACACTGAAGTGGAATAAATAAATCGTTGAATGTTATTGTATAACCACTGATGAAAACTAACAAAACTGAAGAATAACGATAGTTAAAGTAAAAAAAAAAAAATACATATAATAATAAGTCATTGAATTTCAAAAAAATAAAAACAATACCGTATGTAAAAATTATTTTGAAATTTGTATTACAACGGACAAGTATTTATATAAAAATACAAAAGAAAAAATATAGGTTATGCATTACCTATTTAAATAAGAATAAATAAATGGATTTAAAAACGTTTTATAAATGTTTTTTCTTTAAAATCACATTGAAAAGTTATAAATATAAAAAAATTCTTTAAAGAATAGTAAAATAAAGCATTATTATACTATCTTAACGTAAAACTATACGTGTAAGTCATGTTTGAATTTATTTTTGTCATGTCATTGACACGGTCGCTTTATTTCAGTATTTTTTTAATAAGTATTCATAAAATGTTATATATTAGAGCGGTCTAAATATAACAAACGTTGAAAGAGATAATTCTTAATGATATAGTGTATTGTAATTGTGAAGAAGATGGTACACAAAAATAATGCTGTAACGTAATCCAAGAATACTTTTGTTTCGTGTTTAATATTACTTTGGTGAAAAGGTGAACAACATGACACCTGGGTGTGATGTTTATATTCAACATACCTGTTTCTACGTTAGAGAAAGCAGCTTCTTCTTCGTTTGTCTTATCTAAAAGAGAAAATTCAGTCATCTTCGTTTATATTGTATATGAGAGAAAATTCAGTCATTTTGGGGGTTTATTAATTAGTTTACAAAATTATGTAATGACGAATATCTAAAGTACAATATTAAGCTATTATATTTTGACTAAAATACTCAAAATTAAGCAACTGTGCATATATGTCTTATATTCAAAATCTGTTATTAATCTCAGCTTCTAATTATTGGGTCAAACATTGGAGCCAAAGGTTACACGGTAGTGAGATATGGAGATATGATTAATGCACGGTTGGTCTGTTCAGCCAATTACAAACCCTCCACCTTGACGTACTATCTGAAGTGAATTATTACCATAATATAATTCATAATTATTCCCATTTATAAAGCTATAGCGTAAAATACTGTTTTAAAAAATCCAACCTAATATCGTAGTTCATATCAACAATTCATTATCATCTTAAACTTCACTTCAAAATTATTTTTCAAATAGCTTAATACATTCTCTAACATGTTAATATGAAAATTATTACTTTAATAGTTACGATATTCATTACACTAATATTTATAAAAAGGCTCTATCATTGTTATACAACTAACTTAATTGTATTATTAATAAAAAAACCTTAAAAACAAAATGTAATAAATACTGAAAAGTCATGCATCGCTCCGGTGTGATATTCGAGTTAACTTTTTTCCAATACTCATATCTTATTTGTTTTAGGTACTTATTTAGATAGTATTAAAACGTATTTGTCGCAAAAATAAAAAAATTTATTTAAAATTAACATTAATGTAAGTTTTATTTTTAGGACTGTTTATGATTTTATGTTATTGGAAGAGGTTTTGTAGCACTTTTACA
This sequence comes from Neoaliturus tenellus, assembly GCA_030545055.2. Taxonomy (NCBI): domain Eukaryota; kingdom Metazoa; phylum Arthropoda; class Insecta; order Hemiptera; family Cicadellidae; genus Neoaliturus; species Neoaliturus tenellus. Next base: position 233,258,013 of record CM061531.1, read on the forward strand.
AACATTGGAGTGAATTATTACATTTATTTTAAACGTCAAGTGAAAAATAAAGTTGCGTTGTCAAAATGTGATCTAGCAATATGTTATGGTTTTAATGTTATATCGTGTAGTGAAGTAAATAGTCTTAGATTTTGTTTAAAGTAAAATTATGTAATTACTTAAAAAGACATAGAAACGAAATAAAACACTGTGAAAGAAATTAAAACTGTATTTCGTATTTTGTACATTGTATTTTGTATCAAGAGCCATGTTTTAGATTGAAGCGGATTTTAAAATACGTTGTAAATTTTATTGACGAAGTCTTGTTATTTATTACTACAAAAAAATATTAAATTATTTGTTAAGTTTTCCTTCAATAGCTTTAAAATAATTTTCGCAGGAGAGATTCTATAGTATTCACAAGTAGTATAGGTATATTATACGTATCACCAAAAGTATTATATTTATACATTAATACCATACCAAAAGATTTCTTCTAAAGTATTTGATCACATCAGAATGAAGAAATCAGATAGATCGAACTGTATCTTTTAACAAATATACTGATAAAACTTCAATATAAAAGGAAATGATAATGATACAATGAATTGTTTAATCTCATTAAGTTTCTATCTCTCTATCTCTCCCAGTTAATATTGTTATAAAAATATTCAAGGGAAAAGCTAAACCAAGTTTTAATAGCAATGAATGTCTGTTATTAAATCTCTATTGCAACTGCAAAGAAGGCGTGTTTGGTGCAGTTGTTAAAATAGATAACAACTGCTCTGTAATATAAATAGATCATTGAAAAATTTTAACTTATCAAAAGGTGTGACTCGAAATAGTTCTTTTAGAATATGACTTTAAATAAAGTGGCTTTTCTAGAACATCCCAGAAATGTTAGCGCAGCTATCTTTACATTGCAGATAGTTCAAGGGATGTGTGATGGAAGTGTTAAGTGGTGTGACTGGAAATACGATGAGTGGTTGGGTAAAAGCTTTCAGACTCAGGTGTGTTCAATGTGAAGAGCGGAGCATTTAGTGCTGTTACAAATACAGCATTTTTTTATATCTCGAATATTAACTTTAATTAGTTAGCCTTGTATTTCAATCATTTTCCGTACCTTAACACTTCGAATTCCTCTTACATTACCAACATTACTTCATAATACTTAGAAATCACAAACGTCACGAAGTTGAAGTTTTATTTTGCTCCTTTGAGTTAATTGAAACCGAAAGACCACTCTATATTTACATTTTAATTTATGGAATACGGTTTTGAATGACGATATCTCTTTTGTTATACATTTCGTAATGTGTATTGAAGAAACTAGTAGTAGCCTTGGATGAACATAGCTGGAACAACTTTATACTTATTAATCCCCACTAAACTGCCACTTTGTATTCAGTGCCTGAACGTGTGCCCTCGCTCGTGGTATAGTATTATACGATTTTATCCATTTCAAAGTTTTTACTTTTAAGGAGTATTAGCTTTATGAGCTTAAAAATTACCGACATATATTTTGAATGATAACGGATGACCTTTACCTCAAATAATATAGAGTACTTACCCTTGATACTACCTAGTACTTCAGTAAGAGTATTTTCATCTACACGTAATAAAACTGCGATACACATTATAAATAAATAAACATAAAGAACTATTTAATTTTAGTTAATTTTATTCAATCGGTCACGATTCTTATTTAGAAAGAATAGCTAAAAAATTACTTCAACTAAAAGAAATTCGCATTATCATTTACTTGTTATCTTATATTTGTAAGCGAATTTAAAGGCACAAACAAATCGTTAAAAATATGCTGTGAAAACGCCAAAATATAAGTATAAAATAATCAAACCACTAAATAATCAAAGTATTTTTCGCATGTATTCATACTACTCCCTTGTATCTAAATCACTCCTAAAAATTATCATTCCCTTTGATTTTCGCTTTAATTCCATCTGCTTTTCTTAGTATTAGTACTGCATTTCTTCTTGTGCCTTTTATTTCTTTTTTCTTCATAGCTAATCTCCTTTATGTTATCTCTCAGTATCTTCTCTAACTCTGACCTTATTGTTAAATGTATAGATATAAGCCTACATGAACATTAAAAAAATTACTTAGTTATAACAAACAACAATGCATCTTAATGTTACCAGTAACAGTTTTTGAGGCCTCCACTTTAATTATTCCTCCTTGTTATTATTACAATAGAGGAATATTCGAACCTAACCTCACGGTGCTGCGAGTGGGGAGATGAAATCACTTTGGCACAATCAAAGCAATGCATATTCATTTGCAAATTGCTTCTGCATACCCCATGGAATGCCCGATATATCCATAAAACGGTTGCAAACTTATGCAAACTACGTACATGAAGTCAAAAATATTTAGTTTTTTTATAAATGTATATTGATCATACGGAGGTAAGGTACATATATAAGTTTATTTACTTAAAATTGAATAGACCACAAAGAATTTTTTGAAACAATTTCAAAAAAATATTAAAATATGTGTATCTATGGTGAAAAACCCAAAGAACATTTACTGTATCTGTCATAAAGTCAGTTTTATACGGCTACTAAACACAAATAACTATGATGAATTGAATATTATCTTTTTGGGCCACCTTTTATAATCTATTTTTTAAAATATATGGCCGATTAACCTTATGCTGCAAAGTTAATATTCATTATATTTTATCATAAATAGTTTATTCGTTTTTCTAACAATTCTTAAGCGTTTTTTGAGTTGAAAATATTTTTAGTCTAGGTTATATTCAATATTTCAAAGTTAACTCAAATACAATGATGTTTACGTTATAGCAATTAATAATGTAATCAAGCTGTATTTAAAAATTAAAACAAATATAAAATTGGGTTGAGGGTTGGGTGTAGCTTTATTTTGAATAGACTTTATCAAGTCACATTCCATTGTAAAGCCTGGAATCGCATTACATCAGATCTCGGCCTGCTTTGCCTTTCATGCTGCTGGTAATATATTGAAAGCTAATATTAATACCAATGTAAAGAGAACTGTTCGATAATCCCTTCAAAAATGAAAGACAGTCAAACTTTGCTTTACAAAGAATAAATTCAATAATTTCCGTCATATTTAAACCCAAAATTTGAGGCAATTTATAATGTGATGTTAAAGATCATTGAAGCGTAAGAGTATTTACAGCTTCCACTAAAGGGACGCCCACAAGAAGTCTTGAAAAATATTTAAGCCTAAATAATACATACCGGTAAATGTATTAATATTCTGATTAATATTCGTATTAATTTATTACAGATCCGAAATCACGGGAATTAATATGAACAAAGTTATGAAATTATTTTTATTTTTCCCATAACAGTTCAATGCAAAATGTGATTGCCTTTTTTAAGTTTTGGACGTATTATCTATTTGGAGGCCGGTTTCTATATTAGTTATCTTTTCAAACGGTGTTAACAGTTCTCTCTTTAATGTAGGTAATTGTCAGATATACAAATTCGTTTCCATACTTAATTTCAACACTCTATCTAAATAACTTAACTGTGTATGTTTGATTATAACTGTAATTAGTTATTAAATGATAAAGGAAACTAATAATAATAAAAAAAGAATTATCTGCCTTATTATTCTAAGATTGTGTGAACAAATAAATTTACTTCCTATGCAGCACTCAAATGAAAACACAAACGATTTAAAAAACAAACTTAAATTTTATGTTGTTTCGGGGCTTATTAAAAGAACTAGCCATTATCTGTGCTCTTCCCTTTTTATTCTCTTCTATTTTGTATTACAGAAAGTAGTGTTTTGGTAATATAGTGTAAGATTTTAGTTTTAAATATTGAAAATGTCACATGGAAAAAATTGCATTGCAATTGTAAAAAGTTTATTTGACAATGAAGAGATTTGATATGATTTAACAAATTAACCGCACAATGTACTTATTGTTTTCTTTACCTTGAAGACCAAACCGCCAATGCCATTTCGTTGTAGATGTAATCTATCAAAGTAAGTGTTTCAAATAAAAACAACGCACGTTTCAGTTTCAGTTACTTTATAACCAAGCGTAATTATGAGTTTTCTCTACCAGTCTGCTCTACATAATTTTTGGGCCATTAGACACGTCTCCAAACAAAACACCTTCAGGCCAGTCGTTTCCCAGTAGTAAATTACGGACTTGGCCCAAGGGCTGATTAGTTTACCCCCACTGGAGCAATTACCCCCCCCCCCCCCCACCAACAATCGCTGTCATAGTTACCTTACAATTATTGTATGGCGGTTTTCATTAAATATATTTACTATAAGTAATATAATTATTCATACTAACAAATCTTTGCAGAATTATGAAAAAAATTTTGCAATAAATCCACTGTCTTTAAACTTAAATAGGTTTAATGGTTTATAATTTATGTAATGTCTAATATAGTAGAATATAATTACCCTTAATGACATTATTTATTCAAAGTATTAAACTTTTAGATCCCTAAATTTGTAATATAAAAATCATTAATTTTCATATTTGTATTGCATTATTGGCAGATATTTTGACAAACTAATAAACTACTGGGACTTTTATGTTGATTTTGATGGCTAAGTTTTAAATTAATTTGTATTAAAATTTAAAATTTACATTGAATTAATATTAAATTTGCCCTTCACATTGCCAGTCTAAATAGTCGGGAACATTTTCTCATTTGTGGCCTGTCTCTATTTATTGACCCGATAAAGGTATGCACATAAAAACGAACCCCCAAGGATTAATAGTAAAGATTCTAAATCCTCCTCAATCAAATTAAAAATATAAGCGACATTTAATTTTGTATCAACAATGTGTGAATGTAAAATTCAATGGTGTTCAGTGCACTATAATTTTTACGGCCTTGTACAAATATCTTAGAAAAGTCATCTAAGATATTTGAGACGCTTATAAAGGTCAGCAGGAGACTGATGCCCAAATCACAGCATCTGATAGCTTCATTGCCGTGCTGGAAGACAAATACGTCAATATCCTGGCCGAAATGTAACATGATTTTCTTCACAAGGATAGAATCTCTAACGTGTCGTTCTTATAGTTCGTACTATTTTTACCGTTATCAATGCAGTTTAGAAAGCAGCAATATTGCAGATATTAAATTTATTGCAAATAATTACATACAAAAAATCATTTAAGACAACTAGTTCCATTTAAAATTTTAATTTCACAATAAAAGTTTTTATAGTTACGAAAATACATACACAAGGTTTCAATATTTCTTATTCATACAATTAGAATTTATCATTTAAAATTTTTTACTTTTTTAACAAAATAATTAATTATTGTTGGACGTATAAGAAGTTTATTGTAAACTAATTTAAGATAAAATTTACAAAATTAACGTTAAAATTAGAATCACAGTAAACTTACGTTATATGTATTACCAAAACCTAAAAAATAGAAACAATACTAGAATGGATATTATGAAAATGGAACAATGTATTGTTAAGTTATAAATAGAAACATCATGTAGGGTATTGTTAATATTATAATGATGGCTCATTATTTTACTGTAGACTCAATACAGTATTATATATATTAATACATATCACAAAGCACTTTGTTATGCTATTCTACTTTATAAGATAGAGTATAAAACATTGTGATATTACAATATTATTAAGTAATATTGGAATAGTATGAAAAACATCAATTATTGTTAAATCTTACAACTCAAAGGTATTAAACCTTGTACATAAACTAACTATTAAACTTCTCAACAAATTCTAGTAAACAATAAACAAACTTAAAGCGCCAGATGCCACAGACTTTAACGACTGTTTATGTTAGGGTATCTAGTTACTCTACGAAACAGCTAAACTGGAATTAAGTGAATCGTGTATTTGGTTTAATAATTTTTTTCGGTTAGTTCATGCTTAAGAAACAATAGGCCTATGTGTTATTAAACAGAAAATATATGTATGACTACTAATTCGTTGGGAAACAGAAATAGGCATCACAAACAACATTCTATTTTAAGTCTATGTCAGTGATAGTAAAAATTATTTCACAAAAATTTTTGAAAGTGAATCATATTACTAGGTTTTGAAATATATTATTAAAAGTGATACATAGTTATATTTTGAATACTCCAGGCTATGTGATCTTAGAACGTTTTAGTTAGGAGTTCCATTTTTCTTCGGTGACAACGCGAATAACATGACACCTGGGAGTGATGTTTATATTCAACAACATGACTGTGTCTGCGTCAACTTCCTCTTCGTCACTTCTAAATTCCCTTTAAAATAAATCCAAAGTAAAGTTCGCTTTGTATCATAGTTCTTTTTAGATTTAGGCTGTGAAAATGTTCGCAAGAACCTATTTATTAGTTTTAAAAAGATAACAATTTTGCATTTTACATTCATAAATCATTAAAAAGTACAAGTACTTAAATTACTATTTTTTAAGATTTATAAAACATACCCAAGGAGATATTTAGTCACATAATATCCAATTATAATGATCTATGTTTACTATCTCGTTATAGATTAAACACGAGGATCCACAGTTCTTAGTCATACAGACATGATTAATGTACTGTTAGACTAGCCACACAATTGCATGTCTTCTACCTTGACATAATTTCTATATTGTATTATTTTATAACCTTGCATATTCTAATAATCAAAGGGTCAGCGATAATCTATTACATATAAAACAGCGGATTTCTGTCCTATTAGTGGCCCTCAAAGTCATTGTTTTTCGTCGCCTTCAACGGTAAAGACATATGTTAATTTTTACTGTGCTGACCTAAAAATATTTTATATCTAAAAAAATCTTCCTAATCCAAATGAAATAGAATAATGTAAATAAAAAATCCTTTAAACCACTTTTAAAGTAAATTTTCTTTTCATGAGCTCGATTTTTATACCAGCTGTTTTAATAAAAATACATGTAAGATGAAAGAAATCTTTTAACGTATACATAAGTAATTAAATTTCAATTATATTTTTATAATTCATCACCAACAAGCTGTAATAAGCTATTAAAAAATTGGAAAATATATCTTAAATCTTTTTTTAATTGCCTTATTTTTATTACCTATACTGCCCAAATATATAACTATATGATCAACATATTGTAACAGACACCTTTTAAGTGAGGGAGGCCCAGATTCCACCGGCTGGGGACAGAAACAACGAGGAAAAGTTTCACGGGATAATCTCAAGTGACAAACGAACTTGTTTAATTGAATTAACCTTTTACCAGGAAGTTGAAACTTTGAGAAGTCATGTTTAAGATTGCGTGAATGCGTACTCTTCTGGATTAATTCATTTTATTTTATGCGATTTTGTACACAATAAAACTAAATAAACTCAAAATAAAGACATGAGAAAACTATACAAACTATATACACATATTAATTAAAGTTTTGATAGTTCAAAAATAGAATTATTTGTCCAACTATTATTGTTATAATTATTGAAAATTATTGAAAAAAAATTTATATTCCTTTTTTTCCTGGTATTTAAGAATAGAACTAAACTAATACAATTTCAACTGCATTAAATTTAAACAAAAAGTATTATTTACACGACTTGATATCCATCTATTATACGTCAATCGAACAGAAAGTGGTTTTATAACTAGTTTTATTTTTTTCTATTATTTTATTAATTTAATAACTTTTTGATTTTTATTAAACGTTAAAATTTAAGAAGATGTCCCAAAGTAAGTCAGAAAAAAATTATTGATCTAATATTTTTTCTGATAGAGTTTATCACAAATTACATATAGTTATCATTTGTCTACTCAAATAACTCATTTAAAAGATTTACGTATGCCATTTAAGTCTTAACGTAAGATACACTAATTTTTTCATATGTTTGTTCTTCTAAATTTTTCAACAACAACATAAACAAAAATAGTCCAATCGTGTTGTTTTGTTAAACAAATGTAAACCAGATAATCTCTTCTCTTACAAAGTAAGTGATGATGAGTTGAATATATTGACCAACATGGTCTCAGCGACACTTCGTTTGTACTGCTACGAGAGATGTCAAGGGAAAGTGATAGAAGGTGTGAGGGGAAATAGGATGAGTGGCTGGCTAAAAGCTCTCAGACTCAGGTGTGTTAACTGCGGCGTGCCGGCCGTTTAGTGCAGTTACTCTCGCACCCCTGATGTACTATCACCATTAGGAGGTATTTCACGGGGGAGGGGGGGCAGCGTTTTTTATGTTTATTAAAAATAAAGTGTAATAAATTAAATAGTAAAGTATTGCTATTACCAGTTGATAATGGTCTGATGATGTATTCTTTGAATATGAAAGGCCTTACCAAATAAAATTTTAATTTATTGGATATTTGAAGAAAGTTAATTTAAAATTAATATTGCTATTACATTTATTATTTTTTTCTGCGAAGGATCTTTATATTTTACTAGCTGTACCTCGTGCTCCACTATGACGTATTTAATTTTATATCATACTAGGGGAAGCTCTTCAATTGGCTAAATTACCTTCCATTCTTTATTAATATATACAATATATATTTATAGTGAGAGAATAAATAATGATTTTACCGACACAGGTGGCAAACGTGTTACTTGGGACTTTATTTCGGAAATTTATTTGACTTCCCGATTAAAAATACTCTCGCTTTCGGACACCAGCCTGGAATAAATTATCGCATTACATCGGTACTAGGCCCACTTTGGTTTCGATCATTCATGTAATACAATGAAACACGTTATAATAAACACGTTATGAAACACGTTATAAACACGGTTATAAATACGTTATGAGACACGGTTATAATAAACACGTTATGAGTGCTGAATTCTGTTGTTTTCTTGATGAACGATATTGAATTAAAAAAAAATAGCATCTCTTTATGAGGGATTATTTCTGTTATGAATCTATGTCCATAAGAGTAACAGGGGTAATTAGTAAGGGAATGAATTTAACGTTGGATTTTAAGGAAATCCATCAGGTTTTCCTGTTTTGTTTTCAAAGCAATTCTTTATACAAACTTACAGCTGGTAAAAATTAGGAATAGAATTAGTAGCCTAATGATTAGGCCTATACAACAACTATAGTTTTAAAATAAGGTTAAGTTTGTGTTATACATTTTTATCTGTTATACATAATAAAACTCACAAAAGAAATAACGAACGAACATAGCTGTTATGAAATAATATTTAATAGACTTCACTAAAATTCCACTCTGTGTTTAATACCTGCAAGGGTTGTTTTGCTAACAGTGTCAATTATATCATAAAAATATTAAAACAAAATATTCTTTAGTTTTATGAAAAAATTAAATATTACTGTCTGTAGGGAATTACAGAACTATAATTGAGCTGTATTCTTTTTAAAATTAATTGTTCGTAGGTCTACTAAAATAAGATTTGCTAAAAATTTCTTTAATATCTATATTTGTACTTTTACAATACATTTTGAAGCATTTTAATTCATTTTTACATCGACCTTGTGTAATAAATGAGTATTAATTTGTATGAATAACCATATTATATTCAATTCGTATAATTATATCTTAAGTAAGTATAGTAAATAAAATCACTATCCTAAACTGGCAGTGTAGCTGAGTGGTTATAGTGTTCGGTTTTGAATCCAAATGTTGCCGGTTCGATCCTGAGAAAATTAGTAGCTTTTTAAAGGTTCGATTCCGAACCTAGTTGCCATTTGTCATTGGGTTATTAATTAATTATGCTTTCTAACAACTGGTCGATGTTAGATAGTAACAAAAACAAGACTGGGATTTGGACCTTTCCCCGTCTAAACGTAAAAAATTCCACCGACGTAGAGAGAAATAAAATAAAGTAAGCTTAAATAAATAAAAGATTAACAACTTTTAAATGAATACTCCAAAATTATAAGGAAACTTTCACATGTTGTCTTATCTTTAGAGCGAATGCTAAATAAACGAACAAACACAAACGATGTTGTTTACAAGAAACAGTTTAATCGTAAACAATCAAACTGGCGAAGTAAACAAACAACTGTCGTTGGGCGATTTGGCAAGTACGTCCACCATGTGTGGACCCTAGTTTTTTACTAGAATTTGCTCAACTAATAGATTTTTTTTTATTTGAATAAATTTATATTACGCTAGTTCATGGACTTTGGTACATCACATTAGGAAAAGAGGTGTTGTGATTTGGTTTATACACAACAATTAAACTACCCATGTTTTAGGAGCTTACGAAGGAATGAAATGCAAATGTTACATACTGTTGAGATCCGAAAGTTCCCTTACGAAATTTAACCTTTAAAACCGGTTTCTGAATTAAATAATTTTAATAAAATAATTTAACATATATTTGTTTAATTTCCCCCTTTTTTAAATATTTCTTCTGGATTTTAGTATATGACTTTATTTTCTCTGTCTTAAAAAGGTTCTGTAAAGGTCATACTTTAGGCCTACTTTCATAAAACCTTAAGACGTTAAACAATTAAAGTAAAATTGACGTGTCTAATTGACAGTAGAGGGTTTTTGGCCTTAAAAGGAAAATTGGCTTGAATGACAGTATTCTTTTAACATTTAAATAACCAATTTTTGGTATTCTTTCTTACACGCATGGGTACGTTTGGAAAGTACCACAATATACTGATTTATGAATTGTTCCTATACTAATGTGGATATTAACTATATGGTATGGTTATGTTAGATGATGACAGAGTTAGTTATCTGTGGTTAAACTAATTCAGTCCAGGAATTAATTGACAAGATTAAAAGCTAAATAAAAATAATAGCATAGTTTATCCAAGATTAGTAATAAATATTTAGAAATTCAATGTTCAATTTAAACGTTTTAAACAAATTAGAAGAAATTAAGCACATCTTATTCGAAGGTAAATTTTCCAAAATCTGATTCGAATCATTAAAAAAAATTCTCATATTTTAGAGATGTTACTTTTTTTAACAACGGAATACAAACATGGGTTACATAAATTTAAATAACGTTGGACATGAGAATGGCTGTAGCTAGTGTAGGATATTAGTTCGATTAATTCATAGAGACTGCACCTGAATTAATATGTTTTAATTGTGTCTGTTAACAATTAAAAATATTAAGAGTGTTTACCAAATATTTGCGATAAAAAACATTTTTGTTATTTTTATATTTATTTACTACGATGTAACAAAAAGAGTGATTTTTCCTTTTTACAAACTAAAAAACTATTATTTTTTCTCCAGCACACCATGTTCATGTTTGGAGTTAAGGCTGCATGGTAAATAAAACATAAACCGTCAGTTGAGGTTTTTACGGCCCTGGTCAAACAGCTCACTGCAGCTTGGTCATAAATAAATAACGTTTGATGTTTGTAAAAAAATATATATTTACTGAGTTTATTTTTTATCATTAAGTGAGTGGTTTTACCGTCAAAATTTCATGCTCTGATTATTTATTTTTGTAATTTATTTATTGAACTTTACCTACTATTTTGATCAAATTCATTGAAATATGTTAATGACGATGCATCTTCTACAAAATCCCTTGATGTAGAATATTCATGTCATGTATTAGTGATACAAAACTATATTTTATGTGCTTCATAAGTGGCCTAATGCTTATATATGTCTATAAGAGAAAGTTTGTGCAACAAAATTTAAGATTGGTAGGATTGTTTCATTATTTTAATTAATAATAATCATTTGTAACAAAAACAATGCTAAACATACATATACTTCCAAATTACCAAACACAATAAATGTTGAAAAAAGGTTCAAATAAGTATCTTTCATTTTCCTTGAAGACTTGGAAGAACTATACGAACAAAAAACTAAAATGACATAAAACAAAAATGTTGGCTTTAGTCTTCAAGGGATAGAAGTCATCCCATAATAGAAACTTAACGCGAGATTAAAGAAGGTTTTATAGGAAATACGTTGGATTAAACACATGTTAAAAATTTCATAGATTGGAATATTTACAGCTGCGCACGTTAAGAAGATGTTTAAGTTATAAATAAAAGGATTTCTAACTCAACATATAGTACACACAATACATACAATACATAGTAAGGCAAGTAATTTATAAATTGTGTATTTTAGACAATATTTTATTTTAAAATCTTCTAGGAATACCGAGTATATATGTACTTATGGTTTAAATATGAAATATTGCTGAACACTTTACCTGGTAAATTAAAAAATATATATATATTGGCTCACAAAAACTTGTAGAATATAAAAAAAGTGTAGATTATTATTTAATAAATTTAATAAAACCATATACTATCGTTTGTACAACTGAATACACATATTAGAAATATACAGTTATATATTTTAAGTTTTAATTGAACTATTACTTTAATAAACTATTTTGTCACCAACTTGAGTCTTATATTTTTACCTACTTTAGCACAATTGTTGAATTTAAGTAAAGTTAATGTTACAAATGGACTCAATCAATGCTCAAGGGATTTATGAATTTTAAAATCGTCCACTTGAATTTTATTTCAATGAAAAAAAAAAAACATTTAACTTAACCATGTGGTCCTCCGAATTGGGAGTTGAAATCACTTTCGCACAATCAGACTAATGTGTAATTTACAGTACAATGCATATTCATTTGCAAATTAACCTTCTCTATACCACGTAGAATTCTAGGGACACTCAATAAAATGTTTACATGTTATGCAGTATTCTTTGTTCAAACAACTTTTTATTGTATATTTATTGAGAATGGATCGTGGCCATATTTTTTTATTGTTAAGTATAAGAAATAGAATCTCATGTCAAACACCATATTAAATCAACGAGGTAGTCATTTATTTGGTTAAAAAGTTTATATAAATATTGATGTAAATAACTATTTAATGACTATTAATTTTCTTCTTAAATAATAAAAAAATTTTCACTCTTTTACATTAAAACATAGTACATTATTGTCATTGAAGGTTCCCTGTTAGTTATTTGCACTTTCAATCTATAGTGTTTAATTTTAAATTTTAAGTGTAAAGGTTCTCTTAATGTTGATTCCTTTTTTAATATCAAAATATTACCTATACTATACCTACCAAATAAGACAAAATATTCATATCAAAATTATAGAATTTATAAATGTCATTCTAATCAAGAATGAAAAAAAAAATCATATCTTATTAAAAACTTATATGATGGGACGTGCAATATAACGCTTTTTATGAATAAAATGATACCACAATTCACTAGTACTAGCAACGAACCTACAAGCAATGATCCTACTAGTAATGATCCAGCTAGCAATGATCCTACTAGTAACGACCCTACCAGCAATGATCCTACTAGCAACAATCTTACTTGCAATAATCCTACTCGTAACGATCCTACTGGCAATGATCCTACTAGTAACAAACCTACAAGAAATGATCCTACTAGCCACGAATCTACAAGCAATGATCCTACGAGGAACGATCCTTCTCGCTGTTATCCTACTAGTAACGATCCTACTGGCAATGATCCTACTAGTAACAAACATACAAGAAATGATTCTACTAGCCACGAATCTACAAGCAATGATCCTACGAGGAACGATCCTTCTCGCTGTTATCCTACTAGTAACGATCCCACTGGCAATGATCCTACTAGTAACGAACCTACAAGCAATAAGCGTACTAGTAACGATTCTACTGGCAATGATCCTACTAGTAACGACCCTACTAGCAATCATCATACTAGCAACGAAGCTACAAGCAATGATCCTGCTAGTAACGATCTTACTGGCAATGATTCTACTAGTAACGATCCTACTAACAAAATTATCTTACTGGCAATGTACATACTAGTAACGACCCTAATAGCAATGATCCTATTAGTAACGAACCTACAAGACATGATCCTACTAGCAAAGAATCTACAAGCAATGATACTACTAGTTATTATCCTCCTAGTAACGATTCCACTGGCAATGATCCTACTAGTAACGAGCATACAAGTAATAATCCTACTAGTAACGATCTTCCTAGCAAATATCCTACTAGTAACGATCATACTTACAATAATCCTTCTAGTAACGAACCTACTGGCAATGATCCTACTGGTAACGATCCCACTGGCAATGATCGTACTAGTAACGAGCCTACAAACAATAATCCTACTAGTAACGATCCTCCTAGCAACTATCCTACTAGTAACGATCATACTTACAATAATCCTTCTAGTAACGAACCTACTGGCAAAGATCCTACTAGTAACGAACCTACTGGCAATAATCCTACTAGTAACGATCCTACTGGCAAAGATTTTACTAGTAACGAAACTACTAGCAATGATCCTACTAGTAAGGACCCTACTGGCAAAGATCCTACTAGTAACGATCCTATTGGCAATAATCCTACTAGTAACGATCCTACTGGCAAAGATCCTACTAGTAACGAACCTACTAGCAATGATCCTACTAGTAAAGAATCTAAAAGCAATGATCATATTAGTAACGATCCGACAGGCAATGATCCTACTAGTAACGATCCTACTGACAATGATACTACTAGTAACGACCATACAAGAAATAATCCTACTGGTAACGATCCCACTGGCAATGATGGTACTAGTAACGAGCCTACAAACAATAATCCTACTAGTGACGATCCTCCTAGCAACTATCCTACTAGTAACGATCATACTTACAATAATCCTTCTAGTAACGAACCTACTGGCAATGATCCTACTAGTAACGAATCTACAAGCAATCATCATACTAGTAACGATTCTACTGGCAATTATACTACTAGCAATGATCTTACTGGCAATGATAATAATAACAAGGACCCTACTGGCAAAGATCCTACTAGTAACGAACCTACTAGCAATGATCCTACTAGCAAAGAATCTAAAAGCAATGATCATATTAGTAACGATCCGACAGGCAATTATCCTACTAGTAACGATCTTACTAGAAATGATACTACTAGTAACGATTGTACTGGCAATGATCCTACTCAATGATCGTCTCCATCGTCAGCCACTGGGAGGGGCGTCCCGCTAATTCATCCTCCAAAAAGGAGCCCTCTTCGACGTGTGTTTGAAGTGCAGCTACTTCGTCAGCAGCAGGACGACGCAGTTGAGGAGGAGACTTCTTTGCTGAACAAGATGGCACTTCTTCTGAAGCAGATGGCGAAAACCTACCAAACCCAGAAGAACGTGAACAGCACCATCAAGAGCGGAATTTCACAGCTCGAGGATTTTTTGTGAGATGGAAGAATTCCGGAGAATGAGACTGCAGGCTGTGACGCGGGAGCGAGAGATCGCCAACAGGATCCTCTCCGACCGTCCTCAAGCTCAAGATACTCAGGACGGGTCCGAAACAAAATTAAGGAAGAGAGACTGAAGAGACAAAGGGAATTCTCGTCTGCCAGCCTTGAGCTTAGGGAAGTGGACACAGCACCGAGCTCGGTTTATGTCTCTGCATCATCGCAGACATCTCCTATCTCGGTTGCTCAATCCACGCTGGTGGCTGATGTTCCAGCGGCTATCCTCACTCCTGCAGAGGTTCCTGCTCATCCCGCCCTGGCAACGACCTCTGCCTCAACACCTTTGGGGAGCAGGCAGACGCGCCTGTCCAAGAAGGAACGGAGAAGGCTGAAGCGAGTGAAGGCAGCTTCGAAAAACGCGTCGAAGGTGGAGTGGACGCAAGTCTCAAACCCGGTTAGGGAGGCCTCTGGCAAGTCTTCCAGAAAGCCTAAAAAACCCACCCTAAGAAGCCCAGGACGGAGGCGATTTTGATCAAGCCCTTAGGGAGCGATCTTTTGCCGATGTTGTGGGCCAGATCAGATCAGAAGCGAAACCGGAAGAAACCGAAACCATCATCAAGTCCATCCGGCGAACCCAGAATGGGGATGTCCTCCTCGAACTGGGAAAGTCGAAGGACAAGGTTGGTTTAGCCGCTTCCCTCAAGACGAGCGCTTGGGGACAAAGGCTCGATCAAGACCCTAGAACCGAAGTGCTCGGTCGAGATTCGGGACCGTGATGCCCTCTCCACTGAAGCAGAGATGACCCGTGCGATCCAGGTGGCACTCCCGGAAATACAGTCTAAAGGACTGAGGGTGTGGCTGACAAAGCCTAACCGAAGTCAACTCCGGATGGCTGTTGCTGAGATGGGTGAAAGGCATGCCAATAAGCTGCTTAGCCTTCAGCACCTCAGAGTTGGCTGGGTCAGTTGTAGGCTCAAAAGGAGGGTTGTAGTTTCGAGGTGATTTCGTTGTCTCGGTTTCGGCCACTCCTCCCAAAACTGTAAAGGGCCCGACAGAAGTGCCAACTGCTTCCAGTGTGGAAGCCAGGGCCACAAACGCGAGGACTGTTATCGAGCCCATCTTGCTTCCTCTGCAAGGATTCAGACTGCAGTGCCCTCGGTCACTTAACCGGTTTTGGTCAGTGTGGTGTCTTCAGAGCCGCATTTGATCAGGCAAAAGGCAATGGAAGGCAATTCGCATCCTCCAGGCCGAATTCCATAGATCCTGGAGAGCTGATAACCTTCTAGATCAGCTCGCCCCAGAACTCGGCACTGACGCGCTTCTTGTCATCGAACAGTATCGGGACAGAGGATATTTGGATCTCCGACAGCCTTGGTACTGCTGAATTTTTTGCACGTAACACGCAGGATATATTGGTGCGGAGTCACGGAGGTGGCCGAGGATTCGTCTGGGTCAGGTGTAGTGCCGTGACTATCTTCAGTTGCTACCTCACCCCCAACGAGGCCATCCAGGACATCTGTGACAAGATAGACAACCTAGAGGAGTGTGTTCTTGGCACCACCGGGCACGTCGTCATTGGTGGTGATTTCAACGCCAGGGCCGTCAAGTGGGGAATGCTCTCTACCAACTCCCGGGGGAAATACATCCTTCACTACATCGCCAGAGCCGGTCTTGTCGTCCTCAATCAGGACGACACACCTACTTTTCGGCGCCCCGGGCAGAGAGGCACGATCCCCAACGTCATCTTTGCGTCTTAGTCGCTTCTTCCAAGGATCTCTGGCTGGAGGGTTGTGCAGGACTACACGGGTAGTGACCACCAGTACATTGTCTTTGACCTGCATGATCTGGAAAATCAGAGAGTTTCGGCATATCAGGAAGGGCCACATCCGCGGACGGTCGGAATCGGTCCAGTCCGTGCTTCTTAATGGAGCAGGGGTGTGGGCAGACGCTCTAGATAAAGAGTAACACAGGTTGCGACTCGCCCGGGTTCAGCGTCAAGAGACGCTCCGGGTGTGTTCCGCCTACCGGACAGTGTCCGAGCCTGCAGTCCTGGTGGTTACTGGAGTCATCCCTGTCAAGCAGGAGAGAGAAAGGCGATATATCGGCGACGAGACGAGATTGGCAAGGACACGGTAAGAAAAGAAGAGAGTTCCCGAAACTTTCAGCAGTTGCAACACAGCTGGGAGTACGACACCCGAGGACGATGTCCTGCGCTACTTATAAAACAGGTCCAACCATAGGTGGAACATCGGCATGTTGGAGGGGGACTACTACCTGACCCAATTCCTGACAGGTCACGGCTATTTCGGTCGTACCTGTACGCGATGGACAAGACCGGTTTACCAGACTGCATTTATTAAGCGGGCGTTCCCGACCATGCGGAGCACACCTTCTTCCGCTGCCCTTATTGGGAAGGGCCCAGCCTGGAGGCAACACAAATTTTTTATGCATTTTCGTTGGACTCGGTCTGCCAAAAGATCTTGGAAGATGCGGGCTGCTGGGATTGTTTGTCACAGTGCATCCAGTGCATCCTCCTTAGGAAAAAGACTGATCTGGACCGCTAAGCGGCTCAGACTCCCCTGACCGTGCGGCTGGTCAAGGAATGAGCCCAATGTTCATAGGCTTATTTAAGCCTAGCCTGATGTAATGTGACAAACAATTCCAGGCTAGATTTATAAATAGTAGAGGAGGTTTTTTAGTGGGTATACCTGTTTTTAGGGGAGTCCCAAACTGCAGGCTGGACCCCTATGTGCGTAATTCATTTTTCCATCCTCTCCCTCAAAAAAAAAAAAAAAGATAAATAAATAAAATAAATAAAAATAAAAATCTGCTACTTGGTGGATCCTACTAGCAATGATTCTACTATCAACTATCCTACTGGCAATGATCCTACTAGCAATGATCCCCCTACCAATGCTCTTTCTAGCAAACGCCATAACGTACACTGTAACGCATGAAACACCCTTTTTCATTTTTGTCTTTTAAGCCGCAGACAACAAGGAATAAACATGTCAATTAAATGCATTGAGTAATTTCCTTAACCAAGAATTTTAAAAATCTCTTCCCACTATACTGCTGTACATTGTACAGTTTTTTTATAATTACATACGTTGCCAAACAAAACACCTTCAGGCTCATTCCGTTCAGTAAATTACGGACTTGGCCCAAGAGCTAATTAGTTAGACCCCTCTGGAGCAATTAACCCCCCCCCCCCAAACACACACACACACACACACACACACACACACACACACAAACTTGTTCGCCTATATTTGTGGGGCCTTGGGATTACACATCTATTTGTGGGGCCATGTATGTGCAATTGACAGGTATTGTGGGGCCGTATTTTTATTGTGGGGCCATACAACAAAATTTAACCTAACTTAACCTAAACTAACCTAACCTAACCTAACCTAACCTAACCTAACTTAACCTAACCTAACCTAACCTAACCTAACGATTATTGACTTTTTCGACCATAAAAAGTAGACTTTTTACTCAAAAAAAAAAAAAATCTTTGTGAGGCCGTGTGTATGGCCCCACAATTTCAGAAGGCCCCGCACTCAGGTGAAATTCACACACTTGGCCCCACAAATATGGCGGAACCTGTCCACACACACACACACACACACACACACACACACACACACACACACACACACACACACACACACACACACACACACACACACACACACACACACACACACACACACACACACACACACACACACACACACACACACACACACACACACACACACACACACACACACACACACACACACACACACACACACACAGATACCGCCACCAACGACACCCAACAAACGCTGTAATAGTTACCATAAAATTGTTATTTATGCTTTTTAAATGGATGTTGCATGTATTTCCAACTTTGAGTCAATTGTAAACAAAAAACATACTGCTATATCCAAAATTATAACTCAATAGAAATACCAAATAATTAGTACAAATACAGATATGGCTTTGGGAATCTGAAATTAAATTTATATCTATAGGAAAACCATTATTTGTGGAATATAATATGACTGACTGATGATAAAGCTATATATTGGATGGCTCTTGGTCAAAGAAATAACCTGTTATAAAACTGAAAAATGTACTTAACAAATTTAGCAATTTCTCACTTCAAGATTTCGAGGTAGATAATGAGGTAAATCATTACACGGATGAAACTATTTCCTTAAATGAGTCCGACTAATTTTTGTTTATATATCCGACATAATATATAAAGATTGTTTTCGCAATCCGTTTTCCATAGTAATGCACAAAAAAATCTACTTATCTTTGATCACAAAATATAAAAAACTAATAAAATCATTTTCAAAATAAAATTATTAAAACATTACTATTAATTTAAGTCTTTTGTTTGAAACAAATATATATTTTTGGTAGTTTTAGTTATTTATTTAAAAACATTACTAGGTAATTAAATTATATTTTTTGTAGTGAATAGCACATAATATACAGGGTGTCCAGCTTCAACCTTTACAAACTTTTCCAGGTTATTGCCCACGTCAAAATAAGCAAAAAAGTTCCTGTAAACATATGTCCTAAAATGCTTCGTTAACCCTCTAGCCGCCATTTTGTTTTTTACATTAAATAGTTTTTATTTCCGTAACGGATCATTGTATTAAGTTAATATTTGGCATAAACCTTCACTATAACAATACCCATTTTCAGTAAAAAAATTATTTTTTTCCAATGTGTATTTTCAAAATGGCGGCTATTTTAAAATTTTAAACTCAAATATCTCACAAACAGTAAATTTTATAAAAATGTTACTAAAGACAAAAAAGTTGACAAATTAAATTATCTAAAGAATGATACCAAGTTTGTAAGGATACGATAACAAATAACGGAGTTATTGTGGTTTTCCTGCAGAAAAACACTGATTTTGCACGCCAATTTAGGTTATTTTAAGAGAAAAATCTCAATAACTCCGTTATTTGTTGTCGGATCCTTACAAACTTTGTATCAATGTTTAAAAAATTTAATTTGTCAACTTTTTTGTCTCTAGTAACATTTTTATAAAATTTACTGTTTGTGAGATATTTGAGTTTAAAATTTTAAAATAGCCGCCATTTTGAAAATACACATTGGAAAAAAATATTTTTTTTACTGAAAATGGGTATTGTTATAGTGAAGGTACATGCCAAATATTAACTTAATACAATGATCCGTTACGGAAATAAAAATTATTTAGTGTAAAAAACAAAATGGCAGCTAGCGGGTTAACGAAGGATTTTAGGACATATGTTTATAGGAACTTTTTTGCTTACTTTGACGTGGGCAACAACCTGTAAAAGTTTGTAAAGGTGGAAGCTGGACACCCTGTATTTGAAGACTACATTTGTATTTGTTTAATTTAAATTTATTACAGTCAATATGTCAACGAATAAGTTAAATAAGTGGTCCTATAACACTGTTAGGATTAAAGCACGGCATGGTATAAAATAATTTGTAAACCTATATTTACTAAAATAAGCTATAGCATTAGATCAACAGAAACTATATATCATCGCAGTCACCACCGTAAAACACACAGAAATACTTTTAAGAAATCACTCATATGATTAAATAAATTTGAATTAGTATTCTTTGAGAAAGCAACCTACATTGGAACAAATATGTTAATTTAGTAAAAAATTATCTGTATATAATTATAAATTTGTTAACTATGACAGAAAAACTTTCATACAGCAAATATATTTACCATGTATATGCTTCGGTGAGAGAGTTAAGATGGAAGATTATTTCAGTTAAGGGATTATGTCTCTTGAGGTTTAGCTCAGCAACTTTGTCACGAGTTGCGTCTTCAGTTATAACGGGGTGTTGAAAAGGAGTTTCAGTGTAATTTTTATTTACAGAGTCTGAGTATATAGCACCAGTAACAACAAACCAACAGTAAGAGAATATAAGAAATATGATATATAATTCCAAATTAATGAAATATGGGTAAATAATTAATATGTTTCGTGAAACATGATAATTTATTTATGTATGCTTTCACTCAATTTTTTAAGAATGGTGTATTAAATAAAAATGATAAGATGTGGTATTTTAAATTATTTAAATACAAATATATTTACTCTTTTTAACTTTCAAGTGGATAAAGTTAATGAAAATTGAACTGATCTGGGAAAATACACCTTTTTTAAATTACAAATTTTCTTTAAGAGCAATTATTTTATCAATTGTAAATGATCTGTTCAACCTAATGCTTAAATTGAAAACATCATCTTAAAATTAAGAATTGTTCGAAACGTAATATTAAAATATATAACTTATTAACGTAATAAATAAATTAAAATATTTGAACAAGCAGTTATATAATACTTTATAGTAGGCACTTTAAGCAACGATTGTATTATGCAGGCAGTTAAGCCACGGTCGAGTCTAGATATCTCGTGAATAGCTTAAAGGTTGAATACAATTATTGCATACACTATTTTATATACGACCAACTTAAATGTAATGGGGGACTGGAATTATAAAGTTTTATTTAATCAATTAGAGAATGTTGGGTTCTAAATTGTCATCTTCAACTACGGTCAACTAAGTAATGTGAGAAGGAAGTATTTGACATGGTTTGCTTGGTAGGCTGGAACCGTTATTAAACACTAGCTTGATTGTGCTATTAATAGCTATGGCTTAAATAGGCTAGCAGACTTGGATTCAGGGTTGTCAGTCTTAGTCAGTGATTTAAGTGTATGGGTTTAGGGTGTTAGGTCCGAGGGGCCATGGGGCTCAATACCTGGGGCCTGCGGGTAAGACTAGATTAGATAGTGGTTTCTAAATTCAGGAGTTCTATCCATTTTTATAGATTGTTTAAAGTTTCTTCTGTTTAATAGTTTGAATTACTGTAAAAGAGTTCCAGTCTACTTAACCCTAATATTTAATTTGTAATGTCGTAATTAATTATTTTCAAGTTCATTACTATTCTCATTACTATTAAGATCATTACTATTCTGTTGGTTTATATTGTAATTCTGTTTGTTGTCTCGAAAAACTGCAATATAAATAAACACTATAACCGACGGCAATGACAGGATCAATCAAAATATTGAATAATTTAAATAATGTTCAAACACATGCTCATTAAACACATAGTGCATAGAAATGTTTACTTCAACCTTCTCTACCCTTTAAAAACCAAATAAAACTGATGTTGGTTGCTTGCCATAACTCGCCTCAAACTGATCCTATTCAAAATATTTTCTTCTCAAATTATAGAGATTGTTTTGTTGAGTGTTCCCAGGCCAAAACAAACCAAGTACCTGGTTTGGAACTATATGAAAAATAATCTTAAGAACATGTCTACAAAGTGCAACTCCCGTAAGGAATACATGGGGAGGAATTTCTTTTGAGTATGAGTTGAGTTAGGTGAAAGGTAAAAGTAAGCTTATATTCGTTGCATTGTCTGCATGTGAATACATTTAATTTAATACATTCACCTTAAAAATGAGTCTAATACAACCGCCAGACGGATCCAAATATGATTTAAAGATAATTTTGAAATAATTTTTAATATATAAGATTAGTTTTTTTATTATTATTTTAGGCCAAAAACTACTACTATAGTAACAAAAGTAATGTTTTGATGTAAGGGAACCAACTTGTCACGAGGGAATATTACACATCTGGTATATTAAACTGAGAAGAAAACATTCATGTTTCATAATATTATGTTATGTGCACGAGTGTATATACCTAAAAAAATTTTAAAGTCTGTATTTGTTAATTAATTTTAAATGTTTTCTATATTATTCAATTCCGGATAAATTGTCATACTTGAATAAAATGTAAAGCATCCTGTTCAATGAAACTTATTCATAAACATCACATGTTATTTTTTTCAGAAGCTGCAAATATTCATGGATCTTACGTAACCAGATTACCAAAGGTAAGAAAATGCACATTATTTAATTGGATAAAATCGGTTATTATGAAATATAATCTATATCTTTATTAATACAATAAAACACAATAATTATTTAAAAGTTATCAACAGCTACCAGTCATTTTGGGTAAGAACTATGACCTCACAAGCCACCATGGTCTATGGGACGATCTCAGGCCAGGACATAGCAGACACAAGTGGTGGGTCAGCTATGGTAGCTTATGTGAAAAATTCTGTTTCGGCACCTTTCTGTATTTTGGTCATTCCTCATTCTATTCTATACTACAGGTAGTGTAGGGGTTTTCTACTAAAATAAAATAACTAACAAAACGCTTTAATACCAACAATTGTGTTAATAATAAATTATACTCATTTATAGATTTACAACACCGTTTGTTGACATCAATAACAACAGCAAATATCAACCAGTGTACCAAGTAAAGGTGGGTTTAAAACATTGTTGTTATTAATTAAAATCAGTTCGCTCATTCACAAAAACTCCTTTATCCCTTTTTTCAATGTTCTTACAATATGTTTCAAGAATCAAGAAGAATCAAGAGGGAACACTAGTGTGCCCGTTTCTCTAAAGCGAGCAATTTAATTTGGATATTTTTTCCAGTTTCCGCTCTTTTAATGACGCTCGATAACCAGTGTATCCACTGAGGTTAAAATAACCTCTTTAGTCTAAATAAATACTCATAGTCTAGTAAAATTAGCTTAAAAATGACTGAACCCGGAAGTAATTGGAAACCAATATATGTTGAGCGATTCTTATGTAAAATTATCTGAGAAAAACGATAAAGTCTACCACTCTCCAAAGTTGCGTTTGCCTGATATGGTAAAATTTTGTTTAATGGCCGCTGTAGTTAAGTTTCTGTTGAATATATTTAGAACCATTAAAGACAGCTAAACTATGTAAGTTAATACAATTTAGAATATTAAATTTCACATTTTTATACATAACATGTATTAATTTTTATATGTAATAAGGGTGACATTGTTCTAAAAAGTTAATTTCTATTGTGGGATTTTAAGCGAATATCTTCCTTTTGTTAAACCACATTACGGTGGGGCCGAAGGTTATATACGCGTTACACCGTTGTTAACTTTTTGCTGCAGGGTCCCCAGATACCAAAACACCATACATTAAATTTTTTATAAACTCATATAGATATATACGAATTTAAATATGTATGTAAATTCATTGAAGCCAGTGAAACCTGTTAACGTCCGATTTTTATTAAACGTGACATGAAGGTGTGAGACTAGGTATATTTACATCATTTATGTCGATTGGGATTATCAGACTATGGAAAAGGGGTGGTACAGGTGGTTCAATATTATCTAAAATCAGCCCAAAATCGGATTTTAAGTTAATTTTACACAACTTCAAAATTCGATATCACCCTTATGTATAGATATGTAAATATGTATAAATAGGTAACCACTACAGTTTAAATATACTTTTAAACTGTTTAAACAATACTTTTGTATAGTTCAATGGTATAAGAAATAAAACTTGGATGTATTTCTTCATGATATTGTACAGTAGGTGTTGAACGGGAAAGTTTTCAATAACAGGAAGTATGAGCTTGTGAATTTGGCTTAACTTCCAAACTCATCTCCTATTCTACAGATCAGTCGGAAGCAATATAACTTTGGTGTTCCGTGTTGAAACTTCTGGTATTTATAATTTATTAGCATTTTAATTACTTGACAAACACACTGTTTTCCTATATTAAGATTTTTGAAATTTCTTTGTCCTCAAAGTCAGACATAGATTATGAATTATAATTATCATTATAATAATAAACTCCTCAAAACTTTAAAACTTTTCACAAGTTAATATTATTGACTAGAAATGGTTATGGTTAGTGGGTAGTAGTTTGTATATCATGAGTAATAATGTATTTAAAAGTTTAAACCAACATTTAAGAAAACCATGAAAAATAATTATTGTATATACTTTCTCGGTGCTTTATCCGTGGTTGTGAAATACTTTGTTTATTACAAACAAATATTATTACTTACTACTCTTTACTCCTGTTCTGTCTATGTAATTTGAGGCAAGAAATTGGACAGGATCTTTAGTTTTTTCATCAGATTGTGTTAAGGAGTATAGGTTGCAGCAATTGATAAACATTGTTTCGTCATAACCTTCATTTACATCATAAAAACAATTTTCAATCAGATACATTTTAGTGTCTTTTTGAATTTGTCAATGTTTTGCAATTTATTTGGCAGAGCTTTTAACAATTCAATTACTCCATACTGTGGCTTTTGGTCAAAAAAATCTAAACTGGTGGTGTTAGGCATAAGTATCTTTAAACCTTGTATTTTGGATGTAATTTACAAAAACAGATTTGATGTTTTGGTCCCTTATGTAACTCACAGACCAAGAAAATAGAATTCAGGGAACTTTCAAAAGATCAAGGTGTTTGAATGTGTTTCTTGAACTGGATTGGGGCTGCATGAATCAGAGTTTTCTGACAGCTCTCTCTTAGAGTTTGATAGTTACGTCAAGGATCCCCCTGATGCCCCACAGTAATTATTTAATAAGTGATATATCGTCAAAAAGGTCAAAATAAAGCAATTTTTATCAGGGGACAATGCCATAGGTACTTATCCAACGAAGGATATAGAGCCCGCGAGCATGTAACCACCTCCATTTTTATAGCAAATTTCCCTACAGGGAATACGCTATTTTTATTTTTGACTGTCCCATGACAGTATATCGTCCAGCCTCACTCCTATGGAAGTCTGTAGTTTTGAATTTTATCAATTTTGCTTTACAATATGAATAGGTTTGATTCCTATTCTCTTTAATTTTGTTTCTAGGCTGGGCATATGCATTCAGTTCTGTTGTTTTAAATATTTTGTTTGGAAGTAAATGGTCATGTAAAAATAATAACAATATGTTAAAAACACAAATTTCAGACTTAAAAAATAAACTCTGCTGTAGAGCTTAATCTCAAAAGGTACCACAGTGTCTTGTTGATTGGTAAAGTTTAATTGTTTTGAACTACTATCGTTTTGTGTAACACAGCTGTCTCCAACCTTAGTTGATTACACCTGCTAATAAAGCAGCTTCGAAAACAATATCCTCTTTTGTCCTTAACATACCCAAAGTTATGTTTCAAAGTTATGACTAAATTTAAGTAAAATCATGATCATGTCAATAAAGCAGAATAAAAACTATTATTTCAATTTGAAAATATTTTTTGTTAATTTATTCTAATAAGTAAATTGTCATGATTTTATAATTTATAAAGAGATTTTTATATTATATTGTAAAATCTTAGTATTGATTTGCTGTGGTTTATTATGTCAAAACTACTTAACGGTTCCTAAAAATTATTAGTATCTTTTTACCATTTAATCCTACTTCTTCTACAATATTTAGGATATTGTATATATATTGTAAAAATATTGTACAGTGGCACATGTAAAATTTAAACATTTGTAAATGCTCATTACAAAAAAAATTATTTAAAAATGACATATTACATAATTTTTACCAAACTATTGGTTAGTTTTATCATCTAAATAAATAAACATTATATCTCACACCTGGTTACTTCTATGCTTATAAGCATTTTCTTGCATGAATCATCATGTAGCAGATGTAAACAAACCTAATTCAATTTTATAATCATATGTTAGAATACAAAAATGTTGCTTCCATAAGAATAACATGGTAACTTTGAGGACGTCTAGGGCGTAGCCCTTTGTGAATATTAATATGAAACTAGTCAAACTTTCCTATTTTGAGCCTAAAGAATGAGTATACCAAATTTCAGCACTCTAGCTATTCGGGAAGTTGGAGAATTAGTGATGAGTGAGTCAGTGAGTGAGCTTTGCCTTTTATATATTTAGATTTCCCAAACAATGAATTTATTAATTTAATTCCACAGTAATTTATTTATTTGTGGAATTTATTCAGTTTCTATTCAGTACTGATACATTAAAATCATTTTATATCTACACCATTGTCTATTTTACCTTTAAGTAAAAGAACAAAGAAAGTCACATTGTACCGCAATTACTTGAAAAGAGGTGAGCCACTACTGTCTAGGGACCACTACAGATTAAACAGTAGCTTACAATTCTGAGAATTTACCCTTCTACTTCGAGCACATTACACACTATAGAAAAGGACCTGGTCCACTTACGTTTATTGACTTGTTTTCATCTTTAGAGCAACTCTAGACAGCGTTACATCTGTGTTGTTACCAGGTCAATTGTAAGAGGATAAAAGAAAACACAAGTCTCGAGCTCGAGCTTTTAAATCTTTTCATTTTTATTTTAACGTAACATGCTGGAGATTAAAATATCAACTTTCTTTTAAATCAGAAAAATATATTGAAACTCCAGAAAGTTTTGACATTGCAGATTGTTTTGTTTAAGTAACATTCCCCAAATACACTGTAATATACATTTAAAATCAAATTTTTATATCTATCTATAATAAGGAACCTATTTATAAATTTTGTACTTCATAAGTTGAAATCTTAATATCGGTAGTGGTATACTTCGTAACAATCGCTGATAATGGCGTTTTTCCAGCCTAAAAGAGACGAATTCGAAAACTTGAAAGGATCAACTGTGGCAGAATGTTTTCGGCCGAGTTTCAAACAATATTTATGATCACACTACACTATGCAATAAATACAATGCAAATGAAAAAAATATGTTTATTTACCCATTATATCTACGTTTTGATTTCTGTATTATTGCCACTACAGCAGTTCCGTTATCTAACGTATTGAATACTGACATAATCTTTTAGTAAACATTTAGTGTTGTGAATGTTTTGTTTAAGCTTTGGTAAAACATTTTCAGCCCTAGACCTCCAAAGCATGGTTTTCGTTTGTAAAAGTGAGTGTAAAAAAGTTCTGATTACAATGTAGTGTGATGATAAAGTATTTATTCTGTTAGTGTGTTACGCATGTAAAAAGATAGAATGTTTGCCTTTAGAAAAAAGTCAACATTAACATATATTGGATTTAAATTATTATTTATAGTTAAATTTATTTTCATAGGGAAACAAAAGTTTATCAGCGAATTTCCCTATAGGGAGTACGCGATTACGGTAAGACCTAAGCCCGGAACTATGATGTGGGAAATGGGTTTCGTTGGGTTGAAAAGGGGGGGAGGAAAGGTTCACATTTTCATTGGGTCAATTTTTTTTAAATTTTTTGGAATTTTTGGACCTCAATTTTCTTGATTCAACAATTTCAACTATAACCATTCAAAAGAGCTCGAAAAATAAACCATTTCGTATTTTGGAATTTTATTGGGGCTTAACAGATAACAAAAAAAAAATCCACGGTATGTTTTCCATGTTATTCTTGAGAAAAATCAAGAAATCCCTCTATCTCCCTTGTTAATTACATAACTCGATAAAATGCTGTATGTACATTCACTATGCAGAGTGTATCTTATATTTGTTTACAGTACCCATATGGCGGCTAACCCTTATACTCACCCCATGGGTTTTATCGGTAAAATAATAAATAACAGAACTTGATACAATTTTGCACGTATCTGCACTGGGAAGGAACTATCGTCTATTTGTTACAGCACCCCCAAGACAGCAAACCTTCATCCTCATCGTCATATTGTATGCTCGGTCCCGGAACTCGAGCTAAGAGCCTCAATCGAGATCCGATACATTGATGGTTGGAGTACCCGGGATGAGGTGGAGTCCGCCATCAGGCAGGCCATGCCTGAACTAGATATAAGTGGCCTGAAAGAAGCATAAAATGGCCGTTACCGAATTGATTGAGAGACTCGCCATCGATATCTTTAAAAAGGGGGGAAAGTGGTCTATATGAGAGGTACGTACGATCCTCCCTAGTTGAGAGGCACAACCCTGGCTTTGGAGTCACTGTTTAAAACGATCTCGGTTTGGAGGGTCCTCGAAGACCTTAAAGTCAGTGAACACCAATACATCGACTTCGATTTTCTGTATGAGCACTACAGGGCACCTATTCTAAAAACCACTCAACGCCGCTGGTATACAGACAAGCTAGACGTAGTCAGGTTCACCGAGGTTATATCAATGGGAGAGCAGGATTTTTCTGCTACATCCGGCCACTCAGGAGCCGAGCCCTTGGTAACATCCACGAGTGAATTAATCGTGAATAGTCCATGTCACTCAAGACATTCCGGCACGACAAGCAACCCGTTTACTGGAGGACTTCGGAGATCTCAGATTTTCGGAAAGCCTGTCTTAAAGTCAGACGAGCACATTCAGAGCCCGAAAGTACCCCGATTTGTGGATAAAGTCCGCAGCATATAAAGGCATGATGAAAGCTCTTCGCCAGGCCATTCACAGGAGTAAGGCTGACTGCTAGAGGAGACTTCGGGAGGCTATTGATTCCGATGCGTGGGATCTTGGTTACAAAATTGCTCGGCACTCGCTCTCCACCTTCCATCATGGAGGGGGCCATTATGGACTGTATCGTAACCACCCTGTTTCCAGCACACCCAGTGAGGCCATATGTTGATTTTGTAAGAGTATAAAACATTCCTCTGTTCAGCAATGAGGAGTAGGAAAACACCGTTCTCTCCCTGAAGAACAACTAAGCTCCTGGTCCCATTGGAATTCTTGGTGAGGCTCTTAAGAAAGTTCTTTCTGTAAGACCCCAGCTTTTGCTGAGAGTGAACAATGCTTGCCTGTGCGATAGGGTTTTCCAATTCCCTTGGAAGAAAGCCAGGCTTGTACTTATCAGCAAGGGGAATGGCACCCAGATACTCTTTCATCATACAGGCCCTTGTGTATGGTGGATACGGCCGGGAAAGCTTTGTATAAGTTGATTCGTTGCCGACTGAACTCGTTGCCGTGGGAGCTGCTGCGAGCTTATGTCTCCGACAGTGCGGTTTCAGAAAGGGTGATCAACTATAGACGCAATCGTAGAATTGCAAAGTGCAGTGGAAAGAGCCGATAGCCACAACCATTCCTCTCCATTTCTTGTGAGCTTGATCTCAAGAATGCTTTTAACTCAACGAGATGGGTCGATATGTTGGGCGCGTTGAACAATATATTCCGCGTTTCAATGTTTCATTGGGAATATAAACGGCTGGATACGAAGTTTAAAAGGGCGAAAGGCAAAGTAAGCCTAGCTCTGATGTAATGCGATAAGCAATCCCATGCTAGAGTCCCAATGTGAAAGGGTTTCCTTTTTACTGGCTTTTTGTAGGAGTCCCACACTAAAAGTTGGCCATTTTTGTGAGTAAAAGCATAATTGCCCTCCCCCTAAACAAATTATTACTTAAAGCTATTTTCTACAGGGTGTTTCGATAAACCGTGACTAACTATGCATATTCGTATTTTACATATAACAAAAATCAAAAGTGTTCAGTAAATTCGTTGGATTTCAGGTTCGTTTACGCGTTATAAGTCATTTTATTTTTTTACACTAAATAATTTTTATTTCCGTAAGGAATTGTTATATTAATTTTATATTTGGCATGAACCTTTATGACATCAATTTCAAGAAAATAATTATTTTTTCCTATGTGTATTTTCTAAATGGCGGCCATTTTTTTATTCTTAAACTAAAAAATCTCAAAACCGGTAAATTTTATCAAACTTTTACACAGGCAAAGTTGTAAAAGTAAATTTTCTAACCAATGACACCGTATGGAATGATTTGACAACAAATAATGGAGTTATTGAGATTTTTGTGAATAAACAAATTGAATTTCCATTAAATGCATTCAAATTTAGGTTAATTGAGAATAAAACACAATTATTCCGTTATTTTTTGTCAGATTATTACGAACATGGTACCATTGGTTAGATAATTTAATTTGTCAACTCTTTTAACTCCACTCGAATTTTGAGTAAAATGTACCGTTTTTGAGATATTTGAGTTTAAAAATTTTAAAAGACCGTCATTTTGAAAATATACATCGGAAAAAATTATTATTTTCCTGAAAAAGAATATTGATGTTATAAAGGTTCATGCCAAATATGAAACAAAATATATCGATTCTTTATGGAAATAAAAATTATTTAGTGTAAAAAACGAAATGGCGGATAACGGGTAAACAAAGCCGATATAAAAAAGTTACTGAACATTTTCGATTTATTTTTATGTGTAAAATACGAATGCATAGCCAGAAACAGTTTATTGAAACACCCTGTATATAATTGACAACCTTGAACGTTTTCTTATTAACGTCGTAAAATGTCAAAATATGTATACAATAATTGGATTTATCTTCTTTATTTCAACTTCATAACTTAAACATTTGTTTACTTACAAGGAATTTGTTAATCATGATATTTTTTAAATTCATTAGTGTGCTTGTTGTATGAAATCGAGCAATTAGATGTTTACAATCACATGTCATTGCTAAAATGTTACAATAAGAGTCATATTGACGTTTATGGTAGTAGCGCAGTCGGCAATGTTAACCATATGGCTTTTATGCAAAACATAGTACGATATTGATATTGATAGTGATAATATAGTACTAGTATTTTATTATCCTGTTTTGGACGACGTTTTTCAACCAATTTTCTTTAAACTTGATAAGTGTTTAGTTGAATAGTTGCATTATTCATTGTGACCCTGGATTGGAATATATTATAATGAAATAAAATTACCTTATCCAATCACTGGTTGAACCACTGGTTGAGGTAACCAGTGATTGGATAAGGTAATTTTATTTCATTATGAATAGTTACCTCATAACTCAAATTTTAAAAATGTAAAAATATTACTCTCAGTGACAGCAAAATACCTCAATTTTACTTAATTTTAAGATTTGTTCTATCCAAAAACACCGTCCGAAACAGGGGAATACGGAGGTATGTTTTCAGTGTTTTTACAAAGATGAAGATGACTCTTAAGTTTTAAATCATTTACACCCGAGCAATGCAATATTGTGATTATAAATAATCACCCATACCACACTTATTTATATCTGTACAATGACATGTGTTTAAAATGCTCAACCAAATATCAACAAAAAGTGTCTTTTCTAATTGTAAAATTGCAAATTTTAATCATAGATGGAGCATTTTTTAAGTCAAATTTTCGTAAATTTTTAGCAGAAAGAACTACAAACTAAGCCCAACAGCAACAAAAAACTTGAAAATCGGTTGACAATGGTAGGGGGAGTTGCAATTACAAAAAACCTTAACGTATTGAATAAATATAGTAATGTTTTTATTGTAGTCACTAGAAACAAACTCCCATTTAAAACCCTAAGCCAAAAAATATTAAAAGCGGATTTAAATTGCCCAATATTTAATAAAAAAAAAAAACAATTATATTTCCATTCAATTTGATTAAAACATATTAAAAGAGAATTTATAAATCGATTTGGATTCATGAAGAGCATTTTAAATAAATATCAAAAAAGTTAGCGTTTATTTATGTAAAATAAATCACAGTGAAAAGTCTAATATATTCCAAGATTTGCGTCCAAGGAAACCCGCCGACTGGGAGGGCCGTCCTAAAGGGCCGACTCAGTAATGTATCTTCCATGTCTCCTAACCTCCCAGGGAAACGTGGTTTATTCGATTCGACCTATTTCAACAAAAGCTTTAGACTGCAGAAAATACTTATGGTGGAAAGACATAACGCCTGTTAATGTGTAATATATAAATAATGCACATAAGCACTATAATCACACTCAAAATCAAGCAATCTTATTTTGGATATCGATAAAATAATTAATTTGAAATATTTATTTCAGTATATTTTTACTGTTACCTCCTTATAATTGAGTGGTTCATTAACCAGTGTACCCCCCAAGGTTCAACAAAACCTATTTTGCTATGAATAAATAGATGCTCTCACTGATGTATAGCTGTAAAACTTGAAAATACATTTGTTTCCTCACCCATGTTAATCCTAATCGTAAATTTAAAACTTGAATGGCTTTTAGGGTCTTTCTTTTCTGATGTATATTTACCATTTCATTTAAGAAACAACTTTACACCCTGCCCTCTCTATAGTCAGTAAATCATTTAATCTGTTGGAAACTGTAAAAGGTAGCCTATTCCTTCCAAAATGTGCCCCGTATTAAATATGTATAAATTGATATTTAAGATATAGAAAATTAAATTTTTATAAAATTTTGAATCTAGCAAATTAAATGAAAAATATCTTGACGGTGTTACATTCATATTAAAACAAATTTGATTTGACAGGTCGGCTTGTTGTAGTCTAGTTTTTCGTTTATCTACTTTCACTAGGAAATCTTCAAATCCAAAAGTGTCTAGTAACAAAAATGTGTTAACAAAGGGGGGGGGGGTTAGTTATAATTTGTCATAATTATTCTAAACTACCTCTCATTTTAACAAAAGAATCAAACAAAATAAAGGGAAAAAATAGTAGCAAAGAGACATAGAAGTAAAATCAGAGATCGACACAAGTACACAAATTGATATTCTGGAAAGCTAATGCGCTTTACGGGATGCGAGGTAGAAAGGTTTAGCTTTTCTTGGATTTAATACTTTGCATGACAGGATTCATACTAAGATTGAGTTACATTACATAAAAAAACTTCTACATTCAATGTTCCTGCTAACGTAAGATTTCCTTATGAATAAGGATTACTTAGTTGGCATTACTTTTTGGTGAACTAGTGCTACATTAAATTAAAACTGTGTTTTTATATTCGACATCCTGCATTTATAAAAGATCCCATTAAGCTTTCGTGTCTCTCAAATAATGGTTGCAATCTATGGACATTATTTACTAAGGCCCTGCCCAAGGTGTCACCAGTTTTTGTGACTGTTAAATTTTATATGGGCAATAGTTGATAGGATCATAAAGAAGTCTATAGGGGCCGATGAAATTATAGATAAGCTTAAGCAATTATATTGCAGTAATAAGGTATATTGCAGTATATTGCAGTCTTTATTAAGGTTATCCTGAAATGCCAGATCCAAAAGGGCTCGTATCTTCTGTAAACGAGCTTATTCTCTCCATGACGAGATCGTTTACTCCGCTATCTCGACCTTTAGAATACAGTGATACAGTTTCAACATACAGTGATAACTATTTTTAATATAGTGTCATTCAGTAATTAATCTGTAACTGGCTACAATGCAAAATCACATGTTTATACTGGAACACGTGGTTTGTACTCTAACGATTCAGTAAGCGTTAGTTCCAACGTCTATAGATATAAGTGTAAAAAGTATTTTTATTAAAGTTTGATGCCGTCTATCCAAGATATCGGTCAACGACATATCTACCAAGTATTATGTAGTAAGTGAGTAAGTATCCAAGTAAACTTTGTTCAGCGTTTCTTTCGTATACAATGCTTGTCGCCATTGTCGTATGGGGTCACTCAGCTTCTATCCAAGATGTATTGTAACTTCAAAAGTGAATTAAGAATTATAACGAACTCCAACTACCTCGTAGGTCCATTTCAATGGAGCTGAGAATCCTCACAGTAGTGTAACAGTACATCTTCAACGTACTAACCACCCTTAAATGTGGCATGAACAGTTATAGCCAGAGGAGTGGAGTCCATAACTACGAGACTGGACATGCTAGAAAGCTGGACGTCCCACACTATTGCCTTAGTTCAACTCACGCATATCCCCATGCAGCTTTAAATTTGTTCAATAATCTGCCACAAAAGTGTGTGATTTGGAATTTGGAAAATTTTAATCTTGATTAGAGAAGCAGTTAATTGGTAGGCCACTCCTTAAGAGGAATAGATGATGCTCCTCTGAACTTCGATTAGGTTGTCTTGACCTCCAACCGTAAATAGTGTAAATAGTATTTTTATTACAGTTTTTTTCATTTAAGTTTGGCACTGTCCATTCGAGATCTCGGTCAACGACATAACCACAAAGTATTCGAGTAAGCTTTTTTCAGCATTTCTTTTGTTAACATTCTTAACCTCATAAAGCGTTTTATAACTTCAAATAGTACATTTTTTTAAAAATTTCAATTACAGATTACACGAAATAAGATTTTTCATAGCATTGAGGACTGTAAATATATTATTTGTATACCTAAAATTAGTCATCTAAGAAGTGAATAAAATCGTTTGAGCCGTTTCTGAGATAGATGTGCATCCATTCACAAAGGGTGCAAAAGTTTGGAAACGGTAAAATATCTTTAAAAGTATTGATTAACATAATTAAAACGTTACAAATTTGTTTAAAATCTTATAGTTTATAATATACCCAAAAGTTTATCTTTATACCCAAAACGATTATTGACATTGAACTTTAGAGGGAGGACGGTAAAGAAGGAGTCAGATCTTACATGTAAACACATTTTAATGTACATAAAATTAAAGGCATCTATAAATAGAGCACAATACCTCAAATCCAGACTTTAAAGGACGATCAAGTATTTCCCAATCATAGGTGATTAAACTTTTGCATTACCTAAAATTATATCGCAGCCAAAGATGCCATAACTGGACCTTTTGAGGTTGGGTTTCGAAATGATAATCCCTTTAAAATTAAGTATCATATGACGTAGGCCAATGCAGTTGCCTTCAGGTGGGCGTCCCTACTAGAAGTCATCAGGGTAGGTAATAAAAAGTTAGTTAATAGGTGAACGTCTATTAACTAATTGGAAATCCATTTTTTTATCTAAGGTAATTTTAACATAATCTAATGGAGTATTTTCTTTTCCTTAGCTACCTGTGGTTAGATATTTTATCTTCAATTTTTAGATTATTAATACAGAGTTATACATATAAAAACAAGTATTTTTGCCTATGTGACATATGGCTATAAATAGTGGTATAATTATTAATAATATGAGTATTAAAAATATAAATCTTACAAAAAGCTTTTAAGAAAATTGAAGCACCGTAGCAGTTTATGTATTTTTAGCATACGTCCTTTGCCATTTTTTTTATATTGATAAGATGGTTCAAAATAAAAAATAAAGAGTAATAATAAACCTGCTTGGTACTAAGACTGAATTAAGCAATAAGAAATGTATTGACAAACAGACAAACAAGATACAACATTAAAAAGTATATTATATTTTTAACAATATAGTTGCCTAATAATGAAGCAAAGCACAACTATTAAAACATTTTATACCGTCCTATTTTTTAAAGACTACAATTTACATCTTTTAGAAGTACCTCGATAAGAGTTAAACTGCATTTAACAAAAGAAAATAAAAGCTAGTTATGGATCTTGAAGCACAGCGGGTGTTAATGTGACAATGGCTGTTTATTTTTAGCCCGCCAAACGGAGCCAAGTCTGCCGTGTATTATTAGACGTCGTGGTCCCTCCTGCTGTGGAATCCTCCAAACACTCCTTTCTACAATAGTTCATCTGTTTGCTAATTCTCCAGTTGTCTTTGGCCAATCACCCGACCCTCTCAAAAAAGTTGTTTCAATTTTTATTTTTTTTATTAGGTATTTTTAAAATAAAATATATTATTTTATTGAAATCTAAGGAAATTGAAATGCTCCAACATAAAAAAAGTATGGGTTCACATTATCAATGAAAATACTTCAAAATTCTTTAAATCATTTTGTGTTGAAATATGAAATAATATTTTACAAATTTAACACCATGTGAACTTTATCATAAATAATTATGTAAATACACATTCAGAATAATGTATTAAGAGTTTATTTATTGGATAGCTTCAATAGTTAAAGGACTAGTCAAGAAATAAAACTTAACAGAGAACTTTTAATTTTGAAACTCAGGAATTATTTATAACTATTGACTTTTTAACGAATCAACAAGGAACAGATATTCTTAGAATTTAATCTTTAATTCAAATAATCCTATTTTTAACATTAATATTTTAGGATTTATATATTTGTTCAAATAAAATCTATCTTCTTATTTCTATAAGGGTTTCGTCTGTTACGTCACTTTTTCTCTCGACCTACTGAACCGATTTTTAAGATTGAGGTATCATATTAAAGCTTAGGATATACCGCAGTGACGAATCATAATTAAAATGGTCATATTGTTTCGGGCTTCGCCCCCTCGCCTTTGATTTATTTCTAGAGGGAGCTTTAAAAGGTTGACCAACTTTTATTGCAAATTCTTTAATGTAAATTGTAATTTAACAGCTGATTACCTTCAGATGAATTTTAAAAGCCAGATAGTAAATAAAAATAGAACTCTGTTACTTCATAATCGACATTCACGTGCTGTAGGTAAGTTTCACTCATACAGAATCATAAAATGCGCAATTTGGGCACGGGCCACATCGTATTTTTAATTCGTGCAAGGCCTTTACCTTTGTCAAAATTTTTAACTCACAATTGACTTAATGTTATTTAAATCTTTATAAATTATCTTAACAAGAAATAATATTGTTAGTTGGACAAGATTAATTACTAAGTAATCTTTTTTTCAATTGATATTTTTTTGCGTTTGTGTTCTAAACTAAATTGGGAGTATCTACTGTCCAAGGTATGTTTCATTAAAACTTATTGATGGTATTTTCTGCAACGATCTTGTTTTAAAATAAGAAAAGTATATAGGATTTTTTATTAGTCTAAACACTAAGTATTATTGAAGGATAATATAAATGAATAATTCATT
Source organism: Neoaliturus tenellus (assembly GCA_030545055.2). Classification (NCBI taxonomy): domain Eukaryota; kingdom Metazoa; phylum Arthropoda; class Insecta; order Hemiptera; family Cicadellidae; genus Neoaliturus; species Neoaliturus tenellus. The sequence continues at coordinate 233,295,611 of CM061531.1, forward strand.
AAATTTTAAGAGGCAATACATAAGATGTTCAAACATAATGCAAGCTTTCAGTCTCGAATAAATAAAGTTAGATTTGAAAAACGAAAGTGTAATGTTGCGGATCGTGGCATAAATTGAAAGTCAGATAAGGTGGTTCGATTTGCGTTACGCAAAGGCTTAAGGGCTAAGCTTTCTTGAATTGAATATTGCTGTGAGACGCCATGGCGGTGTATTTATGACTTTATTAAAAGAAAATGACTTAACTATTTTTTTTTAAATACTATAATTGAATATATATTCACTGAATATTTGTGTTCAGTTCGTAATCTATGAATAACATTTTAAAAGTGGAATACCAATAATAAAATAGATCTTATGCTATACAAATTATTTGGCCAATAGTTTTCTACATCTTCAGATAAATTATAATTCTCTAAGTATGAAAAATAATATTTAAAGTTAAAGCTGAAGCCGTACCAGTATGCCGTACAGAAAATCTAATTAACATACATGTAATATAAATATTTAATTTAGATGTAATACAAATCAATTTAAATGCTATTCTTTCTTAATAAACTATTTTTTTAAATAAAAAAACTAACACTACAAAAAAGGAATATAAGTTATAGGCCTACACACAGTACAAAAAGCACAGTCCACTTAATAATATTTTGATGAAAATTCAGCATTTTCTGCATTTATACCGACAGTGACCCTTTCAAGCGGCAATAAAACAAGAGATTACGTTAATTCGGTTTAAAAGCTTTTACTTTCATGCGATGATGTAAACCTTTACTTTCCATGATTGGGAATATCGATTATAGAAAATAAATCCCAGCTGTATAGGATGTAGAAAAATATATCATTGAAATATTAGTTTATTTTACAATAATTCCGTTAATGAAAGCTAAAAAATAAAACAATGAATTACCTCTTGGTTTATAATAATTCATAATTTCAATTATGTAGTCACCTTGTAGAGCAAAAAAAAAAAATATCATGCTCTATGGACTGAATTATGGATATAATCCTCCAAAACGTATGAGTGGTCTAATATGCAGATTTTGGTTTTACATTTGTTGCATATGAAAGCTCAAATCAATATGCTTAAAGGGATGAACGCCTTTTTATATCCATTGGTGTGAAATATTGAATCAAATGATGTTGTTCAATTCCTATTTCACAGGTTTTTTGTGCAATCTTCAACGCAAAAAAAAAAAAAACTAGTGATGGTATTATAATAGTATTCGTGTCTACAACATGTTTTCCAGTGAGTGCTTGGAAATACGCTCTCTAAATTGAAAATGCCACAGTAATATTATTTATAAAACATAAAAATATTCATTGGTGATTTTATAATAAGGTTTATTTTGTCCCCAAGATAATTTTTTTTCATAAATATGACACATTCAATAGAAAACTTGCAGCAATATAAAACTAGGAAATAAGAAACTTATAATAGAGTAAAATTCCATTTTTTTAAATCACTGAATATACATTGCTAAACACGTTATTGGGAAAGATATTATACAAATTATATATATATATATATATATATATATATATATATATAATTGTAATGTAAAATTTAAAATATAACATTAATTACTATTCTTTTATCGTAATGATAATATGAAATCTTAACTTATTTTTCAAATGACAATGACATAATGAAATTAGTCATTAAATTTCCCGCTTAGTTCATTAACCTAATATTTCATATAACGTTCAAACTATACGGTATAAACTTGGCAAAGCTAGTCATTTCTTTAATTAACTTTATTTACTGCATAAATTATTTTAACATTTGAATTAATATTAGGGATACTTTTATAGTTCAATAGACCTTCCTGTGGAATGCAAGATAATGGCACTCCAAATAATACTGTAGCATTGTACGAAGTTTTATTATTTCAACCTGAGTAACAGCACCAACACGTATAAAGCTAATCAAAACATTTTTTATATAATATCGAACGAAATATTTTTTCATATTTTTAGTATATAATTGCCACTGCACAAAAAAGATTGTTATAAATATTACGCACGTTCAGAGAATGTACTTCAACAGAGATGAATAAAAATTATATTTTAACACAATGCACACAGTACGGTACTCAAAAAAGTACCCTAATTTACTATAATTTATTTAAATTTTGCTTATTTATAAAAATGGGCCATTTAATTTAGTTTCATATATCCAATGGTAGTTTATGCAACGGTTGTATTATGATTATGTTCAAGCCACTCACTAGTGGGATATAAGGGGCGAGTGGTGCGAGTGTTCTAAATATCTCACAAGTAGAATAAAGACTGAATACAATCCTTGGATACTGCATTACTTTATCAACCACCGACTTAAATTTGGTAAATTACTGTAAAAAGAGCCTTGAACATGTATAGATTAAAGGCGGGCGGTCAACCATCAAAAGGGCGGCCACGCAGATGTCGCTTGACCTAATCGCCGTTCTTGCTCACATATTGCTACACTATTTTGATGTTAGCCTCAAGAAACCAAAAATGAATCGTTATGGAACAATCTTTCTTCTGTAACATGGCTTTCGTTGAATACCGAGCTCTCATTGGTCCTTAACCAGTATTTTAAGACCTTATTTTGCAACGGGTTTGAATTTGGTTTAGTAATTAACTCTTAATGATGTTATTTGAATCATAAGTATTGGTGCTTACTGCAATGGTTGTATATAGCCTACAAATTATAAATAAAACGTTTTAAGCCTTTTTTCTTCTTAACGTGTAAACAACAAAATTAAAGGACATATCAGAATATATAAATTTAATTCGCTTACATATTAATTTGAAGATAAAGGGTTAATATTACTACAAGATATTTCATCATATTTCCTAAAGAGGTTTATTAAGTCGTATTTCTGCCCGTAGAGATTTATTTCTGTAATTGTTTCAGACTAGCGGGTAATTAGATTTTGTTGTGCATTTCAGGAGAGTGTCCCTCCGCTCCTCTCCCGCCTACTGCTCATCTACTCGTATATCTTCCTTGATTTCATTTATGAAATCAAAAACAACGTTTTATTCCTATCGTGGATTTAGGCAACGATTTCATACATCTTATTTTCGAACAAATATGCTATAAGGTTTTGTAGTCGAATTTATAACTGCACAATTCTTTATAAAAATTATATTAAATTCAGTTTCAACACAAATAGATATTCACAAGAGTATAGTTAAATGACAAGATAAATCACCTAAATCTAAGCACTAAGGTAAAATTTAAAAATATATTTTTAGATTTATATGCCCCAAACATGCATTTATTTTATATCAATAAAAATGTTTCTTTACGTCAAGATAGAAACTTAAATATAATTCTTGAATATAACATCCCATTTGACTTAACCAAATATACTAAATATTCGAATTATGTAGTTTTTTAGATAAAGTTCGGCAATATTAAATCAACTACAAACGTGTTAAGAAAAATATTTCAATTAATCGAACTTCGAAAAAAAATACAAATTTCAATTCAATTTTCTTATAACAAATTTCAATTTAGTTTTCAAGATGTAAATAAATATTTAAAAGACACAAACACACATTGAAATATGTAGGCCTATAGTGTATTTATGCTGCAACAAAGATCCAAACAAAGTGTTAGAATATCCGAAAATTTCTTTTAGATTAATAGTGATAAAACCATTTAAATTTATATACATAGTTAAAAACACTATATTTTAAATTGAATTGCTTTTGAATTTAAATACCTAAGGTTTTGTTTTTTAATCAAATATATAAAGTTAATATATCAAACTGTCACTAATTTTTTTAAAATTACATTAATATTCAAAAGCTGGAGGAGTATAAGTAGTGTGGCATATTTCATTGTTTCTCAAATGACTATATAATATTAGATCTTAGGTGTTTTTACTGTTGTGCCAGTCTAAAGCAAATGTAAAAATATAAATACATTAATACCTGTGTGTATAGTCCTTTTAAAAAAGAAAATAATATACTTTTGATCTAGTTAGTTATTTAAGGAATAAATGTAGTTAATTGATCATTCAAACATAATTAAGAAGACATTTAAAAATAGCAGCTCGTAAAATTAAATTAAAGTCAAAATTATCTAATTTAAAACTATTAAGTCCTTTACAATATTTAAAGCTAAAAGTAATCTTCTAGGCGGCAGCGGACGGACCCAAACTCAGATTTACTCTGATTAAAAGCTTTCCGATCATTCGAGACTCAGAGATTATCTGATTAAACTTACTTTTCATATTATCAAATGTTCAATTGCCTTAAGAGATTACAAATGAAAATGAATAATTTTTCATAAATTCTCATCAAAATATCAATACATTTTTCAAATCGTTATAAGACTTTTCCCAAACATAGAATTCTTGGTTTAGTTTACACACGAGTTAAATTCATTTAATTCATTTTGCCTTTTAAAACATTTCTAAGACAGTTTGCAGTTTATGAGCTGATAGTTTGAAAATCGAAATGAATATATAATAAATAATTTGTAATATTACCAACAATATTTACGTGTAATTATATTACATCGAGTATAAGCTCCTTAAAGTATTACGGTATTTAATGCCAATATTCTGTAAGAGCGTTTACGAGGGTTAATCAGCTTTGCATCGCCCAGTTTCGGATAGCGACTTTTTCCTTTCTCGTAGGATCATTTACTAATTTTGTTTAAAATTTATCGTGGCATCATTTTGATGATACTTTGACACAATCTCTACACGTATACTCAAGCAATTTTATTTATAGTTATGGCAAATATATTTATTTAGTTGAATATGCATTATTATTCCAGAACTGCATGGCAAATTTCTTAGTTAATTAGAACTTGTAATATATAACTTTAAAGTATTTTGAGAATGGGTTCTTTGAATAAATTTGACAGATGTTTATTTTTTTATGATGGCATGCCGCTTTCCCGTCGGTGTAGACTTTTAATCTGTGCGTGGATCGTATTGGACAAAGTAAGGGGGTGAGCCCCTACAGTACAGGTGTATGGTAGGCTACTGATAAAATATTAATGGGAGAACGAGGATTTGAACCCACTACATCCCATGGCCATTGAATTGCGGCCGGCTAACCACTACTACACCGACTCGCCCAAAAAGATTATAACTGTTGAGTGAAGGCTTAAATAAAATAACGTAATTTAAAGGATTGGTCAATGGTGATAATTTTCATAGTTGCGGACACATTATTCGTTCCAAGAATTCTACTTAATATAGATTCCTTAACTAGCTCTACCTTCTTTTCAATCATAATTCCGTTTTTAATCAATTTGTACCTTACCTGTATATCTGACATTTTATTTTTACCTGAAAGCGTTTAAGTGTTATGATTTAAAAAAAGATAGATGGGAAACTATGCTCCAGGGAACCATTTCCTATTATAAAATGTGCTGTGCAGAATTATGGGACAATCTGCATAATAAATCCTTTTAAACCAAAAGAACAAATAAACATATAACAAATGGAAATCGTCAATATAATGGGACCCATTCAAATTTTTACAGCCATCCTAAACAAACCGATCTGAACCGAGACCTCGAGGACAACGTCGCAGAAAAAGTTTTATGAGGTTACCAATCTATTACATTTCATTACCAAGTTATTTTGTCCTCCATTTTTCAATCAGCCAAGAGATTATAAATGACTGTAGAATGATTATAATATGACTTGAAACCTCAAACCATACCAGTTTGTATTTTATAAAGCCAATTTAATGTAAAAGAAGTTAATATTATTATTTTTTATCATAAATTCAATTTAAACGTGTTTTTAATTTATTTTTATTTTTATAGATGTGGAAATTACTTTTTACAACAAACACGATTGAGATGTGAACATATGATACGATAATATGACATTATTTCTGTTTGATGAATATATAAAATCTTTCTAAAAGTTCAAATTATATATGATTGTAAAATTATCGTAAATTTGTTTCATGTTTTATATAAATATGTATTACATCCTGGTGACTCACGTAGAGAGTTTTTTTTTCGAATGTTGGATGAAAGAGGATAAAGGTTTGCTGTGAATCAACAAAATACTTTTCTTTTACAACATTTTTCAATCATTTTGTAATAACATAATTTTACATTCTTGTTTTATTTTACAAATTATAAATTATAGTGTAAATAAATTACTTTCCCCACGTTTTATGTATACTGAAGGTTTAATTTCTGTATAGGTATCTTTTTCCAACAGTATAACAATGGGGTTTTCGATGTGAAACATATAAAGGAAGTGACAGAGTACTAGGCATTTGCGGCGTCATGGAAGCTCTTCAATACTCGAGTCATCCAGCACCGACTCGACGTTTTTGATCTTTTATCAATAGATGTATACTAGGTAAATCACTCTATTCAAAAATAAATAATAGAATGCGATCCGGAAACTTTTCCCTATCTTATTTAATTTATATTAATCTTATAGAGTTGCCTCTTGGAGCTGATATTAAAGGCTTTATTCAAACAAATATTACAAACTTTAAAACTGACAATTACTAATACAACCATTTTTACTAGGTATGTATACAACTTGACATTTTTCACTTTTATTAAATATCCGCTACTTTCAAATCAAGATTTTAATTAAGTATTTACTCTCTAAACCTGTTAAATACAACTGCATCATTCCAAACAAATCTCAAGTATATTAACTATCAAGGTTCAAAGCTTACAATACAACTAATTGACTTAGGACACTTACATGCCACTGGTGCAAAACTTGTATAACATACGCATATTTTTTTACATTTGATAAGCGAGCACAATAGCATTATGTTATGTGCTCGCTGCATTTGAGAAATAAAAAATTATGTATGCCAAATATTTTTGTGTGTCATATTTGTGACTATTTATCACTTATTAAAACAATTTTACAAAAAAATCCCATATTCCAAATTAGCTTCGTAATTCATCTTCAGCCTATCATTTTCCCTTTTTATTTTAATTAAAGTGTTTTAGTTAATAAAAGTTATGAGTAGCCACAGATATGACACATTAAATACAACCATCACGAATATCTCGTAACGTCAGTATATTTTTGTATATCAAAATTATGTCAACACAATTAATTATTTAAGTCTAATGAAATGATAGTAGACTTCTTCTATGTAAGAAGTATTTTAAAACACTTAAATTTAATTTTAATTTCTTATGAAACCTTACTATAAGATCTATAAACAAGAATACACTAATTATCTAGGACTGAGTATTACAATATTAGTTTGCATTCTTATTTTTTCATTTACACCAGAGGATAAAAAATAAAAAAATTAAAGACTTTTAGATTAAACCGTGCTAACTTATTCAGAGAACGGTCTCAGGGATTAACTAAGTGACCTCTTTCAACCACAGTCACAAATTAATTCCAAACTCATTAGAAACTATTTAGAAACTATATTATGCTACATAGTGTATTGTAGTTTCAAACCTTATCAAGATTGCACTTGGTTAAGTGGATGTATCAGTTTTGCGATGTAGCTAAATAAACCTTAATTGTACGCTACGCCTTTGAATAATACCTTTTAAATTTATCACGAAATATACAAAAAAAATACATATAAAATTGTTTTTGGTTAAACTTAATTAACATCAACTAACAAAATAAAGAAATGTTTTTAATAAGCCCTGCAAGTACCAGTTTGTTATCAGGAGGACAAAAATGATGAATAACTACATGTATTAATAACAGTAACCAACTGGGAGAAAACATGGGGAATCGTCCATGAAAGAGAATCCACATAAACATTTACTGTCCAGCTAAATAAACGTTGCTAAGCTAAGCCTTAACGGTCGGCTTCTGTCATGTTTTAAAGCAAAAGGCGTCGCAGCACTAATAATCTATACTTTTTGATAACTATCACCCTCTTAAACTTTTATTTTCCTAAGTTATCACATTTCAACTTTAATTTCATATAAATCTTCTTTCAATACTCACTGACTCACATCCGTGAGTCCGGTGCATTATTAACGTTTAGACGATGTAAAAAAATTCTGCTTTCAGTTGTCACACTTACTCAGTCACCAAGCGTTCAAATTTGGTTTATTTTGATGCACAATTAGATATTTGTAAGCAATAAATAAAATTGAATTTCTCATTTAATTTCATCAAAGTAGCTAATCTTAAAATTTGTTTCTAATATCATTATGTATAATTTATTTTCTGTTGCAAATGTAAGAATCATTTGTGATTAAAATTTATTAATTTTTTAATCCTCAATGACAACATTTATATAACAATCGGGGTCACTTGTATTACATTATTGACTTAGACCTGTTAGAAGGTATTGATAATATTTATGAATATTGAATTTATTTTCATAATAAATATATTTATTAATTGTGTTAATTTGATAAAGCGTTAAATTATTGGTGGTCTTAATAAAAATATCACATTCTAGGAGACCTACCTAAATATATCTTTAAATACAAATTTCTCGAAAGAACAAATATTTTTCCAAATAAATGCAAAAACTTAGAGAAAAAATAACACAATGTTATGAAATAAGTTTTATATTACAAAGTCTGTTGTAATTATCAGTTAAAGTACTGCGATTTTATTAGAAATAAATAAATAAAGAATTTAATTCGGTATTGTGAGGCAATTTTAATACTAATATGCTTTGTATTTTGTACTAATTACTTATTATTATTAGTAATGAAATTTTATGATAAAAAACTAAGTAAAAAAATCAACTCTCTACCAAACTTGGTTTTAAAATTAATAAAACTTTGAATAGTTACTAATTGAAATAGTTTTCTTCAGTTATTTTTTATTAACATCAATGATAACTATCGAATTCCTAATTAGTATTAATTTAATCCAGGATATGGTAATTTTATTCTGCATCAATAAGTGGGGACAACGTAAATATGAACTATTCATTGGAGGAGAACACTGTTTTGTTTAAGCCACACAAACACAAGCTACGTTCCTAAACAAACAAACTTTAACTAGGTGAGTTCAATAGAGCAGGAATGTGTATTGAAAAAACTTTCTCTTAACATAAATTATTCAAGCATTAAATATAATTTATTAATTACATGAAGTGTTGACTAAACGTAATTATTGAGATATTTAAAACCATAAACTATAGGCTATGCATTTATAACTCGTGTTATAAATACGTTAGACTTCGAAAACTGACTGGGTAGCTGAGTGGTTATAGTGCTCGCCTTTGAATACAAAGGTTGCCGGTTCGATCCTGAGAAAAGTTAGTAGCTTTTTTAAGGTTCGATTCCGGACCCAGTTGCTATTTGTCATTGGGCTATTAATTAATGATGCTTTCTAACAACTGGTCGATGTTAGATAGTAACAAGACTGGGGTTTGGACCGTTCCCCGTCAAAAACGTTTAAAAATGCCACTGGCGTAGATACACCCAAAATAAAAAATAAATAAAATTAAGTACATAAAAAATACGGAAATTAAAGAAGCCATGTTAAATACTTGAATAAATCAAACGTGCTTTCTACTTATAAAATGCTCAACTTTCAATTTTATTAATAAAAAAAAATCTCTATACCACAAATACTCACGTTATAATAATTTTTTAGCATAACCTCAAAGTCTCAGAAGAATCTAAGGTGGTATAATATTATTATTATAAAGAAAGTATAACTAATACTATTATGTCTTACAAATATCTACCCAGCTTCATGCTGTGATCAATGAACTGTTTCTTTTAAACGTCCGATACACTGCAGGCCTCAGTATGCGTGGCTATAGCCTGCCAATATAGTCGCAAAGTAAACACTAATAAAGCTTGGTGATGGAAACCTTCGCCTTGGCGTTTCTGGTGTTTGTACAGTAAGTTCATATCCGTTAACTTAAGACTCTCCGGAAACATATATTCTGAAGAAGAACGAAAATATCTTAGGCTTGCAATCAATCAAAGCCTGTATGCTTATGTACCGGGTGTCTCACGTAAGGTGTCTCAAATCTATTAAAGATCAACAGTTTGTCCTACGATCTTGAAATAAAATCATTTCCCACTAAATTGACCCCAAGAAATAATTTAAAAATATTTTTAACGTTGTATAAATACAGGGTGTTCCAAAAACTGGGGGTCACAGGTTCGAATCTCGGAAATTTCAAATACAAACATATGTCATATTGTACATCATTAGAAAGGTCTATTCAATGCAAACATTTTGGTGAAAACAGAATTTTGTTATCTTTATTCGTTTCAAAATGGCGTCCATTTTTGTAACCAAAATCAAAATTTACGGAAAGCCCTGTAATTATTTTATTATTTCTCATAAATGACTTCTGACTCAAAATACTTATTTGAAATAAGCTAAGCTTTACAATGATATGTCATAAGATCACATTTATTAAAAAATTAAAATTTCAAAAATTTAACATTTTTGAAAATTTTTACATGAACAAAACTCAAAAACTTTAAATATAAACACATGAATTTTTGTACATCATATTAAAGCTCTCGTTAAACTGAGCAACTTTGTAATTTACACTAATAGCGTATCTATTATGGTTTTGTAGTAATAATTTAAAAATGTAATTATCCCATTTAACTTGCATGTCTATTAACCAGGACATGATAGTATAGCAGTCCTTCTTCCATTGTTGCCATACCATTATTAAATTAACATGCAAGTTAAATGGGAAAATTACATTTTTACGTTATTACTACAAAACTAAAAGAGATACGGCATTAGTGTAAATTACAAAGTTGCTCAGTTTAACGAGAGCTTTAATATGATGTACACAAAGACATGTGTTTGTATTTAAAATTTTTGAGTTTTGTTTATGAAAAAATTTTCAAAAATATTAAATTTTGGAAATTTTATTTTTTTTGTGTGAATATGATCTTGTGACATATCATTGTAAAGCTTAGCTTAATTGAAATAAGTATTTTGAATCAGAAGTAATTTGTAAGAAATAATAAAATAAATACAGGGTATTCCGTAAATTTTGATTTTGGTTACAAAAATGGACGCCATTTTGAAACGAATAAAGATAACAAAATTCTGTTTTCACTAAAATGTTTGTATTAAAAAGACCTTTCTAATGATGTATAATATGACATATGTTTGTATTTGAAATTTCCGAGATTCGAACCTGTGACCCCCAGTTTTTGGAACACCCTGTATCTATACAACGTCAAAACTATTTTTAAATTATTCCTTGGGGTCAATTTAGTAGGAAATTATTTTATTTCAAGATCGTAGGACAAACTATTGATCTGTAATCGATTTGAGACACCTTAAGTGAGACACCCGGTATATACTTTTATAAGCCTAAACAATTTATTGAGGACTTCGTATGTTTTGTATGATAATAAGTAATCTGGAACATATTTTAAAATTATGTTTTATTAATAACTCATTATTTTTTAGTAGCAACAACTCAAGTAAATATAACGAATCTATTTAAATATATTCACACATTCAAAAAAGCATCATAACACCAAAGAATACGTCACAAGAATAACACAATAGAGGATACAAAAATATACTCCATGTCTCGTAACTTTACTATGGAGAACAATAAGAATTGAATTGTTTTAATTTTACTTTTTTCTCAGCTATGTTACAGCTTAATCTTTAGGAAATCCTTCATAACCGACAATATCAATTATATATATTGTACTAATACAATTATATTTATTCAATTTATTTTATCTTTAAATTACATTCAAACGTGGTGTTTTACAAACATATTCAAAGGAGGCGATTCCTCTTCAGGGTATTGACATCCCTTATCTTATCAGCTGGAAGGATCCCAAGGGATGCATTACATCGTGAGCGTCCTCATGAGCTTGCTCCTTTTATACTGAAACTAGGAATGTGGTTATGATCTATTTTAGGAAAAAAAATTCATGTGAGTTTTATTATGATATATTCAAATAAAAATTTCCCCTTATTTTTATTTTATATAATTTTTTGAAATGGCCAGCAAAGAGTTTTGAGCACAATCGCAATGTATATTAATTCAAAATAACATTTTCTAATTTTGTATTGAACCGTCAACGTTTAAAAAATAATTAAAAGTGTTACACAAATATTGTAAATGTTACAAAATTAGAAAAGGTTAACTAATCTTTTAAATAATTGTATTTTTTTAATTTTAGTAGTATAATTTATTAATCTTGTTTTAAGTGATGGTCTTTACCCTTCTAGTTTTATATATTGTCAATGGGCAAGGCTAATGGAATGTTTTTATTTTTAATTAATTTGATATATTATTATATTTAAATTTTAAATTATTTAAACACCAATATACTTCTTAGTTTTTTATTTTTACGGAAGGCCTTTCGATAGACAAGCTATCATCATCAGCCGTACCGTAAACTAAAACATAATTTGTAAATAAATATTGTAAATATACCAAATAACATATGATACTTAAATTAAAATTAAAATTTAACATTTTGGATTCAATAGGCCAATAAATTATACAAATCAAATTAGTTTATAACAAAGTTAAGAAGTTGAGAATTTTGAATTGGTGGAGTATCAATGTTCATTAGGTTCCCTTGATGTTCTTTTAAAATTTTTATTGATTCCCATGTGTTAAGTTTGGTCGAATTGTTTATAGGTTTTATTAATTTAACTGTTTTAACCGTATGGTTATTCAGCACACAATGATTTGCCACTGCACTTTTGTCTGTTTTTTCTAATTTTAAGTCCCTAAAATGTTTTTTAAATCTTGTTTTTATGCTTCTTTTTGTTTGTCCAATATATTTCATGGGGCAATTTTCACATTGAATTTCATATATTCCTGATTTTTCATCTTCAGAAATTTTGTCTTTGGGGTTATTTAACAAAAATTTTAAATTGTTTCCTGTGGAAAAACTTACTTTTTTGTTAGTTGTTTTTTCAAAATGGCATTTTATTTTATTCGATAACTGAGGATTAGTGTACTTGACACTAATCCATTTAATTTGTTCGTTTTCACTGCCAATGTTTTTTAAAGTTGTTCTTTTCTCTTTATTTTTCTTCTTCTTTACGTTTTTTATCATATTAGTAACAATTTCTGGCTTGAACCCATTGAAAACCGCAACTTGTTTTAGATATGATACTTCTTTGTTGTAATTTTCTTTTGACATAGGTGTATTTATTAGACGATAAATTAAACTATTGAAAGCCGATTTCTTTTGAGATTGTGGATGATTTGAGTCGTAAGTAATGTATCTTTCCGTACTAGTTGGTTTTCGGTAAATATCATATTCAATTTTGTTTTCTTTTTTAGTTATCATTAGATCTAAAAATGGTAATTTGTTGTTTTCTTCTGATTCATATGTGAACTTGATGGAACTATATTTAGAATTTATAACATTAAGGAAATCTTGTAGGTTTTGGTCCTTATTGAAAACAGCAAACACATCGTCTACATATCTTATCCATATTCTGGGAAAGTAGGTTAAGGATTCTTTTAAAGAGATTTCAAAATTACTCATGAATATATCGGCTATTAGACATGATAATGGATTTCCCATAGCAGTTCCATCCGTTTGTTTATAAAATTTACTATTAAATAAGAAAATATTTTGGGACATGCATAGATTCACTAATAGTATATATTCGTCAATTACATCTTCATTAATTTTTATGGATGTTAGCCAATGTTTGATCATCTCAATAGTCTCTTTGATTGGGACATTTGGATACAGGGATGTTACATCAAATGAAATCATGTATTCATTTTCCTTAATTTCAATATCTTTTGTTTTGGAAATAAATTCTTCTCTATTTTTAATTGACATTGTAGGATATTTTTCAAGAGATTTAAATTCGTTTACTAACCATTTTGCAATAAGATACGTAGGAGAATCTATGCTTGAAACGATAGGTCTCATTTTCTTCCCTGGTTTATGAATTTTGGGTAGGCAATAAAGTCTTGGCATTTTTGGGTTTGATACAATCAAATGACTGTACAGTTTTTGGTCATTAAGTAAAATTTTGCAGTTTTTGATTGATTCTTTGACTATTTTTACGTGTTTTGCTAATGGGTTTTTATCACATTCAATATAAGTACCTTCTTGAAGCATATTTTCAACTCTTCTGTAGTAATCCTGTTTATTCATTATTACTATTGCATTACCTTTGTCTGATTTTAAATAAAAAACATCTTTGGAATTAAGGCTCTTTATTGTATGGTAATAACTTTTATTTCTAGTTTTATTTTTAATTTGTCCTTTCTTAAAACTTTCAGAAGATAAAAATGAGTATAGGCCATTGTCTATTTGACTTTTTTGATTATTTGGTAAATACTGAATGTTTGAAATTACATCAGCGACAGTGGATTCTAAGTCATTAGTAGATGGAATATTAAATTGTAACCCCTTTTTTAGGAGATCTAATTCCTCTTCAGAAAATGTTTCATTTGATTCATTGTATACAAGTTGCTTTTTTGACAAATCATTGCTGTTGTTATTATTATTATAAACATGACCTGTTTGAGGTTCCATCTTATTAATTAAATTAGATAGTTTAAGTCTTAGTTTTGTTTCTTTTTTCTTATACTTATTCTCGATGCTCTCAATAATCATATTATATTTTTCTTGAAACAGTGGAATTTTAAACACTTGAAGTTGTTTTGCTATTTTTAAATGTAATTCGTAGCCTTCTAGTTCTATACTTCGTTGCTTAGCATACAAGTTTTTGATTTCTAAATTGAGCCAATTCTTTTTTGCATTGAGCATAACTTTCTCTGTAGTTTTGTTTTTTATTGGTATATTTACTTTGATGAAATTTGGAAATAGATTTTTCTTTTTGCAATCTTTAAGAAACTTAATATCTAGGTTAAGTAGACTTACTTTTTGTTTTAGTTTATGGAGTCTGTTGAGCTCAGATGAAATTATCATCTTCTGAATAGGTTAACAGCTCTATATTGGTACAAATCTAAATTTTAAATTATTTAAACACCAATATACTTCTTAGTTTTTTATTTTTACGGAAGGCCTTTCGATAGACAAGCTATCATCATCAGCCGTACCGTAAACTAAAACATAATTTGTAAATAAATATTGTAAATATACCAAATAACATATGATACTTAAATTAAAATTAAAATTTAACATTTTGGATTCAATAGGCCAATAAATTATACAAATCAAATTAGTTTATAACAAAGTTAAGAAGTTGAGAATTTTGAATTGGTGGAGTATCAATGTTCATTAGGTTCCCTTGATGTTCTTTTAAAATTTTTATTGATTCCCATGTGTTAAGTTTGGTCGAATTGTTTATAGGTTTTATTAATTTAACTGTTTTAACCGTATGGTTATTCAGCACACAATGATTTGCCACTGCACTTTTGTCTGTTTTTTCTAATTTTAAGTCCCTAAAATGTTCTTTAAATCTTGTTTTTATGCTTCTTTTTGTTTGTCCAATATATTTCATGGGGCAATTTTCACATTGAATTTCATATATTCCTGATTTTTCATCTTCAGAAATTTTGTCTTTGGGGTTATTTAACAAAAATTTTAAATTGTTTCCTGTGGAAAAACTTACTTTTTTGTTAGTTGTTTTTTCAAAATGACATTTTATTTTATTCGATAACTGAGGATTAGTGTACTTGACACTAATCCATTTAATTTGTTCGTTTTCACTGCCAATGTTTTTTAAAGTTGTTCTTTTCTCTTTATTTTTCTTCTTCTTTACGTTTTTTATCATATTAGTAACAATTTCTGGCTTGAACCTATTGAAAACCGCAACTTGTTTTAGATATGATACTTCTTTGTTGTAATTTTCTTTTGACATAGGTGTATTTATTAGACGATAAATTAAACTATTGAAAGCCGATTTCTTTTGAGATTGTGGATGATTTGAGTCGTAAGTAATGTATCTTTCCGTACTAGTTGGTTTTCGGTAAATATCATATTCAATTTTGTTTTCTTTTTTAGTTATCATTAGATCTAAAAATGGTAATTTGTTGTTTTCTTCTGATTCATATGTGAACTTGATGGAACTATATTTAGAATTTATAACATTAAGGAAATCTTGTAGGTTTTGGTCCTTATTGAAAACAGCAAACACATCGTCTACATATCTTATCCATATTCTGGGAAAGTAGGTTAAGGATTCTTTTAAAGAGCATATTTATACAATATAATATTTATTACATTTATATTCCATTTTACAATTTAATATTAATTACTACAATTTAATATTCCATCTACTAATGACTTAGAATCCACTGTCGCTGATGTAATTTCAAACATTCAGTATTTACCAAATAATCAAAAAAGTCAAATAGACAATGGCCTATGCTCATTTTTATCTTCTGAAAGTTTTAAGAAAGGACAAATTAAAAATAAAACTAGAAATAAAAGTTATTACCATACAATAAAGAGCCTTAATTCCAAAGATGTTTTTTATTTAAAATCAGACAAAGGTAATGCAATAGTAATAATGAATAAACAGGATTACTACAGAAGAGTTGAAAATATGCTTCAAGAAGGTACTTATATTGAATGTGATAAAAACCCATTAGCAAAACACGTAAAAATAGTCAAAGAATCAATCAAAAACTGCAAAATTTTACTTAATGACCAAAAACTGTACAGTCATTTGATTGTATCAAACCCAAAAATGCCAAGACTTTATTGCCTACCCAAAATTCATAAACCAGGGAAGAAAATGAGACCTATCGTTTCAAGCATAGATTCTCCTACGTATCTTATTGCAAAATGGTTAGTAAACGAATTTAAATCTCTTGAAAAATATCCTACAATGTCAATTAAAAATAGAGAAGAATTTATTTCCAAAACAAAAGATATTGAAATTAAGGAAAATGAATACATGATTTCATTTGATGTAACATCCCTGTATCCAAATGTCCCAATCAAAGAGACTATTGAGATGATCAAACATTGGCTAACATCCATAAAAATTAATGAAGATGTAATTGACGAATATATACTATTAGTGAATCTATGCATGTCCCAAAATATTTTCTTATTTAATAGTAAATTTTATAAACAAACGGATGGAACTGCTATGGGAAATCCATTATCATGTCTAATAGCCGATATATTCATGAGTAATTTTGAAATCTCTTTAAAAGAATCCTTAACCTACTTTCCCAGAATATGGATAAGATATGTAGACGATGTGTTTGCTGTTTTCAATAAGGACCAAAACCTACAAGATTTCCTTAATGTTATAAATTCTAAATATAGTTCCATCAAGTTCACATATGAATCAGAAGAAAACAACAAATTACCATTTTTAGATCTAATGATAACTAAAAAAGAAAACAAAATTGAATATGATATTTACCGAAAACCAACTAGTACGGAAAGATACATTACTTACGACTCAAATCATCCACAATCTCAAAAGAAATCGGCTTTCAATAGTTTAATTTATCGTCTAATAAATACACCTATGTCAAAAGAAAATTACAACAAAGAAGTATCATATCTAAAACAAGTTGCGGTTTTCAATGGGTTCAAGCCAGAAATTGTTACTAATATGATAAAAAACGTAAAGAAGAAGAAAAATAAAGAGAAAAGAACAACTTTAAAAAACATTGGCAGTGAAAACGAACAAATTAAATGGATTAGTGTCAAGTACACTAATCCTCAGTTATCGAATAAAATAAAATGTCATTTTGAAAAAACAACTAACAAAAAAGTAAGTTTTTCCACAGGAAACAATTTAAAATTTTTGTTAAATAACCCCAAAGACAAAATTTCTGAAGATGAAAAATCAGGAATATATGAAATTCAATGTGAAAATTGCCCCATGAAATATATTGGACAAACAAAAAGAAGCATAAAAACAAGATTTAAAGAACATTTTAGGGACTTAAAATTAGAAAAAACAGACAAAAGTGCAGTGGCAAATCATTGTGTGCTGAATAACCATACGGTTAAAACAGTTAAATTAATAAAACCTATAAACAATTCGACCAAACTTAACACATGGGAATCAATAAAAATTTTAAAAGAACATCAAGGGAACCTAATGAACATTGATACTCCACCAATTCAAAATTCTCAACTTCTTAACTTTGTTATAAACTAATTTGATTTGTATAATTTATTGGCCTATTGAATCCAAAATGTTAAATTTTAATTTTAATTTAAGTATCATATGTTATTTGGTATATTTACAATATTTATTTACAAATTATGTTTTAGTTTACGGTACGGCTGATGATGATAGCTTGTCTATCGAAAGGCCTTCCGTAAAAATAAAAAACTAAGAAGTATATTGGTGTTTAAATAATTTAAAATTTAGATTTGTACCAATATAGAGCTGTTAACCTATTCAGAAGATGATAATTTCATCTGAGCTCAACAGACTCCATAAACTAAAACAAAAAGTAAGTCTACTTAACCTAGATATTAAGTTTCTTAAAGATTGCAAAAAGAAAAATCTATTTCCAAATTTCATCAAAGTAAATATACCAATAAAAAACAAAACTACAGAGAAAGTTATGCTCAATGCAAAAAAGAATTGGCTCAATTTAGAAATCAAAAACTTGTATGCTAAGCAACGAAGTATAGAACTAGAAGGCTACGAATTACATTTAAAAATAGCAAAACAACTTCAAGTGTTTAAAATTCCACTGTTTCAAGAAAAATATAATATGATTATTGAGAGCATCGAGAATAAGTATAAGAAAAAAGAAACAAAACTAAGACTTAAACTATCTAATTTAATTAATAAGATGGAACCTCAAACAGGTCATGTTTATAATAATAATAACAACAGCAATGATTTGTCAAAAAAGCAACTTGTATACAATGAATCAAATGAAACATTTTCTGAAGAGGAATTAGATCTCCTAAAAAAGGGGTTACAATTTAATACTCCATCTACTAATGACTTAGAATCCACTGTCGCTGATGTAATTTCAAACATTCAGTATTTACCAAATAATCAAAAAAGTCAAATAGACAATGGCCTATACTCATTTTTATCTTCTGAAAGTTTTAAGAAAGGACAAATTAAAAATAAAACTAGAAATAAAAGTTATTACCATACAATAAAGAGCCTTAATTCCAAAGATGTTTTTTATTTAAAATCAGACAAAGGTAATGCAATAGTAATAATGAATAAACAGGATTACTACAGAAGAGTTGAAAATATGCTTCAAGAAGGTACTTATATTGAATGTGATAAAAACCCATTAGCAAAACACGTAAAAATAGTCAAAGAATCAATCAAAAACTGCAAAATTTTACTTAATGACCAAAAACTGTACAGTCATTTGATTGTATCAAACCCAAAAATGCCAAGACTTTATTGCCTACCCAAAATTCATAAACCAGGGAAGAAAATGAGACCTATCGTTTCAAGCATAGATTCTCCTACGTATCTTATTGCAAAATGGATAGTAAACGAATTTAAATCTCTTGAAAAATATCCTACAATGTCAATTAAAAATAGAGAAGAATTTATTTCCAAAACAAAAGATATTGAAATTAAGGAAAATGAATACATGATTTCATTTGATGTAACATCCCTGTATCCAAATGTCCCAATCAAAGAGACTATTGAGATGATCAAACATTGGCTAACATCCATAAAAATTAATGAAGATGTAATTGACGAATATATACTATTAGTGAATCTATGCATGTCCCAAAATATTTTCTTATTTAATAGTAAATTTTATAAACAAACGGATGGAACTGCTATGGGAAATCCATTATCATGTCTAATAGCCGATATATTCATGAGTAATTTTGAAATCTCTTTAAAAGAATCCTTAACCTACTTTCCCAGAATATGGATAAGATATGTAGACGATGTGTTTGCTGTTTTCAATAAGGACCAAAACCTACAAGATTTCCTTAATGTTATAAATTCTAAATATAGTTCCATCAAGTTCACATATGAATCAGAAGAAAACAACAAATTACCATTTTTAGATCTAATGATAACTAAAAAAGAAAACAAAATTGAATATGATATTTACCGAAAACCAACTAGTACGGAAAGATACATTACTTACGACTCAAATCATCCACAATCTCAAAAGAAATCGGCTTTCAATAGTTTAATTTATCGTCTAATAAATACACCTATGTCAAAAGAAAATTACAACAAAGAAGTATCATATCTAAAACAAGTTGCGGTTTTCAATGGGTTCAAGCCAGAAATTGTTACTAATATGATAAAAAACGTAAAGAAGAAGAAAAATAAAGAGAAAAGAACAACTTTAAAAAACATTGGCAGTGAAAACGAACAAATTAAATGGATTAGTGTCAAGTACACTAATCCTCAGTTATCGAATAAAATAAAATGCCATTTGGAAAAAACAACTAACAAAAAAGTAAGTTTTTCCACAGGAAACAATTTAAAATTTTTGTTAAATAACCCCAAAGACAAAATTTCTGAAGATGAAAAATCAGGAATATATGAAATTCAATGTGAAAATTGCCCCATGAAATATATTGGACAAACAAAAAGAAGCATAAAAACAAGATTTAAAGAACATTTTAGGGACTTAAAATTAGAAAAAACAGACAAAAGTGCAGTGGCAAATCATTGTGTGCTGAATAACCATACGGTTAAAACAGTTAAATTAATAAAACCTATAAACAATTCGACCAAACTTAACACATGGGAATCAATAAAAATTTTAAAAGAACATCAAGGGAACCTAATGAACATTGATACTCCACCAATTCAAAATTCTCAACTTCTTAACTTTGTTATAAACTAATTTGATTTGTATAATTTATTGGCCTATTGAATCCAAAATGTTAAATTTTAATTTTAATTTAAGTATCATATGTTATTTGGTATATTTACAATATTTATTTACAAATTATGTTTTAGTTTACGGTACGGCTGATGATGATAGCTTGTCTATCGAAAGGCCTTCCGTAAAAATAAAAAACTAAGAAGTATATTGGTGTTTAAATAATTTAAAATTTAGATTTGTACCAATATAGAGCTGTTAACCTATTCAGAAGATGATAATTTCATCTGAGCTCAACAGACTCCATAAACTAAAACAAAAAGTAAGTCTACTTAACCTAGATATTAAGTTTCTTAAAGATTGCAAAAAGAAAAATCTATTTCCAAATTTCATCAAAGTAAATATACCAATAAAAAACAAAACTACAGAGAAAGTTATGCTCAATGCAAAAAAGAATTGGCTCAATTTAGAAATCAAAAACTTGTATGCTAAGCAACGAAGTATAGAACTAGAAGGCTACGAATTACATTTAAAAATAGCAAAACAACTTCAAGTGTTTAAAATTCCACTGTTTCAAGAAAAATATAATATGATTATTGAGAGCATCGAGAATAAGTATAAGAAAAAAGAAACAAAACTAAGACTTAAACTATCTAATTTAATTAATAAGATGGAACCTCAAACAGGTCATGTTTATAATAATAATAACAACAGCAATGATTTGTCAAAAAAGCAACTTGTATACAATGAATCAAATGAAACATTTTCTGAAGAGGAATTAGATCTCCTAAAAAAGGGGTTACAATTTAATACTCCATCTACTAATGACTTAGAATCCACTGTCGCTGATGTAATTTCAAACATTCAGTATTTACCAAATAATCAAAAAAGTCAAATAGACAATGGCCTATACTCATTTTTATCTTCTGAAAGTTTTAAGAAAGGACAAATTAAAAATAAAACTAGAAATAAAAGTTATTACCATACAATAAAGAGCCTTAATTCCAAAGATGTTTTTTATTTAAAATCAGACAAAGGTAATGCAATAGTAATAATGAATAAACAGGATTACTACAGAAGAGTTGAAAATATGCTTCAAGAAGGTACTTATATTGAATGTGATAAAAACCCATTAGCAAAACACGTAAAAATAGTCAAAGAATCAATCAAAAACTGCAAAATTTTACTTAATGACCAAAAACTGTACAGTCATTTGATTGTATCAAACCCAAAAATGCCAAGACTTTATTGCCTACCCAAAATTCATAAACCAGGGAAGAAAATGAGACCTATCGTTTCAAGCATAGATTCTCCTACGTATCTTATTGCAAAATGGTTAGTAAACGAATTTAAATCTCTTGAAAAATATCCTACAATGTCAATTAAAAATAGAGAAGAATTTATTTCCAAAACAAAAGATATTGAAATTAAGGAAAATGAATACATGATTTCATTTGATGTAACATCCCTGTATCCAAATGTCCCAATCAAAGAGACTATTGAGATGATCAAACATTGGCTAACATCCATAAAAATTAATGAAGATGTAATTGACGAATATATACTATTAGTGAATCTATGCATGTCCCAAAATATTTTCTTATTTAATAGTAAATTTTATAAACAAACGGATGGAACTGCTATGGGAAATCCATTATCATGTCTAATAGCCGATATATTCATGAGTAATTTTGAAATCTCTTTAAAAGAATCCTTAACCTACTTTCCCAGAATATGGATAAGATATGTAGACGATGTGTTTGCTGTTTTCAATAAGGACCAAAACCTACAAGATTTCCTTAATGTTATAAATTCTAAATATAGTTCCATCAAGTTCACATATGAATCAGAAGAAAACAACAAATTACCATTTTTAGATCTAATGATAACTAAAAAAGAAAACAAAATTGAATATGATATTTACCGAAAACCAACTAGTACGGAAAGATACATTACTTACGACTCAAATCATCCACAATCTCAAAAGAAATCGGCTTTCAATAGTTTAATTTATCGTCTAATAAATACACCTATGTCAAAAGAAAATTACAACAAAGAAGTATCATATCTAAAACAAGTTGCGGTTTTCAATGGGTTCAAGCCAGGAATTGTTACTAATATGATAAAAAACGTAAAGAAGAAGAAAAATAAAGAGAAAAGAACAACTTTAAAAAACATTGGCAGTGAAAACGAACAAATTAAATGGATTAGTGTCAAGTACACTAATCCTCAGTTATCGAATAAAATAAAATGTCATTTTGAAAAAACAACTAACAAAAAAGTAAGTTTTTCCACAGGAAACAATTTAAAATTTTTGTTAAATAACCCCAAAGACAAAATTTCTGAAGATGAAAAATCAGGAATATATGAAATTCAATGTGAAAATTGCCCCATGAAATATATTGGACAAACAAAAAGAAGCATAAAAACAAGATTTAAAAAACATTTTAGGGACTTAAAATTAGAAAAAAACAGACAAAAGTGCAGTGGCAAATCATTGTGTGCTGAATAACCATACGGTTAAAACAGTTAAATTAATAAAACCTATAAACAATTCGACCAAAATTAACACATGGGAATCAATAAAAATTTTAAAAGAACATCAAGGGAACCTAATGAACATTGATACTCCACCAATTCAAAATTCTCAACTTCTTAACTTTGTTATAAACTAATTTGATTTGTATAATTTATTGGCCTATTGAATCCAAAATGTTAAATTTTAATTTTAATTTAAGTATCATATGTTATTTGGTATATTTACAATATTTATTTACAAATTATGTTTTAGTTTACGGTACGGCTGATGATGATAGCTTGTCTATCGAAAGGCCTTCCGTAAAAATAAAAAAACTAAGAAGTATATTGGTGTTTAAATAATTTAAAATTTAGATTTGTACCAATATAGAGCTGTTAACCTATTATTATATTTTTCTTTTTTTTTTTCATTTTTTACAACAACAAAACATTATTAAAACAAATAACATTTAAATTATGAAATTACATTTAAAATATTTATGGCAAAAGTTATCTCCTAAATTAAACATTGAAGAAGTTAAAACTGTCCAAATTAACATATAAGATTACGTTACTCATTTAATTTAAAGCATTTAACGAATAATACGTTTATCAAAACGTTTTCATTGCATTATTACTATTTTTAAATGATTTATAATATAAATGTCCACATATATTAAATATTAAAGAGGCTAAAAGGAAAAATCAATATATATTAGGTCACACTTAAAAAACATTATTATTTCTAAAACCTGTCACAGATGAACATAAAATTTATACAATGATTTATACTGTATTTCATTAGGATATTTATTTACATTATATATAAATGTAATTGTAATTTACCATTACATGGATTTTATTTGCTAAATGTTTAGAGTGGCTTTTGCTTATGTTAACGGCGTATAACTCCATTTAACATAGGTTATTGAAAAAATAGTCACTTCAGTTTTATTATGATAAATTGAAATAAAAATTTAATAAAAATTTCACCTTGTTTGGATTTTATATAATATGTAGAAATAGTCACATAAAGTTAACATTGTTTTTCTCTTATACTAGTTATAAAAACGTTAGATTCGTTTAATACTTATATCATACACAATTAGTACGTTAAAGGTAACGTAAATAGCCAGAAGTATGTGTTACACATTGAGTATAATTTACGATTTAAGACTGAAGAATGTTTTCCATACAACATAATAAACCTTAATATTTAACTACCCCTGACTTAAGCTATGTTTTTGTGTCAATAAGGGTGGGCGTAAGTTAAATACCAAAACACTTAACTCATAATTCTGTTATTCATACTAATATACAAAATCAACTTTTGGGTTAAACTTAAAAAAGTTTCGAAATGAACGAAATAATTCTACAAGACAGTGAGAACTCTGTACAAAGAGTAGTAAATGTATTACATGTCTTAAAATTATTTAAAAAAGTAAATTTTATACACTTTAAATTATTGCTATATGCATTTTCAGGGTTATTTTTTCGTTTAATTTACGTAATTTAATGTGTTATGTAATCAATTCCAGAGATCAATTTTGCTGTTTAGCCTACTGTACAAACTTCTCCCCGCCACGTGTATGATCCACTCCACCGACCAGAAAGTTAACACACATCGCACGTGGCTCCCTATGGACTTGTAAAGTATCAGTGTTGGAACTATTACATGAACTTTCATCATGCAAACTACATCCCTGGATCTGTAATAATTTTGCTTAAAACGCTTTATGGGTTCATGAAAAATAATTGATTACCCTGAAAAAAAAAAACAAATACAATAATTAGTCACTGCATAAAAATTTCAATACAACAAATACAACATGTATATATAGTTCTCAGCTAAGCTAATCATTCAAAGAATAAAAGCTAACTACTGTTTACTAACTCGAAGTTTTTTTATATTATGAAAGTAGTATTGTGTAACATACGAAGTAACATACGTAACCATTTAACATACGAGAAATACAATATTAATTTGAAAACTTAAATACATGATACTCATACTAGCACCTTAAAGTTAAAATGTTTATTCCTTAGGAAAAAATTACACATTGAAAATCGTTCACATTGAATACAACATTGATTACATAATTCGTAGTTAAATTGTGTATGACGTAGCTTTAAATGTCTTTATTTATTGCATTGGAGAAAGAAGCGTACATTATCCAACATTTTGAATAAGAGAAAATTTGTATCGTAGCTGTAAAATCAATCCATAATTAATTTATTGGACCTCAAAAACAACCATCTTCATTTAATAATGCATTTATCCCTGGGCTGAACATTTTGTTTTATCTCTGAAGTATAATTTTATGCCCAATTTCAATTCTGCAAAATTGAAGAATCACGTACCATAATTTTTTGCTAAGTAATATGGTCGCTGGTGCCAACGTGACAATGGTTTTATATTTTTAGCGACGCACTCACCGCCCAGTCTGGAGGTTATTTGCAGGATTTGGGAGTTCCCCACTAGTCTATATTCTGTGTACTCTATACGAGCGTATTCTCCAGAACTACACCATTTATATTTTAACGAATTTTTTAGGGCCTATAAACATTTAAATGATAAAATCACTGTATGTGCAACTACAACATACACCTTTATAAAAAGTAAATTAATTTGATCATGGTTAGAAAATGTTAAATGATTAAAAACTATTCATAATTATTTTTGTTTAATTGATCTTCTTCAAAATGATGGATTTGCGAAAACAATCATGTAGAATAACTACGTATTTGATCTTATTGTTTTGTATGTACAAATATTAACTCGATGGTTTGAAAATCATATAATTTTTGCAAGACTATGAATTTCTACGACATTTGATTGTGTAACGCAATTTTGTACGTGTTTAATTTTCTTATAATTTATTTATTTCTATTCTAGTAAATAAAAGTACTATATTTTTTCTAGTATTGTGCAAGTAGTACCTTCATATCTAATTAATCTAAATATTTAACCTACAAATCTAGAAATTACACAATAATTTTTTCTAGAATTCTATATTTTATAAACCTTAAATAATCACACGTATTAATATCACATGTATAAGGAAAAACATTTATTACTTATCTGTAATAAACTAAAAGTATGATATATAAAGAAATCAAACCTAGGAAAAAGTAAAATATAACAATGTGGAGACAAATCTTAAGCTATTAAATACACCCGGTCTCGATAGTTAAATCTTTAGGCTAAAACCCTGGAAAAAAGGAAAATAAAAAAATCACATCTAAACAAAATATTTATGGTCGTTCTGTAACACATTCGAGTATTGAACGGTGTACTGTGTGGAAGGTTTACGGCAGGATCGCGAGTCGCCACTGAACCATTTCACAGCCAGTTGGTTGCTCTGTCAGGCGAGAAGTGCTCTACTCACTGAAACTCTACCTCTGAGTACACTTTTACAACTTCAAACCGTAAATGAGATATCTTAAGTGGAGAAGAAACCCTCAAGAATACGATTGGGTCGTTGTGAATGAAAAGATACTCTGTTAGATCATCTATCTTAATGGTTTTATTGAAGTTTCTGGCAGTTATTTTGCTGTTTCCTGGATTATACAAATTTAAGTTTGTTTAATCCTTATACCTCGGTGAATTAAGAAATAAAAATGAAAAAGTTGTAATAGAAAGCACTGTAAGTATACGAACCATGCACTTTTAAAGAGAAAATGTGATAGTATTCACAGAATATATATACTTGCTATTAATATATATTTTGAACATATGAAGATAGGCCTATTCATATGTTTTCACACATCATCACAAATATTGAACATATAAATATATGAATTAAATTCGACTTATTAATAAAATATTGTTTTAGAACCAAACATAAAATATTCTTTGTCTTATTTATTTTTACTTACTTTTTAAATAACTACAAATACGTATTTTATTTTCATAAATAAGAATAAAAAATAAATGTTTCCTATAAGTATAACACAGTGTGTTTAGTTATGGCCAAAATAAAAAAATATAAGGTTTTAAGATTTTATAGAGCATAGGATATAAGGGAAAAAGAAGTTGAGGGTAGTATTTTCTGTAAAGTGATATCGGAAGTTGATAGAAATCGTTTCCGATTGCGAGAACACCTGTCCCCACCTTGAAACGCTTCTTATTTTACACTCTACAGTTCTCAATTTATCTGCATTTCTTTATTGTATACAACACTTTTATTATATTCACATATATTGTATATATATATATATATATATATATATATATATATATATATATATATATTACGTATGTATATATAATGTGTGATTAGACAAAGGCAAAAGCAGATTTCTGTAAGACTTCCAAGAGGGACATCTTTTTAAGGGTGTTTAAATTGAAACTTCTTTGGCCTCTGTCACATCATACATAACATTTTAAACGTTTTAGCATTTTGAGTAATAAGACACAAACCCGACGTCAAAAGGTAGAGTATTGAAAAAGTTATTGCATTTTAAAGTTTTACCCATATGATTCAAAGAAAACTTTGTTTGCCTGCCATTTCCGTCTCGGGCATCCATTTTAAGTCTAGTTCTCTAATAAGTGAATTCCTTAATTTGATTTCAAGCTCTACCTATGCTGCTATCTAAGAATTTTGTCTGCCCTCTCTTAGGCCACCCCCTTAAGGGATAAAAATTTGACAATAGCTTAAAAGATTACACATTTATGGCTATTGTTAATATACCAAGTCTCATTACTTCATCTATCGTCCGACGATGCGGAGCACACTTTCTTCCGCTGCCCCCGTTGGAAAGGGCTCCACCTGGAGGCCACACAAATTTTTGGTGCATTTACGGCGGACTCGGTCTGCCGAAAGATCCTAATGATTGAAGGCTGATGGGATTGTTTGCCACAGTGCGTCCGGAGCATCCTCCTTAGAAAAAAGACTGGTAGTGACCGCTAAGCGGCTCAGACCCCCCTGACCGTGTGGCTGGTCAAGGAGTGTGCCCAATGGGCTTATTCTAATTTAGGCCTAGCCTGATGTGACAAACAATTCCAGACTAAATTCCTAAAGAGTAGAGGAGGTTTTTTAGTGGGTATACCCGTTTTTAGGGTAGTCCCAGACTACAGACCCCTATCCCTACAGACTATCCCCCCTACAGACTAGGCCCTCCCTATCCCCTATCCCTACAGACTACTTCCCTTTGTTCGTGGTACATTTTTCCATCCTCTCCCTAAAACAGTTTTGTTAATGGTAAAAAATATTTCACAGGTCCGTGACTTTTTGAAGACACTGTTTATTATTATTATCGATTAACGTAAAAACTTAAATCAATCTTATAAACAGGCTAAACTGGTGGCTTATATTCATATATGTCTTTTCAAAATTATGGGTATAATTTGTCACCAATAAACCAGGAAACCAGAAGAACGGTAAGAAATAAATTTTAATAATTTGTTTAATACTTTGAGTTTTTTAGGTAAAATAGATTTTATACAACAGTATATTGATCATATGGATTAACATACTCCACACTATTTTACGATAGTAACGATACTTTACTATACTTAACCTAACATAACTACATCTTTATTTTTAAAACGTATTATATAAAGTAAAATCTGTATATTTTACAATATTATTAAGAAGAAGGTTTTAAAACTATTAGAGTCACAAGTTTTATAGTAAGTGCCACTCCTTACAGTTCTTAACGTTTCAAAACAATTGAGAGCGGAGTTTAGCAAAGTTTAGAATCTCAACGGAAGGAAGCTGAGAAGTTGGGCGGAGTTTAAAGGTCGGTGCTGAGAGGCTGTCGGAAAGGCAGGAAATGAGGTGCCCCTTTCAAGTTCACCTGCCTCACCCAAACACCACAGTCAAGCTGTCGACAGTCTCCCACACCTTAAATTATCTGCGTAGAGACGAATAACACAAAGTTTCATAAAAACAATTAAATTTACTACCATAATATATTATAATCCGAATAAAACAATTCCCACGGAGGACAATGGTGAAGTTGTTGCCCAAAAAATTGTTTTGTAATCAAATAAGGTATAGCCAAATTCATGCTTTTACATTGCTTTAAGTATAACGAAATTATTATAACACTTAAAATGTAGTTATCACAATTATTTATTATAAACGGGTACGGATTTTCTAATTACAGATCACTATAGATTTACTGATGGAACCACTCTAACCTCCTTCCATACTGTTTTATCGATGGCCACCTGGAATGGCTATTTTCGTAGATTTATGTTGATTTAACCTTTATAAACTGTTGCTTCTTTTTTTCTATTTACATAAAACTCAGGACTGTTGTTTTCAATTTCATATTGATAAATCAATTGTGTGAAATTTTTCAATAAAAATGCATATACTGTAAAAATATTATTTTTTTAGATAAATACAAAAGCCTGGTGATCACTTATTTTTTGCCTGTCGCAACAAAACAACGACAGTAATTCCTAAAAGCTTTAAATAGTTTGTTAAGTATTTTAATGATATAAAGGCAATAAAGTAATTAGAAATAAGCTTTATATATTAGATCATTTTACATGAAGTAAAGACTAGATCAAAGTTCCGCAGATATTTTTAATTAAAATCAAATTAATTTTAATGTTAATAGTGATAAAGGTTAAATCGCGAGGATTAGTATTGTAATTTCTATATATTTTTTTAGAGTTATTGCATCATATAACAAATAAAATTAATATTCCATTAAAACTGATAAATCTTTGAAAGGTTAAATTAAATTTGGAAACGGAAAAGAGATAAAACTGCCGTCACTAAATATCCCCTCACAATGCGTGAAGATCGGAAGGAAGATATTGGAATGACTTCGGTAACTTTAACAAGTTCTTTTAAAGTAATATTTCGTCGGCTGCTCCACATCTTCGCCGAAAGATTCTTTTTAAGTCTAAGGTTTCCTCTTGTACTTTTCTTTTCGTTTCCTAAAACACAACAAAAATTTGTGGTAGGCCTATGAAAAATGCTTATTTCACAATCTGAGGAAGGGTATATCTTTTTAGTAATTGCAAATTAGTGAGAATAGAATTGTCACCAATTCGGTACTGGTGACGCTATAATGGGGCAAATGAAATAATTTATGACTCTTTACATTCTCAAAAACCTGGACGGGGGTAGGTGCGTTCTCCTACCCCACCTACGCCAGTCTCAGCTCAGGGCGTAGGTTGAGCTGAGACTGTCTGGAAAGGATGGTCAGAAATGTGGCGTAATAGCAGTTACTAATGGGTCACTTTATTTAAATCAAACCATGTGACGTCATATCACGTGATACATAGGATGATCCTGGACAGGCACGATTTCTGAGCTAAGGACAACTCAAGAGAGAGTTAAGTTATTGAACATCAGATTAGACATAATTGAAATAATTATAATTATTGATTGTTACAAATAATCTGTATGAATACATTACAAGAATAAAACAATTTATTTTTTACTATAACAATTACATTAATTGTGATAATTACTTGTGGATAGATAATTGATCTGCTTAAAAATTTTTAACCAGAAGGACCTGGTAGACAATTAAATTAACATTGGTGCTTTATTTCAAAACTTAGATCCCAGATTTTATAGAACAACCACAAATAAAATTCGTAATTCCAATTCCGACCCTTAAGGAAATTTTATAAAACAGTAAAAATTCAGTGGCAGCGGATATGCACCTTATTTCTCTTGATAATAACTCAAGATCATGGCTAAGGAAACAGTAATCAATTGTCATTAAGAGTTATCTAATTTAACATTCATATATTATTTTGAATGTGCTTTGGTTTCTGCTTCTCTATAACCAAATAATTAACAATCAAGATTGAATTTGAAAATTAAAAAAGTAGGTTTCTTTAATTGTTTGTTTTAAATTAATATCTTTAAATCGTCTAAACACAAAGGTTCACTCCAAATAAAATAATAAATGTGGTTTAAATTTTAATTTAATGGTTTTTAATTTATAACCACATTAAATCGTCACACCAGTTCGGGGGAAAAAACAAATTATGGAATCAAATAAAATATCACCCTTTGTTTCCAATTTCACAGTTGAGATAATTAGTACGTAAATTATTATATTCTATAAGAGTTAGATTTGAGTTTTTACAAGGAATTATTAGTTCAAATGAATATAATAAATTATATAGTTTTGGAAATTTGTGAAACATTTTTGTCATGACAAAATCCTTAAAAAACTGTAATAATCATATAGTTGTCTGTGAAGCAATATGTGTGTTATCCAGTCCTGTTTTTACAACATCAGCGGAAACTGATTTACACTCTCCGTGTTGCCGCCGCGCAGCCGGAACTCCCTCCGGGCTTATAAAGTATCCGTGTTGAGACTCTTTTATGAAGTTTCGTGGCGCAAATTACAACGTTAAGGTTTACAACATGTTTTGCTTGAGAGGAATTTGGAATATAAATCTTAAGCTTGGTTTAATTGCCTCATTTCTAGTCCATTATGCTCTTAATGAATAAATAAAAATATTTGTTTTTTGGGCTTTAAGATAAAGCAAATACGAAAATCAGAATTAATTTTCACTTACGAACAACAAAACCACAAAAAAGATAAAATATAGTGTACGTTTATAAGTTTTGTAGGGCCTCACTTTTTCGACTTTTTTGCCGTGTCAACGCCAGTGGCATTTTTTAACAATCCTAAACAGTTTAAGAGAAAAGGTACACACCACTCAAAGTTTGTGGTCATCCCGGGGATTGAACTCGTGACCTTTTGAAATTAAATCCAAGTCGCTAAACGTAAGTCTAGCGAGAAACTCTCCATTCAATTTAAAACAAATTAATGTGATTTTGTTTATTACGTGCGAAGATAATTACATTTTTGTACTATATAAAACTTGGTTTATTTGATTCTCATAAATATACATTACGTTAAGTTTCTTATATAAAGTAAATTTTGTTTTTCCAGACATAAAACGCATCTTTTTATTAAATTCGTGTCCAGTAATGATTTTAAGAGCCAAATTTATTCCTGATGGAATAATAAACGTTTTCCCTGTAAAATTGATTTTTACATGATATTAAAATATCATCATGATGGATTCAAATTTATAACACTTGTAAAAAGAATTTTTAAACAGGTTTCTTTCGTACCACAGTAACCCTATTCGAATGTAGGTGAGACGATCTCGACGATTGCACTAAAGTAGATTAGATTCTAAGTTCAAACATTAACAATGATGCCCACTACTGTACTACGTGTCGTGATCGGGGGTGAGAAAGGAGGAGGGTGGAAATTAAAAATGTCGAAGGTGCTTAGAACAACTATGTAATATCATGAAATGCCATAACATGGTTGTCGATATATTCTACCTATTCGATTGTAACAGAGATTTCAATGGTTTCAGATGCTGAGAGGAAGGATGCAGTCTGCTCTGACACATGCAAGGGGATCTAGTGACTAGGATGACACCAGTGTACTTAGTGACGAGAATGAGAGTGTTAAAATATCCAGTGTAGTGCCAGTGCCGGTACCAGTGAACGCTGTACAGGAGTGCCGTAGTGCAAGAATGTGTGAGTGACGTAGGCTAGGTATGACGTGGACAAAACCTCTTTATTTCGCCTTCTTTTTCCTGCTCTGCATTCCTAATTTAGGTAAGTTCTTGTTTACAATTACAAGTCGTATTTAAGATACGCCTTACCTACTGAGGTTATACTTACTAAAGACTAATAAATGGCCCTCAGGAAAGTATTTTCTTGCAGAAAATACTCAACTTCGATTTAGTTTTAAAATATATACTTAAAATGTGAATAGGTTATATTTATACTTATAACACTGTTTATATTAAAAAAAATAAATAGTATTA
Source organism: Neoaliturus tenellus (assembly GCA_030545055.2). NCBI lineage: Eukaryota > Metazoa > Arthropoda > Insecta > Hemiptera > Cicadellidae > Neoaliturus > Neoaliturus tenellus. The sequence goes on from CM061531.1 coordinate 233,328,537, forward strand.
ACCCAAGTAATACTCGAAGCCTTTTTATAAGACTTTGCTTTATAACTAGTTCCTTTTAAAAACTAAAAGGAAAATTTCCAGAGCTACTAGATAAAAAAAGTTGACGAAGTTCAAGAACGATTTTTTCATTAAAATCTTACTAAGCTAGTAGTTTTTTTTACCCTGTTTACCAATACATTCTTGATTGATTAGTATTTAATTAATATCCTGTTCGCACATATTAGCTACAAAATTTAGGTTGCGAGTCAGGTCCCAGTTTATATTAGAGGGGTTTTCACGTACGGTAAATGAATTCGTTTGGTTTTTTTAAACCCTTTTATAAGTTAAATTTTTAAAATGAAAAAAAGTTTTACTATGTTTTTCTTTATTTAATACCTGAGCAAAATAAATTACTTTATTAAAATATTATGTTTATAATAAAAATAATTTTTTGTCTCTGTGTTTTGTTAGATTGCAATGAAAATCATATAAATTATAAATTGTGTTCTTGAAAATATAAAAATAAAAATTGTGGGATTTTAATTATGTCAAATGTCAATAAATAATAAGAAAAACAATCGACACGATTGACTGTGTTTTATGGTTTGATCTAGTCAACAGATGAGATAAGTACAAGATATAAAGAGGTAAGACAGTAATACTTAAAACGAGGTATCCGTCTAAATAAAGATTACACTGAAATTGTATTACTATGTTTCCAAAATATGTGGAATAAAAAATGTAACTCAATTTATGTATGTATTACTGGCTCAAGACCACTTTCAACTTATTGTGTTTTTATCTTTACAATTTATTAATTATTTATTAAATTTTACATACATTGGATGCATTTCTTAAGAAACTCAGGCACTCTGTGTATTTTAAAGGTGAATATGCCTGAAGAGTGAGTATGATTTATTAAATAAGGTGAAACTTTAAAAATTACAAAAAAGAAGAATTGCAGTACTTTTTTAGCTTCAAGAGCATTGAAAATTTTTTCTGCAACTAAATACAAAGCGTACAACTAGGTTAAAAATTAATTTACTTGATAATTTATTTATTTGATAATAAATTTATTAATTTATATGATAATTAATTTACTTGATAAAATTAATTTACTTGATAATAAGTGTAGGCCTATTATTTTTCATAACTAAATTTGATCTAGTTGCTGAATAAATTTGCAATTTTAGTGCTGGAGTTTTCAATTCACCAAGGCTTGCTTTCAAAATATACATTTCGAATTTTAATATACTAATGGATAGTATAAATAGACTGGTACCAAAAGAAATTTTGTTTTCTATGGGTTGAGAAATTCTAAGAAACACTATTCGTTTCTGTCTTTTTCTCTCCGAACAATGAACTGCATAAGGATATTTGTAGTATTCTTTTTGTATTCCGATATTTTACATAAAAAGAGAGGTTTTTTATAAATAAACATGTTTTTTTATTAATATTATGTTTAATACAAATTATATGTCCTATGTATTATAAATAAACCGAAAACTAATTTGTGTCAAAATACTTAAGGTATGTCTCGAACTGTTTTGCTATAGGTTAAATGAGCAAAATCCCTTTTAAAAAAAATCATACCGCTATTTGATAAACCAATAATAATCCGTAATATTAAAATATTTTTACCTATTGTGGATGAAAAACAATGTAGGTGTTATTTGCAAAGCTGCATTTGTAATATGCATATGCTTAAGAATGCAATTTGTTAAATATTCCATGTTTTTACTTTCGCTGAATTACTTTAATACTCTTAAGCTGTCACAGAGACCAAATGGACAGTTTTTGTTGGAACTAATCTATTTTGGAGGGAAAGACAAGTCGTGTGACAAGCAAAACTGGATGTTGGCCAGGACGGCTGATCAGCTGTCAGCTGGCAATTGCTCATTCCAGGTTTCCAAAAATAAAATTTCTTATAACAATATTTTTGTTGTTACAAACCTCCAAAACTAATTCAACGTAAATATTAAGGACAAATGGTGGTTCATAAAATAATAGTCTAAAACGACATTTTTTGACAGTTATTAAACATTTTATAGTTTTAATTTAAAATATAAACAGTAATACAAGTGATACTCTAATAATCCTTTTATAAAACTATGCTTTAAAGAACTAAAAAAAAAAACTTTCCAAATATACTAAACAGAAAAGTTGATTGTGAAGTTAAAGAATGATTATTTATCGTCAAAATCTTACCAGTAGTTTTGTTCCCGTTCATCAACACATTTTTTATTTATTGGTATTTTATTTATATTCCGTTTACACGGATTTTCTACTAAGGTTAGGCTGTAAGTTATGTCCCAATTTATATTAGATATTTTTTATCTAAAGGGTGGTTATAAAGTACCTTCCCCCTAGTATTTTTCTACAATTTATATTCAAAATGATTTTCAATGACGGGATTCATTGTATAGGTACATACTCTAACTTTTGTAGTAATTAAAAATTTTGCTAGTTACCTGAGGTCTAAGATCTAGGAGTCAACTTCAAAATTCCTTATGAGAAGCTAGTCATGCGACATGTCAAATAACACTGCCTTTTCCCCCTGCAAACAGTGGTGCAATCTAAATTCAAACGGGCTATACCTTTTTCAAGATATCTGTAGGTCTAAGATGTAGGAGTCGACTTAAAAATTTTATCTAGAAGCTAGTCATGCGACATGTCAAATACTCGTAACACTGTCCTTCCCCCTGAAAACAGTGGTGCAATCTAAATTCAAAAGGGTTGCACCGTTTTCAAGATATCTGTAGGTCTAAGATGGAGGAATCGACTTAAAAATTTTAACTAGAAGCTAGTCATGCGACATGTCAAATAACACTGCATTTTCCCCCTATAAACAGTGGTGCAAACTAAATTTAAAAGGATTGTACGGAATATTTTGTCTGTGTATCATTGGATCACTTTTAATTGTAATTCAAAATACTTAAAGTTTTTAAAGAAGTAAATTGTTGATTCAAAATAATATCTTGACAATACTGATATCAGTATTGTCAAGATATTATTTTGAATCAACAATTTACTTCTTTAAAAACTTTAAGTATTTTGAATTACAATTAAAAGTGATCCAATGATACACAGAAAAAATATTCCGTATAAACCTTTTAAATTTAGTTTGCACCACTGTTTTTAGGGGGAAACGGAAGTGTTATTTGACATGTCGCATGACTAGCTTCTAGTTAAAATTTTTAAGTCGACTAATACATCCTAGACCTACAGATATCTTGAAAACGGTGTAACCCTTTTGAATTTAGATTGCACCAATGTTTTCAGGGGGGAAAGGCAGTGTTATTTGACATGTCGCATGACTAGCTTCTCATAAGGAATTTTGAAGTTGACTCCTACATCTCAGACCTCAGGTAACTCCCAAAATTTTAAATTACTACAAAAGTTAGAGTATGTACCTATACAATGAATCCCATCATTGGAAATCACTTATAATATAAATTGTAGAAAAATACTAGGGGGGAAGTTACTTTATAACCACCCTGTATATGGTTAATGAATACGGTGAACGCTAAACACTATTTAATAAACGTCTTACTTACATATGTTTACTGCTTGAAGTTAAGAAAAACTTGTTGAAAATGTATCATAGTATACTATTCATTATTTATACAGTTTAACCTTCCTGCAGAACGTATTATCCATAAACTCACTAATATGAAAATATCGTTCAGCGTATACTGTAAGATTTACCATAAGTTGAAAAAACTCCCTGTTGTTTTGCAAAGCCATATTCTGTAGCATTGTACCGTATCAAATATAAAATCACACAATCGAAATTTAGATAAAGTTTGGTTATTATGGTTAGAACTAATGCTCTGGTTTTTATAATTAATTGAAGTATTTGTAAAATGTTGTACAACACGTACGAATGAATGTTAAAAAAAAAAAAAAAAAAAAAAAAAACGCTTCCAGACTTGAATGTATTCCAACAATTATTGAAAACTGTGTAAAGGACTATTGTAGTTCAATCCTATACTCTTATACGAGCAATGTTTGCTTGTTTGCTTGTTTGCTTGCTTGCACAATTATCTCAAAAACGGCTCCGACGATTTCCTTCAAATTTTGGAATATGGGGGTTTTGGCCACCAGAAATCGATTGGAGCTGGTCCCATAGTTGGGAAAAATCCGGTTTTCACGCTAGAACCCTCCAAAGTTTCCATGTTATCCTTATGGAGATTTTATTAATTGAACAAAAATCAGCTGATAACTGTAGATATTTAAACCAATGTGTTACATCTTTTTTCTGTAGTTATACCAAAGTGCAGCAACCGTTGGCCTGGCGAGTGAGCGTAGCGAACGAGCTCGTCTTTAAAACGGAAAAGGGCGAGTGAGCAGAGCGAACGAGCTTTGTGTGAGAACGAAAGTAATAATTTTACCGAGCTTAAGCTCGGTCCTCCTGGTACTATCTTATAAAATTGAATAATAAAAAAATAAGTTAACCTATAAGATTCATATACAAACTCGACAAAGTCTTTTATTAAAGTAAAAATAAGTGAAGAAATTTATGAACCCAAAAAATTAGCACAATTAAAATTAATATAATATAATATAATAACACAATACATATATAATGAGTAAAAAATTTTACTTCTCTCTTAGAAACTCTTAAAAAGGCTTATAACAATACATTTCTCTTGTAATTTTGATCAATCAAAGAAATTAATTATACTTAATCACAAGTAAGTCATAAATCGTTGGGTTTAGAGGAAAAATGTAAATAGCCAAAATGTTTATCTTTTAATGGCCAACATTTTATATACATAGCTTTTTTTCGGCATCTTTATTGATAAAGCAACTATGGGCAAAAATATAAACATTTGACGCCATTTTCCAAAATGGCGGCCGTAGCACACCTTTAATTTTAGAGGACTTTTAATGTGTTCAAAAGGAAGATATTCCCAATATCTGTGCCAAATTCCTTGCTTGTGCAAAATCTTTTGTGGGTCACAGCACATTTTTATTGTTGAACGCATTACATTCTAATAAATTTTAAAATATAAAAATTAAAGAAATAAATAGAGATAATTTTACATACATTAGATGCATTTCTTAACAAACTCAGTGTATTTTAAAGGTGAATGTGAATAATGAGTGAGTATGAGTTATCGAATGAGGTGTAGCTTTGTAGCTGACAAAACGAATTCATCCATATGTCAGGATTATTAATTAATAGCCCATCGAACAAATTCATATGGATCCTGGTTCGAAACTTCAAAACGTTTCCAAACATTTCAGGGTCGACCCGACCACCTAAAATGCTTTGTATGTAAATAGAGGACCTTATATAATATGAATCAGTATTGCAAAAAAAATGTAACTAAATTATTTTGTTTAATAACACACGCAGTTTAATTCGTTGCATGTTTACACGTTTAATTAAGCTGCTACTATACAGAAAAGGGAGGCATTTTAGAACAAAGTAATGTAATAAATTTCATACTGCATTAACTTATGCATTAATAACATCGTGTTAACTTTAAAAAGTGAGTTAGGCAATACGAGGTGTGTACAGAGGAGCGTAAACTAGTAAAATTAATAACGGTGTCACGGCGCGGCAATCTCGCTTTAATCTTGTTAAAAGACGTTGGGTCTAGTAGAGTAGTGGTCAGCCACTGCCCCCCTGCCCCTCCCACCCACCTTTACAAGGCTTCAGTAGCAAAAAAAAAATCTTTACTTAGATCCATCTAAATTGATTGGGAGCAAGTGAGGATTTAATTTTGAGTCTTTTTCATAATAAGATCTCCACTACATAAACTCACCATATGTTATTAATCTGAATTATCTTTATTCCAAAGTTTGTATCAACGTTAAATGGGAAAAACGCCCAAAACACACACTCCTTTACTCGTTCCTTAAAAGTAGTTAGGTTTATGATGGCAAATGAAAGTTAATATTACTCTTATGTTAGGTTAGAGAAAGTTATGCCAGGTAAAATAATGTTTGGTCATGTTAGTTCACTATGTTAAACGAAACTGAAAAGTGCAGTGGCCAACTGATTAAAATAGGGTTTTAAACATATAATTGTATGTAAAAGCGGGAATAAAAAGTCTTATGGGCTGCAATCAATTAAAAATAGAGATGAATTCAAGGGATGCTAAATCCGAACAACCATTATGAATAAATAAAGTTTTGGGGGTACTGATCTGTTAATTGAATGCTGCAAATGCCATGATAAACAAGTTTCAACCAAGTGGCTGTTATTTATCTTTACTCTAAAAAAGCAATTTTTGTATGGCAACAATCTTTTTCTGTCCATGAATGTTTGATTTTTTGTTGGTAATGGGGGTTTTGGCCCGGAGGAATCGATAGGAGTTGGTCTCGTGGCTGGGAAAATCCAGTTTTCGTCCTAGAGCCCTTCAAATTTTCCATGTATCCTTATGGAGATTTTTTTGAGCTACTAAATTGAACTTGCCTGAGGAAGGAAAGTAACATTTAATAATTTTACCGAGCAAAAGCTCTGTCGCCCTGGTACTGGTAAAGTTAAAATATAAATAATTGAACAGCTGCTAAATCTCTCATTGACCTAATCATACTTAATAGGCCTATGTTTATTGTGAGAAAACTATTACGTTTTGTTCACTCCATCAAAATTGTGAAACTTTTAAAAGTCAATAAAAAGGTCAACGTCCCGTTATGACTACAGTATTCAGAAAAATGGAACACTGCATGGTTAGTATAAAAAAAGAAAAACTAATCTTTACATTCTGACTGCATATTGCGTCGAATACAATGTAGAAACTTGTGCATGTGTGTTCCACACTAAATGATTCACATTCATAAAGACTTTCGGGAGAGATAGTGATCAATTTACCCGAACTTTGGAGATTGGTGTAGAGAAGAATTTTTGCCCGTTTTGACATCGACACCTGCGGGACTCATTAATTCTGGCCTATTTTGAGAAGACTAATTCGGACGTGGCCTCCAGCATTGGTCGCTGGCACGCGAACTGACGTCAGCAACCTCTCCCTTTCCGACTGGAAATAAATTTTTTAGTTTATTTGTACTATCCACCTTTATATACATGTATAGAAGAATACAAAAATATAAGAAACAATATAAGAAAATCATACAACGTTCATTTCCGTATTTAGTAGTTTCATTAGGAATAATATTATACTACAAATGCACATAATGTTGTAATAGAAAATTAGTAATTATTTTATTTTTTACGATAAATTATAATTTTCCTAAGGTAATAAGAATAGAATGAAGTTAATTAGTAACAACAAATAGTTTTTTTTTTTTAACAAAACAATTAGAATTTTTCCATAAATAATTCAGAAGAATAATTTTTTTACATTTGTCACAAAATACATAACCTTAAACGGCTAAGAGTGGAAAGCAATATGCCACTAACCCGAACTTAAAAAATAATTTTCTGAGGAGTCATAAGATTTTAAAGTTTTGTTGAAAATAATTTTAAAGGCAAGTTTGATTGAATGCCATTTCGGTCTCTGTCATCCATTCTAGAGGTGATGTACTAGGGTGAGTAGGACCTTTAATTTTATGTCGTTTTCTTAAATATTTACAAACTTTTGGGAAGCTAATATAACAGCAACCCTGAACGTTCCACTGGACCGATTTGCATGTGCTCTGCACCAAAACAAAGGTTAGCGGTCCTCTATATGTGCATGTTTTATTTTTATTTTGAAAATATTTATGTTAATTGGGTAAAAAATTAAAAATAAACATTTGTTGTAAATATTTAACAAAGCGTACAAATTAATTCTATTTGCAGTTTATGGCAGCGAGTCTGACCAAACTACTGGACCGATTGAACCAAAGCAAAGTTTAGCAGTCATATATGTGAAGGTTATATTTGTGTTTTGAAAATATTTATATGTTAATTCAGTCAGAAATTCAAAATAAACTTTTACTATGGAGATTTAAGAGGGGACAACAATTTTAAAGCTTACAACAGCCAGCCTGACCATCTACGGGACCGATTTACACACGGTTGGTAACGAATGAAACACAATTGTCTGTAATTTTCCAATTTTTCTTCGATTGCATGGAGTTATGACCATTAAAAAATCTATTTGTTTGAATTTTTTTAAACATTATTGCCATGTGACATATTGTAGTTAATTTCAATTGGCAAGGACTGCAAGTATTTAAAAGTTTAATATTCCTCCATTTAATACTCTAAAAATTGAATTAAAATATTTTTTCTTTATAAATATTGTTTTTACTGATCAGCTGATTACAAAATAATCACAAGTTTTATTGTCATTAAATAGTTCGTTTAGTTTACTTCTAAGTAGGTTAGTGGTGATTAAGCTTGTACATTTAGTCCGGCGAATAATCATAAAAAACGAGTATTTTTGTGTATTAGAATTATTAAAAAGTAGGAAAAATTCAACATGGTGTCCTCCATATTACGAGAAGCAAACAAGGGGTGATTTGCGCTGCACGGGGTTAGGCTATTGAAATATTACAATTGCTCACATTTCAGATCTGCGTGTGACTCGTGGTGGACCAACTCTCAACGTGAGAGATATAGTGACAAAACAACTAAAGTTTAAAAATCATGTACCAAGTTTTAATGTTTCGTCTGAAATCGTTTGTAAAATATTAAGCCTATAAGTAACTTTTATCACGCCTTACAGCATCTAGTCAGTAATAAACCATTTGAGAAACACATTTGAAGTATTTTAAATAAACGTCGATATTTATGGAATCAGCAAATATCGTTATTATAATAAATTTTGTTAAGGTAAATAGACAGTAATATTCAAATATACATTTAATCAACTTGTTTTGTAGAGCAAAAGTTAGGGTATACCGGAGGTAGTGTGGTGGTTTTCACATGTAAGACCAGGTCCGTTCCGTTAACCGTGGCACGTAGAAAGCTTGGTAAATTACGACACCCTTACACCGACGGCTTACCGTGTGGCCGCACGGCGAATTGCCTCCACACTGTATTATTCATACTTAAGTAACACCAGCGTTAAAACTCTGTTAAGTGGTTACAAGAGGTATAAAAAACATTTATATTTAGAAATACCTGGTGTCCCAGACCACCCGTACACCCCTTTTAAATCAGGACAATTAATTTCACAGAAACAAATTGTGCCATTATCGGTTGCGCTCTATCCATTGACGATAATTTCACTGTACAGGGTGTACCCAAAGTAACCTATCCAGACGATAAGACATTAATTTTAAATACGAACCCCCACTTTTTATGGTATTTTTGAATTCTAGACATAATTTTAAGACTACTTTACATGTTAATGTGCTTAATCATAACGGTTTAGGAGAAAATGGTTGTGGAAGTTTTGTTTTTCCCATAAGAAAAACATGGAGCAAATTTTAATATCCATTAACATTGAATTTTTTACCTTTAACACAACTGTCCAAGCATACAAATATCTCATAACCTCATTTAAAATAATATTTCATTGAAAAATACCAATTTTCACGTAATTATTTTTAGTTTTCTACACTTTTCAAATAATCTCAGCCATAATGAAAAATTTTTGGAAAAATAAAATAATTGATGACAAAACTAATAGTTTATGATACTAAAGTGTTAAAGAAAAAGCTAAGGAATTTTTATGCTAGACCTCTTTAGTCTAACGGGAATACAGAGATAATGGATGTGGAATTCAGCCCCATTCTTATTCTTATGGAAAAAAGTCAAACTTCTACCTTAATTATCTCCTAAGCCGTTGGGAGTAGGAGTACGTATTTGATTGTAAAAATGTCTTAAAATTATGTGTAGAATCCAAAAATGACATAAAAAGTGGGTGTTCGTATTTTAAAATTAGAGACTTACCGTACGGTCTGGATAGGTTACCTCTGGTACACCCTTTACATTGAAAGCTGTAAAAGCGCAGTTTGTTTTTGTGAATAGTTAATTGAGTAGTTTTGAAAGGGTGTACGGGTATTCTGGGACACCCAGTATTTGAAAAAGTATGAATGATATGTGTTAGTTAAATAGGTATTTACATCTGTTACAGAATAAAACATAGTAATGGTATACCACCTATGTAATTTTAGCAGAATATTGTTGTACAGTTTACATGCGTAAAAAATGGTAAAATAATAACATATCTTCTTTTAGAAGGTAAACCCAGTATGATAAAACACGTCTCACCTTTACTTGCAGAAGACTACATGACCAAAGGAGTTTCAAGTTTAGGGCAGGTAACATTGTGGAGACATCCCTTCAAGTAAATACCATTGGTTTCTTTTAAAATAGGAATGTAATCTTCACATAAAGTAGCAAATAAAAATATCTGAATCTTTTTCAAAGTTTCATAAATAGTTTTTGGCTGTGTTTTTCAATTGTAAAAATGAAAAAAAATAAAATTTTCGTGTAAGAGTTTTTTTGTGATTTTTTATTTTAATTGTTGGTATTGTTTGTGCAATATATGTACTTTGTATTAATTTTTCTGATTTAAGGTTCGATGGACTTAATCAATATTTTTATAATAAGAGTTAAACATAGAAATTCTAATGTTAATTAAGCATCTTAAGCAATAAGACTGATAACACTTTTTCAGATTATTTAGGCTTATTTAATTTAATACATTATTTTATTATTACAACATTTTATTATTACAAATAATAAAAATTAAAATGAAAAATAAACCAAAAAATCCTTAAATAGTTTCTATTAATACTTAGGATAATTACATAATATATTCCTGTCAAACTGTCGTCAAAAAAGGGGGGAGGGGGGTTGAGAACCTTAAAATCGGTATTTATCGGGTTGGCACTGTTGTTTTGGATGATGGCCTAAGGATTAAAACAATTTTTTGCAATCAAGTGAAAAATAAATCACTGCTTGGAATAAAAAAAAAATTTAAATGTTCTCTTTTTTACTTTTTTGTATTTTTTACCTAGAAGGACTATGTTAACAAAAAATACCTTCTTAAAACTAATAGATTTCATTGAAATCCCTAAACGTTCTGAACACATTCATAAAAATTTCTTTTTGTAAAGAGAAGGTAATACGATACTATAGTAATTGCTTGAAATGAGACAGGAGCTACAGTAAATTTTTATTTTGACGTCTCCAGAAGTTGAAAATACACCATTTTAGCAAAATTATATTCATTCATATTTAAATGCACACATACATATAAATAGTTAAAGTACCCATTTAAATTCATGTAGCTATTTCATTTAAAATGTAAAATAATGACGAAACAAATAAATTGGTGAGTGAAATTGAGCATGGTGGTTCAAAATTAAATCTGGTAACATAAGTCTGCATTTCAGGGCAATCGAACGATACTTTCGATTTTTATAGGGTTTGAAAGACATCAAAATTAGTAATTTCCTTGTTTTACTCTTACATATTAAAACTAGACAGTTTCTTCTAACCATTTGAAAGAGCTCATAAAAACAAACAATTGTTTTTGCTTTTTAGTAGCCCATTCAGGATATTGGACATAAATTATGTTTTTAATCAAATAAACCGACTATTTTATTGCCTTACAATATACACTCGTAACAGAATGCCTGCTTTCCAACCGAAATAATAATAGAATCAATAAAACCATAAAAATCAATTGCGTATAGTAACTGGAGTAAGAGTACGTATAGCATTGCTGTAAAGTGAATATTTGAGGTAAATAACAAATATTCCCACCTGTATGAAGGTACATACCCAATGAAGATATTGAAAACAAAATATTAAGATTTTGGTATTTTCTTATTTTTCCTCAAATAAACATGGGCTTTTATACACTTATCTTTAAATTTTTACCGGAACCAGATAAGTTGTTACGAAAAATTCAAAGCACTATATTATGTGTTCTTATGAGCTCTCTCAAATGGCTCTCTCAAATATTGAGTATTTTTAAGTAGTAAGTGTGAAAAAAGGAAAACTCTTATAAGGAAAAGGAACAAGGAAAAGTAGTAAGTGTGAAAAAAGGAAAACACTGACATTAGATGTCTTTTAAATGCCATACAACACCAATGGTTTGGTTCAATTGCCCTCCTCCGGGAACGTAAGAAAACAGATTTTGAATCACCACACAAAATTTCATCAAACACATATATTTGTTTCGTAGTTTTTTACATTTTTAATTAAATAGATACATGCTTACAAATGGGTACATTGATCTCCTCAATTGCCGGCTCAACATTGGCCGAATCAAAGTACCCAGACCACGGAGTAGGTGGTAATTGTTAGTGCGCAACAGTCGAAATAAACAGTTTATTCGGCGGTTGAGTAAAACAACGATACCCACACCGCGACGTGGGTACATTTAATTGCTCGCGAGGCGGTATGGATATATGCAGTTTACGCAAAATCCGAATAGCGTTTCTCACGAACCAGATGTGCAGGTCTACACATGTTACCCCTTCACAAAATACTCCAAGCACTAAAATCTATGTACTATCATATGTACTAATTATAATAATAATTAAAATAATATCTAAGTACTATCATATGTAATTGCTTGAAATGTAACGTTTAGTTATAGATCAATTACACACTGTGAATAATCTTTAGGGCATTGTTACAATTTTTACACATAACATATATTTTTTCCATAACGGATATTTGTATTAAGTTCCCATTTTATATAAACCTTTATCACACCAATGTCATTTTCTTAAAAAAAAATTCTATGTAAATTTCCAAATGGCGGCCATTTAAAATTTTCAAAATCAAATATCTCAAAAACGAAAAAATTTCCAAAAGTTTACAAGGGACAAAAGGTTTTCGAATTAAATTATATCACAAATGATACCAAATTTGTTAAGATCTGACAAAAAGTAGAGGAGTATTGCGATTCGTCTTTTAAAATTACCAAATTATTTCGTCCCAAGACTTAATTAGTAATTAGTATACTAAAATACTAATTAAATACCCCCCGTCGCAGCAGACCTGCGTACTCAGCGAATTTCCAAATTAGTAATATTAATTTTGACCAGCTAAACTTGTAAACAAAATTTCATCACGTGCTCATAATAGGGAAATAAATGTCTATTCTCCTTAAGATAACTATAGGGAAAGAGTATGTAGGTATGCTGCCATGGGGGACACAAAAAGTAGGTTTTTAGCATAGAAAAAAATTATTTCGACCATATAAAGCCATATAGTAAGTTTCATCAATATCTGCCCATAAATAAGAGTTTGCCTATTCTCCATATGATTAACATGGGAAAAGAGTATGCAGGTTTGCTGCCATGATAAGTACAAAAACCAAGGTTTTTTACCTTAAATGGATGAATCTCAAACAAATGAAGCTAAATACCAAGTTTCATCCAAAAATATTGGTTAATAAGTGAAATATTAACACATCCTTATTCTCCATAAGATTAACATTGGAGCCCCAAAAGACAATGTACTGTCTTTAGACTTTGTAATATCTCGGTAACCAATGGAGATAGAGCAAAGCTTCAAAATACTAAATTGTGTGTTTTTTTGAGCTAAATCCAATGGTCAAAATAAAAATTTAAAATTTTTAAAATTTTTACATATGAAAAATGCAAAAACCCCATTTTTGGGGTACAAAACCCCCCAAAACTACCCCTTCCGGTAGGTCGATATGTCTGGTTTTTGAACTCATCCGAATAAACGTAGGATTACACATCTCTACCAAATTTGGTGTCGATCGGACCATTTTTACGAGAGTTATCGTGTCTAGGGACACATATATACATATATATATACATATATATATACATATATATATACATATATATATACATATATATATATATATATATATATATAAATTTTAATGACTATTATTTTTGGTCTCTGGGCACCTCAAAACGAAAAAGTAACATGGTCCCGGGCTTAAGTCTTACCATGAGACCTACGGTAATAGCTTATTCCCTATGGGAAATTCGCTAAAAATAAAAGAATCTCCTCATTTTTCTTTTTTCCTTTTTTTACTCTTTTTATCCATTAAAAATAAATTTTCTTAAATAGTGTAAGTGGGAACTTATTCATTATTTTGACGATTAGCCCCTACATACAGTACTTCAAGAACAGCCACGCTGAATACTGTATTATGTTGTACATTACCGTGAAGATGTAATGAATTATTTATTTTTTCTCTGCAGTTCTCAACGTTGTATATTGATTAAGTATGCAGATTAGTTATATGTGAATTTTAATAGCTTTTAAGGAGTTTTTAGTCCAAGACAGATTAGCTTAGTAACCATCACAGAATTATAATTTGGACGAAAAGAAACTCTACATGTCTACACTCTATTAATTTGCGAAGTTTGAGAATTAGTGATAAAAAGATCGAATGGACAAATACCATCTAGGTATAAGTAAATTTTTCACTAATAATTATTCAAGCAACTAAGTTAATTACCACCGAGCAAGATTTGATCGCCATTAAATCTGTTTAATGTGATGTACTGCATAGGTCCCTCTAGTAAATTAACGTTAAGTGAACAAGAAATTTTTAAAACAATAATTTAACGTTACATGAAGCAAAACAGCCCTGGATTATGTTACCATGATTCTCTTTTTATATGTGGGTGGTATTATTTTAAGTGGGCAGCTTTTAAATGGACCATTTGAGTAAAATGTCAAACACATTTTTTTGAAAATAACAAAGGTAAAATTACAAATAAGCGCTCGTAAAACAAAGTTTGTAGATAACCTCTGAGGACAAGGTTGTTTTTCGTGTGGGTAAAATATTTGGGCCGGGTAGGAGCGGGCCCCCCGAGGCCTACGATCTGCCATTGTTACCGCATAATGTGAAAAATGGCCTCCAGATAACTCGCCTCACATTTCGTTCAAACACGTCGTTTACATGGCTCACCTCAAACACTGATATTTCACTTCACTTTTATAGAAACATAGCTTAACTAAACCTTTACATCATACAGTTAAACTTGCTGTGTTAAAAAATATCACAGTATAAAATTTTGTTTATTGTTAATGTAATTTTTCATTTAATTGAAAATTTAATTACTCTAACATGTTCTTTAGGTCAGCTACTGTGATCATGTAGAGTATTTGATTTTAATATACAGCTTTTTATAAACTCATACGGTGTTTATACTTTATTTGAAACACCGAAGCACTCTATGGCGTGTTTTTTTAAGGTTAATATGACTGAAGGGTAAGTGTGATGGTTTAGATGAGGTGTAGTTTTGTTACTAGCAAATAGTAGCTGATTCATTTGCCAGGATCTTTAATTCATAGACCAATGACCAATTTCCATCTTTGTCCAGTATCGAATCATCAAAAAGCACTAACTTTTCTCAAGATCCAACTGGCAACCTTCGGATTCAAATGCGAGCCCCACAACTACTCAGCTACCCTGCCAATAAATATAGAAGAACAAAACTATTTTAATCGTTACTTAATCCCACTACATAAAAAGGGTTTTACATAATAATGTAGCTTTTACATTTAATAAAAACTCAATAAGCGGATTTTGTTTTGAGCTACAAATTGTATTTCTTACCCAAATGTTTCCCATGCACTTTTTAGCGTATCCTCTCTATCAGGAGCAATTCATTTTAGATTTTTTTTACATTTACATTTTTTAAACACCAATGCATTTTATGGTGCATATTTTAAGTATGACTGAAGGGCGATTGTGATGATTATGATTGAAAATATGAGGTGTAGCTTTGTTTACCTACATATAGCAGCTGATTCATTTGTCCGGATCATTAAGTAATAGCTAAACGTCCAAAGGGAGCTGGGTCCAGTTTCAAAACATCAAAAAACTATTTTTCAAAAATCATTAAATAAATGGTGTTTTTTTTAGAAGATGCAAAACAAATATGATTTATTTGTCCCTAACAAAATCGATATGGTTGTATTATGCCTGGCAGGGTTCCCCGATGGGCCTAGGATCTAGGATAGGGCTTGACTTGCTGCTTATCTCTTAGTCATTCCTAGAGAAATTACTACTCTTATTATAATCTCTGTTAAACATTAATTCAATATCAACTCCATTAAATTTGAGAACTTTAACAAAAATCCAACGAGAATTTATCAAAATAATATAATTATGTAAAGTTCTTTGGTATGATATATTTTTTTAAGTTGTTACATAAGCAATGTTTTTATTGGTTTTAATTAAATTGAATTTTAATTAATTTTCCGTTATTCTTAAGATGAACCATACGAAAATATTTGATATTTATACTCTCTGGTGATTATATTAAAGAAACATACAGAAATGTGTTTATAACACAGTATAAACAAACGTAAATAAACCACATTACTATAGTAGAAGATTTAAACAAAGAAACGTATTAAGAGGTATAATTTATTTTTTTATTCAATTTAACATTTTTAACAAAATTTACTAGTTTTCCAGGAATATTTTTCTAGCCTCGAAAAAATCAAATAAACCTGACTGAATGCGCTGGGACACACACATTTGTTTCCGTCACAGGTAACTCGCCATTCCTATTGTAGGCAGGAGAGCTGAAATCACACAGATGTACATTAATCCAAGCCGTAGTAGACTGTGCCAGTTGTCTGTCCGACTGTCCGTTGATCTCTAGTCTTTATTGTGTCATTGTTGGCAACCCTGGCTCCCCGCCAATCCGTCTACCAAATAAACAACTGAATATCAGCTGTTCTCAGTTATCTTATTACTCAAACAGAACTCTGCGAGAGGTCCGATTTAAGTTTACAATTTATTTTCATTCATTAGTTGGTGTTAAATTTTGTAAGAAATCTATCAGAGCTCTGAAAATAAAACCAAAAAGGGTTAGTTTTATGTAAAACATTCATAGTGCTTTGCAAAATATGTTACTTATTTATTATACCGCTTGTGAATAAAAAAATAGTAGGCTATTCAATATAGAACAAAAAAGGTTAATTAAGGACGTCTCTGGTGACGTCCCTTGGAGCGTTACGTGCAGTTGATGAACGCCCACCTGCAATCTAAGTAATTTCGTTTTATTAATATATATCCATTTATTTCTTACATTTGATTTGAATAAAATATTATTAATTTGTAAATAATGTTCATAATCAAAAATCATCATGGTTTTTAGTTATTATTATTTTTTCTTGGCATATCATTACATTTTGTATCTTACACAGTCAAATCCATCATAACATTACTCGTTTCCATGAAAATAAAAATTTAAAGGGGAGAATTTGGCGTTTTTGTGATTTTTTTTCAATTTCTGCTCTTTTTCAACGCGCTCTAGCCGATAAACGGTTTGCCACAGAAAATGTGTTAAATTCAAAACTTGTAGGAAATTTTCTCTACTTTAATTTAATAACTAAAATTTTTTTTAATAATTCATAATAACCAGGATTTAGGCCAAAACATAAAAAATGCGACAGTTTTTGCAAAAAAGGCAATGTTCCGGGCAAAATATCTGTTAGCAAACCTCATATTAGTGTTCAGCAACCCAAAAAACATAAAGAAATAAGTTTTTCACGACTGAGACAAAACTTTCCTTTAACTTTCCTAATATGACTAGACCATAGGAGCTTTACCTACTTAAAACCTTCAAAGTTCGCAAGTAAATGTTACTTTTATCAAAAACAAATACTTGAAAGAACAAAGCTTTATGCACTGTTTTTCAGACTCTCCCTGTGTAAAATAAAATGGAGAGGACAAATAAAAGACTAATGGGAAGATAATTTTTTACTCTTTCGTTCTCACCAACGGAATAACTCAAGCTATCCGAAATCGGAGGAGTAACTGTACTTTCAGATGCAGATAGAGCCAGAGAATAATAAAGTATATTTGGTCACTTACTTACAGCATGTATTTAACAAACACAAACAAATGGAATAATTTTAATTTAGACAGGCAAATTGCAACTAACTTAATTACAGAGAATGAACATAGAAGGAGGCATTTAATGTTTCTACATACCTGCAGAGTAAACTATCTGACAGGTAGTTATTAAAATAGTTTTTTTTTTCGAGGGGATTCAAAAGAAGTAAGAATTTTGTGATTCAATGTTACTGTTGTTTTTAAAGCTAGTATTATTTCACTTTCATCGGTCTATTCCTTTCAGTAATTATAAAAAATGTGTATTACACAATGTGGTTATTATAGTATCTGAAAGCTTAATTTAAGAACGCAGAGTGCGTTATCGTTTTAAATTATATCTCAAAAGATTTAATTAACACATTTTCTTATTCAGTAAATATAACTTTATGTTTCCTCATAATTATTTAAATGGCCATGTTTGCATACGAAATATACCGTACCTATTTTGTTTTGGCATTAAACACAAAAATGATGACATGATGAGGGTGTTTGAATCAATATGTAAAATAAACTTAACTATGACAAAATTATATCATCTAATATCATCCTCTCTTGTCATAACCAATTATTTTTTATAATTCAGTTTATTAATAATATTGAAAAGCTTGATTTTAATTAGGACTAATTTATCAATTTCGAACATGAAAAGTTACAGCTTTTAAATTTATCATATGTAATGTATAATACATTTATATCACTTATTAATGATATAACGGATTAAATTCAAAAGCAAAATTTTCAAAGCAAAAATACTATTAAAAATACCCCAAAAAAGTAAAAGACAGACACTTACTGTATCTGAAAAAAAAACAAAAACCCTTTTACTATTCCTTTTTTATTAAATTAATATAGATATTTTGTTCCTCATTCATAAATCATGTTGTTTAGCTTTTTATACCAATGAAACTAATTTAAACACAAATTGTAATTAATGTTAATTTTAATAATGATTGTATATTATGATTACATTGATATGAACAATACTGTTCTTCTGTACGCCATTATGCATAATCATTTCAAATAATTAATACTGTCGAATGTTTTTATATACAAGTCAATTTAGTCATCAACACATCTAGAAATTTAAACCTTACTGAAGAAATGTTGTATTCTTCCCAAACATGCTGTCTATAACCATTTTTTTATTTTCTTTAATTGTTAATTACAACAAAAAACTCGGATTACTTTGCAATTAACTGTGTGACACTAAGAATTAACTGACAAAGAACTGTTTAAATTAACTTCGTAACAAAACCGGAGTTGACAACGCTGCGTCAAAACGTCATAAACTGAAATTAATTATAGAGAGCGATTTGATAGGGGTAAAAAAAATTAATTTAACTTTCTATACATAATGTAAATAATAATAATGGAATGCTTGCCAATAATTTCATATAGTAATCATAACAAACTATGATTCATTCACGGTTTTAAAGGAGGGAAGAGAAAGTCACCATATATCGGAATAACTTTCATACATTGTACTACAACACTTAAGATTAATGTTTTTGGTTCTGTGTAACACAACAGTTTTTTTATTAATTAAAAGTCTTTTGAATCGAAATAAAAATCAGGCCGGTAATACGTAATAGTTTATCGTTAATAAGAACAAAACTAGCTGTTCAGCTGAGTGGTTATGGTGCTCGCCTTTGAATCCAAAGGTTGCCGGTTCGATCCTGAGAAAAGTTAGTAGCTTTTTAAAGGTCGAGGCCGAACCCAGTTGCCATTTGTCCTTGGGTTATCAATTAATGATGCTTTCTAACAACTTGATAATGATTGTATGGTATCAAGACTGGGGTTTTGACCGTTTCCCGTCAAAACGTTAAAAATGCCAATGGCGTGGAAAAAACGTTAGTCCTTTTTGTTACTTTAGTCAATCGCATTGTACAATATTAATTGAGATTATTCCAATACCAATGATTGGTTGAGATTACAAAATTATTCGAAAATACTCAATATTTATATGTGATTATTTGTACCTTATTTACGGAAAGGTTGTGTTTGCAGGTAACTCCAAATTCACTGCCATGACATCGTTCATGACCAAGCGACAGGTCGGGGAGGAGGTGGATGAGGTGGAAGACCCGACAGACCCTTGCTGGTGCTTCACCGTCGGCAAACCTCGACTCATGGAGTTCTACTCCCCGAGATACCCAGAAAACTACCCCAGCAAAATAGACTGTCTCAAAGTCATCGAAGGTAAATATGTCATTCGATAGTTTAAAGTCTGTCCAATTGTCCATTTACAAAATACCAAGTTGACTGTTCGAATACACAGAGAATAGCTTCTTACAGGTAATATTCTAATGACATTGGACTAGCTTCAAACAAACAATCTAAACGTTTTAGCTGTACAACGAAATACAACAATTATTTGTTCTAACAGGTATATATGATTATTTATTGTAAAAGTGTTTTCCAACAGTTTGGAACAACTGACATTTGAGTATGAAAATAAACACTCATTGTTATACATATGCAATTTCTTTCTAAATCAATATTCATCGAAGGTTTAAGATTTTATATGTGCTATTTCACATTTAAACTTGTTATATCCAAATATATTATTATAATCAAGGACATTTCCACGTATAATTAAAATTTAAAGTGCCTTATTGTGTTCAAATTGGGATGCAGACACAAGCTTTAATCATATATGAATATACAAAAAAAGGAAAATATACCTATAACAGGTTTTGTGAGTCCCTTCAGTACAAGCGAATCAAAATGTAGGTGAAAAATGTTTCTGAATTGAATAGAACTCAATTATAAAATCTCTTTTACGGGTATTACTTTTCGGTGTAATTTATGGTCGATCAAAGTTTAAAACTATGCTTTTGCCATACCTGTGAACACGAGTAGGCTGAAGATTGGGATTTCGAAATTGCGAAAGAACATTTAATTGATTTTTGGTATTACATTTTGGTAAACACTTTATTCTAACTACTTCATAAAGGTACATATTTTTGCAATTTCACATTAGAAATTTGACTGTTTTTGCAGCTCCGGAAGGGAAGATCATCCAGCTTGACTTCCGGGACCAGTTCGTAATGGAGTCGGATCCCGAGTGCAAGTTCGACTCGCTGGAGGTCCGTGACGGTCTGCACGGCTACAGCTATCTGATCGGCTCCTTCTGTGGCAACAACTTCCCGGACATGATCACCAGCTCGGACCGCTACCTCTGGCTGCGGTTCGTGTCCGACGACAGCATCGAGTACACGGGCTTCAAGGCGGTCTACTCCTTCCACGACAAGCCAGACCGTTAGTACCTTGCTGTCAGTGTGAGATTAGTAGTAGAAAGACTGAAAATTAAACAAATTCGAAGAACTTTTGAGAAAATTGGGTATGAGTTAAATCACAGCTTGGTGATTTTGTTAAAGGTTAATACCCAGTAGATGGTTACATTAAAGCGCTTTTTATATTAATTTTATTGTATAGTTTGTTCATCCGAATCGGGTTAATTTTGGCCTATCTAGAATTTATTGCTCTAGAGGGTTATTGCATGAAAAGAAAATATTCTCAGATGATTTTGTTATTCGTAATCCTTTTTAATTGGTCCAATTCATATTAATAAATATTGGCAATTCATATTAATAAATCCATAATGACTTAGGGAAAGTAAATTAATTGAACAAAACTTACCTTATTTTTAACGAGCCAGTTAGTTGTTACAAAAATTTTACCAGTATGCATCTTGTATATTTTCAAATCAATGAAAGGAGTTAACATTAGAATACTATCTTGCTGTCAAATTATTACATAGAACAAAATTTCAATAACCGGAATTTTTCTTAAGTGGCAAAATATATCCTCCAATTAACGTGAAATATAAAAATGACGGATGATAATACCTGGTGAGTCTCCTCACGATCATTTAAGAAGTATCTCACTTGAAGAGAGGAGCTTCGGGGAATCGTGGCCCTTGTAATTGGACAAGTTGGCCGGATAACAAGGGATACGTGCCGACAGAACGAGGCTGCTGCTTCTTGCTCTTTAGCTAACCTTTGACATTGCAAAAAATCATCCAAGAAGACTTAAGCCTTAAATGGTTTGTTACTTTGACGGTTACAAACTCACGCACTCAAAAATCAAAATTGGTAAGTTTTACAACGTTGTAATATTACTGGGAAAATTTCCTATTGTGTCAATTTAGAGACCTATAAAAAAATAAAACTATTTTAAGAAGCCTAATTTTAGTTTGAATTAAAGTGTTTTCTATATACTATTTTTGGATTTGAAACAAATAAAATCTTATGCAATATGAAGAAAGTTATTACAACAAAATGTGTTGCAGTAAAACAAATTAAGCGTGGCATAAATGCAATGAGGATTGGCACAGAAAATGATATGTATAATGTGTACATCTGGTGTAATATTTATAGCACATTCGGTTATAATATAAACAATTAAAGCCTATGAAAATTCATTAGTTTTGTTAATACGCAAATAAATTTTGTTTTTGTTTTATCTCTTATAATAGGAGTACTGACTAAATTAGATTCTTCATGTTCTTTATCTTAGAATACTTTAATGTATTCTTTAAAGAATCTGCATTTTGTTAGAGGTGTTCGAGTTTCCTTTTAGTGTTCTTATTAGAATATTAGTTAGCGATGTCAAAATGTCGTATTTCATGTATAGTAATGTCGCCTTCGTACCTTCCCCTTTTCCTACTTAAACGACCTAACCCCAAGATTGTTTCAGTTCAATTTATTTGAAAAGTATCCACTAATTTTAGTAAGGACTTCAATTTTTCTCAAAAAAGAGTGAACTCCTTTCTTTTTCTTATAGCCCGTACTTTTGATGTTGATACAGCCGACCCGCACAAGATAGAGCCTTGCCTGTTCCTGAAGAACGGATCGGAGGGGTGGGTCAACAAGACGGACATCAGCAACGAAACGCTGGTGCAGCACCAGATGTACAACGAGAAGCTCGACTGCATGTTCATCATCAGCGTCAAGGAGGGCTGGCAGGTGAGTAAGAGGATATAAAAACAAATAAATTATTGGTATCTCTCCCAAACGCGGAAATGCAATCGCAATCGAACGAGTACTTTGTCAAGGCTATTCAAAGCGTAATGCTCGTGATTTTCATGCAATTACACTAATATAAAATATATTTCAACAATTATCAACCACTGATTCATTTAAATACTTCCTGGATATTGATTTCAATAAGATGAATAAATAACGCAGATCAGTATATTTTCTTTTTTTTTTTTTGTAAGAAACTTTTGATTTAATATGAAATATCGTCCTTTCGTTAAGAATGGATATTTTGAAATATTTTGTCTTATTTTCAAAAGTATTTTTTAATATTAAATATTTTATCCTTTATTTGTATCATTCTAGTCCTAAGGGTGAATATTCTTCATGAAATATACGTTTTACTTATTTGACTAGATGCAATTGTTTTAATGGTTTTAGTTTATAGAGTATTAAAATAAACTCATGCACTAAAATAAAAGAGAAAAAAGATTTAAAAGCCCATCCCCACACGCTGCCTTCCACCCACGGTTGGACCAGTTTGACAAGTCTAGCAGCATTCTCAGCATAATACCCCCAGCTTTTCTGTCATTGTCACAAGTGCGAGAGCTCATTTCAGATTTTGAAGCCTGGTTACCAACTTCGCCTTGTCTCTGGTAGATCGCCTTCCTTTCCCACGTCGTAAAATTGACAAGGATGTCTCTAGAAACCACCAGAACGTCCGGTTCTGAGACTGTACTCTGAGTGGAGCACACCCTGAAAGCAGTTTGACTCTATAATCAGGCGTTAGTGTCTAATCAGTTTCAGTTTGTGTTTCAGTTTGAGCCTTTCAGTGCTCAAGTCTCTTTTTCGTACAAAAGAATTAACTGTTCTGCAAATATTAATATAAGCCTTCTCTTGCTGAACCTTGAACCTTTGATATTGGCCATCAGCCTATTAAAGGAGGCCCTAAGCAACTTTTCTGCGCTGTTCTAAATATCAAGTCCCTCCAGCTTATCTTTTTGTCCGGCATGATTCACAGCATTTCAACCAGTAGCACACTTAGAATCAACCAGCCCACGTCCCCTCCAAATGAAAGAAGTCGATCTTATTCTTAGTGAGGATTGCCCTTTCAGTTTTGCTTAAAGCAAGTGTGAGGACATGATTGGAACATCTCTTAACACCATGCATCACTGTATTCAGTTTTCGATGGGGAAATTCAATATTAAATGCAGCAATATTAAAGTTGCAACGTCATCGGCGTATTCAACTAATAGTATCTCCTCAGTCATCTTGGATCTCAGGAGGCTTCATTGGCAACATTTGTGAGATCCAAGCTCATGATTGAACCCTTCGAATTCATATCCTACTACTGGAATGTCGAAATTAATTTGAACTAGGTATTACCTTCTGACATTCCTTGACAAGGAATGTCAGAAGGTAATACCTAGTTAAAAAAAAATGAACCCTTCGATCATCCTCAGTAGATACATTGCAATGTGGAACATGTTATGCAGTCCACCCACCTTGCCGATTTGAAGGCATTCTTGATATCAAGCCTTACAAGAAGTACCACTGGACGATATAGATGTACTTGACGTAGAGTCTCAGCACTGTCCACCACTTTCTTCGACCATGCAATGTAATCAATGGTTGATAACAACATTAAAAAATCGTACTAACTGTAACTGATAGACAAGAGTGAACAAACTTTTTATAAAAGCTTTTCCACTGCGTCCAGCATAGAGAAATTTCTGTCTGAGGATAACATGTCACCTTTTCCCTATAATATGCACAAGCCTAACAAGAAGAGAATATCTCCTCTTTAGCCCGAGCTGTATATGCTTAATAACTGGGTGTTTAAAAGCAAACGTTTTTAGGGTTTCGCTCTTAATCCCAGATGTACCAGGGAAGCCTTCTCGTTGTTTATTGGGAGCACAGACGTTTCTGGCCCCTTAGCACTTAAGAGAGGAATATCGAAAACTCGTCCAAAGTGTGCTTTTGTGTGCAACCGGCCCTTGGTAATTAATGCTGTGATGATCCTCTCCATGACAGAACTGTCCAGAACAGAAGATGATGAGCGGGCACCAAGTTTTTATGTTATAATTTTGTAACCTAAACCCCATTAATCAGAATTGACATTCTCCCTCAGTTTCTCTAACTGTCACCCTTGTCCCCGTTAGTGACCGTTAGAGTCTTTCTTGCAGCCTTTTAAACCTCCAACTTACGGACATTTCCTCTAGAATTCTTGCTCTAGTAGCAGATCTTCTCGCGCTTATACACACCGTTTGAAGTTCCATGATCTCATCAATCCACCTCTAAACAAATTGCTTGTCAGGTAGGACCCTTTCTGCTAGGCATGGACTGATCGCAAATATTATTTATATCGTTGATAAAAAAATAAAATAAAAAAGAACATGAAAAACGCACATTAACCTCTTTAAATATATAAATGTTGCAGTGAAAAATACGAATACCGAAAGTTTACCTGCCCGAATGCAGCTCTAAATTCACTGCATGCTAAATGCCCTTTCTATCTTGGTTTATAACTATACCAAGGAAAGAGGAGGGCTTAGGTGTACTTCATCTTATGTTTTCACCACCTCAACGAAGGAATTTCTTATTTCGGTTGGTTACCTAGTAGTTGCCGGAATTTTCCTTTTTAATGGAAAACTAAAATTGTTTTGGCGTTCTGCACAATATCTGATATTCTTATACGGATAGTGAACAGATTTTTATTTGTTGAGAAGTATTGAATTATTTGTATTGTTTTCCAGCTCCAGCTTCAGTTCATCCAATACAAGATGGACAAGCCGAACGAGTGCGACTCCAACTACATCGAGGTGTTCCCCAACGTGACCCTCCTGCCCTCCAGGATCAGCCAGTTCTGCGGCTCCATCGCCAAGACCACCATCGTCAAGAGCAACGTCTCCCACATCCGGTTCGTCGCCGAGCCCAAGGCGTTCAACTCCTCCTTCGCCATCCTCTGGACAGCCTTCCGGGAGATCAAGAAGGACGAGCGTAAGAGAAGTTACACTGTAGAATTAAATTCAAAACGAGGCATATTTGCTTATCTTAAAATCACCTTCTGAGGTATTAATACTAGTCTTGACTTCATTAGATGATTATATTTCTTTGATTAAAATTTATTATTTTTATCACTCTGTACTGTAATTTGTTATTTTTAGTACAGCTGAGAGAATAAAAGTCACTATTTTCTAGAACCACACAAAAATTACGCATAGTATTATTTTTTCAGTAACAGTTCTCTGTTCTATACTAATAACAAGAATAAATGTTTCAAAAAATCCACTTGAGTTTTCATATTTTCTGTTTACTAGCATTAATTTACCTGTCACTAATTGAAGTTCCTGTTTTTACCAAAAGGTGGATTGACACTTTCATAAAAATAAACAAGAAAATCTTAATTTAACACCAATAAATTACCTTGGGTTTACTTAAAAGAAAATTAAAAGAATTCTTGTGTTTCGAATAATTTTATTAAAATTGTTAGTTAGTTTTTTTATGGATTATAATTTGATGGAAAAAATAGTTCAATACTTGTCTAAAAAGTTGTATTTCTGGATATGATCAGTTTTCCTCGATCGGCTTTACTTTATGCATAAAATCGAACTCGCCCCGAAATAGTTCAATTTCGAAAGTCGTAATAAAACATACTATTTTCTACAGTATATGACGAAACCCTTACATACTCTGTTTATATAAATGTAGAATTATTTATCACCGTAGAACTAGTGGTAATAGTTAAAAGCGAGGTGGAGCTGAGTAAAAGTCTTAAAAAGTCTTGAAATCTAAAAAAAAATAAAAAATATTTAAAAAGCCGAAAAAAGAATGAAAACGTCCAAATATTTTACAAAATTCAGCCTACTAGTAGTTTTTTATTTTGTTTATATTGTCCTATTTGTTTTGGTTTTTTTTTTTGTTAAGACAAACTTACACATTTTACGTAAGTGTAAGAAAAAACTAAATAGGCTATATGTTTTTCGTTGCTTTTTAAAAAGTCTACTACAAGCACCAAATTTGGGGAAAAACTACAGGTCAGAATACAGCTGTTCTGCGTGCAGTATGTTAAAAATGAAATACTAAAAATCCTACACATTTACTTTTAAAACAATTAACGAATAATTTCAGCCTATGTTTATATCAACAACGACCGACGATTTTATATAAATTCATGCAAAACAATCACTCATTTAATGTTAACAGTGCTGAATTCTTTCAGATTATGGACAGTAAAGCGGTTAAAAAAATAAAACTATAACTAATTATATTATTTAACTTTTTGTTGTTTTCGCCAAACATTCCAATACAAATAATACTAAAGTCCAAAAATGTTAGGATCAATTTTCTGTTGATGCAGTGAAATAAGTGGAAACAAAAATGTTCTACACTAATTAGATATAGTTTTAAAACATTTATTTTGTCATGTATTGGTTTTTTTATCGACTAGTTTAATGTGACTATGGCCAATTTATTGGAAATGTACATTTTATAGAATGGTTTCCAATCTCAATATCAAATAATATGGATCTTAATATCAAATCTTTTCTTTCTCCCAGTGACAGTGAAATGTCTTGGTGCCATTGAGTGATCAATACTTTTGATTTGTCTAGAATGCAAGGCAGACGAGTTCGACTGTGAGGATCTGACGTGTATCCCCATAGAGCTCATGTGCAACGACGTGGAGAACTGTCGATACCGGGGAGACGAAGACAAGGAGGAACACTGCAAAGTTAGTTTGTATACATAAAAAATAACAGACACTACTTCTTTTTGCCAAATCTTACATAAAAATCATATGTTTGCATCCTTTTATTGTTATTGGTATATTTAATCGTTATTGGCATTTATTAAAAAAAACATCATGATTCGTTAAAACTGCCAGAATTAGATTTTTGTCAAAATTTTTAATTGTTTCATGAACTCAATGAATTTTTATACGATTTTCTAGGGAAAGTAGGAGTTTGAGAAAATCCCGGTAAGCCAAACTGACAATCAGAATACAAGCTCGTTTTCCCCAGAGATGTTTACCCAAAACTCCTCCGAACGTTTTAGGCTTTGCATCGAAATTCTGTTGCTTAGCTACTATGTGATTTGCATGTTTATTTACCTTAGAATTCCTTTATATAAAATGTAAAAAATATACTTACTATTCTTTATATTCTAATTGAACATTATTAAATCCTGACTGAAATCCCGACTGTTTATATTCAGTTTAGTCGTTTTCCATTTTTGTGATGGATACTTTTTAATGTAATCATGTTAAAATGGTAATGTTATGTAGATAATGAAGGGGAAAATAAACTAAAAAATACATTGGTGAAAAGGGATACATCTTGTTTAGTAACAAAATTGATGATAATTAAAGTTATGAAGTTAAACTGAAGCTTTTGTAAATAATAGTACTTTTCATCGATAGGAGCAAAAGTGACTCTTTTTAGTGAGCAATCGTGTTTAAAAAGTGGGACACAGCCGAGCTTTTAAAAATGGTTAAGGACCAAAAAGACACTTATGCTCCATGTAAAAAACAAAATTTTTAGTGTAATTCCAAATTAGATTTTTAATCGTTCAGAATTTTAAGTACGGAATTGTATTTTTGAGGCTATAATAATAGTAGTTTTTATTACTAGGAGCAAAAGTGGGTTTTTATGGCG
Source organism: Neoaliturus tenellus (assembly GCA_030545055.2). Lineage (NCBI taxonomy): Eukaryota > Metazoa > Arthropoda > Insecta > Hemiptera > Cicadellidae > Neoaliturus > Neoaliturus tenellus. Next base: position 233,356,872 of record CM061531.1, read on the forward strand.
TGCAATCGTGTTTTAAAAACGAGGCGCAGCCGAGTATAAAAAAATAATTAAACACCAATGAGACACTCATGCTCCGATCGACGAACAATGTTTTTTTTTATTATTATTATTATGCGGAATAAGACTTCCAATTGCTAAAAATATTAAGAATTAAAGTTGTTTTTTGAGGTTATTACAAAGTAAGTGATATACACTGTTTACATTTCTGTTATTTACAAACCATGCTATTTATAACGTTTGAATTTCAAATTTCTGCATCTCAAAATATGTAAATAAATAAATAATAATTAAAGATATTTAGTAAACAGCTGATTTTACAGCCCTATTACCTATAAAATATTCCAGCTAATTGTATAGTCTTAGGACCATCAAGAAACATTTTTGGTACTAATGAGAGAACAAAACACAGGCTGATTTCATGGGGAATAATAAAAACAGTGTTTACATTATTTCTGTTATTTACAAACTAAGCATTTTATAGAGTTTCACTTTACTACATTTAAACACTAACAAAAAAATTGTAACATACTTAGCAAATAGCTGACGTTTTAGTCTTAGGAATTAAAAAATATCACAACTGATTTTTCAGGTCCTAAGACAAAAATATTTGTTTTGCGTACTATTGACAGAACAAATACCGGATGGATTTTGTGCAGAGTGATCGAAAAGTAGATTAATAAATTTTAAAATACTTATACTTATTATTACTTTGTTGATTGTTATAAATTATATTAATATTTTTTAAGAATCATGTACAAATTGATCACGATCATCGGACCTGTAATATCCACTATCGATGTTGCAATCGTATATTTTGTTACAAGGGCCAAAAATGGGATTTTCCGGCCTCAAGATCGTGTTTCGAGAGGTGTCTCGACTTCGTCTCGAACTTGAAACAATTGAAAGCAGACAAAACATTTTTGGCCGATTTACGAATGGTATTTTTCATCACACTACACAATTTAATAAATTCTAAACAAGTGAAAACATATTTTTTCCGTTCATAACAAACAAAACATAACCTCAACTAGCCTAGTGAGATGTACTGCTTGTGTTTCTGGTAACTAGGCAACCACTTCACATCAGCTAAGGCAACCGAAACTAGAATACTCGAACGGTAGGTGACAACTTCAGCTGATTCAAAGAGGAAAACAACACCATTTTACCATGTACGTCATATATATTTGAATATTGCTATCAGCCGAACTACCAACAACGTCACTGAATTGTTATTTGTTGTTGATGGGGTTGTTGTCATCTACCTTATTATATTCTAGATTTCTTTGCTACCGTTTCCATGTACAAGTGAGGGTCGAAACAGGTGATATCGATGTAGTGTGATGAAAAACAATGTTTTTTTTTTTTTTATAACATCAACTGCCCGAGTCATTAGCTAAGCGTTTGTGAAGTAGGCCCTTCGTATATGTAAGGCAGATGTAAAGCAAAATACATGGCAGAGCGTAAAGCAGTCTCCAGGTTGTTTTCAGGCTTCATTATGAAAGTAACGAAGTCACAGGGTTCCACAACCATTCGGGTATAGGCGTGGACAGATGGTTTGTGGAATAAAGTATAGTGTGCTATGAGTTTAGTTTGGACTCGTCTCTGTTAAAATTATACATATCAACACCGATGTTTTCCGCAGGAACACGTAAGTGTGCTGGGCAAGCTGTTCGCAGAGACTCATATGATAGCCATCGTTGCCTTGTTCTTCATCATTCTGACGGGAATGTGCTCCACTTTTATCTACAACTGCACCAAAAAACTTATCAGGGACCACCGCATTATCAAGGTAAGTTACAACGTATATCATTAATAAAAGCTTAGTTTTAGGATTCCATAGTTAAAGTATGTTTTATTGTCGTCCTATGGAAGGAAGTGCTCTTGTCTATATCTTGGTGCAGGAGAGGAAGGTGATATATCAGAGACGAGTTGATTTCATCAAGGGTCGGGCAGGTACAAGAACATCAGTAAACCTACCGGACAATTAAGGAGAGCTAGGAGCTGTAGGGTAAAATACGATTTACTGCGAGACTCATGAAGCAGATCCAACCTGGTGTGGTGGACTGGTATCTCCCTCACAAAACTTTCATCGGATAAGGGATATTTTCACCCTTGCAAAGTAGCTGTTCATGATTGGAAAGACCGGTTCACCTGATTGCATTCATTGTCCGGACGTTCCCGACGGAACGGAACACACATTCTTCCGTTGGATACTGTTTGAATAGCTGTGTCAAGAGCTGTGCCACGTGATATCTTGGAGTGGTGTCGTCTGTCTTGGTCTGCATTGACATGTTGAAGGGTGATGAGAGCTGTAGTTTCATTGTCACATTTCGTACAAACTGTCCTCCGATGTAATAAGATCGATTGATTACCAACTAGATTTTGTTTTAGGACTCCCTAACTACAAGGTTGTCTACATGTGTGGAAAAATTAATAATATGATAGGAATTGTGTGATTGAGATTGGTGATTAAAAATTGTTATGACTATTCCATTCGTTACTATGATTATATTCAATAAACATATTCGATAATACATTTTCTTCAGTAAAAGAGAACAAAAATGTTTCATTAGATAAGTATTTGCCTGTTCTGCACAATAGAAGATTAAGTTAACAAATATAAATGCCATTCCTATATTACGTGCTTTTGACAGTAGATTGGTGAAACAAAATAGCTCATATTATGACCGCATACGAGAAAACACAATGAAATGTTGAATAAAGTTGGTAAATATGCGAGGTGAAATTGTTTCAGTTTTTCAGTCACACTAGGTGTGGCAATCTCAGTATTGATTCTATTTAGTAACATTTCCATGTAACTCTGGAAAACTAAATAAAATAAGAGTTATTACGAAGAATATATATTGCATTTAGTTTAGTTTCAGTTTTATTGCAAGCTGTTGCACAAAGTAACTTATATTTAATATCTTTTTAAAATTTCTTTCTTTTTATGTACCTATATCTTTTAGACGTCTTTCATTTTTTATAACTTTATTTACTTCATAAATATATTTTTATTTTATCAATATCTATTTTATACTTATATTAGTGAAATAACGGTAGTTATACGTAATAATTGTTATGGTAATGATATAATACAAAATGCTTTATGTATTTTAATACTATTATTACGTGTAACATTAAAAAACAATTATTTGTTTTTTGACACTTATGTTACATTAAATTATGTTTTTAACCTTGGTTACTACCTCTTACACTCTTGTTTTTCTTATGTGCCTAGTACACCGCATTACACTTTACAATATATTATCTCTTATAAAATGGTAGTGCAGCTGTAATAATACTTTAATAATTCGTATTCCGATGACAATGTATGACCATTTATTAATTAGGATTCAACCAATATTCAAATTTTATAAATTCAAGTTTCTGCATAAAAAAATAACAACCCTCAGATAGCTTTACTAGACATTAGCCTATATTTATTTACACATAATTCTTGTCCTTGATTGTTTCTATTTTCTCTTCTCTCTTTAATCTTCCTTCTCATTTATTTCTTATTCTTTCTTTCTTCTTCTTGCTTCTTACTTTTTTCTTTCTTCGTGGCCATATTTTTCATCTTAAATTTCGTTGAGGGCCTCTTGTTTCTTTTTCGTTTTTACTCTTCCTTCCATTAACATTTGTACAATCTTCCTATGTCTTTGGTCTCGCTCTTTAAAATTTCATTTTTAGTCTTTGAATGTTAAGTGGATACCACGAACCAAAAAGAAAAGTCCCATATTTTTAACGATTACTTAGAAAAAAATCGTGTGTTTTTTTTATTGCAATGTTAAGTTAATGTTCATTACTAATCAATTTATTCAGAACGGATTTGAAAATCACGTTTGACATCCACAGGACCAAACATACACGTATAAATAAAATTGCTAGACTAACTATAGTACATTTTAACAAATTGTATTTTATCAAATATTAAGCACAAATTTCATACAGAATATTTTTTAAATGGTTTTTTCTGTGTTTGCACAAGTCTAAAGACAATCTTTTTTTTAGTAAGATGTTTCTTAGAAATAAGATTTTCAAATTTTGATCGGTTCTGCAGCAACAAATGGCGGAGTCGCGAGCGTCGCGGCTGAACGAGTTGGGGATGGGCAAGCCGGCCGTGTCGAGCGTGACAGTGCTGCCAACGTCGCAGAGCCACAGCACGGACAGCAGCGTGGTGTCGCAGCGCGCCGAGTGTTACGTGCCTGACACCGAGCTGTTGCCCATACTGCGCAACTCGGGCAGCCTCGACCTGCACTTCCCCGAGGTGGGTGCAGTCACATTCAATGAAAATAACACTACAAGCTAGTGACTATCGTAGCAACCACACCGTTTGTTGCCCTCTTGTGGGATGTGATATAATTACATAAATGAACATCTCATAAGGGATACTCATCTTAGAGTTGTTAACCGATTTAGTTTTACATTAAAATTGGCATGATTTGACAAAAATGCATAATGTTTTAATAAAGGTGAAATGTTTCTAGTGTTTTAATAACTTACGGTTCAATTGTTTCTACACTTCCTTTTTCAAATGAATTTTAATATATGTACTTAATATAATGTATTAATATAATATATTGAGTTTTATACTTAATGTGTGAATTAGGGTTCTTTTTAGCGAATTTCCCATAGGGAATAAGCTATTACCGTAGGTCTCATGGTAAGACCTAAGCCCGAGACCACGTTACTTTTTTGTTTTGAGGTGCCCAGAGACCAAAAATAATAGTCATTAAAATTTTTATATATATATATATGTATATATGTAGATGTTTTTGGATGAAACTTGGTATTTAGCTTCATTTGGTTAAGATTCATCCATTTATGGTCAAAAATCTTGGTTTTTGTGCTTATTATGGCAGCAAACCTGCATACTCTTTTCCCATGTTATTCATATGGAAAATAGGCAAACTCGTTTATTTATGGACAGATGTAGATGAAACTTAGGGTATGGCTTCATATGGTCGAAATAATCTTTTTTATGCTAAAAACCTACTTTTAGTGTTCCCCATGGCAGCATACCTGCATACTCTTCCTCTATATTTATTTTAAGGAGAATAGACATTTATTTTCCTATTTATGAGCACGTTATGAAATTTTATTTACAGGTTTAGCTGGTCAAAATTAATATTACTAATTTGGAAATTCGCTGAGTACGCAGGTCTGCTGCGACGGGGGGTATTTTAATAGTTTGTGTGTTCATGTGTTGTTATTTTTTTTTACTAGTGTTTTGAACAGACAAAAAAATTAATTTCCACGATGTAAAAAAATCTGAATACGGCCCAAAATTGTAAAATAAAGTAACTTAAATATTTAATTAGAACGCATTAATTTTTCATATTACTTAACAAATTATATATCTCTGAATACCAAAAAAAGTAAATAAATATCTTACCTGATTTGAAGATTGTTCAATACGTTCTCCTAAGAAACGTGATTATTTAATTTTAATCAATTATGTGATATATAAATAGTTTAAATGTTCAAACAATGATTCACGTTTCTTTTCCACTCACTTTCCTATTGTTCACCGGCTACGTTTCGTATTCAGATTAGTTGTTAGGTATTCCTTTTCGCACTGCATGAACACTTTGTGAGGGTGGTGCCCGGCAGCACACATGTGATCCCAGTGTGATGGTGCCTGTGTACACACCTCACATGTGATGCGGTGCGTGTTGTGATGCGAATATGTTGCCCAGATGAGGGACTCCGAGTGCCAGACGAGAGAGAGTCTGTTCCACATGGCGAGCTTCACCCCCAACAGCTCGGGGGGAGAGTCGTTCACCCCTCCCCCTCCACCACCGCCGCCAACGTCACGGCCCCCCAGGTAGGCGGTGCGAGAACAAGTATATTGTAAAAATATATACAATTAACAATTAAAAATCAATTAGTATTATATTGTGAGTTCTTCACATAATAGCTGAGTGGGTGTACAGCTCCCGTTTGAATCTTATCGTTCCTGTTCTGTCCTGAAAAAGAGTAATGTCCGAAACTGAACCAGTTGCTATCTGTCATTTTGTTATCAATTATGCTATCTAACAAAATATCGACTTAGACAATACCAGCGTTTGGTCCGTTCCCCTCAAAGTGTTATACAATGCCTCAGGCGTAGATATAGAAAAAAATATGTGCGACACAGAAATTGGAGTCGTTTTTACCTAACACCAGTAAATGCAATAAATACAATCTATACGTGACAATCTGGTTGTTGATATTACACATTGAAATTCACTTTTTGTTTTTACACCAAAATGTGATTAACACTGCGATTAAATAAGTAAATGACATTATTTTAGTTAGATGGTTTAGTTTAAAACATTTATTATTTTATTTATAATCATATTTTAATTCAACCCCCTGTTTAGAAATAGCATAAAGACATGTTAAACTTCTAATAAAATTTTTATACAAGTATTAACATTTTAAAGTATTTTTGAAATTTTCGGATATGTTTTTGTTGTACGTTGATTGGTGTGTTTATTATTATTTTATCTTAAGGGATTATTTTCATAAAATTATGACAAGAAATCTAGTAGAGAAATAGCTGTGTGTAATTTACACATCAAATAAATGTTTGTTTTCTTGTATATGTGAGGTAAACTTTTTAAATATAATGATTACAATTTAAAAAATTTTCATTTATATCTGAATATTTTTTAGTTGCTAAAGAAAATTTTTGGATGTTATAACATAAAATGCATGGTAAGTGACATCATATTTATAATAATAAATAGTCAGTTCATTTTACAGACGGATAAAGACGTCTGTAAAATGAACTGACTATTTACATATATTTTTAATTACATATATTTTGATTAATATTATTTGTAACTAATTAAATAATCATTGAAAAGCATAGAGTAAATATTTAAACTCATAACACTGTGAAATAAGCACCTTTAACGGAAAAACATAAGAGGGGTATTTATTAGTGGTATCTACCATTTTCACACTTTAAAAAAATTAAAATAAAACATAAAAACACGTCTTGGATAAAGCAAACTCAAATTAACAAAATACAACCAAATATTAAGACGAGATAGAATGAACGAATTGAATAAATAAATTTGTCTATTAAAACAATACAGTTAAAAATATTTTGAAAAAACTAATCTTAACTCATATATGCTAATATGATGTTACAAGGCTACAGATCAGAAATGCACTTAAGTATCCATGTCTTTCTCCTGTGGCGATGAATGATTACCCCGCACATTAAACCCACTTACAATTGCTGGCTTGCCAAAAATTACACATTTCATTGCTTTCTAAAAAAAAGTCCTTACATTTCAATTTTGAAAAAATAAAAGAGACATTTCAAGCATTAAAAACTTTAAAATATTATCGAAAAATACGATGTCATATTTAATGTTTCTATTTGCAGTGTGATTACATAGAGAATCTCTAGTCGGTTTATACAAATGTTTGCTAACAATCTGTTAAATATTAGTTTGTTATGACAGTTAAAATAAATAATGGATCTAGAATAATGATATATACCAAGACCACTTCATTGAAATATTGAAAACGAGATAACAGCTAAATGAAATGTATAAAAATCTTCAAACATCTTATTATTGAATTCGTACAAATACAATATTGAGAATTGTACAACTTTTTTTAGAACTATTTATCATTTCAAAATAAATATTACTTACAAGGTAGAGTAAATATTAAGATTATAATAATTTTTCTTTGGTTCTATGTTACTATTGTTGCAACGAATTATTGTGAAGTTCTTTCGCAGATGCCAAGGGCTTTAAGTTAACTTTAACTAATTGTCGTCACGTAATCGAGGGATTGTTTAAAGTGTATCTTCTTTTATTTCGTTACAGTAATCGATTATTTCAGTTACACCTGTGATTGTTCATGACTATCGATTATTGGTAAATGCATAAAACGGTGTATAGAGTATTATAATTATTATTGCTCATAATAGCATACAAATAATAATTAATATGAATTACACAGTCAACAGACTCAAAATCGTCTTAATATAATTCTCATGAACCTTTTTTATGAAAATAAAATACACATCAATGATGATTCACCCTTCAGTCATATTTACCTTGATAACGAATTATGTTATTATGTTAATGTTGATAACAAATTATGCTTCGGTATCTTAAATATTATATATTAAACTTTGTGATTATATTAGTAAGAAAAACTACTTTGGCGAAACAAACCGGTTACAAAATTAAAAATTGATAATAGTTAAGTGATTTTTTGGAGGAAAAACCCTTTGATGTAAATGTAAACAACTTAAATAGTGTATTATAAAGTAGCTTAAAAACACTCAAGAGGGGTATTTTTACTTTATTGTGTTCTGACTGTAACCAATCTCCTCTTTTGACTTAAGACTTCCATTCTGAGAGCTAAATACATTCAGTTTGTATTTTCCTCTTATGTATAAAGAAGAAACTCTATTAAATTTGAAAAATTTATTTAATAATAAAAAATACGGCTTTTATGTTACCTATAAATGATCAATGGCATTGAGATTTTTATGGCTTTTAACGGTATGTCTGAATACCTTCTACCAATTGAGGCTTCAAAATGGCCGTTGCGGCATCGTAGCTGTCAGGATGTTTATCTAATGACGAGACAACCAAATAATTCTGATGTTGGTTTATGTTTGTTTTATGGGGTTAAATGAGACCATCCTAATTTGTTATTTAAGAAAAAAATTATTTGTTATGTTACAAGGTCATTTACTACAAACAGTTTTTGAGGCTGATATCAAAGGCTGAATGACATTAAAACCACAAAATCAATGTATTTAATCTATTCCTAATAAAACAAGACAAAATTTTCTTGCCATAAATGTATATTTCTTAATTATATAAATTGTTGGGCTAATTCTTTTGCGACACCTTTCTAATTGCATGCTTCAAGGCACATCCCTACATGCACTTTGCTCGTTCTTGTACAGATCAACTCCCCGGTCCACGGCGAGTCCGGGATTCACTACTTTTGGCAAGACCAAACAAAAGACCAGCGCGGAGCCCCGGTTCCGCGCGGAAGCCGTCATAGAGCTGACCAAGCGCACGGACAGCAACAAGAGCAGCGAGCGGCCCTTCAGCGTCCAGTCCACCAAGTCCGCGCCTGACGTCATCGTCACCCACTGACATCCCCCCCACCCCGTCCCACTATAGACCACCCCATTCCACCTACTCGCTCATCGGCCATTCAAAGACATTTACGCCATCATTTCAACATGGAACTGATAATTTTTACTCGTTGCAGTTTGTGTTTTACGTTAAAACTCACCTGTTATTATTTAATTTTCTTAAATACCTATTTTCAACTTACTTCTTCCCAAATGTCTCCTTATGTTCTTCATAAGCATAGAATCATACTTTGTTGTAATCTTAATTTTTATTTTTCTTTACCGTTTCTCTCTTCACGTCCCGTTTTCACAAAGACATTAATATCAATTGTTCACAAACATGGTTTTTATTGTAAAAGAAACTATATATACGGAAGTTATTTTATAAGAGATGTATAAATATATTTTTAAGAAACTCGTATGCCTTAAATTATGGTGTATTATTTGTTTACCTGACAATCTTTTGCCCTTTGATATTGGGAAGATTTTCATATTCCCAAGCTGTAATTAATCACATTCTGAAAGAGAACTCCTTCTGCAGAAGACATTTTTCATTTATTATATATATAATATATATAATAAATGAAAAGTCTTCTTTTTATAAAAGTATTTATTATTTATATATATTATGTATTTATAGTTTTTTTTTAAATATTTATTAGTTATATAAAAAACGAATATAATAAAATATTTGATTGATTTATGTAACTAATAAATTTTGAATTTATTAGATATATAAAATAAAATAGACTTTTATAATGAAAAAATAAAGTTCATTTTTTATATTGTATAACTCAAACAATCAGATAGTTAGACTAACTGATTAAAATAACATTGCACCAAATATTTGGTTTATAAAACCCATTTCAAAACGTTCCAAAACGAAATATCGAATTAAACTCAATTGATTTAAGGAGTATTTTTTATGAATGTATTTACTAAATGTTATAATTTCATCCCAAGTAGAAATTAAAGTTTTTTTTTTTAGTTGTCTAAATTGTATAACTTATAAAGATATCAATACGGAAAATTACAATTAGTTGAAACCGTTCTTTAGAGAAATATTTTTACTCACAAACATTTTAAAATAATTATTATTCAATTAATGGCTTGATGAAAAAATATATTTCTTGTAAAATACGACCCAGCATTCCATTTAAAATCACAAAGAAAAATACAATAAACAAGTATCTAAACGAAAGATTTGATTTGACCCTTAAAGATTACCAGCAAGATTACCTACTGTATCAAGTTTCAATTATCAACTAAGTGCTTTGTGTTTGAAGATTAGATACCTGAGAGGAAACCAAAGCAGTTAAGAATTTTCAATGTGTCAACTAACAAACCAATTAGATTTTAAAGTACTATTTAAAAATCGCATACTTGTAGATTTGATCACTCGTTACTATTATTAAAATAAAAAAAAAACCTTATAAGACATATCTGTGGTGTAAATAACTCAAAATTTAATAATAATTTTTTTCTTTATTTTATATACCGTACACATTAAACTTTGCTTACATGTAAGACTTAATTATCATTCCTCGAAGAGACACGCTCTGGAAAGTTAATGTTCACAGACACGATTGAGACAGTGTATTTTATCATACACTATTTTAATACTTTTTATGTATCGGTAAAATCTGAAATCATTTTTCCACATTATATACATTCACCTTTAAGTAAATACTCATAACTGAAGGTTTTTAATTCTCATGTAAAATTCCTTTAGTATAAACTAAAAATACTAACAGTTTAAATTTTTAGTTAAATACACTAAAATAATGTTGGTGTAGGTAAGCGTCGTTGGACTTAAATCATGGAAAGATTACATTTGGCGGTGTGTTAACAAATTTCAAGTTACAACAAAGAGGATCTACAAAAAAAAGATAAAATAAGGTGGATGAAAAGGGTTGCACGCATCTCTGTATCCTCTCCTTTCTCGGAAAGTCCAAGCTTAAAATTTCCTGACTTGCCTAAAGGAATACATTACTAAAAGGCGAGTTTTCACAGCTTTCGTTCTGCTACATGATATATTTATGTCGTATATACGTATAAATTTTTGCTGCTTCATTCAGTTTTTATGCATTTTTCATTTTTAAATATCTTAAGTTTAGCTAGTTCAAAATCCATAACTGGTATGAACGAATACCTATAGGACTGTAGGCATAATGATTAAATGTCATTAATGTCATTAGTTTGTAATTGAAATTTCCTCATAATTGTTGTAATGAACCTAAAACGAATTCGATCAGTTGGCTAGCAAGAAATTTAATATGAATAATTTTTGTATATATTTATATTTTAAATATTGAAATTTACTTAAGGTGGCTCTGCAACTAAGGTGCTACATAAAGTGACCTCGTAAATCTTTAAAATTAAAATGGCATTTCAGATTTTTCTTCATTTAAGATACCAATATTGGGCTGCAGGGAATGTTCGGCTTCCTGTATATAAAACCATACTTACATGGGTATAAAATAGCTATTTTTAGGTTTTAATAAAAAGATTTTAAATGTAAAAAAAAAATAGCTATTAAATAGCTTTTTTAGAGTAGAGGGAAAAAGCCACTTCTAAACCGGAAGTGACGTCAGCTGCCAGGGCAGCTGCAGGGGTCAGATGGTGTCAGCTGCCAGGGCAGCTGCAGGGTGCAGATGGCGAGAGCATATGCCCTGAATTTGAAGTAGAATTGGGCATGAATTAAGAGTTAGTTGAAAAGTAAAATTCAACTGTGTTAACTAAACTCTAAAAGTTGAACAAAAATTAAGAGTAAGATCAAAACTGAAATTCAACAGTTATAACTGGGGGCCTGGAAAGTATGTCAAGGTCATCCAGAGTAAGTTTTAAAAAAGCCTATCCAACTACCACCAGAAATAGTTCAAAGTTGAACTAGTTGGTGATAGTGGGATAGGTTGAAGTAACTTTTGAATTTTATTTGTGAACATACAATTAATGTGCAACAGCAGAGTTTAAACAAGTTGAACTTTTGTGATGAACTACAGAGTTGTAAATGCAAACACCAACGACGATGAGAAGGTAAACGCAGAGTCCCCAGATGATGTATTTGAAAAGCTTGAACAAACGTAACATTTCGAGTTGGTTTTCCCGTTCCATTTCCAATCGTTTAATTTCCAATTTCAATTTATCCTCTTCCATTCTAGTTATGAAGGGAACTTCATCCATTATATCCATCGTGATTGTGTTAGTGTTTGAAATTTTAAAACAAGTGATGTTGATAGTTCAAAAGTCGAAGACGGAATGAGAAGTGAAAGCGAGAAATGTTAGTTAAATAAAGAAGTGGTGGGGGGAGCGAAGAATTATAAAGAAGTGGTGGGGGAAATATTTTGCTCTTTGTTATTACCATCAGTAGTGTTAGATGGTGCAGGAGTTAGATTTAGTAAACTGTCTTCGTCCGAACTTTCAACTTTATCACAAATAGGACAATCGTATGTTATTTCCAAATTCATTTTGATGGTTGTAAAATTATCTACAAGTTCTTGTAAAATATTAAAAATGTCTTGTAACTCTTCTTTAGAGTTTATTTCAAAACTAGAATTCATTCGGGCCAAAGGAGAGTTGTTCATCGTTGAAGAGTCGGGGATGGAATGAGGATCGGCACATAGGGAGGGGGCTTATATAATGGCGACCTTGAGCAGGCGTCTAGGGAGGGGGGCTGTCTAGGGAGGGGGCTTTTATATGGGGAACCTTAAGCTTATGATTGAATAAAATGTTTAGTTCTTCTTCTTTGTCTTTTAATTCAATTATTTGAACCGAAGTAGTTGTTTCATCCTCTTCACTCGATGAAGAAAACAATTCACCAGGATTTAAATATTGAACTACAATTCTGAACCATCTTATAGGATATTCGTCAATGATAGAAAGTAAGTTTTGAAACAATTCTTCCATCTCCTCCCTGTCAGTTATTATATGTTCAAACTTGATAAATTTGTTTTCCATGTTGTTAGTTAGAGTGTTGGAAGTGGAATGATTTAATATTATATAAAAATTAGAACTAGTGGTGGGGGAAATCTCAAGGTCATCCAAATGAAGTTTTAAAAAAGAGTGTAAAACTGAAATTACACATTTGATGGTTCTACAGGATCGGAATACCAATCTGATCTGTATTTACATCTTTTTATCATATGTGTACAAAAATCATCTTGATGAGAATTGGTGCGTTGACAATGAGCAAGATCTAGAGGGTGAAATTTGAAACATCTTTGAGGACAACATGTATGAAAATATCTTGATTTGTAAAATTTGAAAGTTCGCAATTCCGGTGGTGGTAGTTGTTTTGTTTTGCATTTGCAATAACAAGATCCGAAGAATTCACATTTAGTACAAGCTAACCCATCCACCATCATTGGTCCTAAATCTGTACACTGTTGTTCACAACAGTAACGAGGTTTGTACTTGTATTTTTGCTCTTCCATGTTGACGCTGCGGAGTCCAGTGAAAGAATAAGAGTGTATAGTGTTGAATAGTGAGTTTTATGTACTGTGAAAAGTGGTGGGGGTAATTTCAAGGTCATCCAAATGGAGTTTTAAAAAATTATACCTTACAAGTGTAAGGATTATTAAAATTTAGGAAGTTTGTTTCTCTTTGTTTTCTTCAGACTTTTTCTCTCTCTCCGCCTTAGCCATAGCAACAAGTTCTTCTGTTGATAATGGATGTACTTCAGGAAATTTTAAAATTAATTTAGCTTGATATCCTTCTTTAGTTAATACATCTAAATCTTGGGTCATTTGTTCAACGGTGTTGTAGTCTTTTCCATAGATTTTTCCATCAAGTTGAATCATCATTCTGTACAACATTTTCTTAAATAGGTCTTGTCGTGGTGAGAGCTGAGAAGCAAATGATTATTTATACAAGTATCACATCCTTTTTATTAACTCATATTGATCATGTGATTCTTTAGTTGTAGTTTTGTCTGTCAAAAGTTATTCAACATTGGTAATACTTTTGGAACTTGATGTTATGTTGACCAGTTGGCGATGAAGAAGTTGTAGGTTGTGTAGAAATAAATATTTCATTATCGCAATATTTTGTTTTAGTGAACATCCTTGTATTAGTAGCACTAACATCAACAGTTAAGTGATAACCACCGGTAAGTAAAACTCGCATTTCGTTGGTTAAATCTTCGAGTTGTTCAAAAGTTGTAATGGTGTTGGTATCATAAGATGCACACTTGACTTTGAGAGACATCTTTTAGTTTTTATATTAAGCGATAGAGTGAGCGAGATGTGTACGGTACGAAAGGTAGTCGTAGACTGATGAATTTTACAAGTAGATTTTCGCTTTTATAATCACACAAAAGTGGGTCAAGGTCATCCAGTGGAATTTTTAAAAAAAGCAACATATTGTAATGTACAAAGACATCACAATATGTTGCTTCTTTTAATTTTTTTTGTTTTTTCTTTATATCATATTTATTGAAAAACAATTACAAACAAATAGTTACAATGTTATGTACAAACTAATCAGTAGTAGGTGTTACATGAATAGTTAGTTCAGTTGAGTTGTTTCCACTTGGTCCGTGCGAAACCAAATAGAGTGCGCCGGGTTGAACTACACGAAGATCTTCATTTTGAAGAAGTTGTACAAAGCGTCTTGGTAGGAAGATCTGAAATTTTGGTTCATCACCAACTGTATATGGAGCCTCGCTCAATGTGCAATTAATAGCATCACCTACTGAAGTTTCCATTTTCTTAATCGTATGAATGATGTAGTGTTTTTCTTCTTTTAGTTCAGAACATTTCTTTGTAGGTAGAATTGATGATTTAGAATGAGCGTTGAACTGATCAACTAAACTTTGAAGTAAGTTCTGTGATGCCATCTTGATGTTGTTGTTAATCTTCTTGTTAATAAGAATGTCCGTCGGAGATGTTGTCTCTTCGGAGGTTAGAGTAATACTCATGCTGCGTCATGGTAGCGCTCTCGCTTTTATAATCGACACTACCCCCACTACTGACACTACACCCACCACTTTGTTGAAGGAAATTGTTCAAGCGGTAGGCATTCTTTAAAGCGCACTGCGACCTTCGATGTTTAAAACTTTTTGATGAAATACAAAGTTCGTTGAAGTAGCATTGGAAATCTTTATCAATTATTGCATTAATCACTTCGTTGCTTGTAAATGATTGTATCCAATTTGCTTTTTCCAATCCCCTTGTGTAGATAATTTTAAACTCTTTGCAATAATGATTCATAATGTGCGGCATCATGTTATAATTAATGAAACCTTCATCCCATCTTAAGTTGTGAAAATGTTTGTTCAACCATTTGTTTGTAACTTTCGCTTTAGTTGTTAGTCTATTAAATGGTACTGGAGGTTTGAACAAATAATGATAAACTACTGATGTGTTCATGTCCAAGATTACTAATTCTTTAATAATAAAATTACCATCATTTCCTCGGAAAGCTTGAAATTCAATTATACCTCTTTTAACTTCCATTATATGTGGCGCATTAGAAAACGAAACCCGTTTATTCATGATGAAGTCTTACTAACAACTGACTTAAAAATTGAATGAGCCGATGTTTATAACAGACAGGATTGTTCTTCTTCTTTCACTTCTTGTGCCACTTCATCAATATTAAAATTGGTGTGATAGTTGTTTAATTGTCTCCACATTTCAACTTCTTGAGGTATTCTATTAAAGATTGAAGTATCCACGGGACCGTATAAAATTGGAACAAAAGGTTTTTTGTCCAATGTATCAATTAGATAGTCTTTAATTATTGCACTTGAAAATATTAGTTGTTTCAAATATCTGGTGACGGGACCGGTAGTACAACTTAAAGTGTAAAATTCTTCTTTAGTGAAATATAATTTAACATTATGTGTAGTTAAATCTCTGAAGCGAACAATTTGTCCTCCACGATGTTTTACTATATCAACTTCAATATTTGATTCCAATAAACTTAATCTTGTTCTTCTTCCAAATGTGTTGTTACTTAAATAGCACTCCAAAAGATGTAAATGTTTCATGAGAGATTCCCAAGTAGTTTCACTGAAAGTAACCATTTTGTTTCCATGATTTAAAATAACAATTGGTGAATAATCCATTGATTTTAAAATTCCAACTGATATACTTTTTGTCATGCATGAAGAAATTGGGTAGATAATCCGAAGAAATACTTCTGTTAAAATATTGGTTGTAATGTTAACTTCAACCTTCTTCCTTTTTACTTCTTTTTCAGCTTTTTCTTCTTCTCTCTTCTTATGTTTGTTGAATTTTAGGAACTCGTCCATTTCTTGTTCAACTTGTTTTTCTATATCTGAACTATTATCATCCATTAGAGGTGTATTTTCTTCTCCGTTAGTAGAATTCATCTTGCGAATGATGTTTCCCATACGACGGTTGAAGATAGAATGAAGTTTCTACTAATTATTTTCTCGCTTTTATATTTTTCGTAAAATCCTTGAAATTTATACAATTACATAATTGTTTGTTTTCAACTTGTCTTTCACAAATGAAATTCTAACCTCAAAAATTAAAGCAGATAATTCTAACCTCAAAAATTTGCAGTTGTTATACAATTCTTCTTAAAGTACATTCTTCACAATTCCGGTCAGCGGTGTGTAAGTAACTATTTTATCATGTAGAATTAGACAGTATGCCGAAGTTCCATCCGCTACTGGTTCTTCAAATTCCATTTCAATTTTTATATCCACACTTGATGATTTTACCGATTCATTTTGTTTTGAACAATCGATTACAATTATTGGAGCCTTGGAATAATACTGGTCAGGTGATAATAGTGGTGTATTAGTCTTTCCATAATATGACGATTGAAATCTTGCATACATATCGTATAAAATGGAAAAACGTTTTTTGCTGAACATGACATTCAAATTGTCATAGGGAAAGAATTGAGAGTTTAGGAAAACTTTACAATTCTTTATTTTACAGTGATCAAATTGACCAGCATTTGCAGTGATAACATCTTTTCGCTTAGTTTGAAAACCGAGTATTATGTACCTTGCTCGTTCCAAGTAAGTTGATGTCTTGACGGTCCATGTTTGTCTTTCTGTCTGAGGTAGTGTAGGGTATTCATGAAATTCCCAACTTCGGAATGGCATCACAATATCACGGTCAGATTTTAACTTTCTCAGTAATAGGATTCTATGTTCATCGGCCAATCTTACATGAGGTACTCTCCAAACAACTTTATCCAACTGTAGTTGCCATTCCAGTTTATCTTCCGTAGTTGCAGGGTCTGCAAGTATTAAGTCCTTATTAGTTGAAGATCTGAGTAATACTAATTCTTGTTTGACATTTATTATTACCCGTTTGTAATCTTCAGCGAATCCCAAAAGCAATCGTAAAGGTACATGAAAATCAAAGTGACCGTTGGAAGCTGGTGTTATAGTGTCTTTATCGGGGGCAACCCATCCGGCAGTGACTATTGAATTCTTCTCATGCGGTGTTAATGATGTTAATCCTTTCAATGTCGTTGTTAAACCAACCTTTTTTGTTGAATCAACCGTCACCCCTGATATTTCATATCTTATTTCATCAAAAAGATATGCCATCGGGTTATTTATAAAAGGAACTGTTGAAGCAGTTTTTCCATCCAATTTTAATACCCGTCCTTCGATGTACAAGTAACTTTCACACGGTAAAGTGTAAATATCTTGTTGTTGAATGGGGATCCTTATTTCATCGTTATTGTTTAATTTTGATGAAGTGTAAGGGTTGTGCGTGTGATATTCCTTTTCCCATAGTGTTTCGTCGAACGTTGGTCCTTGAGATATATCCAGGATATCCATCGCTGTTAAGTTTCAATCCAATCTTCTGTAGAAAACGAATGTTGTCCGATGTTAACTCTTCCAATGTTGAGGAGCTACTGAGCTCCCGACTCTTCCGTTGCGGTTTAAATGATAATCCCATGTTGACTTTTATGTCGCTGCTCTAATGTGTATCCGTATAGTAATTGTTTCTCCTCTAAAGTCAACACTATGACCGTCTTGATCCAATATGTTCAGTACGATGTCTGAAATGAAACTGGTGTTTAACGGTAGGTATATCAAGTTTTGTGGCTTCTCAACAATTTTAAAACCGGGAGCCACTGTTGGATAAAATGTATGTAAAATATGTTGATTAACTCCATCTCTATACGATCCGTGTATAATGTTGCACGTGACATCAATACTATTTACTTTCAATATTGTTACAGTTGAATCACCTGAATGAGTAGTTCCAGGAGTTAAGATTTTCTTTTTTGTATCTGTAAATCCAAGTAAACTGCCAATCGACTGTTCCAAGCTGACATCAATATAATATTTTGAAGTTATTTCTGCTTTTAAAGTATTATTGTTTCCTTTAACGGTGATATTGTCTTCTCCGAGTTGTTTCTGTAATAATTGGTTTATATCATCAATTTCATAAGCTCCAGTAGGAAATGTAATTATTTTCAATTCTGAGTATTTTCCTGCAGCATCCTTAGTTTCATAATAATGTAGTAAATTGTTCTTCCCTTCCGTAACATTGGGAATTGAGTTGTAGGTAGTCAAATCAAGTAATGCTGCTTCCCATAATCGTTCCTTGGATAGACGCAATGCTGGGAACAGCGTACTTTTTAATGTGGATGAATTTCCACTCAATGACACTGTATACGATGACATCTTAAAGCTGACTGACACTTTTCGCTAGAAACTCCAAACATAAATGCCCACATATTTCAGTATTGTTAGGTTGTTCTCTTTTGTAATTGTAAAAAATGTTTTTTGAGTTTCGAAAATAATGTTGAAGTTCTTTTGGCGGTGGTAGATTGCCAAAACTGTCAAAGTAGTAAACGGTTTGTCCGAGCTTTTTATAGCATACCCAATGAGTACCTGGACCATAGGTGGAATCCAAATTTACTATTCCAGTTTCATTTTTCCATATTTTAGTTGGTAATGCATCTTTCATAAAAACTCCTCGAAAGAATGGTATTTTCAAACATTTTACATAATCATTTAACTGATGATTTGTTAAGGCTTTATTTGGAATTATTAATTGATTCTTCTTATTTAGTACACACGGTATGGTCTTAGGTATAAACCTGCTCCGTTTTTTACCATTTGCCAAACAGAAGTCTTCTTTATACTTGCTTTATGAGTTCTACGACGTCCTTTTTTAATGTTTCCACCTCTTTTGAGTGTGCCTCTCTTTGCAGGTCTTCCTCTGCGACGTTTTCCACCACCTAACTTTGCTTTCGTCTTCATGGCTGTAGTTACTGCCCAAGCCGCTGCTTTTTCTGCAATACTTGCGTCACTTGATTTTACTCTTTGCCAAGCTTTTTCTGCTAGAATTTTATCTGCTATTGATCTATTTGTTGAATCTTTATACTTTGAATATGCTATATCGTGTTCTTTGCAAGCTTGATCTAATTTATTAATTCCAGGATCTCCTCTTGCTAAACGTTTTGCCAACTTAGTTCCAGGTCCACAATATTGATAACCTCCGGGCAGATGTAATTCGTATGGTAAAGCGTCTATCGCTCGATTCACAACAGCACCAATTGGAATCCGTCTGAGCAGGGATAATGCAGCTGATGTTAAACCACGTCCTCTCTTGCCGCTGTCTTGACGACGACTGAGCGATACGGTCTTCATTATGCTGTTTTATGTAACCAACGTCTTCACTCTATGAAATACTTTATGATAATGAATCCTTTTTTGTATATTCCATACTTAAATATTCATAAGTTTTACTAGTATCTATCAATGATTTCATCTTTAATCCATTGGTTTCTCTGAGAATATTCGATTTTATTGTGTTTCATCGATGCATTAATCAAATGATTATGCATATCAATAACTACATTACCTACAAGATTCATTACATACTCTACATTAGTAGCATCTTTGTTACGTGTAGGATTATCAAGATATGTGATACGTTTACCATTACATGTATACGCAGATGGATCGTTATTAGAGGTTGCTATAACTTGATTAATAGTAGCAACATCATTCGGAGCTATTCCTGCTGATATGTTAGATATTCTTCTATTTTTTCCATCATATACGTTATTTATTTTATCTAAAACTATAGTTTGTTTTACAACAACACAATCCTGATCATCTTTACCAGATTTAACTTGGGTTAATCGTCTACCTTTACATATAAAATTAACACCAGTAGCTGATAGTTGTGGTACTTGTGTTAAAATAACAGCATCATGTTCTTCCGTGCCTAAACTTATATTTGACAATCTTTTATTTTTTCCATCCCACTTGTCATTTTTTAGTTGTAGTAAGGTAAACTTTTCACTGCCTTGCATAAACTCATCACCTTTCTTTGACACTACCTGATTCTGTTTAACAAAAGTGGATGTTCCTTTTTTCAAGCTTTCATTCATTTGTCTCATGGTAGCAGCATCAGATGGAGTTGAACCATCTTCCAGATTGGACAACACTTTTCCATGACAATCAATAACAGCACTATTATATAAAATACAATTATCTTTAATGTATTTTATATTAACACCATCACTTTCTTCTTTAGGATATCCAATATCGTTTATAGTATATTTATAGAAGGAAAATCCATCTTTTTTCTTTTCTGGTATTACAGAGTGCAAATAACGCTTATTAATTGTATCTGTATCTTCGGTTGGATCTGCCACATTAGTTATTTTATAATTTAAAGCATTGTACTTTTTTCCACTTTTAGTCTTTTCCAACAGTAAAGCATATTCCATCGCAGATAGAAAATAGCCTTTATTAACAACATCTCCATTGTTGACTGGTTTTGCAACGTTAATAACCCTGTGAGATTTTGCATCATACAGTTGGTTGTTGTCGAGTTTTAAACTTGTAGATGTTTCCTCCTTTACTGTCTTTAAATTTGTTGCATCTCCATCTTCTTCTGGATCTTTAACAAACTTTAAACGTTTATTATTTATGTTATAGTCACCTTCGGGTGTTTGCGGTAATCCACTTCTTTTTCTGTTTTCTCCAACTTAAACTCCTAACGCGGAGTAGCGTCCGAACTTGTCGACGCTCATGTTAGAACTGACACATTATACACCTGCAACTCTTATATATCCGCGGACAATTATACAATTATGCCGCGATTCCTGAGTTCATCAATCAGAGCTACCCATTCATTATTTAAACCTGTATGACCAGCTTCCATGGCTTCATGCAATAGTCTCATTCTATCAACCAATTTATTGATGTCATTGTAGTAAATCACATTTGTATTGTATAGATTTTTCATCAATCCTTTACCAGATGTTGAAGTATCTCCTTTACTCTTTTTACCATGTTGTTCAAGAAGTGATAAATCCATAAGTGATAAAGATTTTCTTTTCAGTGGTTGTCTTACCGCTGGTGCAGTACGTAATGTTGGCAATTTTCGTGGAGGAAACAACTTTTTTATAACGATGTTATATTTTGTTGCACGTGAACGATTAATCATTCCATCCTTTAAGTAGTTTCTTTTATGAGCGTTAGTATTTTGTAAAATCTCCTTAAAAACACTTAAATCTTTGGATGAATATCTTAGTGGTATGTTTTTAAAAATTAATTCATATAATCCTTTTGTTCCTTTATATCTATGCTCACCAATAATGATGTAATCGTCTTGTGTTATTTCAAGCTTTGAATCGCCAATCTTCAATTCATTCCCATCAATTCTTGCTCCGTATACGTGTAATCTACTCAAATTCGGGTTTGATTTCATGTCATGTAGCATTTTCATTATATATTTTCTTCCAAGAGGTCCATGTTGTAATATATCGCTACACAATTGAGTTAAATTTGGAATAGATTGTTCAGCTTCAGGTATTGGCTGTTCTTCTTCCTTTTCAACAATTGGTTCTTCTTCTTTTGTTTCTTCTTGCTCACTAGCACTTGTATATGAATCATCATCTTCTTCTTTTTTTAATGCTTGTACTTCTTGTTTAGAAACTGGTAGTAAAACATCTCCTTCATAACGAGGTTTACCAATAGTTTCTGATATCTGTTTTAAAGGTTCCGTAATAGGTTTAAATGTAGTCTCTAGAAATTCTTCTCTTTCACTTAAACCCATCCTCAATGCACGATTCTTCATCCTAATAGAATCACTGAGTGATTTTATTTCTTTCAATAGTTTTTCTTGATTCACCATGTTTACACTGTGAAGTTCAACGTGTAACTAGATGTAGCATCGGTAGTTCAACGCATAAATACAAATTTATCCAACCCTATACGATATCTACCATTTTTAATATCTTCTTCCTTCATAATAACGAGAAAGCTATATTTCTCATTCCATGCTTTGCCACACATCTCTTTAAATTTTTCAAATGGCATATCCGCATTTACATGATCATTATATATATGCTTTAAATTTGTTTCATCTTGCTTGAAGATGATCAACATATTTGCATTGTCTCTTATAAGTTGTTTTGGAATTTTACTGTATGTTTGACCAATATAAATGCTATCAATATTATGATGTCTTCCCATAGCAAAATAATTCCTTATTGTGTCATGATTTTCACAAGAAACATCGTCAAATATAAAAATAGAAAATGGTTTTGCTTCATTTGGTTGCATAATTGTTTCACTGGCATTAAACTTGTAAAAATTCACTTCAGGTACACTTGCAAGCACTTTATCCAATAATTGATATTTTGGTTGTTGCAATGATTTTGAAAAAATGTATATATTATTAAAACGCAATCCTTTAGGATTAGTTATAAGGTTAAAAACAACATTAGTTTTTCCACAATTTGAAGGACCAGTTATTAGACATCTTATCGTATTTGGTAGTAATTCACCATGTTTTCCATGATTTAACTTATCATTGTCAACTGTCAATTCATCAATGTTATTGATATTAAATCGGTCTTTTTGTTGTACAATCTCCATCTTGTATAAAGGTTAAACACACAATGAGCTATTAAACAACTATACTAAGTCTTTTGAAGGAATCCAAGAGTCTTCACTTTTATCAAACCCTAACCACCGGACTTTAACCATATCCTTTTTCCTTTGTAAAATCTTCTCGACAAGATATACATCACCGACTGTTGATTTCAACAATTCGTGTCCGTAAAATCCACCTTGAAGTAATTCACCCTTGTTATCCTTTAATAAATAGGTTTCAGGTATAGTTGGTTGCACTTTATAAATTGTAAATACTTCATTAGTCCAATTTGGTAGATATCTTTTACTAAATACACCTTTGTATTTGCTTATACGAACTTTATCGTTGACCTTGAACTTCTTTGGTTGCAATTTTTCCAATTTCGGTGTTGTATTATTTTTAATGCGTTGTAATACAATTTTGGCATTAGCACACCTGGATAGGTTTCATTCCAATGGTACGATGATATTTGTTGTTATACTCTTTTATAAGTTGTGGTAATATGTCATACCACACGTATGATCCTCTTTTTGAAAATTGTTTATACATCGCACCTTTTAATGTTCTATTGAATCTTTCAATTATTGAAGCTTTAACTTCAGAATTTGTAGAATAATGATTTATTTGATATTTCTTCATCAAAGCTCCAAAGTCTTTATTAAAATATTCTTTTCCATCATCGGTCTGTAGATGTTTAATTTTAAATTTATTTCTTTGTATTGTGGTTTCCATAGCTTTTGTAACACTTTTTCCAGTCTTATCCTTCATTGGTAAAGCGTCAGCTATTTTAGTAAAACAGTCTATAATTGTTAAAATATATTTAAATCCTTTATTTAATTTACTGTGCGGTATCATTTCAATGAGATCAGCTTGATAAAGATCATTCATTCCTTTAATGATTGTACTTCTTCTTGGAAATCTTCTTCTTGCTGGTTTATGTAGTTCATTTACAATCTTGTCCTTCACACTTTCCATCTTCAGATGTTGCTTGTACACTGCATGTAAAAATACTGATCCATAGAATAGTTTATTCTCATTTATATAGTTTGAATATAGGTCAAGGCCATTTCATATTAGTGTAAAAAAGAGGGAACATGGCATTGGGCTTGCCATGTCCCCTCTTCTTTACGGAAAGGAAAAAGGAAGAAGGTAGAGGACGAAGAATAGGTTTACTGGTCGATAGGGTTTAGAGAGTAGTGGCCGAATGGTAAAGTATTAATTTTATCTTCTAAAATATGGCGCTTGTCATCTTTGTAGCTTAATGCCCACTTTGTTTGTTTGACACTAAAAAGTTGATGATTATAACTTCTAATAGTGTTGAACGTTGCAGTTGTTTCAACATTTTCAAACAAACATCTTTTATAATGTTCAAACTGTACGTTCTTCTTCAGGAAAGAAGTTTTTATTCCTTTGGCCTTCTTCGTGACTTGATGTTCGTTCCTCTCGTTTATGTACAGTTGAAATGAATACAGTTTGGACATTAATGCTACAATTTCCATCATCGGCACACCATTTGTTTCATCTTTAAATTTTCCCAATACTTTCTTATTTCTGTCATAGTCGTAATTTGGATGATCCTTAGGATAATCGGAAAAGTCGAAATCATCTTTATATATAAAGGTGCGTAGATCTTCATACATGTCATTTGTTTTAATCCAGTAAATTAGTGCATCCGTGTCCATATATGCAATACCAATGTTCTCTCTTCCATAATAGTTAACCATCTTCTTATAATGAAACTCGTACATATGTGTTTTTGAAATATCCAAGATTGACATTCCAAGATACAAAGGACGATCCATTGTAACTGACTTCTTGTTCATGGAAATAACAACTAGATTTTCATTAATAATTATAGATGAACCAAAGTTTGGTTGTTGCACCAATTTCTGTAATTTTACTGGATCAGTTACCAATTTGATATCCTTATGTTTCCTTTTGTTTTCCAAAGTCTTGCCAAATATTGCGTTATTCATTAATTTGAAAAAATCTTTTTGAAAACTTGATGTAGCGGTGGCTCTTCTTCTTGTGTTGTTGTCGATGTAAGGTTTTAACCAACAAGATTGAGAAAATTGTAGTACTCGATTAATTTTTGTAATTCTCAATCCTAAGTCTAAAGCTTGTTGTATCATCCAGTAGTGTCCAACATATCGAGACTTGTCGGTTAAAGTCATCATTAATTTTGGCCATCTTCCAGTAGGGGAAATTTCAGTCTTAGGAAGAAGTGGTAAATCATAATGTTGATCATGAAGATGTTCAGGATATTCAAAATTAACATCAAAAATGTAACCAGTTTCACCATGCTTCGGTATATCCATTATGTTTCCAATCGATTCTGGATCTATCCATTTAAAATTATCATATGGAAGGGGATTCGACATTGCCCATCCGTATAAGTTATTTGCATCAAAATAACCCAGGAATGTTGTTGGTTTTGATGCATCATAATCGGGCAGATACTTGTTGTTCGCCTTGAAATGTCGTGTAACGCTTTGCGTCAATCCCCCTCGAACTCCTGACTCTAACATCATAACCATATCTATATCAGTAAGAAGTTGTATTTTACAATTTGTTTCTTTCAACATAGCTTGCCATGCTAATCCAGGTGAAGTGTACGAATGAAGAGGGTCCAATCCATATGCTGCAAAACATGTATTTCTAAATTCTTCCATTATATCACATAGTAAAGTTACATCCAATTTAACATAAAAATCTGAATATTCTCCCAATGTTCTAAATCCTAAATCGTTCCATACTTTACATGCATGATCATAGTCCTCTTGAGATATGTCCATGTCATAAAGTTTACTTTTGAATTCTTCTTTAGCCGGAAGTGATGTTTCATTAAATCTTTCTAAACTGTCTATGTAATCATATGGAAACACACCTTTCCGAAGTACCAAATCCAGTTTGTCGTTATTTACAATCTTCTTTGTTTCGATGAAATCTTGTTTCCTTAAATTTTCTGAAAGTTTGGACAAACTCGACGGCATAAATCTGTAGGAGTCCAAGAATCTTAGTTTCATGTTTCCAACTTCTTTGGAAAAACTTATGAACTTCTCTGAAGTTTCAGCTAACACATCGATTTTACCGTCGTCTCTTCCTAGTTCAGGTATTATAAAATGAGCATCGTACCCACTGAGGTTATGCAGAACCACAGGAATAAATAGTGGTAAACGATAGCTTAAGTTGCATTTATTACAAGCAGCACCCCTGTAATAACCTGTGAGGTGATCGTGATCTTTAACTTTATAATTCTCAATAGTAAAATCATTTTTGCATAAGAAACATCGAGTTGCATTTTCATGTTGAATTTCTTCTTCTTCCTCCATCGGTTTCATTGGTACAATATTTGTATATAATCTTTGTGCATTTCCAGCTATTGAATATAAGTGATCAAGAAATATTTTTTCTACATTTTCACCACGATATACTAGAGGTTCTGAAGTTAATCCATATCTGTTTAAATGTTCTTCTGATAATGTTGATTTAACCATTAAACAAAAACTGTTTGGTTTGTGCATTTGATACTTGACACTTTTTCTAGCTTCACAATTTTCATCTTCAACAGGAACAAGTGTTGATTCAAAGTCCGCATACACAACTAGAGGAATACGGTACTGATGATGAACCTTTTCAAATGTAACAAATGCTCTGCTTTCCGAAGGTAAAATAATCTTTGCTTCATAATTATTGTTACATAATCTTTTGTGCTCTTGTAACCATTCTCTTGAGTGTAGCCCATCTCGTTTAAAATTGAAACATCTCTTGCAAATTAACTTTCTGTGTCGATCTTTAGAAAGCTGCTTATTAACAAGACGATCAAATTGCTTTATGTACACATAGTGAGACACATCTCCTCGCGTTAGTAGTAGTAAATCCGTATGATCTGGTAGCTCTTCTTTTGCAATACGTAAAGGATACACTTTGTTTGAACTATCTAATGCAAAAACATTGATAGACGTACCAGGATTTTTCTTCTCAAATTTTGATATATCTTTCAGTGATACAGGATAAGTGATTCCTTGAAAATTGTATCTAAATCTTTGATTTTCATATTCTTGGTTAGGTCTATTCACATGAAGTGGTGGTACAAATTTAGCTGTCATTGCATAACGAAAACATTCATTGTCTTCATTTTTAACATTAACACAAGATTTTGTATTTTCAATTCTTTTTGGTAAAGGAATGTAACTAGATCCCATTAGTCCATATCCATGTTTGTGAACTCTTATATCTAATACTTCAATACTTGTAAGACTCCATCCGGATCCTCTTCCTTCGTGTTCCTGAATTTTTGTTAATATTTCTTCTATACAATTTTCTATTATTGAATCAATGTTTGAACTTTCCATAATGGTTCGGTTTTTTGTTATGAATCCTCTTGGTGATAATTCTTCTTGTACATTTATAAACATAGCTTCTAGTAGTAAACCAAATTTAAGAAAGTTTAATCTTTTCAATTCTTCTTTTAAAATTTTACTTACGATTGGTTTTGCTTCTCTAATAAATTCTTCTAGCTTCAAGTTTTCATTTTGAATCTTATGATGCATTACTACTTTACCGGGTAATGCAAATACTTGTAGATTCGGTAAAGTAGTTGAAGATGTTGCTGTTATTTCATCTTGTTCTTCTTGTTGTTCTTGTTCTTGTTCTTGTTTTTGTTCTTGTTCTTCTTGTTGTTCTTGTTCTTGTTGTTCTTGTTTTTCTTCTGGGTTGTTGTGAATTAGTTCTTTATGACAGTCTAATAGAATTTCATCGTGAAACGATTCCGAACATTTATCGCAACGATACATGTTGAGATGTTTACTCTTCGAAATTTTGCCAAGAAATGAAATGGGCTCTCGCGTTCCTCCTTTTATAACGGTCCCCCCACCACTATTTCATCTTCTTCACTATACAAGGAAATCAAACTTTTTAAATAAAAATATTAACCTTCTACAAACTAATTGTTCATTCGTGTTCTTTATTCCCATTGGAGTTTTAGTATATACTTCTTTATATTCAAGCTTTAACTAACTTTCCCCCACCCAACTAATTTTAGTTACTTTTAAAACCAAACACCTGCCCTCCAAACATCTATTAGGACAGATGTTATGGGACAGATGTTGAAAGAACAAATGTTAGGGTGGAAATGGCTAGAGCACAGGCACTTGGTTGAACTAAATTTGCACATAAATTAACTAGAGTTGAACTAAAAATTCGCATAAATTAAAAGTTAGTTCAAAACTAAAATTCGACAGTGTTAAGAAACTCTAACATTTGAACAAGAATAAACATTAGTTCAAAACTGAAATTCAACAGTGTTAACCAAATTCTAACAGTCAAACAAATAGGTCAAGGTAATCCAATTTAACGCGAGAACAAGGAATAGAGCACTAAGTGGCATGTTAGTCCATTACCACAAAGTGATCTATTCCTCGCTCTCTATTCTACATCTACTTTTTTCAGTTTACTTATTTATATTAAAATGTTCAAATTTTACTATGTAGAATGTCCATTCTTTCTCTTCAACTCTTCGATTGTTTTTAGCAATTGTAACAAATATTCGTTAGTTTTCACCAAAGTCTTTAGTTTGCTACATCCAATTTCAATGGAAGGTATTATAAGTTGTAATTTTATAAGTTCAATCTTTTCTTTCTTGCGAATTTCTTTCTTTATTATATTATTCCTTATTTTTGCTGAAGATTTAAACTCCATGTTGTTTCTGCTAAAGCCACAATAATAATAAAAGTCTCTTGAAAAAACCTGCATTTATACACATTCCCCCACCACATTATAATCCCCACTCCTTTCCCCCTCTTCTTTATATGTGGAAGGAAGTATTATAATTAGATTCCTAATATTTCTTTTCCTTCTTCACTACGTGGGGGAAGGGTAATTTGTTATTACACTAGTTGTGCAAGAAAATAGCCGCCAGTGTCCACACCTTGTTCGTAGCACTCCATCATAGATTGTGCCCACTGCAACATGCGGTCTCTGTCATTTGGTGTGACAAGGAAAGAATGACTATCACCATACAATATAAAAGAGTCAATTCGTACATAACATCCTGAGTCCAACCATTTATTAGCTTCAGCCATAAACTTTTCTATTGTATCAAATGGAAATTGTGGATCAATTGCTATGACTTTACATTCTTCACTAAGTTCAACAGTATAATCATCATCGTCCTCATCATCTTCACTTTCACTGTCGTTACTTAAAGTGTCTTCAGATTGTTCAAAAACATCAGAAATTTCAGAAAAATTAAAATTTTCATTCAGATGAGGAGGCATTTTGAAGCAAGAAATATTGTAAACAGCAGAGACGAAACGACAAGAGCGGCGTGTAGAAGAAAAATGAAGGGGTGACCAACGCTCGCTCCGCTTTTATAATAGTATGCAAATGAGGGGTAGGTGCTGACCATGACCAGTCATCGACCCAAAGGAGTGGGGGAAGTACTTTTCTTACTACTTGGATGGAAGTAGGTTAGTAGGTCACGAGACTTAGAGTGTTAAAAATAATGGGGGAGAAACACAACGCTATAACGCGTTGTGTTTCTCCCCCAGTATTTTTTTAAGCAATAATTTGGAAAAAGCTATGTGAATTTACTTGCTACGCCCCCACCTTGTAATACCATCCAGTTTGTGTCTGAGGAGATAGTCTTTAGAGTCTAACTCATAAACGGATTTCTCTTTGCGCAAGGATTCAATCACTTTAATATTATATCTTACGCCGTTACAAGTTGCCAAAATGTGTTCGTTGTCAATAACACTTTCAAAAAAATAGACACAACCTCTCTTAAGCCTATTTCCTTTCACACCAATAATTTTGGATTGGTATTCAACAGTGGGGGTTTCTGTCACTTGTAGTTCAGAAATGTGTTTTACGACATGTACACGGCAAAAACTTTCGTTTTTTACACATTTCCTCCCACAAGGTGATCCTTTCTTAATTCCCCTAGTAAGCATTTCAGGGCAAGTAGTGGGACGGCTAAATGCCCTACGACGCTGTTCTTGTAATAATTGAAATTTCTCTGAAGGAGCGGGTTTAGGAGTAGGTTTAGGAGTAAGTTTAGGAGCTGGTTTAGAAGCTGGTTTAGGAGCTGATTTAGGAGATGATTTAGTAGCAGGTTGAGAGGATTCAGTTTTGTGATAGGTATGATCTTCAGGTGTACTAAGTGGTGGGGTAGGAGGCAATGGTTATAGTGGGATAATGGGTGTGCTAAGACGATGAACAATGGTTTCAACGGAAGGGGTATTAGGATGGTGGTGAACTGGCTTCTGAGGTGGCGGCATAGTAGTTGATGGTGGTGCGGAGTCCTTTGAAGGCGAAGGCGGTGAAAAAATACTACGAAGTCTAGAAGTGTTGGTTGGCGGAAGAATAGCTCCGGAAGTTGAAGGTTGAGATGCAAGTCGATTCTTGTAGCAATCAGGAAGGTTTTTGAGGCGAAGAGTTTTCTTAGGTGCAGGAACAGCCGTAGTAGAAATAGAAGTCGAAGTAGAAGTTAAAGTAGAAGTTGTAGTTGGCAGAGATAACATGGTTGTGGCTCCAAGTTCGCAGCGTAACGTCTGGAATCAGAATGAAATGTTAGCCGCAGTCGGTGCGTCTTTTATAACAATATGCAAATGAGAGGGGTAGCAGCTGGCCGAGACTGATTATTGACCTGGGAGGTGGGGGAAAAGGGGAAAGAGAAGGTATTTATTTAAAATAATTCGCATAACTTTTGACTAAAATAAGATAACCAAATTCTTCTTTTACCAAAATGTTTGTCTTACATAGACCTTTTCAATGATGTATCGCTTGTCCAAATCCGTCAATCCGTTATCAAGTTATAGCCATTTTAATTTTTCAGGTCATGACCGGTCGTTCACCCGTAGTGGGGGAAGGAGTGGGGGTAGGAGTGGGGGAAGGAGGGGGGGAATCGACTCCATTTTTTCGGGGGGGGGGAAGGGGGGGGGAAGGGGGGGGAATCGACTCCATTTTTTCGGGGGGAGGGGGGGGGAGGGGGGGGGGGGGTCATTGACCCTTCCGAAAGTGGGTCAAGGTCATTCAAGATTTATAATGATCCAAGGTGATGGGAACAGTAATACTGTTCCCACCACCCTGTTTGCCTAGCGGTTCCCACTCCCAACCCACTAGTTACGTTCTGCAAGGGAGGTCCCTGGGCCGTCCGCATCAAAGCGTAACCATTAATTTCAGGGAAACTGGAACAGCAGGGAGGCCCTGGTCCGTCCGCATCAAAGCGTAACGTCCCGTCCGCATCAAAGCGTAACCATTAATTTCAGGGAAACTGGAACAGCTAATGCAGAAACGCAACTCTAACACCCACCCAAACTAATCCCACCCATCATATTCCTAAACAAAATGCAAAAAACCTAGTCCGCAATTTGCGGATGTCCCACCCCTTCTAAGTGAAGTTCAACTGAACTTCTGAATTTACAGTTAATCTACCCCCTAACATCTAGCTGAAAGGCAAAACAACAACATAAATTATTAATATCAACACTTAAAACTAACAACACATCATTATTAAAAACCAAATAATTCAACACAACCAAATACCATCATTATTCTTAAAATTAATACACCTTAATGCTAAACACCTCTTAAAATTAATACACCTTAATGCTAAACCCAACTTATAACTAACATCGCAATGCGCAAATTATTTCTTAAATTAAATACAACTTACAACTAAACACACACACACACACACATACCACATTGCATTAAAAAACGCAACATAGTATAAGAAGTTCAAATATATATAGGCCTACTATATATTTGAAACCTCTTGCTGAGTCGCCAACAACCTTTCGCTATGAAAGTTTGTTGGCGACTGAAGCAAAGATATAGCTCCTATCGCTCCTCGGGTTTTCAAGGAGTGGGGGAAGTTGTTTCACTCCAGTACAGTGTTCAATCCAGTCCAATTCACAGCGGTGTAAAAGGAAGGTAAAGGAGTGGGAAGCAGCGCATGCGCAACAACACAAAACCAAGGTTTGAGGTTAGAATTATCCATGTGCAGTAGCGCTAAATTGAGTAATACAGGACTAGGCGCATGCGCATAGCATAGACTCATTCCTATCCGGAGAACTCGTTGCATGCGCAGCAGGTTTGAGGTTAGAATTATCCATGGCAGCTGCCATATTTAGTCTGGTTTCACCACATAAAGTCAACAACCGGTGGTGACCGGCCATTGACCTGGAGGAGTGGGGGAAGGAGTGGCGGAAGGGGGGGGTGTTCCATTTTTTCGGGGGGGGGAGGTGGGGGGGAGGGAGGGAGGGGGGGGAGGGGGGGGGTCATTGACCTTTCCGGTCGGTCATTGACCCGAAGGAGTAGGGATGGACACGGAACCTTACTTCTCTTACTACTCAGGTGAAAGTCGGTCAACCAGTCATTTGCTCACCATCTGCCGCCATCTGCCGCCATCTGACTGGAGTTATTGCCTCTATAAAAGTGGGTAGTTTATCGCGCCACAAACATTCATTACCTCGCATTCGCGCTGAACACTTCTCATTAGTTATACGTTATGGCTAGTTCGTTATCCAGGCTCAATTACTTCTAACCTATAACGTGGCTTACATTGGCATATGACGTTTACAAGATGGTTATATGGGATTCAGTTAATTCTAACCTACAATTCAGTTTTTCAACTAACTTTTAGTTTTGTTTAGTTTCAAACCTCTTGCTGAATCGCCAACAACCTTTCGCTATGAAAATTTGTTGGCGACTAACACAAAGATCGGGCTCCTATCGCTCCTCGGATTCTCCAGTAGTAGGGGAAGTTGTTTCACTCCAGTACAGTGTTCAATCCAGTCCAGTTCGCAGCAGTGTAAAAGTTAAGCAGAAGAGTGGGGAGCGACTCAAAACCAAGGTTTGAGGTTAGAATTATCCAAGTGAGGTTAGAATTATCCATGGTAGCTGCCATGTTTAGTTCATAGAGTCGGCGACCGGTGGTGACCGGGTGACCGGTCATTGGCCTGAGGGAGTGGGGGAAGGGGGGGGGGCGGGGGGGGCTCCATTTTTTCGGGGGGGGGTGAGGGGGGGGTCATTGACCCAAAGGAGTACCAACGGCCAACACACCCTACTACTCAGGTGAAAGTCGGTCAACCAGTCATTTGCCTCGGCATCTGCCGGCACTTGGCTTGGGTTATTACTGCCGCTATAAAAGGGAGATAGTTTATCACGCCACGAACATTCATTGCCTTGCATCCACACAGTCATCATCTCTCATTAGTTTTACTTTATGACTACTTCGTTACTTCTAACATGCAATTTACCATTCATCAGCATGTGGCTTCCTAGCCACTTCATTAAATAAGTCTAGTTAATTCTAACCTCAAATATTACTACTATAGTGTTCTGTTTCAATTTTCCTTTACACTTCATTTTTATACCTCAGTCTTCTTTTAACTTCTGAATGTAACACATTAGTTATAATGGTTGCACAATGTTTAAGGTTAAAACTTTTGCGAACACAACACATATTACGAAGTACTTCTAAACCTTCAATTTCAAAGTGTAGAACTAATTTAAATAGAGTTAGGAAGAAGTACAGTTTTAACCCATTATATTCTTCTACAACTTCACAGGTTAACGTTGACGATAGTGTTATTCACGACATTTTACGTTCTATGTTATGCTTCCACAACTTTAAACTTATTACTCCTATCGACTGTGTTCAACAGGTTTTCCTATTTTACTCCCACCATTCCTTATATAAGTGCACTCACCACAATTCCTACTTCATTATCCTCTATGCTTTTCAGCTGAGCTAGGATTTGAGGTTAGAATTGTCCATGGCGGCCGCCATGTTTAGTTCAGTTTCACCACATAGAGTTGGCGACCGGTTATTTGTCTAAAGGAGTGGGGGAAAGAGTAGTAGGGGAAGGTTGCCATTTTATAAGCCCTCTCCCTAGGCGGAGCTTCTCATTCAATCGCCAACTTTCAAACGATAAACACCTCTCCCATGGCACAAATGAATTATCCCACTATCACCAACTAGTTCAACTTTCAACTATTTCTGGTGGTAGTTGGATAGGCTTTTTTAAAACTTACTCTAGATGACCTTGACATACTTTCCAGGCCCCCAGTTATAACTGTTGAATTTCAGTTTTGATCTTACTCTTAATTTTTCTTCAACTTTTAGAGTTTAGTTAACACAGTTGAATTTTACTTTTCAACTAACTCTTAATTCATGCCAAATTCTACTTCAAATTCAGGGCATATGCTCTCGCCATCTGCACCCTGCAGCTGCCCTGGCAGCTGACACCATCTGACCCCTGCAGCTGCCCTGGCAGCTGACGTCACTTCCGGTTTAGAAGTGGCTTTTTCCCTCTACTTTTTAGGAACACCTAAATACGTAAACTTAATAATTTAATTAAAGTTAATAGCAAAAATAGTGTTATTCATGTGCGTTAGAAATAAACGATAGTAGACAATATAACAATGTGCAATAGAAACTCCCCAAAAGTAACGTAGGAGTTCTAGTGAGTAATCATATCTTATTATAATATATAAAAAATTAATCAAAGTGTTTAGTATTTACGATTATGATTTTTTCTTACTAAAAGGGAGTGACAAAATAATTTCATATTTTTTATTTAGTTAAATATTTGTTAAAAATATTTTATTATACCTGCTCAATGTATTTTGTCGCCAGTGAAGTATGTTTGAAAAACACGTAATAATAATTATATTTTACATAAATCTATTTGTTGTCCAGTCTTTGAAACAGGCATTAATAAAAAAAGCTATAGCTCTTTATCGAACTAAACAATGGCAACGTGTCTAGAACAAATTATCAAAATACCATGAACCGGGTTTGATTTGACCAGAAAATTCAACTAACTATTGAACTAACGTAGTTTAGTCAATGTGGATTTTTCGTTTTTAACTTTCTTGTGATAGTTATTCTTAGACTATGGAATAATATTAGTTACCTAAAACATTCAAATTGAGGAACCATTGAGTCAATATTCAATGATTTCATCACAATAAATATTGATTGCTTTTAATTTATAGAGGGGCAGTAATATAAAAGTTACTTTGCTCAACTCAAAATCACTTTATTACACATCTGCTATATTTTATATCTATTTTATAAGAAGTTTATTTTACAAATTAGGGACTCATCTTACAGAAAAATATCATACAAAATATCAGTGTATCATATACCATTCATAGTAGTTCAGGAAGATCTTCATTTCAAACAATGAATAAGTCAAATATATTTATATCTCTCGCTGTGACAATACATAAAAAGTCCACAATAAATGTGAAGAATGCATCATTTACAACCCGTTTTATTTTTGTATGATTGTTTTAAACCAACAAATGTGTTATACAAATTTCCCACCGTCTTCCATACGTTTTTTTATTTCACTGTAAATAATAATTAGTTAATTAATACGTTTATAGATACGATTATATTTATAATAAGTACTGTGTGGAGAGGGATCCACAGTATCCTAGACCATAAACATCTTTTTTTAATGATTTTGTCTTTTTGTTATTACTGCACTTGAGTGGAACTGGAATTCTTCGAGATTATCTATTTTCAAGGTTGGGTAAAAAAATTAAATTCTTACTACAAGTAAATAACTAAACTTACTGTGGTGTTATATGTGTTTATTCTTTTCATTTGTGTGACTTCTTTATAATTTAAGGGAATTAAATGCCACACTCAAACAGATTATAGAAAAAATAAACTAAATCGAAATTCCCTTCCTGAGGAATTCATGAAGAAATTGGTACTTGAAGTTATGAAGGCTTAAATTCCCAATGTTTTGGGCATCCTAGACAACTACAACACCTCTAACTTCATGAGGTAGTAAATAGGTGTATTTAAGTATTTGTTTGCTTTTGTTCAAAAATACAGTAATGAAAATTTTACGTAACTATTTTTCCCAATGAAAGCAAGAGGTGGCTAAAAAATGACAATTATGTAACAACAATTTTCTTACCAAGACAAATTTATAAAAGTAATCAAAAACAATCCGAAAAAATAAAATAAATAGAATTTAAAGTCTCAACCAAATATATTTTAGAATATGAGGAGTTAGATACCTCTGGTGACAGAGACATGCATTTGAGTGATAAGTGTCATTCTTATTTAGTTTCAATAATAACTGAAAGTTAAATTTTATCCTTTATAATTTCTGTCAATTTTAGTACAAGTTATCAAGTTGATCACTGTAACAAGCTGTATAAGGAATTCGATCATCGTACACGCATTACAAACTAGGCTTAAAACCATTTAGGCTTATACCATTTATTGGCACTAAATCAACTAAAAAATGGTAATTCAACGGAATGTTACGATTGTTCAAACTTTTACTTTCTCCCCCTATACCATAGTATATGGAGAAAGTATTGTTTTCGTAAAACACTTCGCATTAGTTTGATGATGTATATATCCATTTTGGAGCCCCCTTTCCCCCTATAAATGTATATATTGAGAAAGTATTGGTTTCGCCAAAATTTTAAAATTTGAGTTGTTGGTAAATTTATCCGTTTTGGTGCCCTCTGAGTCCAAAAAAGTGGTTTTCGAGTGATGTCTGTGTGTGTGTCTGGATGTATACAGAGCTAGAGAATGCCCCAATGGCCCGATTTTGGTGAAATTTGGTACGTAGGTCCAAACCCATGATAATTCCTGGCGTTTTTTTTTTTTCATTTTTTGAATTTTTTATTATTAAGGGTGTTTTGCCCCCCAAAACCCTCAAAAATCGTGAAAAATCCAAATTTCTCATAAACGGCTCTAACGATTTTGATTGAAATTTTGTGGTTTATTAAGCTTAAAATGGTGAATAAAATGACACCACCCGCATCTCAGAGAAAATGCTTGTTCAAAAGTTATGGCGTAATAAGTGTTTCAAAAGTCAATTTTTTGGATTTTCAAAATAGCTGTTATTTTGAAATAAATTTTACTTATCACCATTAAATCAAGCTCAAAAAACTAAATAATCCAGTATTTTAAATTTTTGCTCCATGTCAAGTGGTTGCGGAGAAAATTCAATTTTTTGTTTAGCGGTAAACGCAGTACGTTGTTAAAAGTCACAGACGCGCGTAGGGTCAAACTCACGCCGCTCAGCTGGTAGCTATCCAACTGAGTCATCAAGACATTAATGTTTGAAGCTTTTAACATCTTTTTTTATATTGTTGGGAGAAAGTATGTGTCAGTTAACTGATACCGTTTATTTAACATCCTGCTAATATGGTAAATTGTAGTAAGATCGACTTATATGAGGATTAAGTAGGAGATATAAAAAAACTTGTTCCAAAATTCTTATTTAAATTTAATTATTAAATTTTGCTCTCATGCGACACTCTTTCTTCGCTAGTTTTGTTATTCAAGGCACAGAAAAGTCAGGTAGTTGAAAACCTTACCGTGGGTACTTTCCAAACTTACTTTTAAAGTTTAACCTAAGAGTTAGGATCAGCTTCTTTCTTCTTGGAGAAGTAACTTCCCATTGGTTTGTAACTTTCCATTTGTTTGGTTCATTTGACAAATTTTGTTCTTTGGTCAGTACAAATTGGGACGATTTGAGTTTTATTATTATTATTTTGTTTACGAAAGTGAGTATTGTATCTGAGATAATTTAATATTTTAGAACGAGTAAGGACGTAATCTTCAAAATAAAAAATTGGTTTGCTAAAAGTTACCATTTTAAGAAAATAAAAAATAAAATAAGTACCAACTTTAAATAATTGATTTTGGATTTTATGATTCCTCAAATACAATAATATTTTTAACTACATTTATTTTAATTTATTTTTAATTACTTTTATGTTGTAAATGTATCAGAAAAGTTTTCTAATTAACTACTTAGAAAATTTTAGAATAATTAGTGGAACCTATTAATTTTATATAAGAGTAGTGAAATGGTTATACTGTGAAATAAATAGTTCTGCAAGCTTAATTAAATAATACTAGGGATCGCCTACTCGTCAAAATTTGACCAAAACTTCAGTGAATCTTGAGCCAATTAGTTTTAAAATGTTTTATAACTGAAACATCTGTTCTTCCTGTTTTGTTATAACGTTTATTCTTACAACAGCTGTCTAATGATACAATCAATTATCCTTCTCCCATAAGAATAACATTGAAACTATTAAAGCCTGTTGGGTGTAGCCCTGGGAACCGATGTGAATTATAATGGGATTCTGCCCCATTTATCCTACGACGCGCACAAGCTGAGAAAAAAGGAGGAAACGAAACATGCTTGCCTATTAATATATAGATTGTTTTAAAATTGGCTGTACTTCTCTAACCGTTACGCATAGAGGAAAATGTCAATGAAAAAAAAGATTCTAAAAACAATTCTGCCATTCAAAACTAACATAAAAATTGGGGGATCGTATTTTAATTTTTTTAGTTTTCCCACAAAACTCCAATTTAGGGGTGGGGATGGAATTTTTTTTTTAATCTAAAAGACTCGTTCTTTGGTCATTGAAACTTTCCCAGAAGTTGATCCAATTATTTGCACCCGCTAAAACTTGAATGGGGGTGGCCTTTTGGGACATACGGTATAGTTATTTATTAAATTGCACTGTATCCTTATACAAAATAATGTTTAGCGTAATTTTTAACATATTAATATGGTGATTAATTCCCTTTAAAATTTAATATAAAAAATTGTTTTATACTTATCTTATTACAAGTTTTTGCTGTTAAAACAACTAAAGTAAAAGTAAACTGTGAAAAAGATATTGCAAATGTATAACATAAAACATTGTATATACACATATATATACATTGTATATACATTATATAATTTTATATACACATAAGCCATATTATTTGCCAAAGTTTTACAATTATATAAATATAGATCAGTAAAGGTAATTTGGTGTGCAAAGAAGACAAACATAATAAACAACTAATGTCCTTATGAAATTAATGTTGAACATTTTCATTCTATTACATAAGTACAAAGTTTGCTAAAAGTGATTAAATGAATACAAAACAAACTAATATTCAAAGTGATTCGTTGAAAAATTATAATCCAATCGGCTTCACATGTTGGGTTTAAATCTTTTTACTGTATTAAATTAATGTATTCGCAGTGGTTTTTTGTTATATTGATTCATGGATTAATACCAAATTTATTGAATTTATTAGTAGTTGGCAAATTATGTTATGAACATCTATAGCTTATAAACTTTAACAAATCATAAAATCGAAAAAGTAATGTAGAGATTATGGGAGTATTATATCTTGGGATTATGGGAGTAGTAATTTGGGAGATTATAGAGTAATGTAGGGGAAAGGTTATTTGATTCTTTTAAATTCTATAACAAAAGTCTCCACAAGTTTATATAAGGAAATGATTAGTTTGTTGTTTTTTATAAATTACATTGTACTTTAAGATGTGATTAATCCCATTTTATAGAAAGTAATATGGATTTTTCAAAAATTTTAATTAAAGAACTCTATCTCTCTAGGCACTCGTCCGACACAATGTAATTTGTTGGTAAATTTTAAATTGAAACAGTAATAATACATAATATATGAAAAATATCATTCCTAATAAAGATCTGTGTGAACCAGAATCAGAAATGGATATTGTTAAGGCCGTCGAGGCAAGCTAATATTGCCTTGATCGCTGCGCTATCATTCAAAATAGTCTCCATTTGTTTGTAATAAAAAATATGTATAACTTTTAAATTTGACTATAATGAGATCCATAAAAGCAATTTGGAACCAGCTGTTTATAGATTAATCTAAATTTTAACTATATTGAGATCCATGAAAGGAATTGGAAACCAGCTGTCTATAGAGTAATCTAAAAAACTTATTTAGGTTTTACGAATGTAATTAATAGAATTCTTCTTTAATAAATATTGCTTGATCTTATATAAAAAACAAATATTCTATAAGTAATACTAATTTCACAAAACAATTAATAAATACTTATCGAATTACAAATTTTTCAATTCAATTAGGATTATTCATCATAAGAAGGTTATCCACAGATAAAAAGTTGTAGGCTATCTATGAAACACTCATAATAGACATTTTGTTAAACATACTGAGGTTATTTCAGGTATATGAAGCTCATATAAAGCAACGTATGGGATAGTACAAAATATTAAACATAAAAAAATATCTCGATAACGAAAATAAATTACAGTTAAAATCTTCTATACAAAATACTATGCGACACCTATGCGACATGGTGTTTTGTACAATGAACTCTTCCAATAGTTTTTAACTGATTCTAATGATTTGGTGTCATTGGATAAAGCTTAGCGTGAAGTTGTTTCTAATTTAAATTGGTAAATATCCATCCAAAGGGAAAGGTCTTACAAGCCCTTAAAGTTTGTAACTTTACCATTTGACTAACATTGGCAAGTAAATCGATTGATTTTCAAGTTTAACAGCTGCGTAGAGGGTAAACAAAGAACACCAACGAAGCATATGTTTATTTCATACCAAAGATGTTATGGTGTGAAAAAATATAACTACAGAACATACATATGTTAATGAAAACTACATTAACTATGTAAGCGAAAAATGTGAAAGTTCTGTGAATCGTTAAATGGACCATGAAAAAATGGAAAAAATGGACCGTGGAAGTGGTCTACAAGGTCTCAATCCCATTGACCCAAGAAAAGTATAAGCATGCTCAAAAAGTTACAAGGAAATCAGTAATAATGCAAAATGTTCTCCATAGGGATACCGAAAATGTCTGTTTTTTTTCATTAGAACATATATTTTTTTAGTTTACTTTATCTTATGATAGCCAGGTGAAGCCAATAAGTGAAGACGATCTATTACTTATCCCTGAATTCGCTATGTTAAAATTTGCCGTCGCTATTGCCAAGTAAACCTGCTAGGAATGTCACCACTTGTTCAACTTAGGTTGATTTTAAAATTAATAGCTGATCTTATTGTCATAATCATCTATAATTGGCCAAATAAGACCAATGAACGATTTTGTAAATCTACGGTGTATACTAACCCAATTAAAAGTTGCTAAATTATGACAATAATGCTAAGTGCCGGTCACGTTCTCTATCTCATTACCACCATAATGGTAATATAGTATAGTTGCTATTAATA
Organism: Neoaliturus tenellus; assembly: GCA_030545055.2. Classification (NCBI taxonomy): domain Eukaryota; kingdom Metazoa; phylum Arthropoda; class Insecta; order Hemiptera; family Cicadellidae; genus Neoaliturus; species Neoaliturus tenellus. The sequence goes on from CM061531.1 coordinate 233,397,889, forward strand.
GACATACAATATCTTCCACTAACTATTACCATATTTCATTCTCTCACATCCTATAAAATATTAATAAAGTATAAAAACTAAAATCATCCAAAAAATACTCAACTATTAAAAGTTATATGGACATCTCTATTAATCTAACCAGCAGCACATCCCTTGGCTAAAATGGATATTCAATAATAAATAGATTATTTCAATTGGGGAATTTACATACTCGAGTTTTACTAAAATTTTTTAGAGATTTCTAGAGTAGGTTAATTGAAACAGGTTTTCACTGAATATCTTTGGCTTCGTAAGTTTATTTTTGAACCATCCAAAAAAAAATTTAACATTTTAATTCTAAAATATATCAGTTTACACTGTACGTGTCGTACATTACATACTATTACATACTAATACTATTACTATTACAGTACTATTACATGTTCTAACGAACCCAAAGCAGAGTTGTTTCAATTCCACATGCTATTCTTATAGTGGGCGTTTTACGTTACTCCTCATTTCTTGGTAAACTTTTGTAATCGCCAATAAGTTTCAACTCATTCCTGGAGGCAAGATCCTTGATTTAAGACCATTCCTACTATTTGTTAGAAACACTCAGTTTTTTGTTTCGAAACTATGTTTGCAGAATTATACACATAGATTATGTCGGTAGAACATTGTAAAACATATAAACTATCTCATATGGTCAGACCACTTTACTAAATTACCTCTGTCCATGTACGACGCCTAATTCCTCTTTATCTATGCATAGGACGGATTGTTTGGTTACACAAGCAAGGTTTTTTGTGTGTCTTCACACTGTCAGAGGTGCTTCGATATGGAATATACTGCTAGTGTTCAATACCATATAATAGGTTATTGGTTTTATGATTTTAAAAGTAATAGTGTATCACCAAATTTGTATCAATATTCATGCACTATCACGAAGTAGCTACGAACCAAATATGATCTCAAAAACGGTGGAAATTTGTAAATTTACATGGTTATACGAGTCTATAGTTACATAATATACATATAGCTTGTACATATGTAGTTTATAAGTTTATAGTATCCTATTATAACACTAAACAATTATTTAAATTATAAATTAGGTATTTTCATGGACAAAATATTTGAACACCAATTAAATAATCTTCTATACATATTTTATACGTGACACTTTTTTTGTACAAGGAACTCCTCCAACAGTTTTCAACCAATTTTAATTGTTTTGATGTGATTGGATAGAGCTCGGCGTGAAGTTGTTTATAGGGTAAATTTATTAAAAATCTATTCAAACTGAAGGGCCCTAGAAGCCCATAAAGATCTGTATTTCCTAATTTGATTAACATTGATGAGGATATTAAAAAGATCTTGAAGTTTAACAGCTGTAACGAGTAAACCTAGTACACCAGTGGGGACAACTGTCTATTATACTAAAGATATTATGTTCCGGTTTTAAACCTTGAAAGATGCCAGGACCGGGGAAAACTGTTCTAATGATTTATTTTTCCTCAGTCCTGAGAGGATGCACTGGTTAACGAACTGCATTTAAAAGAGCAAACAGTAAAAATTACCCGAACTTAATTGCTCGATATCGGCCAAAAAGCACCCTAGTGTATTCTAATTGTAGATTAAATTCATTCTCTCATCAGATAAGAAATTAAAGAAGTTGAATATAGTTGAAGTCGAATAAGAAGGATTTTGTTAAAAAAATTATCATAGTTAATACTATTATTTTAATTTAATATTTTAGTACAATAATTACCTTATGTAAAGGAGATTTTGTACAGGGCATTTAGTCTTAATTATAAATAGTTATAGTAAATGGAATATTTTTGTTGGAAGAACCAATAAACGACTTGAAGGATAGTTACAAACGCTTCTTTCTTGTATTTATTATCTTGTGGTTAACCCCGTTGGCCAATTTATTGACAAATACTATGTTTAAAACATGCAATAAAATCAGGCATTGTTCCCTGCAATTGTGGCGTTGAACAACAAAAGCCCTTTGTCATGAAAGACAGGGTATTAGCCATCCCACAGCTTCCTTTGTTACTCTAGCAGCTGCCTAAAACAAACGGTATTAGACTACCTTAATGCCCTCTCTGCGTAGAAAGCCCTAGGTAGAAAACTAAAATTATTGTATAGTACTAAAGTACATTATAATGTACTAACGTATTTGATACATTCAAGGTAGATTACCTCGTGAACAAGTCAGTATCTTATGGGCCACGGGTACTATCGAGCAGCGTCTACAAGAGCAAAGTCACCAGGTTGGACTGTCTGTACTGCCCCAGCATAGCAGACACAGTTGAGCACCCCTTTTTTAGCGCGACATGTGGAATGCCCGCCTAGTCTCGCTTTCAACTGAGATCGTTGTGGCCGCCAATCCTCGAAACATCGTCGGAGCTATACTTAGAGATAGGGCAACTGGACCTGTGTCAGACATTTTGTCCGGACAGTTTCGATCTCGATCTCGATCGACCTTAATCGTAACATTTTCCCCACGGAAGGTTTCCTAGACCAAAGTAATGTGCTAATTGATATGTGCTGTTGATATTTATATGTGCTAATTGCTAGCAGTTCCAAGCTAGTGTCCTCTATGATAGGGGGGAGAGGGGGTTTGTAAATATTCCGTGGGACTTTGAGACTGACACTCCGGAGAGGACAATGAGCCCCACAGCATATGTGTTCTACCCCAAAAAACGTAACTGATATTTAATTTTTAATAAATTTTATGAGAAACCAACCCTCTTAGTAGTTGTGTAGGAACGCGACAAGACCATTGTTGATTAACTCTTTCCTATGTAGAGGCACGAACTGAGAGGCATCTAACTTTCAAACGGACTTAACAGCTCTCATCTAAAGTTTTAAAAATAATACATGAAATAAAGTTAACCTATTAGCTTTTAAATGGTTATTATTATCAGTGTGGTAAAAAGTTCTGAAATAAGTTAGTATTTTTCCTGATATAATGGTAGCTATAAAATTTGTATGTGATTTTTTTTTTACTCTCAACTATTTTAGTGTAATGCCACAAACCCGACTCTAAAGGTAGACCTAGTTAAGAATTGTATTTTATAAAATTTTTAATATAAAATGGTACAATACTAACGTGAATTAATAAAAAATTTGTCGAGGTAAAAATATATTACATGAGTTTAAAGGTATATGTAAAATATATTAGTATATAAAATTACACTACTTTGTCTCTATTGAAAAAGTACTAGGCCGTTTCGGGACTTTAGTACCAAACTGTATAATATATTATTATGGATTCTGTTTTTATAAAAAAATATTAGAGCAAAAATAGTTAAGTTATTCAATATTAAATTAATTTTTATGGTGACATGACTAGAAGTGCCTGTTGTTTACGACATTTTAAAACATTTTTGGGATCATTAAGAGATTTAAATGGTTAAAACGAACGGGATGACCTATTTGATCATATAGTACTTATCATATGTTTACGCACTCAACCATGTATTACGTTCTATTACATTTGTTGGTAAAACGAAGAGCTTTTGATTGCATGCATATTCGAGCGAGTGGAAATGACATTTATATATAATTAGATTAAATCTCATTGGATAATAAATGACATTAAGCTACTTCAATGTTTTGTGATAAAATTAAAAAAAAAAATCTGATACTGGTATTATATAAATAATTTGAAATGACATATTTGAGTGATTTGTGAACAATATGTAGGTAATAGTAACCTAAAAACTTCTACTTCGGGCTAATTACAAAACAAAAAGACGTTAAGCTAGTGTTGGTTACTATAATTATCAACATAACAAGTTTTAAGTATGTTTAATTACTGTTCAAGAAACATAAACATCACATATTTGTTACATTAGAAATCGTTCACCTCGTGTCACAGTTCCTTTTGGGCCACGGGTACTATCGAGCGTATCTGCACTCGTCATATATTTGCACACTTGTGATATATTCACTGCCCCCATAGCATCACATAGTACAATGGGATGTCAATTGGAAAATTCATTTTGGTTTAAATAGTTTTAAAATTCTATAGCATGAACTGATAATAGTACAGAGTACCAAAGCTGTTTAAACTAAGTTTTGTGGTCGTATGTTTATAATTCTTAAGGCTTTACTACACAGATTTTTTATAGTATTCATTGTGACCCTGGATTGGAATATATTATAATGAAATAAAATTACCTTATCCAATCACTTATTATCAAAAGACAACATGTTTCATTCCTTAGAAATTCTTCACGTCTATAGTATGCAACTACCACATAATCCAGTGTATTATTACATTGTGGTTTGTCAAATGATTCAATAAAAGGTTGTCCCAGTCACTAAAACGAAAAGTTGTCATAGTGATAAAATTAGTAAAACAGAATAAAACTTATTAAAATTGTACTTGGGCTAGCCAGCACCTCTCTCTTATCACAAACTAGATAAAACTGATTCATTGAAGGTGTTGTCTTCTTCTTCTTATTATTATTTTCTCCAATGCTGTCTATGTTGATGTTCTTCTTACTTTCACTTTAGATTTCTTTGCATTTTTGTTTGTCTATGTATGTATCAAATATAATATTTGATTTGAAAGAAGTCTGATCGTTGAGGATGTTGTTGGGATCAGTCTTTTTTGCTTTGTAGATGGTGAATTCTTCTTTTACATCAAGTTTGAAGCTTTTTGGTAAAATCTCAATCATTTCTATGTTTTTCTCGATTTTTGTATAGCTGTGGCGTTCTGATACTAAATGTTCTGCATACGAGGATTGTTGATGGTGAAGTCTCTTAGGTATGTGTTCTTTAAATCTTTGGTTGAAGGATCTTCCAGTTTGACCGATGTAATATTTTGGACAGTCGTCACATTTGATTTTGTAGATGCCTGATTTTTCATAGTTGTTAGTGGTAGCTCGTTTGGTATGGAAAAACTTTTGTAAGGTGATGTTGACCAAATGAGCAACTGTTGTGTCATTTCGTTTGAAAATTTTGGTGACAGTATTGTTAATTTTTCCATAATACTGTATTTTTATATTTTTTTCAGGTTTTTCTTTGTTTTGATTTTGTTTTTTCTTTTTTATTTTGGAGTCTATCATTTGTGGTCTGTATCCGTTTACTCTTGCAATATGCTTAATAGTGAAGTACTCCTTATTGTATGCTTCTGTTCTCAAGGGATATGTTAGTAATCTATGGACCATGGAGTTATAAGCTGCGATTTTGTGTGACCAAGGATGATTAGATGATTAGTCTTATGAATTGTGTGGTCTGTGGCTGTTGGTTTTCGATATATTTCAAAATCAAACTGGTTGTTGGACTTCTTTATTGTGATATCTAAAAAGTTAATTGCTTGATTCTACTCTGTTTTTAATGTAAACTTTAGTTTGTTATGGATGTTATTGAGCTTTGATAATATTGATTGAGCTTGTCTTTTATTCCCATCTACAACAGCAAAAATGTCATCCACATAACGTTCAATATGTTATACAGATTTTTTATGTATTTACATCAATGATGCCTGATAATTTAATAACAAGATAATTGCAGGTCAGTTAAAAATATTCCGAAAGATTTTCCAAATTACTTGTTTTAATGTAAATCACTAATTTTAAATAATTAAGATACCAAATCGTAAATGGGGCATGATTTACTTTTTCCTGACTAATTATCGTTAAAACTTTCAACTAACACAAAATTTGTGTCAGTATGAGACCATTAACAGTTTCAAAATGGCCCGTGGCTTCGCATTTTTACTGCGTGTTTCTCGTGATCCTCACACTCATGTACTCATGTACTAATCGCATTCAAAGCAACATGAACTGCCCCCGGTGTTTCAATTATCACTTTAGGGTAAAAAACTGCATTTTACTATTTGATTTTCTTTTTCACCTTAATTTTAATTCTTACCCTGAAAACATTTTGTTGTAATGTTGACAATATATTACCCGTAAAAACTGCTATTTTTAGGTTATGGAAATATTTTTATGTAGCTTTAAAAATTTTCACCGTTGAGATGAAATTTAAGCCCATAGAATTTTTTCGGTTTATTATTGCGTTTTATGCTGCGTAAGAGCTTACTCATTGGTTCCAAAGGATTTAGATTGCTCTCAAACTTTACTCTTTAAAAATGTCATTAAAAATATACAACTTAGATTAAGGGAACATTCATAGTACCATTAAAAAAATAAACGAAACTTTATAAAAGACTTGTTATAAACAATACATTTCATAGAAGAAAGAATTTCTAGGTGTTATAATATAGTTTCTGATTCATGTGGGACAAATTTAAGTTTATAATATTTAGTGAATGAAAATCAAAAGTTTATTTTGTAAAACTGTTTTAAATTTATAAATTTTTAGTTACAAACAAATTACGATAACGCATTGAGAGGTTTGAGTATTTTTTCCAGCAAAATGCTGTGTTAGATTAATCTTACAAATTAATCCCTGTAAAACCCCGTACATTTCACTATTTTATCATCCGGGTTGTACGTAACTGAAAACTTTTATATACGAGTAATAACTGCAAACTTGTTTTAACTTATGTATATTAACTAGTCAAGTTACGATGTTTTTTTTTTATTGATTGCAAATTTTCCAAATTGTAATATTTTTATTGTTAAGTAATGTAGACAAAGTGCAAATTAATTGTTTTATTGAGAAGGTAAAATAATGGCATTCGGTTGCTCATACCTCATAATTGGTTTCTGAATTCTAACAAATTACATTGAACGTAGACTATAATCATGACAAAAATTAAGATTACTTGATTCAACTAAAGTAAATAAAAATAATTTATAGTATATAAATATGTAAAATTATCTTTAATGCAGGTTTATATCCTATACTATAATACTAGTACTGTCTGAAGCGACGTATGTTCCACGATATCGAAATCTAGGGGGAGATTTGGATTAAACTTTGCATTTTAGAGTGGGTTGGCCCAAAAATAAGTTTAGAAACAGTCTCAACCCCAGGATAGATCGAATTCGGCCCAAAATCAAGTTTAAAAATCGTAATTTTTTACATTGGTGAGTTTTTATATGGTAACGAAATAACAACGAAAGGTATACAAAAACAACGCAATTAATGTTAAGCAGTATTTTTGAAATAGCTGATAACTGTGGAGAGGTAGGCCTATAGTTGATTGTTGGTGGGCTATATTAACATGACACTATTACAAAAATGAATTAAAACCAACGAGGAAGGCTCGGTTGATCTAGTACTATAGTTAAAACTATCTACGTACAGTACAATTTCATTAAAACTAAACCCTTGGTCAGCTTTATATGTGGGACCCCTGGCTTACAAGCTCCCAAATGGACACGTTTTATCCTTGCATTCGCTTAACAATCAAATTTAAAACAGTGTAATATGAAAACACCCATTTTTAAAAACTCCTTGCTATGGTTTGAAATGTTATGTGTACGTAATCGGCTACAATTTTCACATTGTCAAGTAGGTCTTTTTCAGAATTAAATAATGTCAACTTAGCAAATATTGTTAAATTTAACTAAGACTAGTTTGTAGCAAAATATTAATTAATTTAAAACTATTTCCAAAATATTATTTTTCAAAGCTTAAAATACTATTAACAAATTACATATAAACGATCTGTGAAAAAATTTAATACCAGCAATTCATTCAAACTCACATTACAATATAATAACACGTCATTAAACAAATATAACGTTACCTTTATAAATTATTTTGCATCGTATACAATGGAATAAAAAGTTTTTATTTTATTTTGTTTTATTTTAATTAGTGAAATACAAAGGATGAATGGATTGGTAAGTAGGACAATTGACCTCGTTTAAGTGTAGCCCATGCGGTAACTGAGATTTATACCGTGTTGTTTCTTTTAGGTCCGAAACCACTTGAAAATTTCCTTTTATATTTAGAACTCTTTCATAACACTTTGAAGGTATATTGGTTTATATCAATAAATTTATTAATTGATGATATTAAATTACTTATTATTCGTATTTCAATTGACAATCTCACTGATCATTACATTACTCGTAAAATCTAAAATTATCTAAACATTATGTAAGTCTTCTTTTGGCTACTGAAAATTCAAAATAACAAATAATTTTAAAGATCATTAAAAGAAAGTTATCACTGATATTTAAATTTTCAATAAATTCTAAATTTTTTATTTAAACATACGGATATTTGAGATACATTTAAAAAAAACATTTTTAACTACGACAGGCAAAAGATCATTTATTAAAAAGTTCAGCCTTTTAGCCTTTTAGATTCAAACTTACAGTTTTTATCATTTTGGCAGGTTTTAAGGCTAAAGCGTCATTAGAAAAATAAGTACTCTAATATAACCCCCACAGTCTACCAGCCATCATTATCATATGGTGTAAGCAAAAACTAAGTTATATACGTGTTTTACATTCTTTATAGGGTGTCTAACGTAAGGTGTCTCAAATCGATTACAGATCAATAGTTTGCCCTACAATCTCGAAATAAAATCATTTACCACTAAATTGACCCCAAGAAATAATTTAAAAATATTTTAAACGTTGTATAAATACAGGGTGTCCCGAAAACTGGGGGTCACAGTTTCGAATCACAGAAATTTCAAATACAAACATACGTCATATTATACATCATTAGAAAGGTCTATTTAATACAAACATTTTGGTGGAAACAGAATTTTGGGGTCTTTTTTGGAATGTCCCCGCATTTTAAACAATTTTCTTTGAGTTCCCACATAATGGAAATGGTTAAGACACGACTGGTAGTCAAGTGGGAAGTTATTTTATCGTGATCGTTATCAGTAAGATTATCTTTGGGTCCTTCACCTGCTTATCGGTAGGCTGATAAAAGGTTGCGCGCTCGGCTTACATATTCAGTCGTCATCATGTTTCTAGTTTATAATTTTATCCTGCAGTGCATTCCTTAGACATGTTGAAGGCAATAGAAAATTGTTTAAAAATGCGGGGACATTCCAACCTAACCTAACCTAACCGAACTGCCCCGCGGCTCTCCCGGCGGGTCAGTCGCGGGATAGCTGTGGGACGGCGTAGGTTAGGTTAGGTTAGGTTAGGTTAGGTTAGGATAGGTTAGGTTAGGATAGGTTATGTTAGGTGTCTTACCCATTTCCATTATGTGGGACCTCAATAGAAAATTGTTTAAAAATGCGGGGACATTCCAAGAAAGACCCGAATTTTGTTATCTTTATTCGTTTCAAAATGGCGTCCATTTTTGTAGCCAAAATCAAAATTTACGGTAATTCTTTTATTATTTGTCATAAATGACTTCTGATTCAAAATACTTATTTGAAATAAGCTAAGCTTTACAACGATATGTCACGAGACAAAATTTATTAAAAAAAAAAAAACTAAAATTTAAAAAATTTAATATTTTTGAAAATTTTTACATGAACAAAACAAAAAAATTTTAAATACTTTAATTTAATGGTATGGCAACAATGGAAGAAGGACTGCCATACTATCATGTCCTGATTAATTAACATGCAAGTGAAATGGGAAAATGACATTTTTACGTTATTACTACAAAACCAAAAGAGATACGGCATTAGCGTAAGTTACAAAGTTGTTCAGTTTCACGAGAGCTTTAATATGATGTACAAAAAGACATGTGTTTGTATTTAAAATTTAAGTTTTTTTAATTTAAGTATATTTAAGTTTTGTTTATGTAAAAATTTTTAAAAATATTAAATTTTAGAAATTTTATTTTTTTTATAAATTTTGTTTTGTGACATATCATTGTAAAGCGTAGCTTATTTCAAATAAGTATTTTGAATCAGAAGTCATTTATGACAAATAATACAAGAATTACAGGGTATTCCGTAAATTTTTATTTTGGCTACAAAAATGAACGCCATTTTGAAACGAATCAAGATAACAAAATTCTGTTTCCACCAAAATGTTTGTATTAAATAGACCTTTCTAATGATGTATAATATGACATATGTTTGTATTAAAAATTTCCGAGATTCGAACCTGTGACCCCCAGTTTTTGGGACACCCTGTATTTATACAACGTTAAAAATATTTTTAAATTATTCCTTGGGGTCAATTTAATTTATTTATATTCATGAAACTTTTGTTATCATAATTTGCATTAAATAATAATTTTTTTACTATTTTTTTGACAATATAATAATCGACGATAATGTTCGTATAATGTTCCATTCAATTAAAGTTAATTGAGATGTTTCAATAAATGTTTTCTTACCATTCAACGTAAATTGCATATGCTATTTCAAAACTCAGAGAACAGCTTCCTTGTATATTAATTTAGATGTTTATGTCCTACTTTTTATACTTTATTAATGATGAGTATCACATGATTTATATTCATCATTATTAAATCGTTGTGAAATGTTTCAGTTTAGATCAAGTAGACTCGCATAATTAAAGAATTAATTGATTAATTAGTGTTTAATAAGTACCACTAATTTGTTGCTTCTTAATTTAATCAATCAAATTGATGAAACGCTAATCAATTCCACAAAAGCAAATTAAAGGTTTTTGTTATGGAATAAGGATTGCAACAGTGTCTTCCTTGTGATTAGTGCCGGCAGCATGTGTAGTACACATGGGACCAACTTTGGGCCTTTGTGAGCGATATGAATAATTTATGGTGAATTTTCCTCAGAGACTGTACTTTGACACCTAAATAATTACGTCATCCATGTACATACATTTAGCTTGAAACAGAAGAGAGTCTGGGTGTGTAAATTTGGCTGTAAAATTTGTAGGAATTGAATATACAATAAAAGCTTTGTAATTTATAAAAAAAATTTTACTAGAAATTTATATTTTTACATTCTCCTCCTACACCAACAATATACAGAAAGTATTACTTTAGTAAAATTTTTCAAGTTTATTTGAGTTTCAGTGGCCACTGAGTTAAAAAAAAAGTAGTTTTCGGAGTGATGTCTGTGTGTCTAGATGTTAAAAGAGCTAGGAAAGGTTTCAATAGGCCCATTTTGATGAAATTTTGTATTTAAGTCCTAATCCACGATAATTCCAGACGTTTTTCATTTTTATGAATTTTAGATTAACGGTTGTTCACCCCAAAACCCCAAAAACAAGGAAAAACATTCTCGAAAACGGCTCAAACAATTTGAATCAAATGATGTGGTTTTTAGCGATAACAAGTCAAATTAAACTACAGCACCCACATCTCAGAGCGAAATTCTGTGATAAAGTTAAAGAAAGTCACCCATACTCGCAGCCACTCGTCGGTTTCAAGCTGAATGTATGTACATGGATTACATAATTATTTATGTGTCAAAGTACAGTTTGTGAGGAAATTTCAGCCATAAATAATTCATACCACGCCATTATAACTTTCTGAATAAAAAAAAATAAAAACTGTGAAATTGAAATAACCGTTGGTTGATTTTGATTGTATTCATTGTATTGTATTGTATTGTTTTGTATTGTATTTATAAAATTTATTGAAATCAATTTCAATTATGATTGAAGTTGATTTTAAGTGTTGGGAGTTTGGAAGTGTGGGGACACATTTTTTTGGCGAGTCCCATGATACAGGCTGACCACCTGTGTGCATAATTGCAATTTTCTGTCTCTCCCTAAAAATGTCATTGTTATGGGTGCATCTTATTCGTTTATATCTGCCAAAATAAGTGAAAAGTCCTAGAGATCTAAGACACCTAGGATCTTAGATCTTGTAATATAGTTTTTTGTCAAATTCAACATTTTTAAACTTTTACAACTGTTTATGGAGGTAATCAGTAACAGTCTTCATGAGCCTCTTAGTCAATTACTCGGAACATAATGGGTGTAAATCCCAAACACACAGGCGGTACGAGCACTGGCTGTTTATTGATCTGCAAATAATTCTTATCAAACTACAGTCACCACGTGTATAGAAACATAAATATCCGTATAATATTAAGCTATAATGAAAAGTTAAATTCAAGTGATTGACTGAGCAAATCAAATAACTTTGTCTTGACATGTTTGTCTCTTTATAAAGAGATATGAACAGTCAGTTTAACTATTCTTCTCATATATAATTCTTTTAACAATAACATGTTTTTAATACCGTAGCCTGAAGAAGGCAGAACAAGAAATATATGTGAAGACGTCCCTATTTCCTTACCCTATTACCATTTTTCAGGCTCTGCAGTCCTTCCGGAAAAGAAAGTACCACCTTCTATATTCGTACTAAATGTGAATCCCTCAAAGTTAAGTTTAACTTTTTGAATGCCGAATTGTAACTTACCTAATTTCTAACTACAAAAGAATAAAATTTTACACTATATAAATAATTTTTAACACAGCTGTAAACAGGGTTGTTGAAAGAAAAGGTTTTTGTGGGTAATTTATAAATACTGAATAGTTCTTAATTACACTTTTATGGTCCTAAGTTGTATTTCATTATTCAAAGACGAAATATAAATCATCTTAAAATATAAAACTTTATGTTAATAAACAAAAACAATTTTATCATTTTTATTTACTCGGAATCTTAAATATGCATCACATCCAATTATCATGTATATTTCAATTGAAAATAACCGCAAAATGATCTAATAAAACTTATGGAGCAAATTATGCATCAATCAATCTGTTTTTGAATTTTTTAACTTAACAGACAGTTCTATATATATTTTTATAATCTATATTTATAAAAGAGAATGTTCGATATATTTGTGATCATTGGACGTATATAGAAAAGTTCAGGGAGAAGGTTTTTAAGCCATTAGTTTTTGTATAGCCCTCAGAGTTTATCCCCAGGACAGTCATAAATGTACCTATTCATGTTTTAAAATTTTCTTTCAGGTGTTGTTATGGAAACGATCAATCCAATTTTCAGATTGGCATTAAGAGTCGTCTTCACCTTTGGGATAGAAGCCCACTGTTGCGCAGTCGGCAATGTTAACCAAACGGATTTTAATACAAAACATAGTATTTTATTCCCCTGTTAAAGACGCCATTTTTCAACCTATTTTCTTTAAACTTGGTAAGTGTTTAGTTGAATTACGATCATATTAAGCCCCTCAAACCTCGAAATTTTAAAAATTTGACAAATATTACTAAGGAAAACCTAGTTACTTTGCGACGTCACAAAGAGTAATATTTGTTAAATTTTCAAAAATGTCGAGGTATAACTAAATTTCTAAAGGTATTCTAAAATTTCGAGGCCTAATATAACTATTCAACTAAAATCTTACCAAGTTTAATGAAAATCGGTTGAAAAATAGCGTCCTGAATAGGGGAATAAAATACCATGTTTTGCATTAAGAACCGTATAGTTAACATTGCCGACTGCGCAACAAAGGGCTACTAGGCGAAAGGTGAAGATGACTCTTAAACAGCATGCCAGGTATCACCTAGTGCTTTATAAAAATTAATAGCTAATTAATTTTTCACCACCTTTAAAGTTAAAGGTGTTATTGTTTTTCTATTATTTTTATCTTAAAAAAAAATTTTTTTTTGCTTTTTTTAATACACGCATATGTATTACGAGCATTATTTTAACACGGCACCATTTCTCCCGCCGAGTAGTGCTTCTTGTTACGCTTGATGTCAAGAATGCCTTCAACTCGGCGAGGTGGGTCGATATGGATGCGCTTCGCAACACCTTTCGTATTCCTGCATATCTGTTGCGGCTCATCGAGGATTATCTACGCTCTCGAAGCCTGATCTATGACACGAGGGACGGAACACGGACGATGGAAGTCACTTCTGGTGCCGCACAAGGTTCAATACTCGGCCCGGATCTCTGGAACGTTGCCTATGACAGCCTCCTGAGGTCCGAGATGCCTGAGGAAACCACTTTGGTTGGGTACGCCGATGACGTCGCAGCTCTCATTGCTGCACGCAACGTTGAGCTGGCCCAACTGAAGTTGAACCGAGTTATGCGGGTGGTCAACAACTGGATGTCCGATCACGGTCTCTCACTTGCTCTCAGTGATTCTCACGAAGAAGAGGATCGACACCGTCGTCCCGTTTCGAGTGGGAAGGGAGGTGGTCACATCAACTCGTGTCGCCAAATACCTCGGGGTTATGGTGGACACCAAGTTAAGCTGGAGGGATCAGATCTTCCGTACGGCGGACAAGGCCGCTAAGGTAGTGACTTACCTTAGTAGGCTGATGGCCAAAGTCGGGGGTCCCCGATCCAGCAGAAGACGTCTGTTGATGTCCGCGGTCCAGTCCGTGCTTCTTTACGGGGCAGAGGTGTGGGCAGGCGCTCTAGATAAGGAGTGCTACAGGTTGCGACTCGCCCGGGTTCAGCGTCAAGCTGCGCTCCGGGTGTGTTCCGCCTACCGGACAGTGTCCGAGCCTGCCGTCCTGGTGGTCGCCGGAGTCATCCCTGTCAAGCTCTTGGCAGGGGAGAGGAAAGCGATTTATCAGAGACAAGGCGAGATCGGCAAGGACACGGCAAGAACAGAAGAGCGCTCCCGAACCTTCCAGCAGTGGCAACACAGCTGGGAGCACGACACCCGAGGACGATGGACTGCGCGACTTATCAAGCAGGTCCAACCATGGGTGGAACGGCGGCATGGGGAGGTGGACTACTACCTGACCCAATTTTTGACAGGTCACGGCTATTTTCGGTCGTACCTGAACCGGATGGGAAAGACCGGTTCACCGGACTGCATTTATTGCCCGGGTGTTCCCGACGATGCGGAACACACATTCTTCCGCTGTCCCCGTTGGGAAGGGCCCCTCCTGGAGGCCACACAAATCTTTGGTGTATTTTCGGTGGACTCGGTCTGCCAAAAGATTTTGGAGGATGAGGGCAACTGGGATTGTTTGTCACAGTTCGTCCGGGGCATCCTCCTGGAAAAGAAAACCGATCTGGACCGCGAAGTGGCCCAGATCCCTTGATCGAGCGGCTGGATAAGGAGCGAGCCCCACGGGCGTAAGCCAAATTTAGGCCTAGCCTGACGTAATGTGACAAACAATTCCAGGTTAGATTCCTAAAGAGTAGAGGAGGTTTTTTAGTGGGTAAACCCGTTTTTAGGGGAGCCCCACACTACAGGCTGGCCACCTGTGTGCGTAATGCATTTTTCCGCCTCTCCCTCAAAAAAAAAAAAAAAAAAAAAAAAAAAAAAAACAAAAATTATTTTAACACGATGTACATATTTGTATATTATTAAATAAGCTGGATCTGCATATAATATAATGACACGTCTATCTTAATGACGCATGCTGCTAAAACCTTATTTTTTAAGTACCAAAAGATTGTGACTCTTGCTACATAAAGTACTCTAAATCGATCGCATCCTCATAAAATAGACGAATTTGAAACCAATTTTGAAACGGATTTCTTGAAAATGATCTCTTATTCGTTATATGTAAACTATGAGTGACATATTAAATCAATTCCACTGCTATTAAGAGTCATCTTCACCCCTGGGCCAGTAGCCCATTGTTGCGCAGTCGGCAATGTTAACTATTCGGCTTTTAATACAAAACATGGTATTAGATTCCCCTGTTTCGGACGCCGTTTTTCAACCGATTTTCTTTAAAGTTGGTAAGTGTTTAGTTGAATAGTTGTACTATGTCCCTCATATATCAAAATTTTGAATATTTTACTAAATTTTGAAATATTACTAACAAAAATCAAGCTACTTTGCGACGTCACAGAAAGTAATATTTGTTAAATTTTCAAAATTTCGAGGTGATGATTGACATAGTATAACTATTCAACTAAACACTTACCAATTTTTAAAGAAAATTGGTTGAAAAACGGCGTCCGAAACATGGGAATCAAATACCATGTTTTTCATTAAAAGCCGTATGGTTAACATTGCCGAGTGCTCAACAATGGGCTACTGGCACAGGGGTGAAGATGACTCTTAAGGCTCATTTAGAATTTCATAACTAGGTTTCGTTAGAATTCCCGATGTGTTATCAAACCTAAAACCAAACAAAAATTATAAAATAAATTTTAGCGACTTTCGTGATGTGAACATGAAGTTTGTTTAAATGTCGGTATCAAAGGAGAAAAATTATTGATAAGTTAGTTAATGTATTAATGAGTTGAATTATCTAACCTCTGCAATCAAATTTTGGGAGGGTTTGGGAGGGAGAATTTGACATATAACACTTTGCAACTCTTACTTTTAAACCCTTCGTAATATTGTTTAATTTTTTTTTTTTTGTAATTTCAGTTTAAGTTAATTTTAACTTTTAATTGACTAACACACCATTCTTTAGTTTTCAGTAATTTAAGTTACCGAATATAATATATAATTATATTATGTACTGAAAAGGTACAACACCTGAAGAGGTTTTGTATGGGTACTTTGGTTTCAGTGAGTGTTAAATCGGTGCTAAGTACTTTTCGGTTTTAAAGCCACCCATTTTAAATGTAATATTATAAGATTAGGGTAGGTCAGGATGGCATCGATATGTCAATGTTGTTTATGGTTTGTCGTTATTGTTTGTTTTAATACAACGTGTCTTATGTACAGGTTACAAATTTATTCAAGATCAAGTGTTCATTGCCAGTATTCCTCTTTCTGTACTGGATGTATGATAAGCTCCATGTATACTATGGTGCGAGATTAATTAATTTAAGTTGTGCATTTTTTTAATGTAATTTTACATTACATGTGAATCCAAACTTATAATTGAAAAAAAAAACTTAAGGAAGTTCAATACTTGGTTATCTTGCTTTGTTTTTTACCATGTAACCTTAAAATAAAAGGTCGTGACTATAACCGACAGTTAACTATGGCTAAGTAGATTTTGATGTGCAAACAAAAAATTAACCTTCTAATATTCTATAATAGGATGGAGCTTATTTTTTAAAATATTGCCATACAATTTACTTAAAAATATACAAAATCAACTTCTACTCTTTAAGGTCAGCAGTGACTATATTTTCAAAACCCATTAAAATAAGGAATCGCACTATATCATTGTAACACAGATTAACAAAATCACTTTGTCATTAGAGACAGGTTATTAGCCACACCGTAATTTTCATTATTACTCAAATAGCTACCTAAACATTCCATCCTTGTGTTGTTAATAAATTCACTTTGTTTGATGTACGATATGTACTATACGTAAAATAATTTATATAGCACGTGTAAATACATGTACTTATTGTGTTGGTTATTGTTTCATATAATGAAGGCAATGCTATTTATAATACTTTTATCATTAAAATAGATAACATTCAACTATTCTCCACTCCCATGATTATATATATATATATATATATATATAAAATTTTATATATATATATATAAAATTATTTATAATAATGTTCAACTAATCTCACTTAATGTGAGTAACCACAACTAAGTATAATTTAAGTTTTAAATCATTGTTGTTATCAACAATACTAATATATATTAGTATTTTTATTTGAAAGGCGCCATTTTTTAAAAATATATGCTTATTTGACCAAGGCTTATAAATAGTTTGCCAAACCATAGTACAGTATAGAATTTAATGAGAGCAAGGAAAATTGTGAAACTCACTTTTCAATAATATATATGTATCCTTATTACTTTCTCCCCCTATACAATAGTATATGGAAAAAGTATTGTTTTCGTAAAAATTTTCGAATTTGAGTTGTTGGTGGATTTATCCATTTTGGTGCCCCCTGAGGCCGAAATAGTAGTTTTCATTACTAGTTTCGAAAGTGACTCATTGCGGGGAGAGATTGCATTTACGCGCGAGGCGAAGCCAAGCGTGGAAAAGGCTATCGAGCCCCGCAATGGTACTTTAGAGACGAGTATTGAACATTATTTTTCATTACGATATCGAAAAACTTGTAAACAACATGAATATTTTTGTTTGTTCAACTTAGTATCAAGAAAAAACCGAACTCATAACGCTGAGTTTCCGTGTTTATGTAGTGGTACACACGCACCGAAACTAAGCGTTGTGCAACAGCTGATCGGCCTAATGCAACAGCTGATCGGACTGCACCACAAAATCCCATAACGGTTACTTTCCGTGCACCACATACGAACGGAAAGTAAACGTTATGCAATTTTGCCGTGCAGTAGTGGTAATAACCTATTTTCTTAGCTCATTTTACGTTAAGAAAGTGTACTTTCGTGTGTAGAGTAATGAAAATGTGGTTTTCAGAGTGATGTCAGTCTGTATGTGTGTGTTTGTGTGTCTGGATATAAACAGAGCTAGAGAATTTCCCAATGATCCGATTTTGGTTAAATTTGGTATGTAGGTTAAAACCCATTATAATTCCAGGTGTTTTTTTAAATTTATTTTTACTTTTTGATTTTTAAGGGTAGTTTACCCCCAAAACCCTTCAAAAAACGTAAAAATTCCAGATTTCTTAAAAACGGCTTTAGCGATTTTGATTAACATTTTGTGGTTTATTAAGATTAAAACGGTGAATAAAATGACACCACCCGCATCTCTAAGAAAATGCGATTTCAAAAGTTATATGGTAAAAAGTGTTTAAAAAATCATTTTTTTGGATTTTTGAAATAGGTGAGTAGTGGGGTTTGGTTACTTTCAAAACGGAAGTCGTGCCAATTGCCAGCCGCTGCCGGCCAGCTGCCATCGGCCAGCTGCCAAATCAGTCGCTGCCGCCATATGCCATGCCATATAGCTTTAGGTGGGGAGAGGCTAAATCAAATGAAGGGGTGGAGAAGGGGTGAGGAGATGGTGTTAATTTTTGAAGTAGGAGTTAGTGTATAAAGGAGAGGGGATAATTGCTTCAAGGTCATATGGAGGGGGTTTTAAAAAAGACTGAACTCTAAGAGTTCAGTTTATCGGTGATCATCATACAGGTCAGTCGAAACCGACAAGGGATTGAAGAATAGCTTCTACATCATTTATTGTTGTAGAAGATACATCTGGAACTTGTACAGGGTTCTGAGGAGTTGTTGAAGTTGAATTTCTAGAAGGATTTTCCCTTGGATGAGTTGTTGATGATATTTCATGAACTTGAACATTTTCTTGGTTGGTTTCCATTATTATTGTAGTGTGAATTAGAGTGGAGATGTTGTTAGCTGAAGAGCATAGAAGATAATGAAGTAGGAATTATTGTCGGGGCCCTTATATAGGGAATGGTGGGGGTAAAATAAAAAAACTTGTTGAACACAGTCGATAGGTGTAACAAGTTCTAAGTTATTTAAGTGTAACATAGAACGTAAAATGTTGTAAATAACACTATCATCAACATTAACCTGAGAAGTTGTTGAACAGTATAATGGGTTAAAACTGTACTTCTTCCTAACTCTATTTAAATTAGTTTTACACTTTGAAATTGAAGGTTTAGAAGTACTTCGTAATATGTGTTGTGTTCGCAAAAGCTTTAATTTTAAACATTGTGCAGTCATTATAATCGATGTGTTAAGTTCAGAAGTTAAAAGAAGACTGAGATATAAAATGAAGTGTAAAAGAAATTGAAACAGAAAGCCAGAGTAGTAAGTTTATAGGTTAGAATTTACAAAGGCTATTTCATGGATAATTCTAACCTCAAACCTAGTAAGTGAAGTAGTCATAACATAAAACTAACGAGAGATGATGACCGAGCGGATGCGAGGCAATGAATGTTTGTAGCGAAATAAACTACCCACCTTTATAGAGGCAATAACTCCAGCCAGATGGCGGCAGATGGCAAGCAAATGACTGGTTGACCGACTTTCACTCACTTGAGTAGTAAGAGAAGTAGGGTTCTGTGTCTATCCCTACTCCTTGGGGTCAATGACCGACCGGAAAGGTCAATGACCTCCCCCCCCCCCCGAAAAAATGGAGCCCCCCCCCCTTCCCCTACTCTTTCCCCCACTCCTTCCCCCACTCTTCCAGGTCAATGGCCGGTCACCACCGGTTGTTGACTTTATGTGGTGAAACCAGACTAAATATGGCAGCTGCCATGGATAATTCTAACCTCAAACCTGCTGCGCATGCAACGAGTTCTCCGGATCGGAATAGTGACTATGCTATTGCGCATGCGCCTAGTCCTGTATTACTCACTTTAGCGCTACTGCACATGGATAATTCTAACCTCAAACCTTGGTTTTGCGTTGCTGTGCATATGCTGCTCCCCACTCCTTCGCCTTCCTTTTACACTGCTGCGAATTGGACTGGATTGAACACTGTACTGGAGTGAAACAACTTCCCCCACTCCTTGAAAACCCGAGGAGCGATAGGAGCTATATCTTTGCTTCAGTCGCCAACAAACTTTCATAGCGAAAGGTTGTTGGCGACTCAGCAAGAGGTTTCAAATATATAGTAGGCCTATATATATTTGAACTTCTTCTACTATGTTGCGTTTTTTAATGCAATGTGGTATGTGTGTGTGTGTGTGTTTAGTTTTAAGGTGTATTTAATTTAAGAAATAATTTGCGCATTGCGATGTTAGTTATAAGTTGGGTTTAGCATTAAGGTGTATTAATTTTTAAGAATAATGATGGTATTTGGTTGTGTTGAATTATTTGGTTTTTAATAATGATGTGTTGGTACTAATAATTTATGTTTGTTTTGTGCATTTGTTTTGCCTTACAGCTAGATGTTAGGGGGTAGATTAACTGTAAATTCAGAAGTTCAGTTGAACTTCATTTAAAATGGGTGGGACATCCGCAAGTCGGACTTTTTTTTGCATTTTGTTTAGGAATATGATGGGTGGGATTAGTTTGGGTGGGGTTAGAGTTGCGTTTCTGCATTAACTGTTCCAGTTTCCCTGAAATTAATGGTTACGCTTTGATGCGGACGGGAAGTTACGCTTTGATGCGGACGGCCCAGGGACCTCCCTTGCAGAACGTAACTAGTGGGTTGGGAGTGGGAACCGTTAGGCAAACAGGGTGGTGGGAACAGTATTACTGTTTCCATCACCTTGGATCATTATAAATCTTGAATGACCTTGACCCACTTTCGGAAAGGTCAATGACCCCCCCCCCCCGAAAAAATGGAGCCCCCCCCCCCGAAAAAATGGAGCCCCCCCCCCTTCCCCCACTCCTTCCCCCACCTCCTTCCCCCACCTCCCGGGCCAATGACCGGTCATGACCGGCTGCTAACCCCTCTCATTTGCATACCGTTATAAAAGCCAAGCCAGCCGCGGCCAGTGTTTCATTCTGATTCCAGACGTTACGCTGCGAACTTGGAGTTATAACCATGTCTTCTGTACCGACTACTACTTCTACTTCGACTTCTATTTCTACTACAGCTGTTCCTGCACCTAAGAAAACTCTTCGCCTCAAAAACCTTCCTGATTGCTACAAGAACCGACTTGCATCTGAACCTTCAACTTCTAGAGCTATTCTTCCGCCAACTAACACTTCTAGACTTCGTAGTATTTTTTCACCGCCTTCGCCTTCGCCTTCAAAGGACTCCGTACCACCATCAACTACTATGCCGCCACCACCATCAACTACTATGCCGCCACCGCAGAAGCCAGTTCATCACTATCCTAATACCCCTTCCGTTGAAACCATTGTTCATCGTCTTAGCACACCTATTATCCCACTATCACCATTGCCTCCTACCCCACCACTTAGTACACCTAAAGATCATACCTATCATAAAACTGATTCCTCTCAATCTGCTACTAAACCATCTCCTAAATCAGCTCCTAAACCAGCTCCTAAACCTACTCCTAAACCTACTCCTAAACCCGCTCCTTCAGAGCAATTTCAATTATTACAAGAAGAGCGTCGTAGGGCATTTAGCCGTCCCACTACTTGCCCTGAAATGCTTACTAGGGGAATTAAGAAAGGATCACCTTGTGGGAGGAAATGTGTAAAAAACGAAAGTTTTTGCCGTGTACATGTCGTAAAACACATTTCTGAACCACAAGTGACAGAAACCCCCACTGTTGAATACCAATCCAAAATTATTGGTGTGAAAGGAAATAGGCTTAAGAGAGGTTGTGTTTATTTTTTTGAACGTGTTATTGACAACGAACACATTTTGGCAACTTGTAACGGCTTAAGATATAATATTAAAGTGATTGAATCCTTGCGCAAAGAGAAATCAGTTTATGAGTTAGACTCTAAAGACTATCTCCTCAGACACAAACTGGATGGTATTACAAGGTGGGGGCGTAGCAAGTAAATTCACATAGCTTTTTCCAAATTATTGCTTAAAAAATACTGGGGGAGAAACACAACGCGTTATAGCGTTGTGTTTCTCCCCCATTATTTTTTAACACTCTAAGTCTCGTGACCTACTTTCATGTGAGTAGTGAGTAAAGGATGGTTCTGTGTCTGTGTGCATTCCTTCGGGTCAATGACCGGACCTGAAAGGTCAATGACCCCCCCCCCCCCCCGAAAAATGGAGCCCCCCCCCCCCGAAAAAATGGAGCCCCCCCCCCTTTCCCCCACCACTCCTTCCCCCACCATTCTTTCCCCTACCACTCCTCTGGGTGAATGGCCGGTCATGACCGGTTGTCTACCTACATCTAACCGTTATACTAGCTACTCCAGAGTCTTCATTCCAATCCGTGAGACCACTGCTGCAACATGCCTACTCTATTAGAATTATGTTTGCGACAGATAGTTTCAAATATAGTGTTGGCGGAACTTGCATTTGAAGATGGAAACCTTCCACTAACACTACGTCAAGAAGTGTATTCTTTTTATAGGGAAAATTTTGGACTTTTTCATTATCTTCAGTATAAATTTATGGATGGAACAAATATGTGTCCAGAATGTGGTTCGGCTGCAATAGGAAATGGATTATTGGATTTTACAATAGATGGTGGAATTTATGAATACAAATGTTACTTGTCATACAAGTTTATCATCCCAGAAGAAGAAAAATGTGATATTTGTGCAATTAATTTGTACAAGTTTACACAAGCCGATCCTGCTGAAATCCATTTGGAAAACAACATTGAAGTCCCTTATTTTTTTATGCCTTAAGCTCCATAGCAGTCCACCAAACCCAGCCAAACGGCCCTTTTCAGGGCCACCTAAGACTTAAATTTAGGGATGTAAGCTATTTAGCTTACATGCGACTTAGCAGAAATAAGTTCTGGTACATGGCTAGTTTGATCCGTGTAGTAGTAAGCAAAGGAGGGTTCTGTGTCCATCCCCACTCCTTAGGGTCAATGACCGGACCTGAAAGGTCAATGACCCCCCCCCCCGAAAAAATGGAGCCCCCCCCCCCCCGAAAAAATGGAGCCCCCCCCCCTCTCCCCCACTCCTTCCCCCACTCCTTCCCCCACCTCCCGGGCCAATGACCGGTCATGGCCGGCTGCTAACCCCTCTCATTTGCATACCGTTATAAAAGACGCGCCGGCTATGGCTAGTGTTTCATTCTGGTTTCTTCCACCACTCTCGTTGCTTCG
Source organism: Neoaliturus tenellus (assembly GCA_030545055.2). NCBI lineage: Eukaryota > Metazoa > Arthropoda > Insecta > Hemiptera > Cicadellidae > Neoaliturus > Neoaliturus tenellus. Next base: position 233,421,103 of record CM061531.1, read on the forward strand.
CCGCTCTTGTTGCTTTGTTCCTGCCAGTTTTAATATCTTTATTTTTAAAATGCTTCCTTACTTTAATGAAAATTTTAATCCTTCAGAAAATGCAGATGTTTTTCAACCACCTGAAGATGGTTTCCAACATCATGAAGAAGATGCTTTCCAAGAACATGAAGAAGATGTGATAGAAGACATGGATAATAGCAGTGAAGATGAAAGTGAAGATGACAGTGAAGATGAAATTGAAATTAATGAACAATTCAAAGTATATTTTATAGAAACACAATTTCCTTTTGATGTAGTTGAAAGATTTATTTTTGAAGCACATAGATGGCTAAATTTAGGATTCAACATTATAATTGGTTCACCTATTGTCTACAATAACAGTAACTTCTTCCTTGTAACTCCAAATGATCGAGAACAAATTCTTACTTGGCAGGACGATGTGATGAGATCATACGAACTGAACATTGGTGTTGGGTACTTTGTTGCAAGAGTGGCTTAATAACCACATTACCCTTCCCCCACCTCCACCCTATCCCTTCCCAATCCTTATTCCTTCCCCCTCCCCATATTTAAAATTTATAAAAGTGGGGCTATGAACCTTCAGGTTTCTAGTCTGTACTCGCACTTTGTGCCGTGAAGTACATCTCTTGTATTTTTTTTCTCCACCTTTTAAAATATTATTTATTTGAAAAAATGCCTCCTAATGTGAATTACCATTTTAATTCTTCCGAAATTTCCGATGTTTTTGTACAACCTGAAGACATTTTAAATAATGATAGTGAGAGTGAGAGTGAAGAAGATGATGATTATAGTGTTGAACTTAGTGAAGAACGTAAAGTTATAGCAATTGATCCACAATTTCCATTTGATACAATAGAAAACTTTTTGGTTGAAGCTAATAAATGGTTAAATTTAGGATGTTATATACGAATTGACTCTTTTATATTGTATGGTGATAGTCATTCTTTCCTTGTCACACCAAATGACAGAGACCGCATGTTGCAGTGGGCACAATCTATGATGGAGTGCTATGAACAAGGTGTGGACACTGGTGGCTATTTTCTTGCACAAGTAGTGTAATAACAAAATTACTTTTCCCCCCACCCTATACCCTATCCCTTCCCAATCCTTATTCCTTCCCCCTCCCCATTTTTAAAATTGATGAAAAGGCAGGCTATGAACCTCCAAGTTTCTAGTCTGTACCCACACCTTGTAGCATCAAGATGCTTACCAGACTTGATGGTTTTATAGCCAATGATATTAATATATGGAGTTTAATAACAAACTTACGGATAAAAATTGAAGAAAAAATTATGGGAAACAATGAGCTAGGAGTTATTGTTTTTGTTTCATTAGTAGAACATTTTGAAATTTTGTATAGTATAAAAGTAACAATTAACAATATTAATGAACTATTTCCTTGGACAATATTTATTCGCAATAAAATTGAAGAGCAGAAAATTATAGTAGATGTGACAGCAATGAAATATAACCTAGATAGAGAAGAATAGATACTAACCCCCTTCCTATTCCTTTGTTTTGCAAAAATAGTGGGGGTAGGAGTATATATAAGACTAAGTAAGCGATACATAGTTTGTTATTTGAAGTAAAAGAAGTAGTAAAGAAACATGTTGTCTAGAGATACTCCATTTATTAATTATTCTCAAGTTAAAGATGTTTTTGAAAGCACAAATGAAATACAGGAAGAAAACATAGAGGAAACTTATGACGAAACTGATAATGATTCTATGATGGAAGAGGAAGAAATGGTACAGATTGAACAAGAACTATTAAAGAATAACTATTGAAGAAATGATAAATGATAGTGATGAAGATATAATTAAGGAAGCTATTGAAATATTTATATTGGATTCATCATTGGAATCACCCATATCACCTTTACTGTCTTCTGAATCTGAATCTGAATTGGACTAAGGTACCCCCACTATTTTGAAGAAGTAGTGGAGGGAAAATATCCCCACCACAAGTTAAAAGTTGGTGGGGGAATGTTTATAAATGTGTTAAATATTTGTGCAGGAGATCAGTCTTAAAGAGACTAGTGACCGAAGATGTTTCGTAAAATACCTTTTGATCCTTCATACTACAATCTGTTTGATATACATCGTTTTCCAGACATTGAGGAGAAATTGTACAAGAAATTTTGTTCTCTACTGGATAAACCACAAAAACTACCACCTAATACTTTTACCTACAAGCTACCTATCATGGACAAGGACGATGTAAGCAAAATACCATTGGTTCAAGTCAAATTTTTGGAAGAAAAAATTCTTGTTTGTGTCAGGGAAGTATTTCACAATGATTATTCAAAAAAATTGGCTTTCAACTTTATTCAAGAACATGCGGGATCTGAAAGAGAACAGTATCCCGAACCATATTACAAATATCTTTTCGAGAATGGAGCGAGTGTAACTGTAGAAATAACCATTACATTAGTATAACTCTCCCCACCACTGACGTCTCCCCACCATTGGCATCTCCCCACTACTGACTTAAATTTGGTGGGGGAATGTGGATAAATGTGTTGACTATCTGTGTAGAAGCTTACTCTTCGAGAAATTGTTGATCAAAATGTTTCATCATGTACCTTGTGATCCGACTTCTTCCTTCAGGGAAAAACAAAGATTAAAACGACTAGAAAAAGAAAGACAAGACCGAGAAGATATGAAGATGGAATTTAATAGACTACAATTTCAAATACCAGGAATTGAACTTGGAGCACCAAGATTGAAAACTCTCCACTGGGCTGGAAGTTATATCAAATTTTTGAAAGTACAAGTTGAAGCAAGAGATCTAAAATTGAAAACATTAGAAATGGAAAATCGAGAATTGAAGAAATTAATATCACACATGTCTGGTAATACAACTGTTCAAGAAGGTGAAGAAGAAGGAAAAGAAATTTTAGGAATCTAAATTATCAGCACCCCTTTTAGAGAATAGGGAATAGATCACTTTGTGGTAATGTAATAACATGCCGCTTAGTGATCTATTCCCAGTTCTCGCTTAATATCCGATGACCTTGACCTACATAAAAGTGGTGGGGGTAAGAGCATATAAAGAGATAGTTATGGATATAACTTTCAGTACAAGTCTAACACTATGGACAGCTTGTTAGTTTTGTGTTTACAACAAATTATCAATAATGGGTTTCTTTACCGTTATATAATAACATCAAATAAATGTGAAATACCTCAACCAATTCGTGAAATGGTCATGAAATTTAAGAAGGACAATAGTGGATTTGGTATTTATCTTGCTTTTATTTTTGAAGATGGAACAAAAATGTGTCATGATTGTGGAAAAGCATCTGTTTTAGACTTTGAACAATTTGAAGATGATGGAGGTAAATTAGTTCACCTTGTAAAAGGCCAAGTGATGAAATTTGAAACAGTCAAGAAAAAATGTAACATTTGTGCACAAAACTTGTTTGAATTTATTAAGTATAGTGCATTAAAATCATGATATCCCTTCTACATATGAAGAAGGTGGGGAAGAAAAAGAGTGGGGATTATAAAGTGGTGGGAGAACTTGTATAAATGTAGGCTGTTTGAAGAGACTTTTAATATTGTTGCAGCATTTGTTGAAACAACATGCAGTTCGAAATTTGCCATTTTAAAATTAAATATGAAGATTGGAGCTCTGTTGCAGGATTTGTCAAGTCTAAAGAAGAAAATCAAAAGTTGCTAAATGTACATTGCTATATTCACAATGAAGAAAGTCATGACAAAATAATGGCATATTTAAACACACCTAATGTAACATCAGAAAGCTCTGCATTTATAAAATATTTAAAAGAAGAAGATTTGGATGTGACCCTAGAAGTTTGGTATCTAATTTAAATTATTGTGGTGGGGGAAATGTAGAAGTTATTGGTGGGGGAAATGAGATAAAACCAGCAAAATTGTAGAACAGAATTCACTCTATACAACGATGGAGCATCCTTCCACAACACCTGTATTGGCATCTGTGGATTGGCATCAAAATTATCAACTAAATACTTCAAGTTCAAATTGTTATGAAAATCATCAGCCTAGCACTTCAAATTCAAATTGGTATGAAAATCAGCTGCCTAGTACTTCAAGTTCAATTTGGTATGAAAATCAGCAACCGGCCACTTCAAGTATAAATTGTTATGGAAATCAGCAAACTATTACTTCAACACAAAATTTCTATGAAAATCAACAGCCGACAACATCAACTAATTTTTGTACATCAGTATTTAAAGTATCAAAACCCCATTTGGAGTGTAATAAGTTAATATCAGCTCAATCAGGAAGAATCAGGAAAAACACATACATGAGAGAAAGGTGCAAGAGAGAAAGGATAGAATTTACAAAATTACAATTAACAGTTCCCTCTATTAAAGTGGGATGTACTAGAATACAAACTTTGCAAGCAACCAATGCATATTTGTTGGAATTGTTAGAAAAAATTGAAAAGTTGGAGAAGAAGAATGAACATTGTAAGAAGTAAACACTCATTCCCCCCAAGAAAAACAAAAAAAAAAATAATAAAATAGTAAAATGAAAAAAAAGTAGATGTAGAATAGAGAGCGAGGAATAGATCACTTTGTGGTAATGGACTAACATGCCACTTAGTGCTCTATTCCTCGTTCTCGCGTTATATTGGATGACCTTGACCTACATTAGTAGGGTGGGGGAAATTGAAAATGGTGGGGGAAAGTGTATAAAGGAGAAGCCTACTGTAGAGGAATCACTCTGAAAGTAAACTTGTCAGAAATATGGACTTGACCACAAGCAAAGGAGAAGATAGAAAACAAAGATTTCGAGAAATGGCTAAAGTAAGAGAGTCTAGAATAAGGTTGAGATTTTACAAACTACAGAGATTGATTCCTGGTGTTAAGTTAGGAGAAATAAGATCAAGAACGGTAGACATGGCGGCTGATTACATCAGTTACTTACAATCGGAATTAATGATAAAGGAAGCAAGAATAGAAGAGCTGGAGCACAAGATAAAACAACATATTGAAACATCGAACAATGAACCTATAAATTGTGTAATAAAAGAAGAAGATGTAAAAGACTTAAATTAAACAAAAAAATGAATTTGGACTTTGGTTATTGATTGGACACTTCTTAGAGAATGGGGAATAGATCACTTTGTAGTAATGAATCATCATGCTGCTTAGTGATCTATTCCCAGTTCTCGCTTAATCAAAAATGACCTTGACATACTTAGCAAAATATCATATAAGCCGGATCAAAAACAGTTATTCCTCATTTACTGGAAATGGCTCCTGTAGACAACACCGATTATCCAAGGAAATCTATGATTGAAATATTGTATAAAATTCAATTAGAGGATTTAAATATGGAAGAAGATGAAAATAATAGCGAAACTTCAGAAGTAGAAACTATAAATGATATGGGTGTGGATGTAACAACATCAGAAGAAGAAAATGCCAATGATGTGGAGAATGAAAATTTGGATATGGATGTAGTAATATCAGAGTCTTCGTCATCATTTGAATATGAAGAAATACATATTGAAACTCCAATTCATATAGAGAATATTAATGAAGAATCTGTTAGTAGAAGATTAATATTTTGTCCAAGACGTTTGTTTTCTTCTGAAAGTGAAGAAGAAGAAGATGAAATAGTAGTGGGGGAACTATTATAAAAGAAGGAAAGGGAGAGCTCATTTCATTTATTGGCGAAATTTTGAAGAGTGAACACCACCAAACATGTATCATTGCGATAAATGTTTGGAATCGTTTAATGATGATATTCTGTTAGAAATACATAAGGAACTAATTCACAACAACATAGAAGAACAAGAAGAACAAGAAGAACAAAATGAAATAACAGCAAGACCTACAACAACTTTACCAAATTTACAAGTATCAGCTTTACCTGGAAAGGTAGTAATGCATCATAAGATTCAAAATGAAGATTTAAACTTAGAAGAATTTATTAGAGAAGCAAAACCAATCATCAGTAGAACTTTAAAAGAAGAATTAAAAAGATTGAATTTTCTCAAATTTGGATTACTACTAGAAGCTATGTTTATAAATGTACAAGAAGAATTATCACCAAGAGGATTTATAACTAAAAATCAAACTATCATAGGAAGTTCAGACATTGATTCAATAGTTGAAAAATGTATAGAAGAAATATTAACTAAAATTCAGGAACATGAAGGACGAGGATCAGGGTGGAGTCTTATAAGTATTGAAGGATTAAATATAAGAGTTCATAAACATGGATATGGACTAATGGGATCTAGTTATATTCGTTTACCAAAAATAATTGAAGATACAAGATCATGTGTTAATGTGAAAAATCAAGATAACGAATGTTTTAGATATGCGATGACATGTAAATTTGTACCAAATCATTGTAATGAACCAAACCAGCACTATGAAAATCAAAGATATAGATATAACTTTCAAGGAATTAGTTATCCTGTATCACTAAAAGATATATCAAAATTTGAGAAGAAAAATCCCGGCACATCTATTAATGTTTTTGGATTAGATAGTTCAAATAAAGTTTATCCTTTACGTATTGCTAAAGAAGAACTAGCAGATCATACAGATTTACTACTACTAACACAAGGAGATGTATCTCATTATGTGTATATAAAGAAATTTGACTCTCTTGTTAATAAACAACTTTCAAAAAATCGAAACAAAAAGCTGATCTGCAAAAGATGTTTTAATTTCCAACGAGAAGGAAGACAAGGAATGGAATGGTTACAAGAGCACAAAAGATTATGTAACAATAATTATGAAGCAAAAATTATTTTACCTTCAGAAAGCAGAGCATTTATTACATTTCAAAAAGTTCATCATCAATATCGTATCCCTATAGTTGTATATGCTGATTTTGAATCAACACTAATTCCTATAGAAGATGAAAATTGTGAAGCTAGAAAAAGTGTCAAATATCAAATGCATAAACCAAATAGTTTTTGTTTAATGGTTAAATCAACATTATCAGAAGAACATTTAAACCAATATGGATTAACTTCAGAACCTCTAGTATATCGTGGTGAAAATGTGGAAACAATATTTCTTGACCATTTATATTTAATAGCTGAAAATGTACAAAGATTATATACAAATATCATACCAATGAAACCGATGGAGGAAGAAGAGGAAATTCAACATGAAAATGCAACTCATTGTTTCTTATGTAAAAATGAATTTACTATTGACAATTATAAAGTTAAAGATCATGACCACCTTACAGGTTATTACAGGGGTGCTGCTTGTAATAAATGTAATTTGAGCTATCGTTTACCACTATTTATTCCTGTGGTTCTCCATAACCTCAGTGGGTATGATGCTCATTTTATAATACCTGAATTAGGAAGAGACGATGGTTCGATAGATGTATTGGCTGAAACTTCAGAAAAATTTATAAGTTTCTCTAAAACAGTTGGAAATGTCAAATTAAGATTTTTAGACTCCTACCGATTTATGCCGTCGAGTTTGTCTAAACTTTCTGAAAATTTAAGGAAACAAGATTTTATTGAAACAAAAAAGATTGTAAGTAACGACAAACTGGATCTCGTACTTCGGAAAGGTGTTTTCCCATATGATTATATAGACAGTTTAGAAAAGTTTAATGAAACATCACTTCCGCCAAAAGAAGAATTTAAAAGTAAACTATACGACATGGACATATCTCAAGAGGATTATGATCATGCATGTAAAGTATGGAATGAATTAGGATTTACAACATTGGGAGAATATTCAGATTTTTATGTTAAATTAGATGTAACTTTATTATGTGATATAATGGAAGAATTTAGAAATACATGTTTTGCAGCATATGGATTGGACCCTCTTCATTCATACACTTCACCTGGACTAGCATGGCAAGCCATGTTGAAAGAAACAAATTGTAAATTACAACTTCTTACTGATATAGATATGGTTTTAATGTTAGAATCAGGAGTTCGAGGGGGATTGACACAAAGTGTAACCAGACATGTTAAGGCTAATAATAAGTATCTGCCCGATTATGATGCATCAAAACCAACAACATTTCTAGGTTATTTTGATGCAAATAACTTATACGGATGGGCAATGTCAAATCCCCTTCCATATGATAATTTTAAATGGATAGATCCAGAATCAATTGGAAACATAATGGATATACCAAAGCATGGTGAAACTGGTTACATTTTTGACGTCGATTTTGAATATCCTGAACATCTTCATGATCATCATTACGATTTACCACTTCTTCCAAAGACTGAAATTTCCCCTACTGGAAGATGGCCAAAATTATTAATGACTTTAAACAATAAGTCTAGGTATGTTGGACATTATTGGATGATACAACAGGCTTTAGACTTGGGATTAAAAATTACAAAAATTAATCGAATACTACAATTCTCTCAATCTTGTTGGCTGAAACCGTACATCGACAACAACACAAGAAGAAGAGCTGCTGCTACATCAAGTTTTCAAAAAGATTTTTTCAAACTGATGAACAATGCAATATTTGGCAAAACTTTAGAAAACAAAAGGAAACATAAGAATATCAAATTAGTAACTGATCCAGTAAAATTACAGAAACTAGTGCAACAACCAAACTTTGGTTCATCGGTAATTATAAATGAAAATCTTGTCGTCATTTCTATGAACAAAAAATCAGTTGTATTGGATCGTCCTTTATATCTTGGAATGTCAATATTGGATATTTCTAAAACACACATGTACGAGTTTCATTATAAGAAGATGGTTAATTATTATGGAAGAGATAACATTGGTATTGTATATATGGATACGGATGCACTTATTTACTGGATTAAAACAAATGACATGTATGAGGATTTACGGACCTTTGTATATAAAGATGATTTTGATTTTTCCGATTATCCTAAGGACCATCCAAATTACGACTATGACAAAAACAAAAAAGTATTGGGAAAATTTAAAGATGAAACAAATGGTGTGCCGATGATGGAAATTGTAGCATTAATGTCTAAACTCTATTCATTTCAACTGTACATAAATGAAAGGAATGAATATCAAGTCACAAAAAAAGCTAAAGGAATAAAGACATCTTTCCTAAAGAAGAACGTACAGTTTCAACATTATAAAAGATGTTTGTTTGAAAATGTTGAAACAACTGCAACATTTAACACTATTAGAAGTTATAACCACCAACTTTTTAGTGTCAAACAAACAAAGTGGGCATTAAGCTACAAAGATGACAAGCGACATATTTTAGAAGATAAAATTAATACTCTACCATTTGGCCACTATTCCTTAAACCCTATCGACCAGTAAACCTATTCTTCGTCCTTTACCTTCTTCCTTTTTCCTTTCCGTAAAAAAGAGGGGACATGGCAAGCTCAATGCCATGTTCCCTCTTTTTTACACTAATATTAAATGACCTTGACCTATATTTCAACTATATATAAGAGAATAAACCATTGTATGGATCAGTATTTCTACAAACAGTGTGCAAGCAACACTTTAAGATGGAAAGTGTAAAGGATAAGATTGTAAATGAACTACATAAACCAGCAAGAAGAAGATTTCCAAGAAGAAGTACAATCATTAAAGGAATGAATGATCTTTACCAAGCTGATCTTATTGAAATGATACCACACAGTAAATTAAACAAAGGATTTAAATATATTTTAACAATTATAGACTGTTTTACTAAAATAGCTGATGCTTTACCCTTGAAGGACAAGACTGGTAAAAGTGTTACCAAAGCTATGGAGACAACAATACAAAGAAATAAATTTAAAATTAAACATTTACAAACGGATGATGGAAAAGAATATTTTAATAAAGATTTTGGAGCTTTGATGAAAAAATATAAAATAAATCATTATTCTACAAATTCTGAAGTTAAAGCTTCAATAATTGAAAGATTTAATAGAACATTAAAAGGAGCTATGTATAAACAATTTTCAAAACGAGGATCATATGTGTGGTATGACATATTACCACAACTTATAAAAGAGTATAACAACAAATATCATCGCACCATTGGAATGAAACCTATCCAAGTAAACAGTGCTAATGCTAAAATTGTATTACAACGCATCAAAAATAATACAACACCAAAAATAGAAAAGTTACAACCAAAAAAGTTTAAGGTTAATGATAAAGTTCGTATAAGCAAATACAAAGGTGTATTTAGTAAAAGATATCTGCCAAATTGGACTAATGAAGTATTTACAATTTATAAAGTGCAACCAACTATACCTGAAACTTACATTTTAAAGGATAATAAGGGTGAATTACTTCAAGGTGGATTCTATGGACATGAGTTGTTAAAATCAACAGTTGGTGATGTATATCTTGTTGAAAAGGTTTTACAAAGGAAAAAGGATATGGTTAAAGTTAGGTGGTTAGGATTTGATAAAAGTGAAGACTCTTGGATTCCTTCAAAAGACTTGGTATAGTTATTAAATAGCTCATTATGTGTTTAACCTTTAAACAAGATGGAGATTGTACAACAAAAAGATCGATTTAATATTAATAATATTGATGAATTGACAGTTGACAATAATAAGTTAAATCATGGTAAACATGGTGAATTACTACCAAATACTATAAGATGTTTAATAACTGGTCCTTCAAATTGTGGAAAAACTAATGTTGTCTTTAACCTTATAACTAATCCTAAAGGTTTACGCTTTAACAATATATATATTTTTTCAAAATCATTGCAACAACCAAAATATCAATTATTAGATAAAATACTTGCAAGTGTACCTGAAGTGAATTTCTACAAGTTTAATGCTAGTGAAACAATAATGCAACCAGGTGAAGCAAAACCATTTTCCATTTTTATATTTGACGATGTTTCTTGTGAAAATCATGATACTATAAGAAATTATTTTGCTATGGGAAGACATAATAATATTGATAGCATTTATATTGGTCAAACATACAGTAAAATTCCAAAACAACTTATAAGAGACAATGCAAATATGTTGATCATCTTTAAGCAAGATGAGACAAATTTAAAGCATATATATAATGATCATGTTAATGCGGATATGCCATTTGATAAATTTAAAGAAATGTGTGGTAAAGCATGGAATGAAAAATATGGATTTCTCGTTATTATGAAAGAAGAAGATATTAAAAATGGTAGATATCGTATAGGATTGGATAAATTTGTATTAATACGTTGAACTACCTATGCTACATCTAGTAACACTTTGAACTTCACAGTGTAAACATGGTGAATCAAGAAAAACTATTAAAAGAAATAAAATCACTCAGTGATTCTATTAGGATAAAGAATCGTGCATTAAGGATGGGTTTAAGTGAAAGAGAAGAATTTTTAGAGAATACATTTAAACCTATCACGGAACCTTTAAAACAGATATCAGAAACTATTGGTAAACCTCGTTATGAAGGAGATGTTTTACTACCAGTTTCTAAACAAGAAGTACAAGCATTAAAAAAAGAAGATGATGATGATGATTCATATACAAGTGCTAGTGAACAAGAAGAAACAAAAAATGAAGAAGAATCAATTGTTGAAAAGGAAGACCAGCCAATACCTGAAGCAGAACAATCTATTCCAAATTTAACTCAATTGAGTAGTGATATATTACAACATGGACCTCTTGGACGAAAATATATAATGAAAATGCTACATGACATGAAATCAAATCCAAATTTAAGTAAATCACATGTATATGGAGCAAGAATTGATGGAAATGAATTGAAAATTGGTAACTCTAAGCTTGAAGTAACTCAAGACGATTATATCATTATTGGTGACCATAGATATAAAGGAACAAAAGGATTATATGAATTAATTTTTAAAAATATACCAATAAAATATTCAGCAAAAGATTTAAATACTTTTAAAGAAATTTTACAAAATACTAACGCTCATAAAAGAAACTACTCAAAGGATGGAATGATTAATCGTTCACGTGCAACAAAATATAGTATTGTTATAAAAAAATTGTTTCCTCCACGAAAATTACCAACATTACGTACCACACCGGCTGTGAGACAACCTTTAAAAAGAAAATCTTTATCACTTATGGATTTATCACTTCTTGAACAACATGGTAAAAAGAGTAAAGGAGATACTTCAACATCTGGTAAAGGATTAATGAAAAATCTATACAATACAAATGTTATCTATTACAACGACATCAATAAATTAGTTGACAGAATGAGACTATTGCATGAAGCTATGGAAGCCGGTCATACTGGTTTAAATAATGAATGGGTGGCTCTAGTTGATGAACTTAAAAATCGTGGTATAATTGTATAATTGTCCGCAAATATAAAGATGTTACAAGTATAAGATGTATCAGTTCTAACATGAGCGTCGACAAGTTCGGACGCTACTCCGCATTAGGAGTGCAAGTTGGAGAAGACAGAAAAAGAAGCGGATTACCGCAAACACCTGAAGGTGACTATAACATAAGTAATAAACGTTTAAAATTAGTTAAAGATCCAGAAGAAGATACTGATGGAGCAAATTTAAAGACAGTAAAAGAAGCTACTTCAACATCATTGAAATTACATAAGAATACTTATGATGTTGAATCACATAGATTAATTAATGTTGGTAAACCAACTGAAGGTTCTGATGCAATTACTAAAGAGTACTTATCATCTGAACTTTCAAATACTTTAAAATTGCAATGGGGTAACAACTTAAAAGATGGACAAACATATGATGCTGGAAATTATAGAATAACCAACGTGGGAAATCCCAAAAATGATAAAGATTCAGTTAATAAAGAATATTTACATTCTATAATACCGGAAAAAACTGAACATGGATATTCTTTTTATAAATTTATTATAAATGACATTGGATACCCAAAGGAAGACGGTGATGCTGTAAACCTAAAATACATCAAGGACAACTGTATTTTACAAGATGTTAATGAAATCGATTGTCATGGTAAAACATTGACAAATGTAAAGTTTGGTTCTCAACCAAAAGATGCTGTTACTATAGAACAATTATCTAAAGAATTAAAAAAGGAAACATCCAATTTTGTAAAACATGAAGATGCCGTGTTAAAGCGGGGAGATAAATTTATACATGGAAATGAAAAGTTTGATTTAATGCAAGGAAATAATGATGAATGGGATGCAGGACGTAAAACAATAACAAATGGAAGATTTGGTATAAAAGATACAGATGTACCTCTAATGGTGCAAACATTAATTGCTACTGGTGGTACATTAGGTACATACAATGGTCGTAATAGAAGAATAAAAGATATTTATCCTGGTTACGAAGCAAATGATTGTGTTACAATGAAACAAACAATAACTTGGGATAAACACTTTGGGACCAAATATGATGCAAAGATGAAGAAAATAATTAATATTTTACCAGGCGAAGATTCAAATGATGCTGCTACTATTGGACAAGTCATAAAAACATCAAAAAGTGATTCAACAGCTTACACATGTAATGATAAACGTATTATGCAATTACATGATCCTCAACATCCAAAAGATGCTGTAAATTTAGATTGTTTAATAAGAATAGTGGGCAATTTACTTATTGATACCCATAATCATATAGCTAGTACAACGAGTCATGTGATAATTCAACCCGATGAACGGGAAGCTTGGATTAAAAATAGAATTATAAATCAATATATAATTAATTTGAATAACTAAGTGTTTAAATATAAAAAATTATACATAACTTATTCATTTATGTAATGTATCTTGTGGAGTAAACACACCAGTTTATATAAGACTACATAATGAAGGCCGTATCACTCAGTCATCATCAAGACAGCAACAAGAGAGGACGTGGTATAACTTCAACTGCGTTATCCCTGCTTAGACGGATACCTATTGGTGCTGTTGTAAATCGAGCAATAGACGCTTTACCATACGAATTACATATTCCTGGAGGTTATCAATATTGTGGACCTGGAACTAAGTTGGCAAAACGTTTAGCAAGAGGAGATCCTGGAATTAATAAATTAGATCAAGCTTGCAAACAACACGATATAGCATATTCAAAGTTTAAAGATTCAACAAATAGATCAATAGCAGATAAAATTCTAGCAGAAAAAGCTTGGCAAAGAGTAAAATCAAGTGACGCAAGTATTGCAGAAAAAGCAGCGGCTTGGGCAGTAACAACAGCCATGAAGACAAAAGCTAAGTTTGGTGGTGGAAGACGACGTCGCAGAGGAAGACCTGCAAAAAGAAGAGCTCCCAAAAAAGGTGGAAATATTAGAAAGAGACGTCGTAGAACTCGTAAAGCAAAAGTAAAAAAGGCTTCTGTTTGGTCAATGGTAAAAAACGGAGCAGGTTTATACCTAAGACCGTACCGTGTGTACTAAATAAAAAAAATCAATTGATAATTCCAAATAAAGCCTTAACTAATCATCAGTTAAATGATTATGTAAAATGTTTGAAAATACCATTCTTTCGAGGAGTTTTTATGAAAGATGCATTACCAACTAAAATATGGAAAAATGAAACTGGAATAGTAAATTTGGATTCCACCTATGGTCCAGGCACTCATTGGGTATGCTATAAAAAGCTCGGACAAACCGTTTACTACTTTGACAGTTTTGGCAATCTACCACCGCCTAAAGAACTTCAACATTATTTTCAAAACTCCAAAAACATTTTTTACAATTACAAAAGAGAACAACCTAACAATACTGAAATATGTGGACATTTATGTTTGGAGTTTCTAGCGAAAAGTGTCAGTCACCTTTAAGATGTCATCGTATACAGTGTCACTGAGTGGAAATTCATCCACATTAAAAAGTACTCTATTCCCAGCATTGCGTTTATCCAAAGAAAGATTATGGGAAGCTGCATTACTTGATTTGACTACCTACAATTCAATTCCTAATGTTACAGAAGGAAAAAACAATTTACTACATTATTATGAAACTAAGGATGCTGCAGGAAAATACTCAGAATTGAAAATAATTACATTTCCTACTGGAGCTTATGAAATTGATGATATAAACCAATTACTACAGAAAAAACTCGGAGAAGAAAATATCACCGTTAAAGGAAACAATAATACTTTAAAAGCAGAAATAACTTCAAAATATTATATCGATGTCGGAATGAAAAACTCTATTGGCAGTTTACTTGGATTTACAGATACAAAAAAGAAAATCTTAACTCCTGAAACTACTCATTCAGGTAATACAACTGTTACAATATTAAAAGTAAATAGTATTGATGTAACATGTAATATTATACATGGATCATATAGAGAAGGAGTAAATCAGCATATTTTACATACATTTTATCCAACAGTTGCTCCAGGTTTTAAAATTGTTGAGAAGCCACAAAACTTGATATACCTACCGTTAAACACCAGTTTCATTTCAGACATCGTGCTGAACATATTGGATCAAGACGGTCATAGTGTTGACTTTAGAGGAGAAACAATTACTATACGAATACACATCAGAGCGGCGACATAAAAATCAACATGGGATTATCATTTAAACCACAACGGAAGAGTCGGGAGCTCAGTAGCTCCTCGACATTGGAAGAGTTAACATCAGACAACATTCGTTTTCTACAAAAGATTGGATTGAAACTTAACAACGATGGATATCCTGGATATATCTCAAGGACCGACATTCGACGAAACACTATGGGAGAAGGAATATCACACACACAACCCTTACACTTCATCAAAATTAAACAATAATGATGAAATAAGAATTCCCATTCAACAACAAGATATTTACACATTACCATGTGAAAGTTATTTGTACATCGAAGGAAGGGTATTAAAATTGGATGGAAAAACTGCTTCAACAGTTCCTTTTATAAATAACCCAATGGCATATCTTTTTGATGAAATAAGATATGAGATATCAGGGGTGACAGTTGATTCAACAAAAAAGGTTGGTATAACAACTACATTAAAAGGATTAACATCATTAACACCACATGAGAAGAATTCAATAGTCACTGCCGGATGGGTTGCTCCTGATAAAGACACTATAACACCTGCTTCCAACGGTCATTTTGATTTTCATGTACCTTTACGATTGCTTTTAGGATTTGCTGAAGATTACAAAAGGGTTATAATAAATGTTAAACAAGAATTAGTATTACTCAGATCTTCAACTAATAAGGACTTAATACTTGCAGACCCTGCAACTACGGAAGATAAACTGGAATGGCAACTACAATTGGATAAAGTTGTTTGGAGAGTACCTCATGTAAGATTGGCTGATGAACATAGAATCGTATTGTTAAGAAAGTTAAAATCTGACCGTGACATTGTAATGCCATTCCGAAGTTGGGAATTTCATGAATACCCTACATTACCCCAAACAGAACGACAAACATGGACCGTCAAAACATCAACTTACTTGGAACGTGCAAGGTACATAATACTCGGTTTTCAAACTAAGCGAAAAGATGTTATTACTGCAAATGCTGGTCAATTTGATCACTGTAAAATAAAGAATTGTAAAGTTTTCTTAAACTCTCAATTCTTTCCATATGACAATTTAAATGTCATGTTTAGCAAAAAACGTTTTTCCATTTTATATGATATGTATGCAAGATTTCAATCATCATATTATGGAAAGACTAATACACCACTATTATCACCTGATCAGTATTATTCCAAAGCTCCAATAATTGTAATCGATTGTTCAAAACAAAATGAATCAGTAAAATCATCAAGTGTGGATATAAAAATTGAAATGGAATTTGAAGAACCAGTAGCGGATGGAACTTCGGCATACTGTCTAATTCTACATGATAAAATAGTTACTTACACACCACTGACCGGAATAGTGAAGAATGTACTTTAAAAATAATTAGTACAACTACTGCAAAATATTGAGGTTAGAATTATCTTCCTCAATTTTTAAGGTTAGAATTTTGTTTATAAAACACAAGTTGAAAATAAACAATTATGTAATTGTATAAATTTCAAAAATTTTACAAAAAATATAAAAGCAGGAAATTAACTAGTAGAAACTTCATTCTATCTTCAACCGTCGTTTGGGAAACATCGTTCGCAAGATGAATTCTACTAACGGAGAAGAAAATACACCTCTAATGGATGAAAATAGTTCTGATATAGAAAAGCAAGTTGAACAAGAAATGGATGAATTCCTCAAGTTTAACAAACATAAGAAGAAAGAAGAAGAAGGAGAAGATGAAAAAGAAGTAAAAAGAAAAAAGGTTGAAGTTAACATTACAACAAATATTTTAACAGAAGTATTTCTTCGAATTTTCTACCCTATTTCTTCATGCATGACAAAAAGTATATCTGTTGGAATTGTAAAATCATTGGATTATTCACCAATTGTTATGTTAAATCAAGGAAGTAAAATGGTTATCTTTACTGAAACTTCTTGGGATTCTCTAATGAAACATTTACATCTTTTGGAATGTTATTTAACTAACAACACATTTGGAAAAAGAACAAGATTAAGTTTATTAGAATCAAATATTGAAGTTGATATAATCAAACATCGTGGGGGACAAGTTGTTCGCTTCAAAGATTTAACTAGACATGATGTAAAATTACATTTCACTAAAGAAGAATTTTACACTTTAAGTTGTACTACCGGTCCTGTCACTAGATACTTAAAACAACTAGTATTTTCAAGTACAATAATTAAAGATTATCTAATCGATACATTGGACAGACAACCATTCATTCCAATTTTATATGGTCCTGTGGATACTTCAATTTTTAATCGAATACCTCAAGAAGTGGATATGTGGAGACAATTAAACAACTATCACACCAATTTTAATATAAACGAAGAAGCGCAAGAAATAAAAGAAGAACAATCGTGTTTGTAATAACAGTCAGTTGTGGATGAGACTTCATCATGAACAAACGGGTTTCGTTTTCTACTGCATCACAGTTAATGGAAGTTAAAAGAGGTATAATTGAATTTCAAGCTTTTCGAGGGAATGATGGAAATTTCATTATTAAAGAATTAGTAATTTTGGATATGAACACATCTGTAATTTATCATTACTTGTTCAAACCTCCGTTTCCATTCAATAAACTAACAACTAAAGCGAAAGTTACAAACAAATGGTTAAACAAACATTTTCATAACTTAAAATGGGATGAAGGTTTTATTCATTATAACATGATGCCGCATATTATGAATCATTATTGTAAAGAGTTTAAAACTATCTACACAAGAGGATTGGAAAAAGCAAATTGGATACAATCATTTACAAGCAATGAAGTGATAAATGCAATAATAGATAGAGATTTCCAATGCTACTTTAATGAACTTTGTATTTCATCAAAAAGTTTTAAACATCGAAGGTCACAGTGTGCTTTGAAGAATGCCTACCGCTTGAATAATTTCCTTCAACAAAGTGGTGGGGGTAGCATCAGTGGTGGGGGTAGTGTCAGTGGTGGGGGTATTCTCGATAATAAAAGTGAGAGCGCTACCATGACACAGCATGAGTATTACTCGAACCTCCGAAGAGACAACATCTCCAACGGATATTCTTATTAACAAGAAGATTAGCATCAGCAAAAACATTAAGATGGCATCAAACAACTTACTTCAAAATTTAGTTGAACAATTCAACGCTCATTCAAAATCAACAATCCTACCTACAAAAAAATGTTCCGAGCTGAAAGAAGAAAAACACTACATCATTCATACAATAAAGAAGATGGAAACTTCAGTAGGTGATGCTATAAATTGCACATTAAGCGAGGCACCTTATACAATTGGTGATGAAGCAAAATTTCAAATCTTCCTACCAAAGCGCTTCGTACAACTACTACAAAATGAAGATCTTCGTATAATTCAACCCGGCGCACTCTATTTGGTATCACATGGACCAAGTGGAAACAATTCTACTGAACTTACAATTCATGTAACACCTACTACTGATTAGTTTGTACATAAGATTGTAAATATTTCTTTGTATTTGTTTCTCAATAAATATGATATAAACCTAAAAAAAAAATAAAAAAAGCAACATATTGTAATGTGTTTGTACATTACAATATGTTGCTTTTTTTAAAAATTCCATGGGATGACCTTGACCCAATTTTGTGTGATAATAAAAGTGAAAATCAACTTGTTAAATTCATCAGTCTACGACTACCTTTCGTACCGTACACATCTCACTCTCTATCACTAAATACAAAACTTCAACATGTCCCTAAAGGTTAAGTGTGCATCTTATGATACCAACACCATAACTACTTTTGAACAACTTGAAGATTTAACTAACGAAATGCGAGTTTTACTTACCGGTGGTTATCACTTAACTGTTGATGTTAGTGCTACTAATACAAGGATGTTCACTAAAACAAAATATTGCGATGATGAAATATTTTTTTCTACACAACCTACAACTTCTTCATCGCCAGCTGGTCAACATAACGTCAAGTTCCAGAAGTATTACCAATGATGAATAACTTTAAATAAATAAAATTACAACTAAGGAATCACGTGATCAATATCAAGTTCATAAAAAGGATGTAACAGTTTGATAAATAATCATTCGCTTCTCAGCTCTCGCCACAACAAGATCTATTCTACAAAATGTTATACAGAATGATGATTGAACTTGATGGGAAAATCTATGGAAAGGATTATAACACTGTTGAACAAATGACTCAAGATTTAGATGTATTAACTAAAGAAGGATATCAAGCTAAATTAATTTTAAAATTTCCTGAAGTACATCCACTATCAACAGAAGAACTTATTGCTATGGCTAAGGCAGAGAGAGAAAAAAAGTCTGAAGAAAACAAACAGAAACAAACTTCCTAAATTTCAATAATCCTTACACTTGTAAGGTATAATTTTTTAAAACTCCATTTGGATGACCTTGAAATTACCCCTACCACTTTTCATAGTACATAAAACTCGCTATTCATCACTATACAATCTTATTCTTTCACTAGACTCCGCAGCGTCAACATGGAAGAGCAAAAATACAAGTACAAACCTCGTTACTGTTGTGAACAACAGTGTACAGATTTAGGACCAATGATGGTGGATGGGTTAGCTTGTACTAAATGTGAATTCTTCGGATCTTGTTATTGCAAATGTAAAACAAAACAACTACCGCCACCGGAATTGCGAACTTTCAAATTTTACAAATCAAGATATTTTCATACATGTTGTCCTCAAAGATGTTTCAAATTTCACCCTCTAGATCTTGCTCATTGTCAACGCACCAAGTCTCATCAAGATGATTTTTGTACACATATGATAAAAAGATGTAAATACAGATCAGATTGGTATTCCGATCCTGTAGAACCATCAAATGTATAATTTCAGTTTTACACTCTTTTTTAAAACTTCAATTGGATGACCTTGAGATTTCCCCCACCATTAGTTCTAATTTTTATATAATATTAAATCATTCCACTTCCAACACTCTAACTAACAACATGGAAGGAAAATTTATCAAGTTTGAACATATAATAACTGACAGGGAGGAGATGGAAGAATTGTTTCAAAACTTACTTTCTGTCATTGACGAATATCCTATAAGATGGTTCAGAATTGTAGTTCAATATTTAAATCCTGGCGAATTGTTTTCTTCATCGAGTGAAGAAGATGAAACAACTACTTCGGTTCAAATAATAGAATTAAAAGACGAAGAAGAAGAAGAACTAAACGTTTTATTCAATCATAAGCTCAAGGTCCCCAATATAGAAGCCCCCTCCCTAGACAGCCCCCCTCCCTAGACGCCTGCTCAAGGTCACCATTATATAAGCCCCCTCCCTAGGCGCTTATCCTCATTCGATTGCCAACTTTCTAACCATGAACACCTCTCCATCGGCACGAATGAATGCTAGTTTTGAAATAAACTCAAAAGATGATTTACAAGAAATATTTAATGCTTTAAATGAAATTATAGATAAATTTAACGCTATTACAATGAATTTGGAAATACTTTACGCTTGTCCTATTTGTAATAAGGTTGAAAGTTCTGATGAAGACAGTTTACTAAATACTACTCCTCTTACCCCTCTACAGTCGGACACAACTTCTGAGGCAAATGATGAGCAGCATCTTTCCCCCACCGCTTCTATGTAACAACGCTCTTTCCCCCCACCACTTCTTTATTTAACCGACATTTCCCTCTTTTAACTCTCATTCCATCCTCGCCTCTTCAACTATCAACATCGCTTCTTTCAAAATTTCAAAAAAACACAAACATGATGGATATGATGGATGAAGTTCCATTTGTAACAAGGATGGAAGAGGATAAATTGAAATTGGAAATCAAACGATTGGAAATGGAACGGGAAAACCAACTCGAGATGTTAAATTTGTTCAAACTTTTCAAATACATCATCTGGGGACTCTGCGTTTACCTTCTCATCGTCGTCGGTGTTTGTATTTACAACTCTGTAGTTCATAATAAAACTTCGACTTGTTTAAACACTGCTGTCATACATTGATTGTATGTTTTTCACAAATAAAATTCACAAACCTAATTCTATACCTATCCCGCTATCACCGGAGTTAGTTCCACTATCCGAACTATTACTCCGGTGGTAGCGGGATAGGGTTTTTTAAAACTTACTCTGGATGACCTTGACATACTTTCCGTAACCCAATTGTCAAGTTGAATTTCAAATTTCAAATAACATCTCCTCCCCCACCGGAAGCTATATGGCATGGCATATGGCGGCAGCGACTGATTTGGCAGCTGGCCGATGGCAGCTGGCCGGCAGCGGCTGGCAATTGGCACGACTTCCGTTTTGAAAGTAACCAAACCCCACTACTTAGGTGTTATCTTGAAATAAATTGTACTTATCACCATTAAATCAAGCTAAAAACCAAACAATCTAGTATTTTGAATTATTGCTCTACGTCAAGTGGTTGCGGAGAAAATTCAATTTTTCTTTTCGCGGTAAACTCAGTACTTTGCTAAAAGTCACAGACGCGCGTAGGGTCAAACTCGCGGTGCTCAGCTGGTAGCTATCAGACTGAGCCATCAAGACATTAATGTTTGAAGCTTTAAACACCTTTTTAATATTGTTGGGAGAAAGTATGTCAGTTATCTGATACCGTTTATATTTTGATATAATACTTTAATATATAAACAACATGATATATTTCATTCTTTTTCCAGGTACAGAATCATTTCAGTAATTTTATAGTAACGATTGAAAACGAAACATACATTCAAGAGAATCCAAACAGTCGAATAAAATTATAACTAGATTCGATTGCTTCAACAAGATAGTTACGTGATTTTTACTGTGTTTAAACAACACACATGCGTTTTTAATTACAGAAACACGCTCAAATACGTTTTAATTACAGAACGCATGAGACGCGTTCTGGGAACACCTTAATAATTTTTTAACCTATTTAAGTATTAAAGTATTTTAAACTCTTCAAGAGGACGGACAATGGGAAGTGCAAAGAAATTCTTGAAAGTAAGCATAGGTCAAAATGTAAATGAAGTAAATTTTATACGAATAATATGTATAAAATAAGTGTATAAAACAAAGCTTTAAACCCGCCTTTTAAAGGATGGCCATGTGCAAAATCGCAGAGATAAACTTTTGCATTATATTCATATAAAAATAAAAGGATACGAAATTTATAATTCCCAATATATTATACCGTTTGAAGTTATGTTTGTAGTAAACCGCTCAGAAAGCTTTAAAATTATGTATCATATGACGTAGACCCATGCAGTTTTCCTTACGACTTCAATTAGTTATGTCCCCTAAAGCAATTTTTGAGAAAAACTTAATTTTCCTACTTCATAAGATACACAATTTTAAGGGCTTTGCATTCTGAGCAATTTGTTATTAACCTGAACCTAAAAGGTCTAGTTTATTGCATTTTTTTATATTTTCATCAGAATTAATATAATGCAAAGTTTGATAATCAGCCGTTTTTGTTCGTCGTCCTTTAAATATCGAGTTTGCGGCACTGTTCTATACCAAGACCACTGTTCTATACCAAGATCTATTTGATGTATATGTTGGCCTTCAAATATACATATACATATGCTTACATTAAAAATTTTCTTCATACCCCCATGAACCGTCTGTTTGGAGAGGTATAGGAGGTATAAAAAAACCTACCCATGTCTACAAAATTTGATTTAAAAATCTTTTGTACATTTACAAAATTTCATTACTTTGACTAAATTGGTTAAAAATTATTAAGCGGGAAAAAATTAGTTGAAAAACTTTTCCTACACTGTATGTAGTGCATCAGGGGTGTACATTAGCATTTTCACTATCCAGCTCATTACATTAAGATGACACAACAAAGACGAATGTCATTAGCCAAACATGCCACTCTGCCATGTGTCCTTGTCACTCTAACTATGTACCGCTGTGTCACCTGACTGTTCATTTGATATATGGATATGTAAATATTCGTTAAAGAAAGTAAAGTACACACTACACATCAGTGAGGAGGCAGACTTCGATGTTTAAAGATATCTTACAATATTTAATCATAATAACATAACTTACCGTCTTTACAAAAAAATGTGTAAAAAGTATTAATTAATTTTTTTTAACAGAAATGGTTAATTTTTATATGTTGCAATAGATTATATTTTTTTATTGATCTACCCAAGGGTTAAATTGGGTAGAACATAGGCCTACAACATGTTTTAATTGTTTTTAATACGTCGGTTAAGATATAAAATAAAATTTTGATATTCATTATTATTAATATATTATTATATAACATTTTATAAACTCTGGAAACAGAGAGTAACGTCAGAATCTCGAAAATGTCATATGTAAACACGTCAAAATTATGAATATTTTTTAAATAGTCGGAATTAAAAATACATTTGTTTAAAATAAATACAGATATATTGGTTGCCTTTCTTAAACTGTCATTTATAACTTTATACCTTCTTTTACAGGTTATTCTATCGTACACAACTTTACAAAAGAAATTCGATAAAACAACGAAATATTCAATGAAGTTATTAAATCGAAGGTAAGTTATAAGTGGTATAGTAGTTTTCATCACAAAGAGCAAAGGTGGGTCTTTCTGGTGCGCAATCGTGCTTTAAAAACGAGGTGCAGCCAAGTGAATTTTTTGTTTGGTGATGAACAACGTTTATTTCATCATAATGTACAATTAGATTTTTAATTGTTTAAAATATTAACTAATAAATTTTATTTTCAAGGTTTTATTTACAAAGTAAGCATTATGCAGTGTTTACATATCTGTTATTTACGAACAATGCTTTTTGTAACATTTGACTTTCAAATTTCTGCATTTAAATCTGATAAATGAATTAATAATATATCGGCTACTTAGCAAACAGCTGACCTTTCAGTCCTAGGACCTACAAAATATTCCAGGATTTTTGAGGACACAAAAAAAAAAACGTCATATTGAGGTAGCAAAAAACAGGCTGAATTCATGCAGAACGATAAAAAATGTTTAATAAAGTCAGCTTGTGTGGATTCCCTTTTATTTACAAAAATAGTCCTGAATTTAAATTAAATAAATAAATTGTATAATATTTCTTTCTTTAATATTTAAATGTAATTTTTTTTTGTTTAAGTTTGAAAAATATATTTAATAAATATAACATAATATTTAAGGGGAAAATTTTTATGTAATCTTAATAAGAGAGTATATTACAATCTAAGAGTTAATGTATAAGTAGGTATAGTTATTAAACTCTGACTTGAGTATATATTCTTAACATGAATTAAATAAATTTATTTAAATAGTACGAATTTTTATTAATCAAACATTTTTTTCTTAAATCATGAAATAAAAAATGTGCCACTAGTTTTGTATGGATACACATAAATAATGTGTTTTTTATTCCACGACCAAATTGTAAAGCTTTAAACTCTTAAAAGGACAACAAATAATCTGTAATTTATATGGCAAAGGAATGGGTAAGAGCATTTCTTATTTTGCTGTGTTTACAAGGAAAATTACAAATGTTTTAGGAACTCTAGCGTAAAGCCATTTATCTTATAAAACGGCCCGCAAAGGAAAACACATGTTTGGAGCCACTGGTACATATTTTATTTATCGAGTAAAAATTATGGAACGATTTTTCTAATATTTCCTTACAATTAATTATATTATTATGCTGGGCGTTTTGATACTAAGCGTTTTTTTTTTTTCAAAAATATCCTACAAAGTTTTAGCATAAATGAAAAAGTGTAAATTACTTTTTTGAAAAACCATACTAGCCTACTTGGGTTTTTAATAATTCGATATTTTAATACACACATTAACTAATTAAATGTTCAGCCCAGCCTCATAATCACAATCATGAAACAGATTTTACAGTTTTGTTTATTGATTCCAAAAATTATTATAAAATAATCAACAATGTACGATCAACTGTTGAAAACAAGAGGGAATGTCAACCACACTAAATAAAAGTTAGTTGTTTGAGAAGGCGGCAGCTGATCCTAACTCCTAGAGATGGTTAGGTGAAACTTTAAAAGTGAGTTAGGAAAGTACCCAAGGTAAAGTTTCAAGCAGCTGAATTTTCCGTACATTGAATAACAATACAGGTGAAAAATAATATTTCTCTATACATAATTAGATTACATTTATAATTTAACTGCCTTCATGTAAATAAATATAAGATCCTTAAATAAAAGTTATCTTCAAGTAATGTACTTTTGTAACGGATACTTGGATTTTGAAGTCATAGTGTAGTGAGTTACAATTATATGTTATTGTTCCGTAACATCCTGGTGCAATAAATACTGTGTCTTATGTTGTTAAGTTTGTATAAATATTTATTTATTAAAAGTGTGATAGTCATAGTATTACGCTCATATAACTTCCTGTACTTCACATTATATTTAGGACAAAATTGTATGATAACTTAATCACAAATTAGTAACAACACAAAATATACCTTTTGACAGATTATGAATATAGGAAATTCACACCATATCAGAGAATGATTGATGTGATGGAAAATATCGATAGAAAATAAAATTCAAATGAATAATATTTTGTATGTTTTATCTTAAGAATTCAAATTTCTCATAATAAAAACCATATTATTTTGTCAAGTTTTGATCCAAAATAAACAAAATTCAGTTTCATAATTGCGTATTATTACAATTTAAAGAAGTTCACATAAATTAGTAAGTATACGCATCAACTATTATTGATTAGAATTGATTTTGTTATATACTGTATATTTAGAATTATTATTTTAAAAGTCTTTATATTCCAAATATTCGTAAGTTTTTCATAAAAGTGTTGAATGTGAGGAAGTTTATAACCACTATTTTTGTCCATATGATTAAAATAAGAAGTTTGATCACCCATAAACAATAACCGCGAAAGACATCCGTTACTTCCAGTTTGCACATTTTAGGTCGGTAACTTCTAAGTCCGAAAACTTTTAAAAGTTCTATTTTGCGGATTAAACCAATTTTAAAAACCTTTAAATAAATTATGTCCTGTTGAACAGGGTTACAATTTAAAAACGAATTTACACCCAACAACTTTAATTTCGAGTTGGAGGGTAGAATCCAAAACTACAGTTAAAAATACTCTACATTCCCCTTGTAACAAAGTATTGACGCTCTTTTGAAAAATTATTGCGGTATTAAAGTATGGGTATTAAGGAGTATTTTTTATGGTCATAATATCAGATAGTGAAATAGGCTATATAAGATAATAATAAAAGATTTAGTTAAAACTATTTACTAAGACACGATCTACGCAACGAACAATTTCCATATAAACCAAAGGCATGGGTTATTGACACTAGACTTGTTTATTCAATTTACAGTCTGGTGCAATCAAATCCTATTATATTAGCGAAAGGTTCTTGGAATTACGATAAATACATTTTGTTATATTGATACGTTATTGGGTTACAAAAATTCAGGGAAATCAAACAAAGACGCTTGAAATAGGTTTTGTTTGGATATGAAGTTATCGATGTTATGTTCTGATGTTCGTAAACTTAGGATTTGATTCAATTTGAATTATTCTTTCAATGAAGTTGATACATAAAATTAGTGGTATAAAGTCAGTTAAATTGTGTTTCGTCACTGGTCCGTTGCGTGCCGCTTTTATATGACCGCCTTAAAAAACGCTTAGCAAGTCTAAAAATCTAAGGCTGAAAAGAAAAGTATTAGGACACAGGGTTTTTCTTATGGTTGGTGACCCATAACAGCCACTAAAATGTTTACTTTATAAATTACTCATGGTGTACAATGCATTCATCAGGTCTTCGGGTGACGAATAAATCTGGGTATTCTTTAGGACTCGGTTAAAGTATGCGATTCATCGTTGTGATAGCCCGATGATAATTTAGACAGTTAAAAATTACGAGATTAACGACGAGTTCTTAATTTCAAAATTAACATTTATTCCAATCGCGTATTAGCTCACAACAATTAGGGAATTAACTTTTCTTCTTTAAGAATTTAAATAATCATTTTTTAATAAATATTATTACCTCCTAGGAATTATATTGTTTTTTCTTCAATACATCACGCCTAGATAAAATTGTTCGAATGCTTAAACAGAACTTTTTACAGAATTTTTTACAGTTAGTTAATTATGACTATGCAATTTGGAGGTTACACCTCTGTGAAAGTATGATGAGACTTTAGCTTAATATACCTAAACAGAGCAAGCTTACAAAGTCATTGTTTACATGAACCGTTTTGGGATGGATACATAATTGTGATAGACGACTGGTGAAATTATTAATACTATTGACACTCTTATAACAAATGTTTCCCTCGCAAGAGTTCGTTAGATTCAGATTTTTTTATCTTTCTAAAATATTTATTAGATGCCTGACCTTAAACCACTCATAGTTAATGGAAAATGTTCCATATATGTTATTGTAAAAAATAAATATTTAAGATTTAAAAAAATTAATTTTCTCTTAGTTATTTAGTTAGCGAGTATATTTCATTATGGATAGCGTGCATTATGACAAGAAGTATCATGTCATTTCTCCAGGTGGTGGTAGGGCAAGGGTTGTTTATTGACCTCTCACCACACAAGTTCCCGGAGTTGTGGAACTCACATTCGCACCCCATCTGGCGTTGAACACGTGTTGGTCCTTAATTGTATTCAACCTTAAATTACGAGGAAAATTTTAACGATTTGAGACTATTATTTTAAATGAGAGAATTTGAACGAAATGTAACCATACACTATGAAATAATGAGTGATCAAAAGGACCTTGATGACAATCTTTTTTAATTTATTTCCATTCTCTAAATCATTCAATAGAACGCATAAGATTCAACCAGTTTTTTAAGTTAAACATTTAATATTAAAAAAATAACTCAATTTATCAATCAAATGTATAATAACTGCGCTATTGTCGAGTTATGGTGTTCGGTTATCTGTAATCAATGGTTTCGAACCTCTACTGGGCACGTTTTAAATCAAAATCAAGAAGTTCACATTAATGTTAACTTAGTAAAATTATTTTTAACAAAACAATTTTACTCGAATTAGTTGACCCCGACGTGCAACACGTGTTTCACTTACCAGTGATGTTTTTCAAATGCATATAATAGTGCATCTATTATATGCATTTGAAAAACATCACTGGTATGTGAAACACGTGTTGCACGTCGGGGTCAACTAATAAGTCACCCCAGTTATTGATAATACAAAACCAAGCTTGATCACTTGACGGAAGTGCAGGTATTGTAAACGATTTTAGGCTAATATTAATTGTACTAGTATACGTGTTGCCCGAAATCGAGCAATTTATTTTAATACAATACAAATGTTACTTTTATCTCTAAATCAATGACGTCCGACCAATCCAATATTGTGAATCTCTTTAATCACCGAAAGTACACGTATTTACAGCTGATTATTAACATATGTTCAAAATGCTTTATTCAATCACAATGTTATTTAAATGGGAAATTTTTAGATTTCAATGGTGGATAGCGCCTTTATTATCAGTCCGACTCTCATCAGTTTTTGGCGGAAACAACTATAGACCAAGCCCTATCCAAAGACACCAAAAACTTGAAAATCGGTTGAAAATTGTGGGAGGAGTTCTCAAGACAAAAAAACCCTTAGCGTATTAAATAAGTATAGATTAATTGTTCTGAAGCTAATTTGCCATAAATTAAATCAGTTTAAACATTCATAACATTTGATAAGAGGCTTGGTTCTAATGAAAATCAGCAAGAGTTTGCGTCGGTGCACATAGGCAGTGAAGCATGTGATAAGAAAACCATGAAACCTCACGTTACTTTTATAATGAGTGCTACCTCTGAAACGCATTTTTTACTTGGGAATAGACTATATTTTAGTTACATTTATCTTGAGAAAAGTTCACAATACTTAAGCTTTACAGCTTAACTTGACTTCCTTTTTATCCTTTTAACTTTTTTCAAACTCAAAATAGACTAGGTACAATATTCTGGTTCTCTTTATTTGATTCGGATCCACACAAGCCATAAAATTCTGATATATAATGTCTGAAATAAGCCATCGAGAGACAGAGGAGAGGGCGGGATTAGCTGATCAGCTGATACAATCCCTAGCAATAATTGACTTACGTTTACTTAAGAGTCGCTTTCTCCTAGTCTGTTTAAACCTAGAATCAAGTTTAAACCAAATTTGACCATATGTTTAATATTACTTTAAATAACTTTAAGTTAAATTTGTTTGGGGAAAACGGCCAGTAACATCAAAACAATTATTGTGAAACTTAGAACTAAAAAGTATATTAAAAGTAATTTTTTAAATAATTTTCAGTAAACAATTTATTATTACAGTCATTAGAATATTAATGTACTCTACGTGATAATAAATACTAGCTGTAACGAGGATTCTCTAAAAAAACCTAACTGTAACTATTGGCAAAACCATTATTTTTTAAAATGATTGAAAAAGTACAATTGTGAATTAATTTATAGTTTATGTAGATTAGTCAAGGAAAATATAAAAAATTACAATTCACCACAATTTTTCTTAAATGTGATCTATGTTATTCTTTGACGTTCTACATGATGGTAATCTAGAACAAATTTATTACTTCCCAAAATTCGAAATTTGGCCCAAGAGGAGTTGAAGAAGTTGGAAATGTCAAAGTAATTAACCTTTCAAAAATAATATATAGATTATATATAAATAATAGTAGTGGTCAAATGTTGAAAAGGAAACCTATATTTATTTAATTTAATGTATGAAATTTGAGTGGGCCTCATTTAATAAGTATTTTATGTATTTATTACAAGTCACTCACAATAAAATATAGCTGTGGAGTATTAGAATGTACGGACAATTTTGCTCGTCACGACCCAGCCATCTATAAAGGCAAATGGAGTCGTTGCAGTAGGACTAACCCTTGACTACACTGTCTGTGACTTTGGTTTAACTATTTATTATGATGTTGTAAAAATAAAAGTTTAAAGACACTACATAATTTAACAAAATTTTATTAACACTAACAAATTTCAAGTATATTTTGGCATTCAAGCGACAAATGTTGGATTGTAGAAGATATAAGCAATTGGAGTAGAACCAGATAATTTTATTTATTTGATTTAAAAAAATTATATGGATTATGATAGCATAAAATTCACACCATTATTATACTTAATTCAAAAAGGATTTTGTCTTTTACATCACTTTTTCTCTCGACCAACTCAACCGACTTTTAAGATGGAGGTGCCATTTTAAAGCTTATGATTAGGGCGTGAACGAATGGTGATTGAAAAGGTCATTTTATATCGTGCTTTGCCCCTTAGCCTTAAATCTATTTATTTTAAATTTATTGACGAACATTAATTGTAAGATTTTTTAATGTTTAACAGCTTCAGATAATTTCTTAGGTCAGATTGGAGATTTTGTCACTGCATAATCAACAAAGTAAATATTGTTGAACATTCGCATTTAAGATTTAAGTTATTTCCTTCTATTGGACTGTAGGTGAGTTTTCACAAACAGTAAGGGATATATTACAAATTGCACAATTTTCAAACGGGCCCCCCTAGAACTCCTCGAAGGTATCAGGTTTTCTTTATTTTGCGTAGTATATTGCTTATATAAAATTACATTAAATTTGGACCTTAACAAAATATTGGAAGAAAATAAAATGTGAGTTTATCAGCAAAAAACAATCCCGTGACTGATGGTAAATTGAGGAAATCTCGGCTAAAAATTGTTAATGATAAATCAATTAATTATAATAAATATTAAATACCAAAAACCTACATAATACCCACACATAAAATAAATATTACGTATTCGTAGTCTATGATACTATTGTAGAAGATTTTGGTAAAACATATTAAAAAATAATTGTTAAAATTCATTTTTATAGCTCATTATTCGCAACAATATGAAAAGAATTAATTATGTAGGTCTATATGATTTAGAATTGTTTATGGTTACAAATCTTATATGAACAAATTAAAAGTCTAATAGTTATATAAATTAAATAATAAAAATTAAAATATTAATAATAAGCATGGGACCACAAATTTAACTTTTTCTGTCTTAAATATAATTTTTTGCCTTTTTGTATGGTATGACCATTGTTTAAAATTTATTCTTTATTTCCCAAATATAACTTTTTTTTAACAGTTAATACGGTTGTGGTAATACATTCGTGTAAGGTTAAATTATGTGATAAAGCCCAATATAATAACGTATACAAATATGAAACCTTTTTTACTATTTTAAAATTCAGTTGGGATTGTGAATATCTTATATTAAAATTTAATTTATTCGGTTCTGAAAAGTGGATAAATGTAAAATCCAGAACAGACGGCCACTACGAGTCGCTGAGCCATGAAATGTTTTCGTTTAACTTTTATCAGTCTCGGTTTTGACTACGATTACTTAAATACAAGCACTGTGTCACGTTCATGCATATGTTTCGGTATTTATTTAAAATCTGATTTATCCAGTAACTGAATTTATTTCAATAGAATATTCTTTTTATTATAACTACTGAGGATAGTTTTATTTATTTCCTCTTATTGAATTTTACTGCCTTCCAACATAATGTAAAACAATGTAAGTCACTGCACCAGAAATAACTACTTTAAATGCCAGTTTGTAGGCGATAAAAATAACCCTTACCAGTGCAATGCAAAAACCCAACTGAGAGAGGGACAAAGTTGTGGTTGGAGAAGTTTGATTAAATGACTTATTAATCAATATTAATTTTATGGTTTACAAATGTGCATGTTTTGTTTTATTTAACCTTGTTGATGTTAATGTCACATCCCTATGTTTATTGTATTAGTTTCTTTATATTATTTTTGCCGTTTTCTTTCTAATTACTTCTTTAATAGTATCTTTTAGAAAAGAAAAATGGTTAAATTCAAATTAAAATAGACATCTTATTACATGTTATAAATAATAATTAAATTTGTTTTAAATTATTATAACTGTTTTTTTTTTTTTTTTTTTTTTTTTTTTTTTTTATGAAACATATCACAAATTTTGTTGTATTGAGTTTAATAGTTATAAATAAACCTACAATTAATTATTTAACAAAACCCTTTATTTTATCATCGTAAATGTAAAAATCAAAAAAGGATGGCTACGTTACTTCGAAATGGATAAATATACAACACATTAATTAAACATTATAATATGAAAGGATTAACATGCAATGTCGCTAAATGAAACCATCCTGTCTTGTGTAGATGACTTTACCGACCGCAATTGCAATAAAGTTCACTTAGTCTCGCATACGGTCACCTTGATCAGACTGAATTAAGAACTACTTGCGACCTCTTAAGAATGGCTGAACCATTACGGTATGTAAAAAGTAAATAAAGAATGAAGGGAAAATTATACATGCAAATATTTTAGGTAGCCTAAATCATGTGGATACAATTATTTATGACTTAAATTTAAGCTTAGGTGAAATGCTGAATAAAAACTATTGTTCTCATTATTTACAAAACACTGTTAATTTTTATTTATTTTATAATCACACGTTAAATAATGGCAGTAGGTTTTTTATGTTTGACAAGATGAAATAAAGACAGCGATTTATTCTTGGCGTTCTAAATGACGTTTAACCCCTTTGTTCACTGTATGAATAATTCATTATTCCAACTTCACAATAACGCTTTCTTCAAAGATAGTTAGTCATATTTCCTAACATGTTTCTAAAGCAGTTATATGTCACCTTATAATAAAACGATGATGTAATTTATATTATAAGTTCTAATAATTACAATTGCTTTAGAATGAACTATTTTATTACTTGAATTGTATTTTGAAAATATTTTTTTCTTTTAATATATACTATTAAAAAGCTTTTGATCTAATTTTAGGGTCGTAACAATTAGTTTATATTATCTAATCACTAAATATTTAATAAATTATTTTAGTAAAATGGATTTATGATAATTTTTTACAAAGAGTTAACCAAATAAATAAACAAATAAGTTAATATATAAAAATAATAATACCACTATGAACTTCATTTTAATTATTAGTGTATAATCCATTATGTTTTAAAGTATACCATTAAAATGGTCAACAATAAGACTAATAATTTTGAATACACAAAAGTAATTCACATGTTACGATATATAGACTGTCTACGGTATAACATTTCTTTATTCCTTCCTCATTTTTAAATGGATGCTGGTAATTTGTTGGATGTTATCTACTGTATTAAAATTACCTTTGTGGCAATTATTGCTTTAGACTGACACTATTGCATATATGGAATTTTATCTTTAATTTTACTCTCTGTCCGATTTCCTGATTAAGCTTTGAGCGAAAAGTTTGCCGTTTTGCAAAGGATGCCTTATAAAACTATTGAATTGAGTGAAAAATTGTACAAACTTGTAGGTTAGGTTAGGTTAATTATTTTCTTCCTAAAATGTTTTTTATTTTCTTGTTAACACCATATTTTACAATAAATTTTAACAATTTTAATACACAGTTAAATCAGTATGTTATTACAGAAATAATATTAATATTAAATATGTTATTAACTATGTTAATAACATATGTATTTGGTGTAATTGGTAACATAGTTATTGTAATAAGTCAACTATATAACTTAGTTATATAACTTATTATTAATAACTTATTAATATTAACTTATTTTCTGTAATAACATATTTAATATTAACATATTTAATATTAATAATATTAATATTAATATTAATATTTAACTAATATTATTTACAATATGGCTGCCATATTAATATATTTAACAAACTTACAAAATTGTTTTTTGAATAAATAATACATGTTGGTGATGTGAAAACAGTTATTTGATTGTTAGATGATCTTAATGTCTTTTAGAGGGTTATTTCATGTACGAGAACATTTTAAACTATCGTAATTTAATCTTACCACAACACAATAAATAAACTATACAGTTATAACATGATTATTATACTTGTTTATTCCGATAATGTAAATAACAGTTGTGTTTGATACCAAGATTAGTCATCAACGTCCTGAGCAAACCAATTCCAGCAGCTCTGTCGACCAGTCAAGGCTGTATAAGCGGTTAGGCAAACACCTAGTCCAGCTAATCGCTAACTCACTGCTCCACTTGCCAAATTACGTTACTCCCAAATTACAATTCCTTTGATGAGTAAACCTCTTACAAGCCAGAAATAATTTACATAATAATAAGTGGTAGGCTTTTTTACGTTTAACCTAAAACCTTTATTTATAATTTATGCAAGACTTGCTCTTACCAGCGGCTTCGCCCGCATTGTAGCCATTAAAAAATTAGCAGCGATCATTATAGTAGAAATGGATAAATATGATATATATAATTTTTTTCTTAGCAGCCTATAAGAAAAATTAAATAGACTTTCAGATTTTCTATAAAAAAATTTTTATCCATCGTAAAAAGTTTTAAAATAAAAATTTTCATATGTTACTTGTGATACCTTCAAGAATATGTGTACAAAGTTTCATGGATCATCATGAGTATTTTTCGCGTGAAAGTCTAACAAACAACATGACATTCACATTTATAATATTAGTAGGTATTGAAGGTTTTTATATGATAAAAACGCCACTACGTTGGTGGCTGAGTGGAGATGTCCCGTATCCTAATGTGTCGGCCTGAGCGTCGGATAACGGCTGCACCGTGTCGTTTAGGAGGGCTGAATTGGCACAAAACTAGGCTTATCTTTTTTTACACTTTATTATAGATAATTTTGATTTAAGAAATGTGGTTTATATTTTCAAACCACATCCTGTAGTAGTTAAAAAATTTTTTGCAAATAACTGACAGCATACATTGGGTTTTTGTTTGCCGATATAAAACAGAATATTTATTATTTTATTTATTGTATAATTTCTACTATATTAACAGGTGTGACATATTATTGATACATTTTTAAAAATAATTTCTAATCCATTTTAACTGGTTTTACTGTCCTTTGCTCTAGCTGAGGATCAATTGAGGTTCAACTGGTTTGTGATTTAAAACTTAAATGCACAGTGATGAACATTTTATAATTGTATTAATCTTAAATACAAAGAGTAACTTATTTACGTGTTCCAGCTGTTTTATCCAAAAACTATCAGATGAATTGAAAAAGGTTGAATAGCAGCTAGTATGAATTCGGTTAAACGTAGTGATTTTGATTTGATAAATTACCTAAACATGGGCCAAACTTTTATTACATATATCTTCAAAACCATTCAGTAAAACCAGAAATATACTCAAGTATCAAAATCTCTTGATATAATGTTTTAATATCGTTACTTTCATAATAACATCAAATGTTTATACATTTTATTATTGCTCCTCCATATCGGCAAATAAGTTTATTTATGCGTAAATGATAAATTTTTTGAGTCCCTACGACAAATATTATAAAAACTCTTGTTATTTTAAGTAATTTGCTATTTAAATTTTGTCAATTAATTATTCTTGTAAAACATTTGGCACACTTTTATTGCTCAGCATGAACATCGTATTGTTTGGCACTTAGTGCAAAGAAATAAGAAATTGACGACTGATAGTTCTCCTTACCTGAAAGGCCTGCACTGTCTTTTATATGCAACTGGACCGATGGCTTAACGTGACTTCCAAACCATGGGAGCCACCGAACTATCTTTTTGTCCCTGAGCCAGGAGTTAAACCCTAGCGCGGTGGTTGATAGCCCAGATCTCTGCCTCTAAGCTACTATGGCCGCTGCCAATATCTGTGATGGCACTTGATTGCAATAATTTATAATCAATAACACATATTTTACCAACAATAAATTTATTTAACTTAATACCTTATACAAAAACCTGTTAGTTAATTTGTTCAGCAAATTTATTGACAAGAATGAAAACTGTTAAAATTAGTTTGCTGCAAATTTTTAATCATTCAAATTATAATTGTCTTTTTTTTACTTTTTAATTTTTATTTGCAACCAGAAGAGTGTGATTTCAGAAGTAGAATCGAATATCAACCCACACGGTAACATTAGGTATTAAAACCCAGTTTAGTTTGACTGCGTTGATGAGTTGCCGTTTTCACTTAACAAAGGCAAACTAGGCTAGCTGCCTAACAGGCCAAACTTGTTTAGGTGTTTGTTGATCATTCTCTCTGTCTTAAAGTTTAAACACTGTATATTAGACACTATAACCGTAGACCAATTACACTAAATACATTTCTTGTAGGCAAATATCTCATAATTTATTAAAATAAGTTTAAATCTTACAAATAGAATTGCAATTAATTATATCGATTGACACCTATCTAAGAAAAAAGCTACCAGATAAATCTAACAATAAAAACAAATAAACAAAAAATACACATTGCATGATTATTATTTCCTAAAATATGTAAATTAATATAATTGAGGGTAATCTTGATTGCAATTAATAATTAATTGAGCCATGTAGTCGGACCACTGTAAATAATTGTTAAAATGAACAGTTGCGGTACCAGTGTGGTGGGAGCCCATTGATTATGCAGGGCTAGGTTACCTGTGATAGTTTAATCATTATTTGGTGATGTGTTCATGTTCAATCTTTTTATGGGGCTAAAAATACATTCACTTATTAAAGTATCGGAAAGGGGAGTAAAACCAAATAAAAATATTTATAAATGAAAATTTAAAAAATCCATTGTGTATAAAAAATATTTAAAAACCCATCGTTTAGTAGTAAAAAATTTTTGTGCTAATAACTGACAGCATATATTGGGGTTTTGTCTATTAATAATATTTTTAATAATATAATAATAATATTTTAAATAATATTTCTCTATACATAATTAGATTACATTTATAATTTAACTGCCTTCATGTAAATAAATATAAGATCCTTAAATAAAAGTTATCTTCAAGTAATGTACTTTTGTAATGGATACTTGGATTTTGAAGTCATAGTGTAGTGAGTTACAATTATATGTTATTGTTCCGTAACATCCTGGAGCAATAAATACTGTGTCTTATGTTGTTAAGTTTGTATAAATATTTATTTATTAAAAGTGTGATAGTCATAGTATTACGCTCATATAACTTCCTGTACCTTCTTATATTTAGGACAAAATTGGATGATAACTTAATCACAAATTAGTAACAACACAAAATATACATTTTGACAGATTATGAATATAGGAAATTCACAACATATCAGAGAATGATTGATGTGATGAAAAATATCGATAGAAAATCAAATTCAAATGAATAATATTTTGTATGTTTTATCTTAAGAATTCAAATTTCTCATAAGATAACAATCTGTAGTATTTCATCGTACTACAGTATTAGATTTCCCTACACATATTTATTATTAGACAAGACTTTGGATTAGGTTTGAACTACTTTTATATTTAAATTGAAATAAATGAATGCATTTGGTCTAAAATATGGAAAGTTATTCTTCTGTAGTGCTAGGATACAGTATAAAAATTTAATATGTCGAATGAAATTTCAAGTTCAAGTACATATAGCAATAAATTTCTCTCACGAATTAAAAACCATATTATTTAGTCAAGTTTTGATCCGAAATAAACAAAATTCAGTTTCATAATTGAGTATTTTTACAATTTAAAGAAATTCATATAAATTAGTAAGTATACGCATCAACCATTATTGATTAGAATTGATTTTGTTACATACTGTATATTTAAAATTATTATTTTAAAAGTCTTTATATTCCAAATATTCGTAAGTTTTTCATAAAAGTGTTGAATGTGAGGAAGTTTATAACCACTATTTTTGTCCATATGATTAAAATAAGAAGTTTGATCACCCATAAACAATAACCGCAAAAGACATCCGTTACTTCCAGTTTGCACATTTTTAGGTCGGTAACCCCTATGTCCGAAAACTGGTAAAAGTTCTATTACGCGGATTAAACCAATTTTAAAAACCTTTAAATAAATTATGTCCTGTTGAACAGGGTTACAATTTAAAAACGAATTTACACCCAACAACTTTAATTTCGAGTTGGAGGGTAGAATCCAAAACTACAGTTAAAAATACTCTACATTCCCCTTGTAACAAAGTATTGACGCTCTTTTGAAAAATTATTGCGGTCCCTGGTATTAAGGAGTATTTTTTATGGTCATAATATCAGATAATGAAATATATAAGAAAATAATAAAAGATATAGTTAAAACTATTTACTAAGACACGATCTACGCAACGAACAATTTCCATATAAACCAAAGGCATGGGTTATTGACACTAGACTTGTTTATTCAATTTACAGTCTGGTGCAACCAAATCCTATTATATTAGCGAAAGGTTCTTGGAATTACGATAAATATATTTTGTTATATTGATACGTTATTGGGTTACAAAAATTCAGGGAAATCAAACAATGACGCTTGAAATAAGTTTGTCTGCCGATATCACACAGTATATAAATTTACTTCGCTGGCTACTCAAATGGGAAAATTCTTATCAAGCCCAAAGAGCGGGATGCTGCCCTCAGGATCACATCACAGGAGGACTTGGACAAGTTCGACGTTTAATCTGTTCACTATAGGTATTTTTGTTTTTAAAGTTACTTCATTATTAAAAAAATTCCCTCATTAAAATATTTTTGATGTTTTCTGTTTGAACAAAACTTTTTTTATTTAAAATTAAATTTTTCAAATACCAGTCAATTGTGTCATTATAATTTTCGCTTAAAGTTCCTTTTTAACTTTTACAAAATAGTTTACTTATAGTTTACTTAATTTTGTTTACTAGGAAGAGCTTTTAATTTTACTAATGTGTACAAAGGACTTCTAGTTTCCTAGTTTAGTGTGTAAATGTTTTCCGTTTATGTAAGTACAGTTACAAAACATTTTGATCAGTAAATTTTCTTTTTCCACAGTGGTAAATTTTATTAATTTCACTGAAGGGATTTTCAGTGCATTATATCGACAGGGATTTTTTAGGTAAATTAGTTATATTTAATTACATAATGTGTAACCAATAAATTCTTTTTCCTCTCACATTTCTGACAATTAGTATAAAATACTGTAAGCGTTTTTAATATTCACTAATTCAATAATAATTTTATTGTAATAATAATTTAGAATTGATGTGAATATTATTTTATATTATTTATTTCATTGTAACTATATACTTTCGTTGTTTATTTCGTTTTTTTTCTGAATTCATTATAAATTCATTAATTTCTTTTTTTTATTACATTCCAGCACATATATTTTTTTTATAGGTCTGGGCTGGCAATGGGCACTGAGGCAGTTGTCATGCACACTGATGACATCGATAACGATAATCAATTAAAGGACAGTTTAAATTGTTTTGAGTTAAGCTCAGATTCTCAATATGCACATTTTTATAATCGTAATGTGGGCAACAGCAAAATAAATATATTTCACTCTAATATTAGAAGTATAAATAAGAATTTTGATGAAATGTTAATATATTTAAATAGTTTTATTGAGGATGTCGATATAATTGTATTTACAGAATGCTGGCTGTCTGGAGGGGAGGGGGTCGCGGCCTTGGAGGGCTTTGACCTTTTCCACACAATGACTTACAGAAACCAAAATGACGGCGTCACAGTTTTTGTAAACAAACGTTTTTCAGCTACTGCTATTGAACTTATCGTTGGGGACGTTTAAGGTATAACTTTGCACTTACAATTTTCGAACAAAATCTTTGACTTATTTGCTGTATATAGGACATTTGACAGCGACGTAGCCATGTTTTTAGATGACTTGGAAGTTTTACTTGGTGGAATAAATAAAGATCATGTGTGTGTGTGTTTTTCTCGGTGATATTAATGTCGTCTTGTTAACTGAAAAATGAATGTTTAACGGACCGATACTTGAACTGTTTGATCGGGGCGGGCTTCACTCAATGCATCGACAAACCGATTAGAGTGACTCGCCACACCTCATCTTGTCTGGATCACATTTTCATAAAGTATGTGGATTTAGAAAATGTTGAATCTGCAGTGATCCAGACTACCGTTACCGACCACTACAGTACTGGACTTACTATCACATGCCCGACCCCGCACCGACACCCCGACCAACCGCCACGCACTTACTTGGACCACGTGCTACTCACTCACCTACTCACACAGTCCAACTGGGAACCTATCACTGCATGCCATAACGATGTCAATTTTTGTTCCGAACATTTTTGTAGGATTTTTTCCAATTCCGTTTTAGCCGCTAAAAAACCTGTCACAAATTACAACTCTCGTTCCAAGAAAATAAAACCATGGATTACGTCAGATTTAATCAAATTGATTAGATTCAGAGATAAGCTTAGCAAACAAGTAAAAAAACAACCCTTCAACCAGGAGCTTGTTATTCGCTATCAATACATTAAAAATAATTTGAGTAATTCTCTAAAAGTTACAAAAAGAAATTACTTTAGAAACAAACTAAATGAAACCAATAATAATCCAAAAACGTTTTGGGGGTGAATTAATGAAATTTCCGGTAAAGTCTGTAACAATGAGTCTTTTCCCATCGATAAATTTATTCCTGACGGTCGTGTAACCCCAGATAATTGTAAACAAGTTGCTGACGAGTTTAATACTTTTTTCTTCCATTGGGGTTAACTTGGCTAGAGTCATATATTCCAGCATTGACTCAATAGTGGATGACAATGACTTTACACATGAAAGCACATTCACTCTGAAAACTGTCACGGAAACTGAACTTAAACGCTACGTTTACAGACTGCGCGGCGGGTCGGCGCCTGGTTACGATGGCGTCTCGGCCGAAGTCCTGAAAGCCAACTTCTCCTTGGTTAACAAAAGATTGTTACATATTATTAATCCAAGCATTTCTTCTGGCACCTTTCCTGACTGTTTCAAACTAGCTAAAGTATTTCCTCTATTTCAGTCCAATGATATCTCTGACATGAACAATTAATTACAGCCGATTTCTATTCTGAGTGTTTTTCCTAAGGTTATTGAGAAGATAATTAAGGACCAATTAGTTACCTACTTACAGACGAATAATATCTTGAGCGAGCGTCAGTACGGGTTTCGCTTGGACAAAACTATTTCAGACGCACTTTTCGACATCAATAAAGACTTAAATTCTGCTATTTCAAGTAATGAACGCTCAATTTTAATTTTCTTAGATCTTAAGAAAGCCTTTGATTCAGTAGACCGGTCCAAACTATTTTCTAAATTAGAGGCGGTTGGTGTTAGAGGTGGTGCTCTCGGGTGGTTCAAGAGTTATTTGTCCAATAGATCACAATTTGTTTCAATTTTTAATTCACACAGTGACGCTCAGCCTGTTGATTACGGTGTGGTCCAGGGCAGCACACTTGGGCCTGTCTTATTTTTAATTTACATTAATAACATGGTAAAATTGGGCATTTTTGGTAAACTTTTTCTATTTGCTGACGATAGTTTAATTTTTGTTAAGGGTAAGACATGGAACGAGGTTCGTGACAAAGCCTTGCATGACCTCATGGTTACTAGATTGTGGCTTAATAAAAATATCCTCTCTTTGAACACTTCCAAAACTAAGTTCATGCCAATTTCCCTCAGTAATATTTCAGATTACAACTTACAAGATCTTATCATCCACACCTGCGGGGACTATCGCAGCACCAACTGCCTTTGTGAATCAATAGAGAAAGTGGAGTCCTACAAATATTTAGGAATATTTTTTGATTACCGTCTTAAATGGACTAGTCACATACAATTTCTAAATAAAAAATTTAGAAAATACATTTTTGCTTTTAGACAATTGAATCAAATCCTCAGTGAAAGGGAAATGAAAATGGCGTATTTTGCATTTGTTCAATCTCTTTTAACTTTTGGGGTAATAGTCTGGGGTGGATGTTTTAAAAGTATTTTAGAGCCTTTAAATATTACTCAAAAATCTATTTTAAAAATTGGATTTGTGAAACCCAGGCAATACCCGTCTGACACACTATTTCTAGACCTTTCTGTTTTAACCATTAGACAACTTTTTATTAAAAGCGTTTTAACCCATATCTTTGAAAATTTTAATAGTATTTTCCATGGAATTTCCCATTTGCATAATACAAGATTTTCAGTTAGAGTCGGAATTACATTAATAAAAATAAGTAAAACATTTCTACCACAAATTCCTATTACATAGCCCATGTTTTATACCGTAACATTCGCAGTTATTTTCAAGACCTTGATTTTTTCAACGCAACATCAATAAACATTTTTAAACGACGTGTTAAAGACTGGCTACTCAGTTTGAGTATGGACGAGGCCGAGCGCATTATCGCGCCAGATTATAGACGTTCGTGACTACCTACACTTGACTGCCACAGCTCTGTAGGCCTACTTTGGACCTCAGCCCTCCAGCCCGCCCGCGCTTCCTACCTCGAAGGACACCACGCCGCAGTGTAAAACATCTCTCTGTTGTCTAACATTTCCCCCTTTTTTATTAAATTTTTACGTTGTGATTAATTCATCCAGCCATCCTTCACATTTCACTCCAATTAATATTTTAATGTGCCATATTAAAATTATTTCCACCGGACGCAACCAAAGCCGACGCACAGGCTCCAGTGCCCATGTTGGCTTATTCCTAATATGTATTGTGTTTTGTTTCTGGTCATAAGCATTGCTATTTATTTATTTCTTTTTTTGTATTGTACTTTTATGATTGTATTACCGTATTTTTTTTCTTTTTATATATATACTACTATTATCTGCATTGTCATGACCTGTACTTTTATGGAATAAAGATCTTTCATTCATTCATTCATTCATTCATTTATTCATTTATTCATTCAATTATTATGTTTATTGTATAATATCTACTATATTAATGACGTGTGTCATTTTATTGATGAATTAATCAAAATAATGTCTAATCCATTTACCTGGTTTTACTGTCCTTTGCTTTAACTCAGGATCAATTAAGGTTCAACTGGTTTGTGATTTGAAACTTAAATGCACAGTTTCATTTTCATTGCTTATAAAATATATAAAAAATAGATAAACATCCTTCAGTAGTTAAAAGTTTTTGTGCAAAAAACTGACGCCATACATCTTATACTCCAAAACAATCCGTTTGTACGGGCATAGTTTTTTCGCTTCAAGGATTTTTGATTTTTTGATTGAATATGGGTGTTTTGGCCACCAGAAATCGATTGAAGCTGGTCCCATGTCTGGGAAAAATCCGGTTTTCGCGCTAGAGCACTTCAAAGTTCCCATGTTATCCTTATGGAGATTTTATTAATTGAACAAAAATCAGCTGATAACTGTAGATATAAACCAATGTGTTACATCTTTAACCTTTAGTTTATGAAAATTATACCAAACCAAAGTGCAGCACCCTTCGGCCTGGCGAGTGAGCAAAGCGAACGAGCTCGTCTTTAAAATGGAAGAGGGCAAGTGAGCGGAGCGAACGAGCTTTGTGTGAGAAAGCAAGTAATAATTTTACCGAGCTTAAGCTCGGTCCTCCTGGTACTTGAGACAAAAATGAAGACATGTTTCTTTAACAGGTTAAATTTGGCAGCTAGAAATTAGCAATTCTTAACACTGGAATAAAAAAAAACTGCCCGTCTCCTTTGGCAAAATCTGGATGTGGTGTTGCTTATTACATAGTATCAAATTCAACGAATAGGTATGTTTTCATTATTTAATGTATCGTTTTATTCTAAAATAGAATATCTTTGTGTATGATTATATCTGATTATGTCATATTAACAGCATTGCAATTGCTGGGCGACGCAAGTTTTTTACTTAAAAATAATAACAATCCATGGTATTAATAATTGTTTTATCAAAGTTAGATTTGCATACTATCCCGCTATCTATACTCTCTCTCATATCCATAGTATTTAATTAAAAGATTTCATATGGAGTATTTAATTATGTAGGTAAAAGCTCAATTTGTTGTTTCAATCAAAACATTAAAAATTAACTTAAATATTTTAATCCATACTGAAACACTTTAAATGGATTAGTTTAAATGTACTTCTATAAACATGTATGGTGCTTGAGTGATGTTGACATAAAATTTTGTCTATCATTGTCAGTACATGGGATTTTTTTAAAATATAAGATGTTAAAGTTAAATCAGCAAATGTTTACATAAAAAGATCCAATGAGGCAGATGAAAAGGGTTTTACACGCATCTCGATATCCTTCTCTTTCCCTTGGGAAGCCTTAGCTTCATACTATCAGATTTTCCAAAAGAAATGCATTTCGAAAATACGTGGTTTTTGGTAACAATACTAATTTTAAACTAGCAAGCTATTAATAAGATTATTTTAAGAAAGATTTTCAATATCTTTAACCTTAAATCGTCTAACAATGCCAATATTCAAACTCTCATTGTCAACATGTACACTTGATAATGCAAATCCTTGAGGTCCAATATAGTTGTTTGTGCGTAAGATTGGGACATGTAATATTCATGAGTGTCAAACCCTGTGTTTCCTCAGAGGACTAAT
This sequence comes from Neoaliturus tenellus, assembly GCA_030545055.2. Taxonomy (NCBI): domain Eukaryota; kingdom Metazoa; phylum Arthropoda; class Insecta; order Hemiptera; family Cicadellidae; genus Neoaliturus; species Neoaliturus tenellus. The sequence continues at coordinate 233,465,862 of CM061531.1, forward strand.
TAAATAGTTGGTCAATTATTTCCTAAACAACCCTTATACAAAATTTCCTTTGTGAACTTTAGAACCCGTTTATAATTTTGGGTTGCGGTATCTGTTATGTGGAATTACGACTAGCTAACATTGAATTGAATTGCATGATTGTATATATTTTTTATTTGTTAAGAAACTACAATACATTAAATTAACTTAAACACCAACCGAGGATTCTTTAATGATTAATAATAGTTTATGCATACAATTGAAGAGAATGGTGTTTAGATTTAAAGAATTTCCTTCGAACTCAAGTAAGTCATTTGAGTTACGTCATGTAACCCTTTTATTTAAAGCAAATCATTTTTTTATATGGGCGATAAAAAAATAAGTCATTTTATAATCAGTTATGCAATAGTCAGCCGTGAGAAGTTCATTGATATTTTTTTAGATTCATAGGAGTAATATGTCTACAGAACTAGAACCTTCAAATGAGAAAAAGGATGAAAGAAAATAAAAACAATAATAAAAGCTTAAGTAAATGACAAACTATGTAGAATATATTGAGTTATTATTTCAATTATCGCCATATCAGAGCACCGATCATTAGCTAGTAAACAGTCTTTGCACATACAGTACATGAATACAGTCAACGCTAAACGTTATTTATATTTTGGAGGATTTAAGTATTTTTACTGTTTGAAGTTATATAAACCGACTCGCCTTCGGCTCGATGGGGCTCCCCCCCCGATGCCCCCTTAGGGGTTGCCCTAAATTCGTTAAAAGCCTAAATTAATTTTTGTCATGTAGTCATAAATATAACGAATGAAGTTATAAGCTTGAAATGTCAGAGCTAAAAATACATGATTTCATAAAACTTAGTATTATTGGGTGAGATGTATAGGGCAAATAAAAAGTAATCAGCAAAAATATCAAGAAATAATGGAAAGCAATAGATGTGATAAAAACCACCAAGACCCCTAATAAAAAAAAGATAAACTCAAAAAATGCGATAGAACCCGCCGAAGACACCAACTATTCCATAAATATACTAATCACTACAAAATAAAATTGAGATATGTCAAATATTAGTTTATTACACAAGTATTCTACTTGCAACTTTTTCTACAAGATCTTTAAAGTTGTTTGTTTTTATTGTGCAGGATTATGATTAAGGTATTGTGGGAAGAATAGTTGTTTTCAATGAAATGGGTTTTAATTGAGGTATTGCAAAATTAAAATAATTGAAATTTTTCGGAAGCTAGTATAGGTTAGGATAAAATTTTTTCAGGTGATGTGTTTAGGGAAGAAAAGTTTCTATACAAAGAAGCATATAGACTGCAGTTGTAGTTGTTATTTGACTTTTTTTGTAAATTAACCAAGACAAAATTAAATTCCACAAGAAAATTAAAAACCCTTAAAATATGTTTAACGTCGGTAAAATCAAAAGTTCTAGGCAATTTCGTTTACTTGTATTTTAATACATTTTGTAGCGTGATGTTCAGTACTGTTTGAGTGCTAGTAATGCATTATCCATAAATCGCTCAAAGCCCTATGGTATAGATGGCGCAAAGTGGATAAACGTATTTATCTTATTATAATCTAAGGAAATTAACAGACTTACTTTTCATATATAAATTCAGTGAACTATGAAAAATCTTAATACAAAACTAACTACATAATATGAAACATTCAAACAATTGTATAACACATATTTTTCTAACATAAATATTGTGAATTGTTTATCTAATAATATTGGTTCTATTACTATATGCTGATGATTATGAATATATTATGCTGTATCAATATGAATAAAAATATAGGTAATTATAAACGTTTTGCAGTTTGTAATTAATATTACTAAATTAAGGTTTTTTTACCCAATTAATCATATGACACTAAACAATTCAACATACCCAGTATGCTTAATAATACATATAAAGTGATCATTATTTAATAAGATTAATCAGTTTATAATCATTTCCTATGTTTATAGTTTTTATTAACAATGTAATATGTGTAAGTAGTTCAATCAATCTTATATGAACGTAAGAAAATATACAAAATACTAATGTCAAAATGAGTTGTAAAACAAAATACATTTTTTTTCATGAATACAACGTTGATTTTAAATGATTAAATAAAAACTAATGTGTAAAGTGGATCGTTGAAGATTTAACACCATAATCGGCTTTGCATGTTGATTTTAATCTCTTTTGCATTACAATAAAATAGACGCAGTTATTGTTAGTTTTTCAGCTACTTACTAATGGATTAACAGAATTTACCAATGGGAACGACTAAATTTTATATTTTTTTTTTAAATTGCTTAACAGTTTTTTTAATATATAAAAAGATTTTATTGGCTTGTAATTCTTTTTATGATTTCGTATAAATACAAGACTACATAAACAAATAGGGATAATATTTAAGAGCTTAGTATAATAAAAGAAACTATTTACTATATTACACTATATGTACTAGTTCCAAGTGAATAAGTACATAAATAATTTAAGCATTTGATTAACAAAGTTACTGTAAAATTTACATTAATGTTTGCTTTAATTCTATGTAAGAAATGTACTATCACGACTTCGATTAGCTCCCTTGTTTTCTTATCCTTGTCACAAAACAAAAATTTCTATAATATACCGTAATTCCTTCCTCAACTAAACTCCTTTTCTATCGCTGCATTACTGGCAGTACCATATAGAGAATCCAAATTAAAAAGAAGTCTTCAGCTACAGCTTATCTATAATATATACAGCCGCATGTGTAACTGACTGACTGACTGACTCACTGATGATCTTAAAGTCCTGAAGCGACCGTTTAAGATAGAGACTTGAAATTTGGCATGGACATTCTTTGAGATTTTTCAATTTAGGAAAAATCATAAAACTACAACTTTTTAACTTTTAAACTATAAAAAAGGTAAACAATATAGATTTTTCGGTAACGTAGTTCAGCCGTATCAGCGTATATCGTCGCGTGGTATCGTAGATCACTTAGCAGGTTTAGTTCTCGCTTGTGTTTAAATGATGTCTTTTAACTACACCCGTGTTTGATACATGCAATGTAACCTCTTATTTAATATGAATTACGGTGTTAGGTGTTATGCTGCATTGAGAGCGGGTCACTTCACCAGGGACCTAGGGTTATACTCGTTATGATATATACAGTAATAATGATTAATTTGTAGCTAATGCAGCATATGCGCTATCTTGAATGTTTACTAAAGGTGAATTTTCTTCTGCTACTATGGATTAAATTCTCATGGCGGGTGGATAGTCGCTTAGTTCTCGCTTGTATTTAAATCATGTCTTTTAACTACACCTGCTTTCTTTCTGTTGAAAACTATCCCTCATATTTAACAAACCTTTATCCACTTGACTTCAAAACAACAATGAGATTGTGATGCATTGAAAGCTCGTTTTTTTATATTTTTACAAACATCATAAATACGTCGTAGGGAATTTTTAAATAACTGTTGAGCAGAAATAACAGATTTAAATGTTAGGTTCTCGTTTTGTTTCAATTTATTTTAGATTACTTATTCAAATTCACACGGGATTACTCTTCCGGCCGAATTTCGCATTGAATGGATTTTCTGTGAAGCTTGAGCCATGATCTTAACGTAACATACTTCGATTACTTTGTACAATACTTAATAGTTAATTATTATCTTTCTGTTTGATTTAGGGCAGTGTCTTATATTAGATTTTTTCACACTTAAAATTTGTTTTTGAGAATGTTTAAATAAGTGTTGAACAAACAGAACAGATTTAAATGTTAGGTTCTCGTTTCATTTCAATTTATTTTAGATTACTTATTCAAATTCACCCCATGTGAATCTCTCAGCCGAATTTCACATTCAATGAATTTTCTGTGTAGCTCGTGCCGTGATCTTAACGTTATATACTTCTATTACTTAGTACGATACTTAATAGACAGTTAATTATTATCTTTCTGCATTATTTATATTCAGTGTTTTATATTTTATTTTAATACACACTTAAAATATGTTTTTAAGAATTTTTAAACGGCTATTGAACAAAACTAACAGGTTTTATGAATAAGTTACTATCTCACAGGTCTAGATTTTATATTCTTATAATTAGTAGTTTGTAATAGTAGGGGTTTTTTGCGGATCTACCCGGTTTTTATTACTTCCTATGATTTTGTTTTCGTGTTATTTAATTCTTGTTTTCGCTTATTGATTTAAATGTTATTTGCTATTTCAGTAATTTAAATGTTTTTCTTCTATATCCTGAAATTTACAAGTTTTTATTTTTAATTAGTTTGTATCAGCCGATTCTTTTAAAATCGTGGTTGGCGATACTATATTTAGTTCAAATTGTATTTTTAATTTCTTACGTTTATTAACTAGAATAGCTTGATTTTGTATTATTTTAATAGCAATTTTCACACTTATGATTGGTTATTTTCTATTTTTTAGCATTATTGTTTTACTCTAATGGGCATATTCCATTATTTTTAAAATGTACGAAAATCTCATTTAAAAATACTTAATTTGGAATAATTTTGACCCATTACAATTTTAATGTGACGCATGTTAACTCGTTGACGTTTCATACTAAGTAGTTGGTGACGTGGAATAGTTAGCATCAAACATTTTAGTAGAGTTACAAGTAAATTAATAACTTAGCTTTTCAATACTTCGATTTTTATTAGTTTTTATTTTCCGATTCTTTTAATATCGTGGTTGGCGATGCTAGATTTGGTTTAAGTGTTACTTTCAATTTCTTTAGTTTATGCATTATTATAGCTTGATTATTTTATTATTTCAATAGTTATTTTCACATAGTCAATTATTTTATATTTTTTAGCATTATTGTTTTGCTATAGTGGGTACGTTAAATTTTTTTTATCTGTGAAAATTTAATTTAAAGATACTTAATTTGGATTAATGTTGCCTCATTGCAATTTTTCTGTGCCGCATCTAAAATCGTTGACGTTCCAGACCAAGTGGTTGGTAACGTGGAGGAGTTAGTATCACACATTTTTGTAGTAGAGCTACACGTAATTTAAAACTTAGCTTTTGAAAACTTCGATGGAACTAGCCTATTCAGTACTTTGGTGGAACTAGACAGTTCATTATTTGAGACTTTGTGAATGATTAACGAAATTAGTAAAATCAACTAGGGGGCATGGGGGCTAAGTGGTTGGTAACGTGGAGGAGTTAGTATCACACATTTTTGTAGTAGAGCTACACGTAATTTAAAACTTAGCTTTTCAAAACTTCGATGGAACTAGCCTATTCAGTACTTTGGTGGAACTAGACAGTTCATTATTTGAGACTTTGTGAATGATTAACGAAATTAGTAAAATCAACTAGGGGGCATGGGGGCTGAGCCCCGTGAAATATTTTCAAAGGATATTATTGTTATTATTATTATTATTGATTGTGAGTGGTGCGTATTAGCCCGTTTTGTTACTGTCTTCGCTGTCCAGTTAGTTGGTGGAATTAGCCTGTTCAATACTTGACTTTAAATTATTCTACAAATTTGGGGCAACCCTCTAAGGGGGCATGGGGGCGAAGCCCCCATCGAGCCGTAGGCGAGTCTATAATATATACAGCCCCATGTGTAACTGACTCACTCACTCACTTATGATATTAAATTCCTGAAGCGACCGTTTAAGCTAGAGACTTGAAATTTGGCATGAACATTCTTTGAGATGTTTCGATTTAGGAAAAATCATCAAACTACCAATTTCCAACTTTTAATCTATAAAAAAAGGTAAAAAATATAGATTTGTCGGTAACGTAGTTCAGCCGTATCAGCGTATATCACCGCGTGGTATCGTAGATTACTTTGCAGATTTAGTTCTCGCTCGTGTTTAAATGATCTCTTTCAACTACACCCGTGTTTATAGTCATGAATGTTTTGGGTAGACAACGGTGTTCCGATGCACCGAGAGCGTGTTATTTCACAAGGGTAATACTCGCTTTGATTTATACAGTATTTATGTCTAAACACTACAAATTTTCAACTTTAAAATTATAAAAAATCCTAAAAAGACGAGGTTTTAGTAAGGAAGTACGTTGGTTCTTAAAGATGTCGCTTGGAGCTCTATTATAGTCGCTTAGTTCTCGCTTGTATTTAAATGATATCTTTTAACTGCACCTCTTTCCAAAAATTATTCCCAATTCGTCGCATAGTTGCTTGCGTATGGTTTTCCCTCTGACAGCTGTGTTATTATTGAAAATGAAGGTTACTGAATCGATAGCGTATCTTTACAGTCAGGTAATGTCCGCTTTGATTTCTATATTAATTGCAAAACATATTTTAGGTCTTATTACATTTTCTAGACTTAAGTTTTCTCATGATGGAAAATTTTCTTGTAGGTTTTTGCACAAAAAATTACCTAATACAGTAATATAACTTAATTTTCTACTATTTGTATGCTGTCTCTCTATATGAATCCCCAGATTGAATATAGCGCTTCAGTTGATAGTTCTGGTGCAGTTTTACTTTGAAGAGTTGAACGTGTCCCAACACGTTTGACATTTGGTCTTTGACCTATTTGCTGCTGTCCAATCAGGCTTAAATTTTAGTTTAGGAAACGATCGAACATATTAAGTTAGGGAACGATTGAAATTTCCATACTTACCTTCGCTAACGTTTACCTACTTCCGACGTTTTTTTAGATCATCTACATATCTGATGACCCATCAGGCTGAGAAATATTATAATAACCAATTGAATTAAACTCAATAGTAATTTTTCTCGCTGCCACTTTGTCCGTCAAACTTCCTCAATGAAGCGCTCTCACCTAAAGTCTCGATTAACCCTATTATTGTTGTAATTGAAAACTATTCTATGCTTATCAATTATTGTAACTCTTTCAGTATATTTTAATTTAACCAATAATCTTTTTTTGGCTATTATTTCACACTTGTTTTTTTTACTACCATTGGTTGAAAATGCATAATGTACGCCGATTTTATGGTTCTTAAGCTGCAACTTTCTTCATTTTAAGACTATATAAAGACATATTGATATAGAGACCCTCCTCACAGTTCTTCCCGAGCTAGGGCCTTTCTTCTCATCTTTCAGGTCTTAGCTCACCGTCTTTATTCTTTCCTGAGCTAACCTTGCTCACCTTCTTGTTTTCGACCCCGAATCAAGGGTGTCTTTCCACCTTCTTTCGACCGGCGCATGCTGGGGGGTCCTGGGAGTGTCCCTGTTGTGTTGCAGGGACTGATGTGTGCCTCGCACTGCCGATGGTCTCCTCCAGTGTGTCGTCAGAAGCCAGCCGCTTCGGACCTTAGTCAGGGAGTGCGGCATGGATGCAGGGATCGGACTCTGCATTGCCACGGTGCGACCCCCAGCACGTCCGGCACATTTTGTGTATCGGTGCTGGGCAAACGGAGGTTCGGGCCCCGGAGTCCCGGGGTAGGGGTGTCTTATCTCCTACGGGGGGTAGACCTCCGAGGGTGTACCCGCTCTCGACCGATGAAGGGCCGCCTCTTGCCGCACGATGCGCTGGTGAAACAAAAGTATGGATTTTAAAATGCAAAACACGAACGATGATGAGATAGAGCAGGCCGCCTTTAAGCGCAGCTCAAGACTGCAGAGGTCTCCGACCTTGAACACTGGAACGCCGACGAAGGGTATTAAAACCACCCCCCCGCCGATGCCATTCAAGGCTCTTGGTGGTGTCGGATCGTCGTCCAAAACCGGACAGAAGAAGGAGGAGATCGGTATGGCGATGGAGGTGGCCGAGCCGGCAACACCATTAGCCAATATCCAAGGGATTCCTCCCAGGAAGAGCCCTCTTCGTGCGGCATTCGAGCTGCAAATGCTTCGTCAGCAGCAGGACGACGCCCACGAGGAGGAAGACTCACTTCTGAAGAAGATGAAAGCTCTTTTGAAGGAGATGGCCAAGGCCCTCTTAATTCAAAAGAACGTGAACAAGGCGATAAAAGAGGGGATCCCGAAACTCGAAGATGCTCTAGAAGAAATCGAGGAATGCCGGAAAATCAGGCTAAAGGCAGTGAAGCAGGAGCGCGATGTCACGAACCGAGTCATCTCTGCTTCGCCTCAAGCTCACCTGGCTGAGTCCCAGACTCAAGCCAGAAAGCGAAAGAAGAGGCAGAGCGGTTCTTCGCCTGGAAGCCCTGAGCTTGTCGAGGTGGACTCGGTGCCGAGACCGGTTTTTGTCACTGCGGCATCGCAGACATCTCCTGTCCAGGCTACTGAATCCGCCCCGGGCGCTGCCGTGATTCCAGCGGCTACTCCTGCAGAGTTTCCTGCTCCGGCGGCTAATCCTGACTTGGCAGCAAACTCTGCCTCAACACCTTTGGGGGGCTGGAAGACGCGCCTGTCTAAGAAAGAAAGGAGGAGGCAGAAGCAAGCGGAGGCGGCTTCGAAAAGTGCGTCGAGGGTGGAGCGGACGCAAGTCTCGAAACCGGTTGGGGAGGCCTCTGGCAAGTCTGTCAGAAAGCCTAAACAACCCAGGCCTAAGAAGCCCAGGACAGAGGCAATCTTGATCAAGCCTTTAGGGGGGCGATCTTTTGCCGATGTTCTGGGTCAGATTAGATCGCAGGCCAAACCGGAGGAGACCGACACCGTTATCAAGTCTATTCGGCGAACCCAGAACGGGGATGTCCTCCTCGAACTGGGGAAGTCGAGTGACAATATCGGTTTTGCCGCTTCCCTCAAGACTGCACTTGGGGACAAAGGCTCAATCAAGGCCCTAGAACCGAAGTGTTCGGTCGAGATTCGGGACCTTGATGCCCTCTCCACCGAAGAGGAGGTGACCCGTGCGATCCAGGTGGCACTCCCGGAGATACCAGCTGATGGAGTGAGGGTATGGCTAACAAAGCCCAACCGAAGTCAACTCCGGATGGCTGTTGCTGAAATGGGCGAAAAGCACGCCAATAAGCTGCTTAGCCTTCAGCACCTCAGAGTCGGTTGGGTCAGTTGCAGGCTCAAACGGAGGGTGGTAGTTTCGAGATGCTTTCGCTGTCTCGGTTTCGGCCACTCCTCCCGAAACTGTAAAGGGCCCGACAGGAGTGCCAACTGCTTCCAGTGTGGAAGCCAGGGCCACAAACGCAAGGAATGTTCCTCGAGCCCCTCCTGCTTCCTCTGCAAGGATTCAGGCTCCAGTGCCCTCGGTCACTTACCCGGGTCTGGTCAGTGCGGTGCCTTCAGAGCCGCACTTGAACAGGCAAAAGGCAGCGGCCGGTAATTCGCATCCTCCAGGCCAACCTTCATAGATCCTGGGGAGCTGATAACCTTCTAGATCAGCTCGCCCTAGAACTTGGTGCTGACGCGCTCCTTATCAGCGAACAGTATCGGGACAGAGACCCAAACATTTGGATCTCGGACAGCCTCGGTACTGCTGCATTTTGGGCACGTAATACACGAGATGTCTTGGTGCGGAGTCACGGGCGCGGCCGAGGATTCGTCTGGGTTCGGTGTGGGGACGTGACTATCTTCAGTTGCTACCTCACACCCAACGAGGCCGTCCAGGACTTCCGCGACAAGATAGATAACCTAGAGGAGTGCGTTCTCGGCACCACCGGGCATGTCGTCGTTGGTGGCGATTTCAATGCCAGGGCCGTCGATTGGGGAATGCCCTCTACCAACTCCCGGGGGAAATACATCCTGGATTTCATCGCCAGGGCCGGTCTTGTCGTCCTCAACCAGGGCGACACACCTACTTTTCGGCGCCCCGGGCAGAGAGGCACGATCCCCGATGTCACCTTTGCGTCTGAGTCGCTCCTTCCGAGGATCTCTGGCTGGAGGGTTGTGGAGGACTACACGGGTAGCGACCACCAATACGTCGTGTTTGACCTGCATGATCAGGCAAATCGTCGAGTTTCCGCATCTCGGGAAGGGCCACGCCGGTGGAACACCAACAAACTGGACGTGGTCAAGTTCACCGAAGTCATCTCTCGGGGAGCGCAGGGGAATCCTGGTGAGGCTGGGGCCGAGGCACTAGTAACATCCACGATGGAACTGATCGTCTCGGCCTGCGACCAGTCTATGCCGCGAAGGAAACCCCGACGCGACAAACAACCCGTTTACTGGTGGACTGAAGAGATTGCGGAACTCAGAAGAACATGTTTAAGAACTAGACGAGCCGCCACAAGAGCGAGAATCCCCGCAGACAGAGTTCGTAAGTCGGAGGCCTATAAAGCTGCGAGAAAATCTCTCCGCCAGGCGATCAACAGGAGCAAGGCGAATAGCTGGAGGAGACTTCGTGACGACGTTGATTCCGACCCCTGGGGCCTGGGTTACAAACTTGTAACACAGAAACTCGGCGCCCGCTCTCCACCTTCCATCATGGAGGGCGCCACCATGGGGAGGATCGTCGCTGCGTTGTTTCCTGAACATCCACAGCGACCGCCGGTTGACTTCGGACGGGTAGAGGACGTTCCACTCTTCACTTTCGAGGAGCTAGAAACCTCCGTTCTCTCCCTGAAGAGCAACAAGGCTCCTGGCCCGGACGGGATTCCCAGTGAGGCTTTAAAGAAAGCATTTTTAATCAACGCTGACTTGTTGATGAGAATGTACAATGCCTGTTTGGTAGAAGGGGTGTTTCCGGCTCCCTGGAAAACAGCCAGGCTTGTACTGATCAGCAAGGGCAAAGGTGATCCCGAGCTGCCGCCGTCCCACAGGCCTCTCTGCATGTTGGACACGGCTGGAAAGCTGTTCGAGAAGCTGATCCGTTCCCGCCTGACTTCTGCCGTGGAAGCTGCCGGGGACTTATGCCCCCGTCAGTACGGCTTCAGAAAGGGACGGTCAATGATCGACGCTGTCACCGAAGTTCAGAGAGCTGTGGAGAGAGCCGAGAGCCACAACCATTTCTCCCGCCGAGTAGTGCTTCTTGTTACGCTTGATGTCAAGAATGCCTTCAACTCTGCGAGGTGGGTCGATATGCTGGATGCGCTTCGCAACACCTTTCGTATTCCTGCATATCTGTTGCGGCTCATCGAGGATTATCTACGCTCTCGAAGCCTGATTTATGACACGAGGGACGGAACGCGGACGATGGAAGTCACTTCTGGTGCCGCACAAGGTTCAATACTCGGCCCGGATCTCTGGAACGTTGCCTATGACAGCCTCCTGAGGTCCGAGATGCCTGAGGAAACCACTTTGGTTGGGTACGCCGATGACGTCGCAGCTCTCATTGCTGCACGCAACGTTGAGCTGGCCCAACTGAAGTTGAACCGAGTTATGCGGGTGGTCAACAACTGGATGTCCGATCACGGTCTCTCACTTGCTCTCAGTAAGACGGAGATCGTGATTCTCACGAAGAAGAGGATCGACACCGTCGTCCCGTTTCGAGTGGGAAGGGAGGTGGTCACATCAACTCGTGCCGCCAAATACCTCGGGGTTATGGTGGACACCAAGTTAAGCTGGAGGGATCAGATCTTCCGTACGGCGGACAAGGCCGCTAAGGTAGTGACTTACCTTAGTAGGCTGATGGCCAATGTCGGGGGTCCCCGATCCAGCAGAAGACGTCTGTTGATGTCCGCGGTCCAGTCCGTGCTTCTTTACGGGGCAGAGGTGTGGGCAGGCGCTCTAGATAAGGAGTGCTACAGGTTGCGACTCGCCCGGGTTCAGCGTCAAGCTGCGCTCCGAGTGTGTTCCGCCTACCGGACAGTGTCCGAGCCTGCCGTCCTGGTGGTCGCCGGAGTCATCCCTGTCAAGCTCTTGGCAGGGGAGAGGAAAGCGATTTATCAGAGACAAGGCGAGATCGGCAAGGACACGGCAAGAACAGAAGAGCGCTCCCGAACCTTCCAGCAGTGGCAACACAGCTGGGAGCACGACACCCGAGGACGATGGACTGCGCGACTTATCAAGCAGGTCCAACCATGGGTGGAACGGCGGCATGGGGAGGTGGACTACTACCTGACCCAATTTTTCACAGGTCACGGCTATTTTCGGTCGTACCTGAACCGGATGGGAAAGACCGGTTCACCGGACTGCATTTATTGCCCGGGTGTTCCCGACGATGCGGAACACACATTCTTCCGCTGTCCCCGTTGGGAAGGGCCCCGCCTGGAGGCCACACAAATCTTTGGTGTATTTTCGGTGGACTCGGTCTGCCAAAAGATTTTGGAGGATGAGGGCAACTGGGATTGTTTGTCACAGTTCGTCCGGGGCATCCTCCTGGGAAAGAAAACCGATCTGGACCGCGAAGTGGCCCAGATCCCTTGATCGAGCGGCTGGATAAGGAGCGAGCCCCACGGGCGTAAGCCAAATTTAGGCCTAGCCTGACGTAATGTGACAAACAATTCCAGGTTAGATTCCTAAAGAGTAGAGGAGGTTTTTTAGTGGGTAAACCCGTTTTTTGGGGAGCCCCACACTACAGGCTGGCCACCTGTGTGCGTAATGCATTTTTCCGCCTCTCCCTCAAAAAAAAAAAAAAAAAAAAAGACTATATAAAGACTTTAAGACTTCATTATTATAGTACCTAATATCCTGTGATCTATTACATATTACTAGGGCTCTATTTTTATTAATTTTCTGAACTGATATATATAACATTTAAAATTGTTAAATTAATAATTGCTGATTTTGAATGATAAAATTGTTATCGTTTCTTTATATTGTACATATATGATTCCTGCGTTTCTTGGCCACCCCGTGGCGGAACTGAAGCATCTTAGCCTATACCATATATATATTTTTTTAATTTCAAATATCTTGATTTTGTCCATTTTTTCTTCTATTACATACAGCAATCCTCTGTATAAACTTATAATTTTATTGCACTTTTATCTTTTCAGAATACAGCTATTACCTCAATCATGTGCAATCAAAAAACGTATCCCCAAATTTTTACACAACTACTTTTGAGCATGACTATTTACATATTCATTTATATTTCACAACTCCAATATGTTTTTAACGAATTAAGGGGAACTAGGGAGTGGGATTAAACCATGAGCCGTGGGCAAATTTCAAAGCTTATTATTATTTATTGTGAGTAGTGTGTACTGACGGCTTCTGTTACTGTCGTTGGAGTTGAGCCCTCGACTAGCCTGTTGATTATATGAGGTTTTCACAGTAATTTACGGAATTGGGGCAACCAATTATTGGGTTGGACCCTCCATCAAGCATAACACCTAGAATATTTCCATAAATAATATCTATTTCACAGCTCATTTTTTTGAACTATTTACTAAGGAGGGGTATTAAAACCTACTAATAGGAGATTATTAAAGCTTTTTTTACTGTTAATTGTGAATTTAGAGTATTAGATGGTTTTGTTACTGTCTTGGCTGTTCAGATCTTGTGTGGAACTAAACTATTTCAAACTTGACTTTTTATTAATTCAAACTAGGGGGCAACTCCTAAGGGGGCATGGGGGCGGAGCCCCCATCGAGCCGCAGGCGAGTCTAAATTATATACTCCCGAATGTGTAACTGACTGACTCACTCATCGGGGTATCAGAAATTCGTCAAAAGTCGGTAATGTAGATCTCCTATATATTACTTACTACAGAGTGATTCCCAAGCGAGAACTAAACTTACCGACCTGTATTATTGAGAAAATTGCCAACATACTGGGAGTCGCGGATTACCGAAACACTCTTTTTAAGAAATTTTATAACATTAACCAATTGTGCCTTTATAGGTAAAGCGGTCTATCCACCGAGAGTAATTTCAATGTACAGGGTGTATCTGAAATTACCTCTCCAGACCGGAAGTCACTGATGTCAAATACTAACTCTCACATTAAATAATTTTTTTTTAGTTTTACACGGTTTTTAAGAAAACTTTACAATTTGATCTTGTACGCGTAATTTTAGCAGTTTATTGAATATTTGAGGTTAAAATTTAGATTTTCCTCATTCTTCTCTGAGCATTTTAGGTTAAGCAAAAATGTCTCGGCACAAAAATGTCTTAGACTCTTTTAAATGCGTTTCCAACAAAAATTGTCAGTTTGGTCCAAAAAGTTTTTTTATTAAATTTACAACATGTCGGAGATTAATGAACATGTATTTAAATGTTTAGTAAAACTAATCACGTGATAATTGATGTTTTATGATGGTATATTATTTTAAATGAGGTTCTTAGACATTTACATGTTTGGTAAGTTCTGTTATATGTAAAATGTTCAGACATAATATACGTTAAATTTTCCCCAGTTAAAAAAAATAATGTCATGCTATTTATTATTCTAAATCAGTATGATTAGGGTTTAAAATATTAAATTTTAAAGTTGCTTCAAAATTACGTCTGGTCCCCTCTGTATTGAAATCAGTGTCAATCAACAGAGCAAAATGTGTTTACCTACAACGGCACAATTTGTTTTTTTATTTTTTTATTTTAAAAGATATGCCAGGTTGGTATGGGACACCCTGTAAGACAGTATCATATTTGCACGATAGTCCTCCCAAAAATTGGTTCTTTATTTGGGATGGCACTTAATTTCTAACGAACTCATTAGGAAGTACATCATTGACTTTACCTGATAGCATGCTAATTTAAATTTTACAATTCAACAAAAATTTTAACTAAAATAGCAGATTACACAATTGATTTATCTTTTAGTGCGTAATAAATTAATGTTTAGTTTAAAAAGGTGGCAGTACAGTATTTTCATTTAAAATAAAAAAGCTTTTTTATTTCCTGCCCCAGAAAACTATCTGATTTCAAAATTTAGCGACCAAACATTTTTACCCAAAATAAATATGACATTATTTTTTTTCTACTCTAGCGGCCAAATTATAACATCTGAGGCAATCCTCGCGAACATCTCTCAAGTTACTACAAGTTTGGTTCAATGAATTTTCGCCCCCCAGTCCACACAATTAAACATAATTAAATGTTTATTTATTTTTGTGGGGAATTTTATCCCATGTAGACGTAATTTTACAACTACTATAATATTTTACTCAGAACCTCAACTTTGCACATAGACATATCTTGCACAGTACCAATATCAATTAAATTATCAAACTTAAAAATTATCATGATGATTTTCAATATCACGTATTCTTCTTTTGAAAGTGAGTCGGAACGAATTGCTATATCAAGCAACTGATTGTTTTACTTTGATTGTTATTTACTGACCTGGTCCTACGGCTAAAACATACGTCCTTTGATGTGTATGGTAACTTTAATATTTTAACCATTATTTAACATACTTTTGTTAGTAACTACTGTATTATTGTATTTAGAAACTTGAAGGTTTTTTATTTGCCTTGACAGTAATTTTTTAGGAAATTAGGTAAATTTAAAGTTTTACATTATTAAAAACTGAAATGAAGGAATTGTAATGAATGCCAATATTACATTATGTATTTATCATTGTATGTTCAATATTACTGGATCGTTATGTTATTCCCTGGAATTTCAACACAACTAATTGAAGGATAGTAACTGAATAGTATTTTTGTAAATAAAAGGGGTTTTTGGCAAGTTTTATTCGCTTTGTTAAGATTTTAAATTATTTGGTTTAAAGGAATTTTTCATTGTTTTCGATGATCTACTGCACATTTTTATGCAGTTTATCCATTTAATTTTTTCATATATTTATTTATATGAATTTTATAATTTTAACTAAATACTTATACAATACCTACATACAAAATTTATTCACAACTCCATTAACCTTTATAGAATTCGGGGGAATTAATGAAGGAGGTTTGGAGAAAGAGTGTCTGAAAACGAGCCGTAGGCGAATATATTTTCATTCCTTAGATTGAGTTAGTTGCACAAGTTCAAATTTAGGTTACTTCTGCAGTCGTGGGAGTTAATATATGTTATAAATAAACTTACAAACACATTTATTTTGCTCATTTACAAACACTTATATTCATATGTAATCTGTTCATTATATGCGACTTAAACAACAATTAACGAGTTTCTGGGCAAACCCCTGAGGGGGCATGGGGGCGGAGCCCCCTTCGAGCCGCAGGCGAGTCTATAATATATACAGCCCCATGTGTAACTGACTCACTCACTCACTCACTCACTCACTTATGATCTTAAAGTCCTGAAGCGACCGTTTGAGCTAGAGACTTGAAATTTGGCATGAACATTCTTTGAGATGTTTAAATTTAGAAAAAATTATAAAACTACAACTTTTTACTTTTAAACTATAAAAAATCTAAAAAATATAGAATTGTCGGTAAAGTAGTTCAGCCGTATCGGCGTATATCACCGCGTGGTATCGTAGATCACTTAGGAGATTTAGTTCTCGCTCGTGTTTAAATGATCTCTTTCAACTACACCCGTGTTTGGTTCCAGCATTGTATTTTCTAGAGATAAGAACGTCTTTTAATGGACGACGGTATGTGAGAGTGGGTCATTTCACTAGGGTAATACTCGCTGTGATTTATACAGTAATAATGCCCAATTCAACATGTGCGCTATATTGAACGTTTACCAATGGTGAATTTTTTTCTCCTATTATGGACGAAATTCCCATGGCCGGTGAAAGTTTACACATACATTTTCATTTACTGTTTTAGTGATGTTCGGTGTTCACCTCTGACAAAGTAAAATTTACACATTCAAATTTAGATTTCATTTTATTTTCATATGTAACAATTAAGTTACATTAGATGTGTCCCACTTGTAATGACTTTTAAAATTTAAAATGTAATTTAAAACAACTTTACAATTTAATCTTGTACGCATAATTTTAATGGTTTAGAGAACATTGGCGATTGAAATTTAGATTTTTCCTATAAGAATAACATGGAAAAATTTGGAAATCTTCTCCGATTATTTTTGGTTGAACAAACATGTCCCAGCTCAAACATGTCTTAGACTCTCTTTTAAATGTTTCCAATACAAATTTTTAGTTTTGTCATACCTTTTTCATAGAAATAACAACATGTTGGAGATTGTCGTAAATGTGTGGAATTGTTAAACTAATGACGTGATAACTCATGTTTTGTAATGGAATATTATTTAAAATAAGGTTCTTAGACATTTTCATGCTTAGCCAGTTCAGCAGACTGGGTAATTGTATTATAACCAATAATAATAACTAAACCCAAATCCAAAAGTTTGACTTATATTTGCACACACACAACCCGTTTAAAATATCTTTGTTTCTTTAATAATTGTTGTAATTAAAAGTTAGGTAGACTAATTTTCTGTAATTATTAAAACCCTAAAATTGATCCAAGAATTCTTCTTTTGGCCATTATTGTTTATTTTGATATTGTTTGCATTTTCTTTTTAGTTAATATGGTATTTTTAATGTATTTAATTTATATATTGTAGTTGCTTGATCAATTTTATCATTTGTATGATTTATTTACCCTTTTATTGATTTTTTCTAAGTGCCAAGTAACTCCTCGGGACTAATTTGTAGCGTATTTTAAACATTTCATAATGGCAGGTTTCTTTTCTAGAAACCAAAATATTTATCTTAAAAAATGGGATTGCATCGTATTGATTTTGTCACACCATTCAAAACTCCAGTATTACTATGATTTTTTTTCTAGATACAGCCTAACTTAATCAATGTTTTTACACATAATTTTAACTTACTAGGCTACTCCTAACTATAACAATAACCAAACTGTTATAACTAAAACTTAAAATTTTACAACTTTTTTAAAATTGAATTTAATACAGAAAAGTTACAATATTTATTTTATTTTTGATATTACAATTTATTAAAAATAAACCTCTACAAAATTCATATATTTATCTGAGTAAAATTTATTTCAAACTTGATAATGGCAACTATATTTAATCTTATAAGTAATGTACAATTTTTTTCCTATAAATCGATACAAGTCTCACATAAAGATACTTAAGTCAGATTAAACGTTTGGCCCTTTACTTTCTCTCTGTGCCGTACCTAACTCCTTGTCGTTGTAGACAAAGTGTGGGGGTGGAGGCATAGAGGAGACTGCCTGGTGTGTATTTTTTAGGGATTTGCAATTATGTACAGACACAGGGTTCCTGCCCTTCCCGGCTTCATTGTGGGGCAAACTATGTATGCCAGATGCAACTCTTAAGGGAAGGCTAACTTAGGAGAACTTTTCTATAACTATAACAATAACCACAAAAATGAGGGGAACTAAGAAAGGGGTTAAAAAAGAGCCGTAGGTTATTCTGTGAACACGACGGGGGGTATTGGAGTTTAGCCCTCAACTAGCCTCATTGCACGGGGGTTTACAATAATCACGAAATTGGGGTAACCAATTAGGGGGTTAACTCTCCATCCAGCAAAACACCAAGAATATTTTACATATTTTTACATTAATTATTATAACTTAGCAGCTCAAATCTTTTTAACGAATTTTAACTACAAAGGGTTATTTAAAATGATTCATAGGAAATTTTCAAAGCTTTTTTTACTATTTATTGATTGTGAATTTTGAGTTAACTGCCCGGTGTTTATATTTAATATTGATTTGTAAATATGTACATATATGGTTCCTACGTTTCTCGGAATCCCCGTGGCGGAACTGGATCCGCCAGATTGCAACATTAAGCGCTGGCTAACTAACAGAGAAACATTGTTACTTGAAGTACTACAATAAACTCACAACACCTGAGATCGAATTATCTTGACCTAAACTATACTTTTAAACAAATTTCAATTATTTTGCAACTCATAAAATAAACTTTTATTCCACTCCTGTTCTTTCCACAACTCCTTAATTAAATATATCATCACCTGAATTTTCACGAAAGCCACATAAATAACTAGAATATTTATTTAATAACTTTATTTTATAACTATTATTTCAAAACTCTCAATATAATATTTTAACTAATAATTTTAGTTTTCAAATAGTAGGGGTCTTTCATGGACTATTCTTTTTTCATGATACACCAATTAATTCAGTCATATTCGCATCAAAAACTTTTCAACAGTACCGATATTGAGCATAATACCTAGATTATTTACATGATTATTTATTATTTCACGACTATCAATTATATTTTTTAACGAATTAAGATGAATTAGGAAGGGGGTTTAAAAACCGTAGACGATTTTCAAAGCGTTTTATTATTATTATTGATTGTGAGTAGTGTGTATAAGACACTTTAGTTACTGTCTTGGCTGACCCGTTCTTCGGTTGGAACTAACCTTTTAATATATACAGCCCCATGTGTAACTGACTCACTCACTTATGATATTAAATTCCTGAAGCGACCGTTTAAGATAGAGACTTGAAATTTGGCATGGACATTCTTTGAGATGTTTCAATTTAGGGAAAATCATAAAACTACAACTTTTTTACTTATAAATTATAAAAAAGGTAAAAAATATAGATCTGTCGGTAACGTAGTTCAGCCGTATCAGCGTATATCACCACATGGTATAGTAGATCACTTTGCAGGTTTAGTTCTCGCTTGTGTTTAGATGAACTCTTTCAACTACACCCGTATTTGATGTTTCCTGATTAACATAAACGTCTTAAGTAGACCACGGACTTTCGATGCATAGAGAGCAGTTTATTTCACCAGGGTATTATTCGCTCTGATTAAAGCAGTATATATACCCAAAAACTACATATTTTCAACTTTCAAATTATAAAAATTTCTAGATTATAAAAATTTCGAGGTGTACGAGGGAAGTACGTTGGTTCTTAAAGATGTCGCTTGGAGCGCTATTATAGTCGCTTAGTTCTCGCTTGTATTTAAATGATATCTTTTAACTACACCTCTTACCTACAATTATTCTCAAATGGACGCATAGTTGTTTGCGTATGGTTTTCTCTCTGATTGCTGTGTTATTATTGAAAATTAAGTTTACTGAATCGAAAGCGTATCTATACTTTCAGGTGATGTCCGCTTTGATTTCTATATTAATTGCTAAAGATATTTTAGGTCCTATTACATTTTCTAGACTTTAGTTTTCTCATGCTGGAAAATTTCTTGTAGGTTTTCGCACAAAAAATTACCTTATACAGGATTATAACTTCATTTTCTACTATGTATATGGTGTCTCTCTATATGAATCCCTAGATTGAATATAGCGCTTTAGTTGATAGTTCTGGTGCAGTTTTACTTTGAAGAGTTGAACGTGTCCCAACACGTTTGATATCCAGTCTTTGACCTATTTGCTGCTGTCCAATCAGGCTTAGATTTTAGTTTAGGAAACGATTGAACATATTAAGTTTTAGAAGATTGAACTTTCCATTCTTACCTTCGCTAACGTTTACCTATTTCCGACATTTTTTTAAGACCATCTACATATCTGATGATCCATCAGGCTGAGAAATATTATAATAATCAATTGAATAAACTCAATAGTAATTTTTCTCGCTGCCACTTTGTCCGTCAAACTTCCTCAATGCAGTGCTCTCACCTTAAGTCTATATTAACCCTCTTATTGTTGTAATTGAAAACTATTCTATGCTTATCAATTATTGTAACTTTTTCAGTATATTTTAATGTAACCAATAATCTTTTTTGGCTATTATTTCACAATTGGTTTTTTTACTACCATTGGTTGAAAATGCATAATGTACGCCGATTTTATGGTTCTTAAGTTGCAACTTTCTTCATTTTAAGACTATATAAAGACTTTAAGACTTCATGATTATAGTACCTAATACCCTGTGATCTATTACATACTACTAGGGCTCTATTTTTATTAATTTTCTGAACTAATATATATAACATTTAAAATTAATTGTTAAATTAATAATTGCTGATTTTGAATGATAAAATTGTCATCGTTTCTCTAGATGGTACATATATGATTCCTGCGTTTCTTGGCCACCCCGTGGCGGAACTGAGGAATCTTAGCCTATACCATATATTTTTTTATTTCAAATATCTTGATTTTGTCCCTTTTTTCTTCCATTACATACAACGATCCTCTATATAAATTTATAATTTTATTCCAATTTTATCTTTTCAGAATACAGCTATTACCTCAATGATGTGCAATCATAATCGTATCTCGAAATTTGTACACAACAACTTTTGAGCATGACTTTACATATTCATTAATATTTCACAACTCCATTATATTTTTTTAACGAATTAAGGGGAACTAGGGAGTGGGATTAAACTGTGAGCCGTGAGCAAATTTCAAAGCTTATTATTTATTGTGAGTAGTGTGTATTGGCGGGTTCTGTTACTGTTGTTGGAGTTGAGCCCTCAACTAGCCTATTCATTGTATGAGGTTTTGACAGCAATTGACGGAATACGGAATTGGGGCAACCATATATTGGGTTGGACCCTCAAACAAGCTTAACACCTAGAATATTTACATAAATAATATTTATTTCACAGCTCATTTTTTAAAACTATTTACTATGGAGGGGTATTAAAACCTACTAATATGAGATTATTAAAGCTTTTTTACTACTGAATGTGAATTTAGAGTATTATATGGTTTTGTTACTGTCTTGGCTGTTCAGATCTTGTGTGGAACTAAACTATTTCAAACTTGACTTTTTATCAATTCAAACTAGGGGGCAACTCCTAAGGGGGCATGGGGGCGGAGCCCCCATCGAGCCGTAGGCGAGTCTAAATTATATACTCCCGAATGTGTAACTCACTCATCGGGGTATCAGAAATTCGTCAAATGTCGGTAAAGTAGATCTCCTATATATCACTTACTACAGAGTGATTCCCAAGCGAGAACTAAACTTACCGACCTGTATTATTGAGAAAATTGCCAACATATTAAGAAATTTTATAACATTAACCAATTGTGCCTTTATAGGTAAAGCGGTCTATCCACCGAGAGTACTTCAATGTACAGGGTGTAAATGAAATTACCTCTCCAGACCGGAAGTCACTAATGTCAAATACAAACTCTCACTTGAAAAAAATTTTTTAGTTTTACAAGGTTTTTAAAAAAAACTTTACAATTTGATCATGTACGCGTAATTTTAGCAGTTTATTGAATATTTGAGGTTGAAATTTAGATTTTCCTCATTCTTCTCTGAGCATTTTAGGTTAAGCAAAAATGTCTCGGCACAAAAATGTCTTAGACTCTTTTAAATACGTTTCCAACAAAAATTGTCAGTTTGGTCCAAAATGTTTTTTATTAAATTTACAACATGACGGAGATTAATGAACATGTATTTAAATGTTTACTATAACTAATCACGTGATAATTGATGTTTTATGATGGTATATTATTTTTAATGAGGTTCTTAGACATTTACATGTTTGGTAAGTTCTTCCCTAGTTAAAAAAATAATGTCATGCTATTTATTATTCTAAATCAGTATGATTAGGGTTTAAAATATTAAATTTTAAAGTTGTTTCAAAATTACGTCTGGTCCCCTCTGTATTAAAATCAGTGTCAATCAACAGAGCAAAATATTTTTACCTACAACGGCACAATTTTTTTTGTACAATTTTAAAAGAGGTGCAAGGTTGGTATGGGACACCCGGTAAGACAGTATCATATTTGCACGATAGTCCTCCCAAAAATTGGTTCTTTATTTGGGATGGCACTTAATTTCTAACGAACTCATTAGGAAGTACATCATTGACTTTACCTGATAGCATGCTAATTTAAATTTTACAATTCAACAAAAATTTTAACTAAAATAGCAGATTACCCAATTGATTTATCTTTTAGAGCGTACTAAGTTTATGTTTAATTAAAAAAGGTGGCAGTACAGTATTTTCATTTAAAATAAAAAAGATTTTTTATTTCCTGCCCCAGAAAACTATCTGATTTCAAAATTTAGCGACCAAACATTTTTACCCAAAATAAATATGACATTATTTTTTTCTACTCTAGCGGCCAAATTATAACATCTGAGGCAATCCTCGCGAACATCTTTCAAGTTACTACAAGTTTGGTTCTATGAATTTTTGCCCCCCAAGCCACACAATTAAACATACTCGTAATTAAATGTTTATTTATTTTTGAGGTGAATTTTACCCCATGTAGACGTAATTTTACAACTACTATAATATTTTACTCGGAACCTTCACTTTGCACATAGACATATCTTGCACAGTACCAATATCAATTAAATTATCAAACTTAAAAATTATCATGATGATTTTCAATATCACATATTCTTCTTTTGACTGTGAGTCGGAACGAATTTCTATATCAAGCAACTGATTGTTTTACTTTGATTGTTATTTACTGACCTGGTCCTACGGCTAAAACATACGTCCTTTGATGTGTATGGTAATTTTAATATTTTAACCATTATTTAACATACTTTTGTTAGTAACAACTGTATTATTGTATTTAGAAGCTTGAAGTTTTTTTATTTGCCTTGACAGTAATTTTTTAGGAAATCAGGTAAATTTAAAAGTTTTACACCATTAAAAACTGAAATGAAGGAATTGTAATGAATGCCAATATTACATTATGTATTTATCATTGTATGTTCAATATAACTGGATCGTTATGTTATTCCCTGGAATTTCAACACAACTAATTGAAGGATAGTAACTGAATAGTATTTTTGTAAATAAAAGAGGTTTTTGGCAAGTTTTATCCACTTTGTTAAGATTTCCAATTATTTTGTTTTAATGAAATTTTTCATTGTTTTCGATGATCTACTGCACATTTTTTATGCAGTTAATCCATTTAATTTTTTCATATATTTATTTATACGTATTTTATAATTTTAAGTAAATACTTATACAATACCTACATAATAAATTTATTCACAACTTTTAACCTTTATAGAATTCGGGGGAATTAGGGTGGGGGTTTGGGGAAAGAGTCTCTGAAAACGAGCCGTAGGCGAATATATTTTCATTCCTTAGATTGAGTTAGTTGCATGAGTTCAAATTTAGGTTATTTCTGCAGTCGTGGGAGTTAATTTATGTTATAAATAAAAGACAAACTCATTTATTTTGCTATTTTGCTCATTTACAAACTCTTATATTTATATGTATTCTGTTCATTATATGCGACTTAAACAACAATTAACGAATTTCTGGGCAACCCCTGAGGGGGCATGGGGGCGGACCCCCCATCGAGCCGTAGGCGAGTTTTACAATTTATATAATTGGACACATTAGCCTATTCAGAATCAGGCAATGTAAGAAATTCAGTTCGTTTTAAATATAAGAAAACGTCTTGTTCTTCTATGGGAAAATGTTCTATATAATATACATTTATTAAATTATTATAATATACATTTATTTAACCCATGTGCGCAATGATTCAAGCCGTTTAATTACAGCAACAGTGTCAGAAATTATGGTTTGAATTTTCTTTCTATAACGTCTAAATCCGATTTGCTAGCTCACCCCCTTACGCTGATCATTACCTTCCATAACCAGATTTGAATATGGAAAAGAAAAAAAAGGCCGACGAGATCGTTCGCTTCGCTCACTTGCCTTTCAGCTTGTTTTAATATAGGACTAAGTGCACTGTTCTGTGGTATGAGTTTGTTAAAACTGTAACACGTGGTTTTTCCTTTAACAGCTGATCGCATCATTGTTGCTAATTCTTTTGTTTTAAAATTTAATTGTTTATAGTTAATTGTTTAGTTGTTTCATCCTTTTACTTTACTTGCATTAAACAAAATAGTCATAATCACAAGTATAAGTTACAGTTTATTAATTAATGGATTATTTTTATTATTAATAGTCTCGTTTAGTAATTCAGTTATTTGTTGCAATGGAAAAACAACATGTATACTGGAGCACGTGGTTTGCGTTTTCATAGTTGAGTTAGCTCTTAATCAACGATTTTGTTTTGATTTTAAACTCCATAATTTTTATGTTAAAATTTTTAGGATTTCAATTCAAGATTACTACGAAATTGAAATTTCCTAGCAGAGAGACATGTGTACAAATATATTATTATATCTCGCAATTAAGTTACTAGCGAAATTTGAAATAAATCGTTCGGGCCATTTTCGAAATTCTTGTGCATACTTACATACTTACATGCATATATTACTCATATTATAAGATAGGCTTTAGGAGAGTTTTGAGGTTATTTGGTTGGCAGAAAAAATTCATCCTAAATCAACAGCAGTTTAAAGTAACTTTAGATTTTACAATACTGTTAAGATATAACTTGGAAGACTAGTCTGCTCTACATCTTACACTCACTTAGTTAGAACAGAATTATTTAGATTTAGCTAATCATTAGGCTATTAAATTATAATACCCCCCGTCGCAGCAGACCTGCGTACTCAGCGAATTTCCAAATTAGTAATATTAATTTTGACCACATCAAACTGTAACCCAAATAAAATCAAAACAAATAAAATCACATGCTCATAAATAGGGAAATAAATGTCTATTCTCCTTGTGATAAATATAGGGAGAGTATGCAGGTATGCCGCCATGGGGAACACTAAAATTAGGTTTTTATAAAAAAAAAAATATATATATATATATATATTTCTACCTTATGAAGCCATTTACTAAGTTTCATCAATATCTGTCCATTGCTAAAGAAGTTTGCCTATTCTCCATGTGGTTAACATGGGAAAAGAGTATGCAGGTTTGCTGCCATGATAAGCACAAAAACCAAGATTTTTTTTACCCTAAATCGATGAATCTCAACCAAACGAAGCTAAATACCAAGTTTCATCCAAAAATATTAGTTAATAAGTGAAATATTAACACATTCTTATTCTCCATAAGATTAACATTGGAGCCCCAAAAGACAATGTACTGTCTTTAGACTTTGTAATATCTCGGTAACCAATGGAGATAGAGCAAAGCTTCAAGATACTAAATTGTGTGTTTTTTTTAAGCTGAATCCAATGGTCAAAATACAAATTTAAAATTTTTTTAAATTTACATATGAAAAATGCAAAAAACCCATTTTTGGGGTACAAAACCCCCCAAAACTACCCCTTCCGGTAGGTCGATATGTCTGGTTTTCGAACTCATCCGAATAAACGTAGGATTACACATCTCTACCAAATTTGGTGTCGATCGGACCATTTTTACGAGAGTTATCGTGTCTAGGGACACACACACAAATGTATATATATATATATATATATATATATATATATATATATATATATATATATATACATATATATATATATATATATATATATATAAATTTTAATGACTATTATTTTTGGTCTCTGGGCACCTCAAAACGAAAAAGTAACATGGTCCCGGGCTTAGGTCTTACCATGAGACCTACGGTAATAGCTTATTCCCTATGGGAAATTCGCTAAAAAAAGAAATCTAACTAATGAATGTGATTACCGTTAAGCTTGGTGGAATTGTCACAGGGACAATGGCTAGCAGGGATCGGGCGTGGGGTTGATTTAAGTCCCTAACCATTTGTGGTTGTTGCAACAAACCACGTCACTTTGATTGATGGTTGTCAGAAATATGTGGACAATCGTAGTTCTCTTTTGCTGTTTTACATGTAGAGTAAAACCTCTAGCATTAAAATGCTGAAGCCTGAAAAGTTTTTATGGTTAACTTGTTCAATATTTTATAGGAGTACATTGGAATTAATGCAAGTAATTAGAGAAATGTGTTAATCTGATCTAGTAGTAAATGTTATTACTATTAAAATCCAAGCTTATTGTTTATATAATTATATATTTTTATATTTGTCAAACTACATCTTGTAAGGTCAATATTCAAATTGCTGCAAATCGAATTGTGAGATAACTTAATTTTAAAACGGGAATCATTTTAAATGGGGTTTTAAGTGAAAATTAAATTTATAAACAACAATAATATTATTTTGTATCTCTAAAAATATAACGATTTTTACGGTAAAATTTTGCAAAATATGGGTCATTCAATGTAATGAAATAAAATGTTTGGAATGTAATAAAGAAAACTTATTAAAAAAAGTAAATTAGAACAAAAACTGTATCTATCAAAAACAGATAATTTAAACTTAAAATCTTTAAGTGGTTTAATCTATGCGTTAACAATCTATCTTCTTATTTCTATAAGGGTTTCGTCTGTTACGTCCCTTTTTCTCTCGACCTACTGAACCGATCTTTAAGATTGAGGTGTCATTTTAAAGCTTAGGATATACCGCAGTGACGAATCGTAATTGAAAAGTCCATATCGTTTCGGGCTTTGCCCCCCTCGCCTTTGATTTATTTCTAGAGGGCGCTTTAAAATGTTGACCAACTCTTATGCAAGTACTTGAATGTGAATTGTAATTTAACAGCTGATTACCTTCAGATGAATTTTAAAGGCCAGACAGTAAACAAAAATAGATCTCTGTCACTTCATAATCAACATGCACGCACTGTAGATGAGTTTCACTCATATACAGAATTGTAGATGAGTTTCACTCATATACAGAATCATAAAATGCGCAATTTGTGCACGGGCCACCTCGTGTGTAATTATTATAACAATAAAAAAGTGTTTGAGCGTTATATCCACCGCCGGGTGGCTGTAGAGGTCGCCACAAAGGTTGCCGGTTTAACTCTGATAAAAGTTAATAGCTTTTTGAATAAAATCAAATTAGTTCATTCCTAAAACACAATTAAAAACACTGTATTTCTTTTTATGAATTGAATATAGCTAGCCTAATAATAATGTTAGTAATCCAGCTCATTGAAAAGGTGGTTATTAGCATGAAATTCTGTGCGAAGGCACGAGGTACGAATTAAAGGTCCGCCACTTCCAAAGGTTTTTTTTTTACAAATTACTATACTCGGCACAATATATACAATTTAACTTCATTACCACCTACTTATTTTTGCACCAGTAGTTTTATTTATATCAACTATAAGACAAATAAATTTTAAATATCGTGTAAATAATGCGTATCAACATTACACACATCGCTCCGAACACACTCAACACGTCATCTACTTAAAACTCTTAGCGGTTTTGCTTTCTTGGCATGAAAATATTATTATCATACATAAATTTATAATAAAGATAAATAGTATTAATTTAAAAATTTATTTTTTGAACAAATTCTTGATTGCTTAAAATATTAAACATTGTATTTTAGAATGGTTCAAATAGTATGTCAAGTATAGTATAGTATATTATATTTTTCAGTATTCACTTAAAACATTTCTCACATTCTAAACATTCGAATGTTATTTAAGCTTTTAATAGCCATAACTCTTTAGACTGCACTTAATGTATATTATGGTTTAGATTTTAGCCACATTCTTAAATAAATAATCGTTATTTTATCGTTACATCAGGTATTTAAAAATATTGTTAAACAACTTTTACAAAACGTATTATACACATTCGGTATTGCTGAATATGTGGCGTTCATAATAAATTACGCATTATTGCGTAACAAGTAGGCCCTATTCATATCACAGTAGGTAATCAATTTTTTTTATTTTTTATTAATTTTAATATAAAACATATAGCAAATATTAGGGAGGCTCTTTTTATGCCACGTAATCCACCGTGACAATTGCAAGAGACAAATTGAAAGTCCTGAAAAGTTAATTAACACACAGTTAATTATAGTTGTAAAAGCAAAAAAGTCTCTCAATCATGTGCTATGTAATTTTTACTTTCTCCCCCTATACTATAGTATATGGAGAAAGTATTGTATTCGTAAAAATTTTCCAATTCCTTGGATGATGTATATATTCATTTTGGAGCACCTTTCCCCCCTATAAATGTATATATTGAGAAAGTATTGGTTTCGTCAACATTTTAAAATTTGAGTTGTTGGTAAATTTATCCATTTTGGCGCCCTCAGAGTCCAAAAAAGTGGTTTTCAGAGTGATGTCTGTCGGTGTGTGTGTGTGTGTGTGTGTGTGTGTGTGTGTGTGTGTGTGTGTGTGTGTGTGTGTGTGTGTGTGTGTGTGTGTGTCCGTGTGTGTGTGTCTGTGTGTCTGTAAACAGAGCTAGAGAATTCCTCAATGGTCCGATTTTGGTTAAACTTGGTATGTAGGTTCAAACCCACGACAATTCCAGGCGTTTTTTTCATTTTTTTGAATTTTTTATTTTTAAGGGTAGTTTACCCCTAAAACCCCCCAAAAAACGTGAAAAATCTAAATTTCTCAAAAACGGCTCTAATGATTTTGATTAAAATTTTGTGGTTTATTAAGATTAAAATGATGAATAAAATGACACCACCCGCATCTCCGGGAAAATGCGCGTTCAAAAGTTATAGAACAAAATGTGTTAAAAAAACTCAATTTTTTGATGCAAAAACTCGTGCTGCTCACCCGTTGGCTATCCGACTGAGCCATCAAGACATTAAAGTTTTGAGGCTTTTAACACCTTTTCATATTCTTGGGAGAAAGTATGTGTCAGTTATCTGATACCGTTTATTTACATCCATCTACTCCTACACAGAACAAATAATGGTCAACAATGGATCGATGGAATCACACAAGTAATAACTCTTTAAAAATAACTTCTCGAATTTTTCTATAACATAATCCAACATCAATTTTGGTGGGATTGAAAACAAAAACTTTAATAGTCTATAGAGATAGTGTAATTGTATCATTTATGTAATGAATTAGAGTTTTGTTTCGAAAGCAGGAGTGGTCTGCTCTTCAGCTTATTTGTGTGACTAGGACATGGATACTGTTTAGGCTTTTGTGACACGACCATGTAACATAAACCACAGTGATAATCAATTCACCGAGAACCAGATTTATTATTAAAAGGTAAAATAAAAATATTTCTTAAAACTAAGCTACTAAATTCCATATTTGGTTGCTTAACTTAAAACATAAAACCTCTGATATTGCTTGAAAAGGCCATCACAATGTAATTTTCCAATTATTAAAAAAAAAAAAAAAAAACAATTTAAATAAACAGCAAACTTGTTGAAAAATTAATTTCTTTCGGAATTATCTTGATAAAATATTCTGCATTTTATATTTAATAAGTGTAAATTAAATATTTAGTTATTAGGTCTATTTATTTATTTTTAGAGCTAGGCTAAACTTATTATGTTATTACGCCATAGTTATTTTAGTAGATTTATAATTTTATCGTTTGAAAGTTAATTGTACCCTATAACAACATGCCATAAAAAGGAATTTGTTATAACTATTCTTCATAAGGAAATAGGTGGATATTATTAGTAAGGCCATATATTTCAATGAACCACAGTGGCTATTAGCATAAAAACCATATTAATAACTTAAGTTATTGTGGTATTTGAAAAGTATCAATAAATGGTTGTTGAAAATATCCGGAAATATTATACTATAGAGACATGTGTAAATAATAAGTTAGGTTTTTCTATTATTTAATAATATTATTATTTGTAGAAATATTTAGTTTTATTCGTTTAACGAACCATGCGAATGCAATAAAAGAGGGTTTTTACGATAAAATGTGTACTCATTTACGTAAAATTGCGTAATAATGTACCATTCACATTTTTTCATCTTAATGGTACTTAAATATTTTTATTTCTTTTTAATCGTAACTTCCTAAATATTTAAAAAATAGATCTTTACAATATTTTATGACACACAAATTTTACACAGTAAGATGCGTACAGTAAATTAATAAGCAAATTTATTAAAAAAAAAAAAAATGGTCATATTTCTGGTTTTGTAATTTTATTGTACTCCTTCTTTCTTTTGCAAATATTATTTAAATTTTGTAAGTTTAAGCATACAACAATGCATAAAACACTGCAATTCATAGTATTAGTATAAAAAACCTTTACAATCAAAGTACAAATTTCAAATCATCTTTCCTTGTAGAGGTAATTGAAGCGAAACTTAACGCCAAGTGTGTATTAAACTAAATACGCAGATCTTCATTATAACTTGATTTTCATTCATCTTCTTTATGAATATCTTTGATACATTAATTTACAACCGTTACAAATACTACTTTGTCTACGATCAACTTAAATTTGGTAAATCACTGTAAAACATGTTGAAAATTATAGGTCATTTGAGGTGACCCATCAAGAACGTAGAAACGCCGATTTCACTTGATGCCGAGCACTAATTGGCATAGAACCTGTAAGTTAATATGAAACCTGTATTTTTAGTCTACATTATCCAACAGAATTGAATAAAGTTTAATAATGTACATCCTTATAATGCTACTTGATATATTATCGTTATTGGTGAGTGTTTCAACGGACCTAGATAAAAATAATAAAATATACAGGGTGTTTGGAAAAAACGTTTCAGGAATTCAGGAGGATGTTGTCCACACCAAAATGAGCAAGAAAGTTCCCATAACACATGTCTTAAAATGCTTCGTTAACCCGCTAGTCGCCATTTCGTTTTTTAAACCAAATAATTTTTATTTACTTAACGAATTATTGTATTAAGTTCATATTTGGCATGAACCTTTATCACAGCAAGTGCCATTTTCAGGAAAACTATTTTTTCCAAAATATATTTTCAAAATAGCGGCCATTTTAAATTTTCACTCTTAACCGGTATATTTTATCAACTTTTAAAAGACATAAAAAATTGAACTATTGACTTATCTAGCCAATTATTTCAAGTTTTAAAGGACCAATTAACTAATAATGGAGTCATTGCGGTTTTTATGTAGAAAAATATTGATTTTGCAATAGAACTCATTAAGGCTCTGGTCTACCTGAACCCGAACAACGTTTGATGGCTGCAGAGGTTATGGGGAAAAATTAACTAATAATAGAGATTGGCTCTTTAATTTTTCTAAAAGTAAAAAAACTGATCTCGTCTTCACTGGTTTTAGGATTTTGAAATAAAATTTCTAATTTCAGTTATAACTGTATAAATCCATCTGTTTTTCTCTAGTGGCAAGTTTTATAGATGCAGAGGTTTACAGGGATCGTGTTTTTAAAACTAACCAATTAAGATAGAGATTGGCTCTTTACTTTTTTTCTAAAACTAAAAAGGTGGTGTAAAGTAATAAAATTTAGATAATTTACTAAACAAAATTTAAATAAAATTAATTCTTTCCAAATTCAAACATCTGTAGAAGTATGAAACAACAGGAAGTGATTGTTAAGCACTTCCTGTTGACTCAACAAGAGGTCAGACAGTTCAATAAACGGCAATTCTGCAACCATGCAGAGTTGCAGGAACAATTTGCTGATCCCCACCTCAGCCTATAACAAACTATAGCAAAGGGAAAGTTTACAAAATTTTGAATATGATTGGCCAGTAGGCGGGGCTAGAAAATTTCAGGGGGAAACTAACGAAAAAAATAGTTAGGAAAGGGAAGAGACAGACAGTGTGGAAAAGGACACAGAAGAATTAGGCTGGATGGGACTGGGTCTAGCAGGCCCTTAATAGCCAGCCCAGTCAATCACGACCACCACCTCTGACACCCAACCACACCGACATCGGGACCAAGGACCAAGACCGAGACCAGGACCAAGGACCAAGACCGGGACCAGGACCAAGGACCGAGACCGAGACCAGGACCACGGGAGTAGTGGGAATCGGCCACTTTTAAAATCGGCCACGTGCCCCCCCGAGCCACGTGACGTGGCAGCTGGCGCCAGCTGCTATGTCACATAGCTTCCGGTGGGGGTTAGAGGGTATATATGAGATGCTGTAGTTATATGTTATGCCATATAGGTTGGGGTGGAGATGGCGATAGTGTTGGCGTTAGGGTGAAGTGAGTTAGCGCATAAAATTAAAAGTTAGTTTAAAATTGAAATTTGTCGGTGTTAACGAAACTCTAACAGTTGAAGAAAAATTAAGAGTTAGTTCAAAATTGAAATTCAAACTTATAACTGGGATGTGGAAAATATGTCAAGGTCATCCAGAGTAAGTTTTAAAAAATTCTATCCAACTATCACCAGAAATAGTTTTAAGTTGAAGTAGTTGGTGATAGCGGGATAATTGATTCGTGCCATGGGAGAGGTGTTTATCGTTTGAAAGTTGGCGATTGAATGAGAAGCGTCGCCTAGGGAGAGGGCTTATAAAATGGCAACCTTCCCCCACCACCCCTTCCCCTACTACTTTAGACCAATAACCGGTCGCCGACTCTATGTGGTAAAACTGAACCAGACATGGCGGCCGCCATGGATAATTCTAACCTCAAATCTTAGCTCAGCTGTAGAGAATAGAGGAGTATAAAGTAGGAATTGTGGTGAGAGCACTTATATAAGGAATAGTGGGGGTAAAATAAAAAAAACTTGTTGAACACAGTCGATAGGTGTAACAAGTTCAAAATTGTTGAAGTGTAACATATAACACAAGATGTCATGAGTAATACTATCATCAACATTAACCCGCGAAGTTGTTGAAGAGTATAATGGGTTAAAACTGTACCGCTTTCTTACTTTACTTAAATTAGTTTTAGACTTTGAAACTGAAAGTTTAGAATTATTTTGTAATATGTATTATTACAATATATATAATACAGAATAGAATATATTTTCTACTAACAAAATAGAGTTATAGGTTAGAATTAACTAAACAATATGTAGTAATGAAACACTATGTGGTAAGGTTAGAAGTAAATGAACGTAAATAATGTAGTAGCTATAACGATGCAATCAACATGAAAGCCAGTAAGTTAATGGTCGCGGCGCAAATGAGCAGTCTAGTTTTATAGCCTAGCAGCGGCCCACTTCCCTGGGCAGATGCCCGAGCCAACTACCTGGTTTTTATAGCAATTACTCCGGGCAGCTGCCGCTGATGACCGACTTTCACCTGAGTAGTAGGGGGTTTTGGGGCAATGACCGGAAAGGTCAATGCCCCCCCCTCCCCCCCCCCTCCCCCACTCCTTCCCCCACTCCTCCGGGTCAATGGCCGGTCACCACCTTTCCCTACTCCTTCTAGGCCAATGACCGGTCACTACCGGTTGCTGACTCTATGTGGTGAAACCAGACTAAACATGGCAGCTGCCATGGATAATTCTAACCTCAAACCTGCTGCGCATGCAACGAGTTCTCCGGATTGGAATCAGTCTATGCTATGCGCATGCGCATAGTCCTGTATTACTCACTTTAGCGCTACTGCACATGGATAATTCTAACCTCAAACCTTGGTTTAGTGTTGTTGCGCATGCGCCGTTCCCCACTCCTTTGCCTTCCTTTTACACTGCTGCGAACTGGACTGGATTGAACACTGTACTGGAATGAAACAACTTCCCCCACTACTCGAGAATCCGAGGAGCAATACGAGCCTGATCTTAGCGTCAGTCGTCAACAAACTTTCATAGCGAAAGGTTGTTGGCGACTCAGCAAGAGGTTTCAAATATATAGTAGGCCTATATATATTTGAACTTCTTATACTACGTTGCGTTTTTTAATGCAATGTGGTATGTGTGTGTGTGTGTGTGTGTGTGTGTGTGTGTGTGTGTGTGTGTTTAGTTGTATTTAATTTAAGAAATAAATTGCGCATTGCGATGTTAGTTTTAAGTTTGGTTTAGCATTAAGGTGTATTAATTTTTAAGAGGTTTTTAGCATTAAGGTGTATTAATTTTTAAGAGGTTTTAAGCATTAAGGTGTATTAAATTTAAGAATAACGAAGGTATTTGGTTGTGTTGAATTATTTGGTTTTTAATAATGATGTGTTGTTAGTTTTAAGTGTTGGTACTAATAATTAATGTTGTTTTGCCTTACAGCTAGATGTTAGGGGGTAAATTAACTGTAAATTCAGAAGTTCAGTTGAACTTCACTTAGAAGGGGTGGGACATCCGCAAATTGTAGGTAAGCGGACTAGGTTTTTGCATTTTGTTTAGGAATATGATGGGTGGGATTAGTTTGGGTGGGGTTAGAGTTGCGTTTCTGCATTAGCTGTTCCAGTTTCCCTATTTAGCGTTACGCTTTGATGCGGACAGGGACGTTACGCTTTGATGCGGACGGACCAGGGCCTCCCTTGCAGAACGTAACTAGTGGGTTGGGAGTGGGAACCCGTTAGGCAAACAGGGTGGTGGGAACAGTATTACTGTTCCCATCACCTTGGTTTTTTATAAGTCTTGAGTGACCTTGACCTACTTTTTGAAAGGTCAATGACCCCCCCCCCCTCCCCCCTCCCCCCCGCCGAAAAAATGGAGTCGATTCCCCCCCCCCTTCCCCCACTCCTACCCCCACTCCTTCCCCCACTACTCCGGGTGAATGACCGGTCATGACCTGAAAAATTAAAATGGCTATAACTTGATAACGGATTGACGGATTTGGACAAGCGATACATCATTGAAAAGGTCTATGTAAGACAAACATTTTGGTAAAAGAAGAATTTGGTTATCTTATTTTAGTCAAAAGTTATGCGAATTATTTGAAATAAATACCTTCTCTTTCCCCTTTTCCCCCACCTCCCAGGTCAATAATCAGTCTCGGCCAGCTGCTACCCCTCTCATTTGCATATTGTTATAAAAGACGCACCGACTGCGGCTAACATTTTATTCTGATTCCAGACGTTACGCTGCAAACTTGGAGCCACAACCATGTCATCTCTGCCAACTACAACTTCTACTTCTACTTCAACTTCTACTACGGCTGTTACTGCACCTAAGAAAACTCTTCGTCTGAAAAATCCTCCTGACTGGTACAAGAAGCAACTTGGATCCCAACCTTCAACTTCTGGCACGATTCTTCCGCCTACCAAGACTTCTAAACTTCGAAGCATTTTTTCACCGCCTTCGCCTTCTACTTTGCTTTCAAACGACTCCACACCGCCATCAACCATCATGCCGCCACCACAGAAGCCAGCTCCCCGTTCTAATACCCCTTCATTTGAAACTTTGCTTCATCGTCTTAGTACACCTGTCATTCCACTGTCACCATTGCCTCCTACCCCACCACTTACTATGCCTGAAGACCACACCTATCATAAAACTAAATCCAGTAAGCCTACTCCCAAACCTGCTCCTAAGCCTGCTCCTTCAGAGCAATTTCAATTATTACAAGAAGAGCGTCGTAGGGCATTTAGCCGTCCCACTACTTGCCCTGAAGTGCTCACTAGGGGAATTAAGAAAGGATCAGCTTGTGGGAGGAAATGTGTTAAAAACGAAAGTTTTTGCCGTGTACATGTCGTGAAACACCTTTCTGAACCACAACTGACAGAAACCCCCACTATTGAATACCAATCCAAAATTATTGGTGTGAAAGGAAATAGGCTTAAGAGAGGTTGTGTTTATTTTTTTGAAAGTGTTATTGACAACGAACACATTTTGGCAAGTTGTAACGGCGAAAAATATAATATTAAAGTAATTGAATCCTTGCGCAAAGAGAAATCTGTTTATGAGTTAGACTCTAAAGACTATCTCCTCAGACACAAAGTGGATGGTATTACAAGGTGGGGGCGTAGAAAGTAAATTCACATAGTTTTTTTCCAAATTGTTGCTTAAAAAATAATGGGGGAGAAACACAATGCGTTATAGCGTTGTGTTTCTCCCCCATTATTTTTTAACACTCTAAGTCTTGTGACCTACTAACCTACTTCCATCCGAGTAGTAAGAAAAGTACTTCCCCCCACTCCTTTGGGTCGATGACTGGTCACGGTCAGCTCCTACCCCTCATTTGCATACTATTATAAAAGCGGAGCAAGCGGTGGTCACTCCTTCATTTTTCTTCTACACGCCCTCTTGTCGTTTCGTCTCTCCTGTTTACAATATTTCTTGCTTCAAAATGCCTCCTCATCTGAATGAAAATTTCAATTCTTCCGAAATTTCTGATGTTTTTGAACAATCTGAAGACACTTTAAGTAACAACAGTGAAAGTGAAGATGATGAGGACGATGATGATTATACTGTTGAACTTAGTGAAGAACGTAAAGTCATAGCAATTAATCCACAATTTCCATTTGATACAA
Organism: Neoaliturus tenellus; assembly: GCA_030545055.2. NCBI lineage: Eukaryota > Metazoa > Arthropoda > Insecta > Hemiptera > Cicadellidae > Neoaliturus > Neoaliturus tenellus. Next base: position 233,502,387 of record CM061531.1, read on the forward strand.
TAGAAAAGTTTATGGCTGAAGCTAATAAATGGTTGGACTCAGGATGTTATGTACGAATTGACTCTTTTATATTGTATGGTGATAGTCATTCTTTCCTTGTCACACCAAATGACAGAGACCGCATGTTGCAGTGGGCACAATCTATGATGGAGTGCTATGAACAAGGTGTGGACACTGGCGGCTATTTTCTTGCACAACTAGTGTAATAACAAAATTACCCTTCCCCCACCTTACACCCTATCCCTTTCAAATCCTATAAAGAAGGGGGAAAGGAGTGGGGATTATAAAATGGTGGGGGAATGTGTATAAATGCAGGTTGTTTGAAGAGACTTTTATTATTGTGGCTTTAGCAGAAACAACATGGAGTTTAAATCTTCAGCAAAAATAAGGAACAATATAATAAAGAGAGAAATTCGCAAGAAAGAAAAGATCGAACTTATAAAATTACAACTTATAATACCTTCTATTGAAATTGGATGTAGCAAAATAAAGACTTTGGTGAAAACTAACGAATATTTGTTACAATTGCTAAAAACAATCAAAGAGTTGAAGAGCAAGAATGGACATTCTACATAGTAAAATTTGAACATTTTAATATATATAAGTAAACCCAAAAAAGTAGATGTGGAATAGAGAGCGAGGAATAGATCACTTTGTGGTAATGGACTAACATGCCACTTAGTGCTCTATGCCTCGTTCTCGCGTTAAATTGGATTACCTTGACCTATTTGTTCGACTGTTAGAATTTGGTTAACACTGTTGAATTTTAGTTTTGAACTAACTTTTAATTTATGCGAATTTTTAGTTCAACTCTAGTTAATTTATGCACAAATTTAGTTTAACCAAGTGTCTGTGCTCTAGCCATTTCTACCTAAAAGTAACTAGAATTAGTTGGGTGGGGGAAAGTTCGTTAAAGCTCGAATATAAAGAAGTATATACTAAAACTCCAATGGGAATAAAGAACACGAATGAACAATTAGTTTGTAGAAGGTTAATATTTTTGTTCAAAACGTTTGATTTCCTTGGATAGTGAAAAAGATGAAATAGTGGTGGGGGAACCGTTATAAAAGGAGGAACATGAGAGCCCATTTCATTTCTTGGCGAAATTTCGAAGAGTAAACATCTCAACATGTATAGTTGCGATTAATGTTCGGAATCGTTTCACGATGAAATTCTATTAGACTGTCATACAGAACTAATTCACAACAACCCAGAAGAAAAACAAGAACAACAAGAACAAGAACAAGAACAAGAACAAGAACAAGAACAACAAGAAGAACAAGAAGAACAAGATGAACAAGATGAACAAGATGAAATAACAGCAACATCTTCAACTACTTTACCGAATCTACAAGTATTTGCATTACCTGGTAAAGTAGTAATGCATCATAAGATTCAAAATGAAAACTTGAAGCTAGAAGAATTTATTAGAGAAGCAAAACCAATCATAAGTAAAACTTTAAAAGAAGAATTGAAAAGATTAAACTTTCTTAAATTTGGTTTACTACTAGAAGCTATGTTTATAAATGTACAAGAAGAATTATCACCAAGAGGATTCATAGCAAATAACCGAACCATTATGGAAAGTTCAGACATTGATTCAATAGTTGAAAACTGTATAGAAGAAATATTAACCAAAATTCAGGAACATGAAGGAAGAGGATCCGGATGGAGTCTTACAAGTATTGAAGTATTAGATATAAGAGTTCACAAACATGGATATGGACTAATGGGATCTAGTTACATTCCTTTGCCCAAAAGAATTAAGGATACAAGATCATGTATTAATGTGAAAAATCAAGATAATGAATGTTTTAGATATGCAATGACATCTAAGTTTGTACCAAATAATTTTGATAAACCTAACCAACACTATGAAAATCAAAGACATAGGTACAATTTTCAAGGAATTACTTACCCTGTATCACTGAAAGATATATCAAAATTTGAGAAGAAAAATCCTGGTACATCTATCAATGTTTTTGCATTAGATAGTTCAAACAAAGTGTATCCTTTACGTGTTGTAAAAGAAGAGCTACCAGATCATACGGATTTACTACTACTAACGCGAGGAGATGTGTCTCACTATGTGTACATAAAAAAATTCGACTCTCTTGTTAACAAGCAACTTTCTAAAGATCGACACAGAAAGATAATTTGCAAGAGATGTTTTAATTTTCAACGAGAAGGAAGACAAGGAAGAGAATGGTTACAAGAGCACAAAAGGCTATGTAACAATAATTATGAAGCAAAGATTAATTTACCTTCGGAAAACAGAGCATTTGTTACATTTCAAAAGGTTCATCATCAATACCGTATCCCTATAGTTGTATATGCGGACTTTGAATCAACAATTGTGAAGCTAGAAAAAGTGTCAAATATCAAATGCACAAACCAAATAGTTTTTGTTTAATGGTTAAATCAACATTATCAGAAGAACATTTAAACCAATATGGATTAACTTCAAAACCTTTAGAATATCGTGGTAAAAATGTGGAAACAATATTTCTTGACCATTTATATTTAATAGCTGAAAATGTACAAAGATTATATACGAATATCGTACCAATGAAACCGATGGAGGAAGAAGAGGAAATTCAACATGAAAATGCAACTCATTGTTTCTTATGTAAAAATGAATTTACCATTGACCATTATAAAGTTAAAGATCATGACCACCTTACAGGTTATTACAGGGGTGCTGCTTGTAATAAATGCAATTTGAGCTATCGTTTACCACTATTTATTCCTGTGGTTCTGCATAACCTCAGTGGGTATGATGCTCATTTTATAATACCTGAATTAGGAAGAGACAATGGTTCAATAGATGTGTTGGCTGAAACTTCAGAAAAATTTATAAGTTTCTCTAAAACAGTTGGAAATGTCAAATTAAGATTCTTAGACTCCTACCGATTTATGCCATCGAGTTTGTCTAAACTTTCTGAAAATTTAAGGAAGAAAGATTTTATTGAAACAAAGAAGATTGTAAGTAACGACAAACTGGATCTCGTACTTCGGAAAGGTGTTTTCCCATATGATTATATAGACAGTTTAGAAAAATTTAATGAAACATCACTTCCGCCAAAAGAAGAATTCAAAAGTAAATTATACAACATGGACATATCTCAAGAGGATTATGATCATGCATGTAAAGTATGGAATGAATTAGGATTTACAACATTGGGAGAATATTCAGATTTTTATGTTAAATTAGATGTCACTTTATTATGTGATATAATGGAAGAATTTAGAAATACGTGTTTTGCAGCATATGGATTGGACCCTCTTCATTCATACACTTCACCTGGACTAGCATGGCAAGCCATGTTGAAAGAAACAAATTGTAAATTACAACTTCTTACTGATGTAGATATGGTTTTGATGTTAGAATCAGGAGTTCGAGGGGGATTGACATAAAGTGTAACCAGACATGTTAAGGCGAATAACAAGTATCTGCCCGATTATGATGCATCAAAACCAACAACATTCCTAGGTTATTTCGATGCAAATAACTTATACGGATGGGCAATGTCAAATCCCCTTCCATATGATAATTTTAAATGGATAGATCCAGAATCGATTGGAAACATCATGGATTTACCAAAGCATGGTGAAACTGGTTACATTTTTTGTGTTGATTTTGAATATCCTGAACATCTTCACGATCATCATTACGATTTACCACTTCTTCCAAAGACTGAAATTTCCCCTACTGGAAGATGGCCGAAATTAATGATGACTTTAACCGACAAGTCTCGATATGTTGGACACTACTGGATGATACAACAAGCTTTAGACTTAGGATTAAGAATTACAAAAATTAATCGAGTACTACAATTTTCTCAATCTTGTTGGTTAAAACCTTACATCGACAACAACACAAGAAGAAGAGCCACCGCTACATCAAGTTTTCAAAAAGATTTTTTTCAAATTAATGAATAACGCAATATTTGGCAAGACTTCGGAAAACAAAAGGAAACATAAGGATATCAAATTGGTAACTGATCCAGTAAAATTACAGAAATTGGTGCAACAACCAAACTTTGGTTCATCTGTAATTATTAATGAAAATCTAGTTGTTATTTCCATGAACAAGAAGTCAGTTGAAATGGATCGTCCTTTGTATCTTGGAATGTCAATCTTGGATATTTCAAAAACACATATGTACGAGTTTCATTATAAGAAGATGGTTAACTATTATGGAAGAGAGAACATTGGTATTGCATATATGGATACGGATGCACTAATTTACTGGATTAAAACAAATGACATGTATGAAGATCTACGCACCTTTATATATAAAGATGATTTCGACTTTTCCGATTATCCTAAGGATCATCCAAATTACGACTATGACAGAAACAAGAAAGTATTGGGAAAATTTAAAGATGAAACGAATGGTGTGCCATCGAGTCACGAACATCAAGTCACGAAGAAGGCCAAAGGAATAAAAACTTCTTTTCTGAAGAAGAACGTACAGTTTGAACATTGTAAAAGATGTTTGTTTGAAAATGTTGAAACAACTGCAACGTTTAACACTATTAGAAGTTATAATCATCAACTTTTTAGTGTCAAACAAACAAAGTGGGCATTAAGCTACAAAGATGACAAGCGCCATATTTTAGAAGATAAAATTAATACTTTACCATTCGGCCACTACTCTCTAAACCCTATCGACCAGTAAACCTATTCTTCGTCCTCTACCTTCTTCCTTTTTCCTTTCCGTAAAGAAGAGGGGACATGGCAAGCCCAATGCCATGTTCCCTCTTTTTTACACTAATATGAAATGGCCTTGACCTATATTTAAACTATATAAATGAGAATAAACTATTCTATGGATCAGTATTTTTACATGCGGTGTACAAGCAACATCTGAAGATGGAAAGTGTGAAGGACAAGATTGTAAATGAACTACATAAACCAGCAAGAAGAAGATTTCCAAGAAGAAGTACAATCATTAAAGGAATGAATGATCTTTATCAAGCTGATCTCATTGAAATGATACCGCACAGTAAATTAAACAAAGGATTTAAATATATTTTAACAATTATAGACTATTTTACTAAAATAGCTGACGCTTTACCATTGAAGGATAAGACTGGTAAAAGTGTTACAAAAGCTATGGAAACCACAATACAAAGAAATAAATTTAAAATTAAACATCTACAGACCGATGACGGAAAAGAATATTTTAATAAAGACTTTGGAGCTTTGATGAAGAAATATCAAATAAATCATTATTCTACAAATTCTGAAGTTAAAGCTTCAATAATTGAAAGATTCAATAGAACATTAAAAGGTGCGATGTATAAACAATTTTCAAAACGAGGATCATACGTGTGGTATGACATATTACCACAACTTATAAAAGAGTATAACAACAAATATCATCGTACCATTGGAATGAAACCTATCCAGTTAAATAGTGCTAATGCCAAAATTATATTACAACGCATTAAAAATAATACAACACCGAAATTGGAAAAATTGCAACCAAAGAAGTTCAAGGTCAACGATAAAGTTCGTATAAGCAAATACAAAGGTGTATTTAGTAAAAGATATCTACCAAATTGGACTAAAGAAGTATTTACAATTTATAAAGTGCAACCAACTATACCTGAAACCTATTTATTAAAGGATAACAAGGGTGAATTACTTCAAGGTGGATTTTACGGACACGAATTGTTGAAATCAACAGTCGGTGATGTATATCTTGTCGAGAAGATTTTACAAAGGAAAAAGGATATGGTTAAAGTCCGGTGGTTAGGGTTTGATAAAAGTGAAGACTCTTGGATTCCTTCAAAAGACTTAGTATAGTTGTTTAATAGCTCATTGTGTGTTTAACCTTTATACAAGGTGGAGATTGTACAACAAAAAGATCGATTTAATATCAATAACATTGATGAATTGACAGTTGACAATGATAAGTTAAATCATGGAAAACATGGTGAATTACTACCAAATACGATAAGATGTCTAATAACTGGTCCTTCAAATTGTGGAAAAACTAATGTTGTTTTTAACCTTATAACTAATCCTAAAGGATTGCGTTTTAACAATATATACATTTTTTCAAAATCATTGCAACAACCAAAATATCAATTATTGGATAAAGTACTTGCAAGTGTACCTGAAGTAAATTTTTACAAGTTTAATGCCAGTGAAACAATTATGCAACCAAATGAAGCAAAACCATTTTCTATTTTTATATTTGACGATGTTTCTTGTGAAAATCATGACACAATAAGGAATTATTTTGTTATGGGAAGACATCATAATATTGATAGCATTTACATTGGTCAAACATACAGTAAAATTCCAAAACAACTTATAAGAGACAATGCAAATATGTTAATCATCTTCAAGCAAGATGAAACAAATTTAAAGCATATATATAATGATCATGTAAATGCGGATATGTCATTTGAAAAATTTAAAGAGATGTGTGGCAAAGCATGGAATGAGAAATATAGCTTTCTCGTTATTATGAAGGAAGAAGATATTAAAAATGGTAGATATCGTATTGGGTTGGATAAATTTGTATTTATGCGTTGAACTACCGATGCTACATCTAGTTACAAGTTGAACTTCACAGTGTAAACATGGTGAATCAAGAAAAACTATTAAAAGAAATAAAATCACTCAGTGATTCTATTAGGATGAAGAATCGTGCATTGAGGATGGGTTTAAGTGAAAGAGAAGAATTTCTAGAGACTACATTTAAACCTATTACGGAACCTTTAAAACAGATATCAGAAACTATTGGTAAACCTCGTTATGAAGGAGATGTTTTACTACCAGTTTCTAAACAAGAAGTACAAGCATTAAAAAAGAAGAAGATGATGATTCATATACAAGTGCTAGTGAGCAAGAAGAAACAAAAGAAGAAGAAAAACCGATTGTTGAAAAGGAAGAAGAACAGCCAATACCTGAAGCTGAACAATCTATTCCAAATTTAACTCAATTGAGTAGCGATATATTACAACATGGACCTCTTGGAAGAAAATATATAATGAAAATGCTACATGACATGAAATCAAACCCGAATTTGAGTAGATCACACGTATACGGAGCAAGAATTGATGGGAATGAATTGAAGATTGGCGATTCAAAGCTTGAAATAACACAAGACGATTACATCATTATTGGTGAGCATAGATATAAAGGAACAAAAGGATTATATGAATTAATTTTTAAAAACATACCACTAAGATATTCATCCAAAGATTTAAGTGTTTTTAAGGAGATTCTCCAAAATACTAACGCTCATAAAAGAAACTACTTAAAGGATGCAATGATTAATCGTTCACGTGCAACAAAATATAACATCGTTATAAAAAAGTTGTTTCCTCCACGAAAATTGCCAACATTACGTACTGCACCAGCGGTGAGACAACCACTGAAAAGAAAATCTTTATCACTTATGGATTTATCACTTCTTGAACAACATGGTAAAAAGAGTAAAGGAGATACTTCAACATCTGGTAAAGGATTGATGAAAAATCTATACAATACGAATGTGATTTACTACAACGACATCAATAAATTGGTTGATAGAATGAAACTATTGCATGAAGCCATGGAAGCTGGTCATACAGGTTTAAATAATGAATGGGTAGCTCTGATTGACGAACTCAGGAATCGCGGCATAGTTGTATAATTGTCCGCGGATATATAAGAGTTGCAGGCGTATAATGTGTCAGTTCTAACATGAGCGTCGACAAGTTCGGACGATACTCCGCGTTAGGAGTGCAAGTTGGAGAAAACAGAAAAAGAAGTGGATTACCGCAAACACCCGAAGGTGACTATAACATAAATAATAAACGTTTAAAGTTTGTTAGAGATCCAGAAGAAGATGGAGATGCAACAAATTTAAAAACAGTGAAGGAGGAAACATCTACAAGTTTAAAGCTTGACAACAACCAATTGTATGATGCAAAATCTCACAGGGTTATTAATGTTGCAAAACCAGTCAACAATGGAGATGTTGTTAATAAAGGCTATTTGCTATCTGCGATGGATTATGCTTTACTGTTGCAAAAGACTAAAAGTGGAAAAATGTACAATGCTTTAAATTATAAAATAACTAATGTGGCAGATCCAACTGATGATACAGATACAATCAATAAGCGTTATTTGCACTCTGTAATACCAGAAAAGAAAAAGGATGGATTTTCTTTTTATAAATATACTATAAACGATATTGGATATCCTAAAGAAAAAAGTGATGGTGTTAATATAAAATATATTAAAGATAATTGTATTTTATATAATGATGCTGTTATTGATTGTCATGGAAAAGTGTTGTCCAATCTGAAAGATGGTTCAACTCCATCTGATGCTGCTACCGTGAGACAAATGAATGAAAGCTTGAAGAAAGGAACATCCGCTTTTGTTAAACAAAATCAGGTAGTGTCAAAGAAAGGTGATGAGTTTATGCAAGGAAGTGAAAAGTTTACCTTACTACAACTAAAAAATGACAAGTGGGATGGAAAAAATAAAAGATGGTCAAATATAAGTTTAGGCACGGAAGAACATGATGCTGTTATTTTAACACAAGTGCCACAACTATCAGCTACTGGTGTTAACTTTATATGTGGAGGTAGACGATTAACCCATGTAAAATCTGGTAAAGATGATAATGATTGTGTTGTTGTGAAACAAACTATAGTTTTAGATAAAATAAATAACTTATATGATGGAAAAAATAGAAGAATATCTAACATATCAGCAGGAATAGCTCCGAATGATGTTGCTACTATTAATCAAGTTATAGCAACCTCTAATAACGATCCATCTGTGTATACATGTAATGGTAAACGTATCACAAATCTTGATAATCCAACAAATTACAAAGATGCTACTAATGTAGAGTATGTAATGAATCTTGTAGGTAATGTAGTTATTGATATGCATAATCATTTAATTAAAACATCGATGAAACACAATAAAATCGAAGATTCAATCATTGATAGATACTAGTAAAACTTATGAATATTTAAGTATGGAATATACAAAAAAGGATTCATTATCATAAAGTATTTCATAGAGTGAAGACGTTGGTTACATAAAACAGCATAATGAAGACCGTATCGCTCAGTCGTCGTCAAGACAGCGGCAAGAGAGGACGTGGTTTAACATCAGCTGCATTATCCCTGCTCAGACGGATTCCAATTGGTGCTGTTGTGAATCGAGCGATAGACGCTTTACCATACGAATTACATCTGCCCGGAGGTTATCAATATTGTGGACCTGGAACTAAGTTGGCAAAACGTTTAGCAAGAGGAGATCCTGGAATTAGTAAATTAGATCAAGCTTGCAAAGAACACGATATAGCATATTCAAAGTATAAAGATTCAACAAATAGATCAATAGCAGATAAAATTCTAGCGGAAAAAGCTTGGCAAAGAGTAAAATCAAGTGACGCAAGTATTGCAGAAAAAGCATCGGCTTGGGCAGTAACTACAGCCATGAAGACGAAAGCAAAGTTAGGTGGTGGAAAACGTCGCAGAGGAAGACCTGCAAAGAGAGGCACTCCCAAAAGAGGTGGAAACATTAAAAAAGGAAGTCGTAGAACTCTTAAAGCAAGTGTAAAGAAGACTTCTGTTTGGCAAATGGTAAAAAACGGAGCAGGTTTATACCTAAGACCATACCGTGTGTACTAAATAAGAAGAATCAATTGATAATTCCAAATAAAGCCTTAACAAATCATCAGTTAAATGATTATGTAAAATGTTTGAAAATACCATTCTTTCGAGGAGTTTTTATGAAAGATGCATTACCAACTAAAATATGGAAAAATGAAACTGGAATAGTAAATTTGGATTCCACCTATGGTCCAGGTACTCATTGGGTATGCTATAAAAAGCTCGGACAAACCGTTTACTACTTTGACAGTTTTGGCAATCTACCACCGCCAAAAGAACTTCAACATTATTTTACAAACTCAAAAAACATTTTTTACAATTACAAAAGAGAACAACCTAACAATACTGAAATATGTGGGCATTTATGTTTGGAGTTTCTAGCGAAAAGTGTCAGTCAGCTTTAAGATGTCATCGTATACAGTGTCATTGAGTGGAAATTCATCCACATTGAAAAGTACGCTGTTCCCAGCATTGCGTCTATCCAAGGAACGATTATGGGAAGCGGCATTACTTGATTTGACTACCTACAACTCAATTCCCAATGTTACGGAAGGGAAGAACAATTTACTACATTATTATGAAACTAAGGATGCTGCAGGAAAATACTCAGAATTGAAATAATTACATTTCCTACTGGAGCTTATGAAATTGATGATATAAACCAATTATTACAGAAACAACTCGGAGAAGACAATATCACCGTTAAAGGAAACAATAATACTTTAAAAGCAGAAATAACTTCAAAATATTATATTGATGTCAGCTTGGAACAGTCGATTGGCAGTTTACTTGGATTTACAGATACAAAAAAGAAAATCTTAACTCCTGGAACTACTCATTCAGGTGATTCAACTGTAACAATATTGAAAGTAAATAGTATCGATGTCACGTGCAACATTATACACGGATCGTATAGAGATGGAGTTAATCAACATATTTTACATACATTTTATCCAACAGTGGCTCCCGGTTTTAAAATTGTTGAGAAGCCACAAAACTTGATATACCTACCGTTAAACACCAGTTTCATTTCAGACATCGTACTGAACATATTGGATCAAGACGGTCATAGTGTTGACTTTAGAGTAGAAACAATTACTATACGGATACACATCAGAGCAGCAACATAAAAGTCAACATGGGATTATCATTTAAACCGCAACGGAAGAGTCGGGAGCTCAGTAGCTCCTCAAAATTGGAAGAGTTAACATCGGACAACATTCGTTTTCTACAGAAGATTGGATTGAAACTTAACAGCGATGGATATCCTGGATATATCTCAAGGACCAACGTTCGACGAAACACTATGGGAGAAGGAATATCACACGCACAACCCTCACACTTCACCAGAATTAAACAATAACGATGAAATAAGGATCCCCATTCAACAACAAGATATTTACACTTTACCGTGTGAAAGTTACTTGTACATCGAAGGACGGGTATTAAAATTGGATGGAAAAACTGCTTCGACAGTTCCTTTTATAAATAACCCGATGGCATATCTTTTTGATGAAATAAGATATGAAATATCAGGGGTGACGGTTGATTCAACAAAAAAGGTTGGTTTAACAACGACATTGAAAGGATTAACATCATTAACACCGCATAAGAAGAATTCAATAGTCACCGCCGGATGGGTTGCCCCCGATAAAGACACTATAACACCAGCTTCCAACGGTCACTTTGATTTTCATGTACCTTTACGATTGCTTTTGGGATTCGCTGAAGATTACAAACAGGTAATAATAAATGTCAAACAAGAATTAGTATTACTCAGATCTTCAACTAATAAGGACTTGATACTTGCAGACCCTGCAACTACGGAAGATAAACTGGAATGGCAACTACAGTTGGATAAAGTTGTTTGGAGAGTACCTCATGTAAGATTGGCTGATGAACATAGAATCCTATTATTGAGAAAGTTGAAATCTGACCGTGATATTGTGATGCCATTCCGAAGTTGGGAATTTCATGAATACCCTACACTACCTCAGACAGAACGACAAACATGGACCGTCAAGACATCAACTTACTTGGAACGAGCAAGGTACATAATACTCGGTTTTCAAACTAAGCGAAAAGATGTTATCACTGCAAATGCTGGTCAATTTGATCACTGTAAAATAAAGAATTGTAAAGTTTTCCTAAACTCTCAATTCTTTCCCTATGACAATTTGAATGTCATGTTCAGCAAAACACGTTTTTCCATTTTATACGATATGTATGCAAGATTTCAATCGTCATATTATGGAAAAACTAATACACCACTATTATCACCTGACCAGTATTATTCCAAGGCTCCAATAATTGTAATCGATTGTTCAAAACAAAATGAATCGGTAAAATCATCAAGTGTGGATATAAAAATTGAAATGGAATTTGAAGAACCAGTAGCGGATGGAACTTCGGCATACTGTCTAATTCTACATGATAAAATAGCTACTTACACACCGCTGACCGGAATTGTGAAGAATGTACTTTAAGAAGAATTGTACAACGACTGCAAATTTTTGAGGTTAGAATTATCTGCTTCAATTTTTGAGGTTAGAATTTTATTTGTGAAAGACAAGTTGAAAACAAACAATTATGTAATTGTATAAATTTCAAGGATTTTACGAAAAATATAAAAGCGAGAAAATAATTAGTGGAAACTTCATTCTATCTTCAACCGTCGTATGGGAAACATCATTCGCAAGATGAATTCTACTAACGGAGAAGAAAATACACCTCTAATAGATGATAATAGTTCAGATATAGAAAAACAAGTTGAACGCGAAATGGACGAGTTCCTAAAGTTTAACAAACATAAGAAGAGAGAAGAAGAAGAAGCTGAAAAAGAAGTAAAAAGGAAGAAGGTTGAAGTTAACATTACAACCAATATTTTAACAGAAGTATTTCTTCGGATTATCTACCCAATTTCTTCATGCATGACAAAAAGTATATCAGTTGGAATTTTAAAATCAATGGATTATTCACCAATTGTTATTTTAAATCATGGAAACAAAATGGTTACTTTCAGTGAAACTACTTGGGAATCTCTCATGAAACATTTACATCTTTTGGAGTGCTATTTAAGTAACAACACATTTGGAAGAAGAACAAGATTAAGTTTATTGGAATCAAATATTGAAGTTGATATAGGAAAACATCGTGGAGGACGAATTGTTCGCTTCAGAGATTTAACTACCCACAATGTTAAATTATATTTTACTAAAGAAGAATTTTACACTTTAAGTTGTACTACCGGTCCTGTCACCAGATATTTGAAACAACTAATATTTTCAAGTGCAATAATTAAAGACTATCTAATTAATACATTGGACAAACAAACTTTTGTTCCAATTTTATACGGTCCCGTGGATACTTCAATCTTTAATAGAATACCTCAAGAAGTTGAAATGTGGAGACAATTAAACAACTATCACACCAATTTTAATATCGATGAAGTGGCACAAGAAGTGAAAGAAGAAGAACAATCCTGTCTGTTATAATCGTCGGCTCATTCAATTTTTAAGTCAGTTGTTAATAAGACTTCATCATGAATAAACGGGTTTCGTTTTCTAATGCACCACACATAATGGAAGTTAAAAGAGGTATAATTGAATTTCAAGCTTTCCGAGGAAATGATGGTAATTTTATTATTAAAGAATTAGTAATCTTGGACATGAACACATCAGTAGTTTATCATTATTTGTTCAAACCTCCAGTACCATTTAATAGACTAACAACTAAAGCGAAAGTTACAAACAAATGGTTGAACAAACATTTTCACAACTTAAGATGGGATGAAGGTTTCATTAATTATAACATGATGCCGCACATTATGAATCATTATTGCAAAGAGTTTAAAATTATCTACACAAGAGGATTGGAAAAAGCAAATTGGATACAATCATTTACAAGCAACGAAGTGATTAATGCAATAATTGATAAAGATTTCCAATGCTACTTCAACGAACTTTGTATTTCATCAAAAAGTTTTAAACATCGAAGGTCGCAGTGCGCTTTAAAGAATGCCTACCGCTTGAATAGTTTCCTTCAAAAAAGTGGTGGGGGTAGTGTCGATTATAAAAGTGAGAGCGCTACCATGACGCAGCATGAGTATTACTCGAACCTCCGAAGAGACAACATCTCCAACGGACATTCTTATTTACAAGAAAATTAACAATAACATCAAGATGGCATCGCAGAACTTACTTCAAAATTTGGTCGATCAGTTCAACGCTCATTCTAAATCATCAATTCTACCTACGAAGAAATGTTCTGAACTAAAAGAAGAAAAACATTACATCATTCATACGATCAAGAAAATGGAAACTTCAGTAGGTGATGCTATTAATTGCACATTGAGCGAGGCACCGTATACAGTTGGTGACGAACCGAAGTTTCAAATCTTCCTACCTACACGTTTTGTACAACTTCTTCAAAATGAAGATCTTCGTGTAGTTCAACCTGGCGCACTCTATTTGGTTTCGCACGGACCAAGTGGAAATAACTCTACTGAACTTACAATTCATGTAACACCTACTATTGATTAGTTTGTACATAACATTGTAAATATTTGTTTGTAATTGTTTCTCAATAAATATGATATAAAACAAAAAATAAAAAGCAACATATTGTAATGTCTTTGTATATTACAATATGTTGCTTTTTTAAAAATTCCACAGAATGAACTTGACCCAATTTTGTGTGATAATAAAAGCAGAAATCTACTTGTGAAGTTCATCAGTCTACGACTACCTTTCGTACCGTACACATCTCGCTCACTCTATTGCTTAATATAAAAAACTAAATATGTCTCTCAAAGTCAAGTGTGCATCTTACGATACCAACACCATTACAACTTTTGAACAACTCGAAGATTTAACCAACGAAATGCGAGTTTTACTTACCGGTGGTTATCACTTAACTGTTGATGTTAGTGCTACTAATACAAGGATGTTCACTAAAACAAAATATTGTGATGATGAAATATTTATTTCTACACAACCTACAACTTCTTCATCGCCTACTGGTCAACATAACATCAAGTTCCAAAAATATTACCAATGTTGAATAACTTTTGACAAACAAAACTACAACTAAAGAATCACGTGTTGAATGTGAGTTAATAAAAAGGATGTGATACTTGAATAAATAATCATTTGCTTCTCAGCTCTCACCACGACAAGACCTATTTAAGAAAATGTTGTACAGAATGATGATTCAACTTGATGGAAAAATCTATGGAAAAGATTACAACACTGTTGAACAAATGACTAAAGATATAGATGTATTAGCTAAAGAAGGATACCAAGCTAAATTAATTTTGAAATTTCCTGAAGTACATCCGCTATCAATAGAAGATTTAGTTGCTATGGCTAAAGCTGAGAAAGATAAAAAATCTGAAGAAAACAAAGAGAAACAAACTTCTTAAGTATCAACATTCCTTACATTAGTAAGGTATAATTTTTTAAAACTCCATTTGGATGACCTTGAAATTACCCCCACCACTTTTCACAGTACATATAACTTGCTATTCAACACTATACACTCTTATTCTTTCACTGGACTCCGCAGCGTCAACATGGAAGAGCAAAAATACAAGTACAAACCTCGTTACTGTTGTGAACAACAATGTACAGATTTAGGACCAATGATGGTGGATGGGTTAGCTTGTACTATATGTGAATTCTTCGGATCTTGTTATTGCAAATGCAAAACAAAACAACTACCGCCACCGGAATTGCGAACTTTCAAATTTTACAAATCAAGATATTTTCATACATGTTGTCCTCAAAGATGTTTCAAATTTCACCCTCTAGATCTTGCTCATTGTCAACGCACCAAGTCTCATCAAGATGATTTTTGTACACATATGATAAAAAGATGTAAATACAGATCAGATTGGTATTCCGATCCTGTAGAACCATCAAATGTGTAATTTCAGTTTTACATTCTTTTTTAAAACTTCAATTGGATGACCTTGAGATTTCCCCCACTACCGGTTGTAATTTTTATATAATATTAAATTCAACTTTAAATCATTTCACTTCCAACATTCTAACTAACAACATGGAAGCAAAATTTATCAAGTTTGAACATATAATAACTGAGAGGGAGGAGATGGAAGAATTGTTTCAAAACTTACTTTCTGTCATTGACGATTATCCTATAAGATGGTTCAGAATTGTAGTTCAATATTTAAATCCTGGTGAATTGTTTTCTTCATCGAGTGAAGAAGATGAAACAACTACTTCGGTTCAAATAATTGAATTAAAAGACGAAGAAGAAGAACTAAACGTTTTATTCAATCATAAGCTCAAGGTTCCCCATATAAAAGCCCCCTCCCTAGACAGCCCCCCTCCCTAGACGCCTGCTCAAGGTCACCATTATATAAGCCCCCTCCCTATGCGCCGATCCTCATTCCATCACCGACTCTCCAACAATGAACAACTCTCCATTGGCCCGAATGAATTCTAGTTTTGAAATAAACTCTAAAGAAGAGTTACAAGACATTTTTAATATTTTACAAGAACTTGTAGATAATTTTACAACCATCAAAATGAATTTGGAAATAACATACGATTGTCATATTTGTGATAAGGTTGAAAGTTTAGACGAAGACAGTTTACTAAATCTAACTCCTGCACCATCTGACACTACTGATGGTAATAATGAAGAGCAACGTCTTTCCCCCACCACTTCTTTGTAATTCATCCTTCCCCCCACCACTTCTTTATTTAACTAACATTTCTCCCTTTTACTTCTCATTCCGTCTTCGACTTCTGAACTATCAACATCACTTGTTTTAAAATTTCAAACACTAACACAATCATGATGGATATGATGGATGAAGTTCCCTTCGTAACTGGAATGGAAGAGGATAAATTGAAATTATAAATTAAACGATTGAAAATGGAACAGGAAAACCAACTCAAAATGTTACATTTGTTCAAGCTTTTCAAATACATCATCTGGGGACTCTGCATTTACCTTCTCATCGTCGTCGGTGTTTGCATTTACAACTCTGTAATTCATCACAAAAGTTCAACTTGTTTAAACTCTGCTGTTGCACATTAATTGTATGTTCACTAATAAAATTCAAAAGTTACTTCAACCTATCCTATTATCACCAACTAGTTCAACTTAGAACTATTTCTGGTGGTAGTTGGGTAGGCTTTTTTAAAACTTACTCTGGATGACCTTGACATACTTTCCAGATCCCATTTATAAATTTCAATTTCAGTTTTAAACTAACTTTTAATTTTGTTCAACTATTAAGAGTTTTGTTAACACCATCAAATTTCAGTTTTCAACTAACTTTTAATTTATGTGCACTTTTAGTTCAACCCTAGTTACTTTATTCGCAAATTCAGTTCAACCGACCACCAACGCTATCGCCATCTCCACCCCAACATTTCAACATCTCTGCCCCCAACACTTGCCCGAACATCTGCCCATAGGGGCAGCTGCCCGGACATCTGTTCGGTTTTAAAAATATAAAAAAGGTAAAGGAGTGGGGGTGGCGCATGCTCACCAATGCAAAACTAAGCTTTGAGGTTAGAATTATCCATGGCGGCCGCCATGTCTGGTTCAGTTTTACCACATAGAGTCGGCGACCGGTTATTGGTCTAAAGTAGTAGGGGAAGGGGTGGTGGGGGAAGGTTGCCATTTTATAAGCCCTCTCCCTAGGCGACGCTTCTCATTCAATCGCCAACTTTCAAACGATAAACACCTCTCCCATGGCACGAATCAATTATCCCGCTATCACCAACTACTTCAACTTAAAACTATTTCTGGTGATAGTTGGATAGAATTTTTAAAAACTTACTCTGGATGACCTTGACATATTTTCCACATCCCAGTTATAAGTTTGAATTTCAATTTTGAACTAACTCTTAATTTTTCTTCAACTGTTAGAGTTTCGTTAACACCGACAAATTTCAATTTTAAACTAACTTTTAATTTTATGCGCAAATTCACTTCACCCTAACGCCAACACTATCGCCATCTCCACCCCAACCTATATGGCATAACATATAACTACAGCATCTCATATATACCCTCTAACCCCCACCGGAAGCTATGTGACATGGCAGCTGGCGCCAGCTGCCACGTCACGTGGCTCGGGGGGCATGTGGCCGATTTTAAAAGTGGCCAAATCCCACTACTCACGGGCAGGACCAAGGACCAAGACCGAGACCAGGACCAAGGGCAGGACCAAGGACCGAGACCGAGACGAGGACCACGGTCAGGACCAAGAACCAAGACCGGGACCAGGACCAAGGGCAGGACCAAGGACCAAGACCGAAACCAGGATCAAGGGCAAGGACCAAGGACCGAGACCGACACCAAGAACCCGCCGTCGCAGCCACGTTCAGCCACTCCGGGCGATTTGGTCTCCCGACAACGGTATGTCACAACCATCTTCAAAGTTAGGGGCGATGAGGCCAAAAATGATCAGGAGGATTTAGATCAAAATAATTCCAAGTACAAATTAAAATTCAAAGAAAGAACAAGAGAAATAAATTTGGTAGTAAATTTTCAAGAAATAAATTAATGATAAAACAACAAAATTAATGATAATAGTAAAATTAAATTCACGTCGTGTTGATACTGATTTGAGTTGATAAATAAGTTTAACATAGTCCACATGGGCTCATTGTAAATAACCTTGCAAATAATTGTTAATCTTGTAAACTAATTAAATTTGTCGTATATATTCTCATAACATTTATTTTTACATTGTATATTTCTACACCCTGTATAAAACAATATTTTGCGAAACCTAAGATTTTTCCCAAATTTATTCTTTAAATTTTGATTATTTTTATACATTGGTTTCATTTAATTTTATTTACTTTTTCATGGTCATTATTTTACTAATTTTTATATTGTGCTTTAGTTGAAACCACTGACGTTCAAGGTTGGATTATATATTTTTATTTGAAGTCATATTTCAACGCTTTTAAATAGATTTCAATCCATGGACATTTTTAGTTAATAAAAATATTATTTAAATTATCACCTTGTTTTGTTTTACGTACAAATGAGGTAGGCCTAATAAGAAAATAATTTCACAAATTTAATAAAACAATAATTTAAATTTTAATGGTGATAATTATAAACTTTTATAATTTATTTCAATTTCTGAACAAATATTTTACCAAGAATATTTAAATTAAGTATAATGCTACTTACACTGACAAATAAAATAAATTACAATTTGAAATATTTTGGAAGAATCTTTTGTGATCATCTTAGTTTCTTTATAAGAAATAAATGAAAAATTGGTGGCATATACAATACTCTAACTAAAGAAAGTGCTTAATTGGAATGATTACTAGCAAATTAAATATTAAATGTGGTCCAAACTGAGTGTCTGTGCACAACACCTAAGTCCTCATAAGCTATGCATGAGATGGCTTGTTGAATTTTAGGACGAGGTTATTATTAAGTTTCTCGGCAATGCCAAGGGCGATTAAATCAGTAGAATTACTTATTCCATTCATCATTAATTATTAATTATTTGAGTACAGAATAAATACATAAAACGATTTGGTTGATTATCAAATGCTAACATCATCACTGCGTTCCTTATTATACACAAACCAGTAGCATTCATTATTCAACCTATCATGAGTGCGATCCGAATCCCAGGTGCTGTTGGGTGCGATCACTCCCACGGCAGTAGGCGTCAATGTTCACACTTCAAGACGTAAAGGAAGCATAGAAAACCAATGAGTGGAATAATAGTTAGTAAAGGTAAGATTTGATTTAATTTTAAACTTGAGGATGGCATTGCGGTTCACGGAAAATCACACCGTCGCGAACGTGTTAAGCTCTATAACCATTGAACATTTAAATACTTCAGTTGATTGTTAAATTCTTGTCATGTTTCAATAAATAAATGTATTTTTATATCACTTTAACCATACTTAAAAACAATAAACGACTTAAATTAGTGCATGTTTTTATATTCATAATGTTTTTGTAAACTTCACTATTTTTATTGTAAATGTCAGTTTTGAGTTGTGAAAGAAATTTTGATATTTTTTACTGCAATAGTTTCCAGTCGACACGAAATAGATCCCAATAAAAATTCCATTAAGTTAAAAATGGAACATAGGCCTGAGAAAAAAATTATGTTGGTAAACCCAGCACTAAGTCCTTACTAGTATCTATGAATATACTCTAAAACAAATTCTTTGAATTATGAGGAAATTGCTAAATTGCTATTTTATTGTTGTTGGTTAAAAACGTTATTATGATATATAATTTCTTTTTATTTAGTTTGCATACGGACCGTTGCAAACGGCAGCTCAGTGCATCTAAGCTCCATTTATGAGCACCTTGGTGTGAATTTGGTCCTACGCACACGGCTAAGCGTATTTGGTATAATCACTTGCGCTAACACTTCACCATTTCGATCAACCCAAGCATCTGCTCATCCCAACATCGAATGTGTGGCCCTTAGCCGATTTTAGCATTGGTTCCACCTGTTCTCACTGTCTTCTTCCTGATCTTATTTTGTGAACCATTCGAGACAACTGCCACTTATTGTCTGACGCACTATTACGTAGATAACCAAATGCATGTCACCTTTTTAATTGACTTACTATTAAAATCATTTGCTTACTCAATCACGAATTGTAGAGTTTTTTTATATTTGTTGTATCAGAAGTTGTTTTACATTAATATATTTAATACAAATAAACAGTAAACTTCACTTAGGGATAAAGTGAGATTAGATTACAATGAAGATATTAGTGTTTTATTTGTAAATTGGAAAATCAATAAAATTAATCATTAATCAAACAAACAAAACGTGATGCAGAAGTTAAGTCATAAAAATTAGGCTTTCTTATTACTTTACCGTTCTTGTTAATTCTTTTGACCAAGTGATCAACGATTTATAAAAAATTCGCAATAAAATCAGGAGTCGTCCCTGTAATTGTGGCGTTGAACAACAAAAGCCCTTTGTCATGAAAGACAGGGTATTAGCCATCCCACAGTTTCCTTTGTTATTCTAGCAGCTGCCTAAAACAAACGGTATTATTAGTCTACCTTAATGACTCTCTGCATATGTAGAACTGAGGAGAGAACAAAATTTGCAGTTATGAATTATGAAAGAGATAAATGTAGTAAAGGATAAAGGAAAGCAAACGAGAATTTAAAATTTTTGATGTGTATCAAATGAAGATCAATTATCTAATGAATAAACTAATAAATTCAAAGGTTCTAACAAACTAAAAATATCAAATATACTTTAAAAAATTAGAAACATTTTATAAATTTATAAATTTTGATTGATTACATAAATTTAAATAACTTTTAGCGAATTTCCCTATAGGGAATACGCTATTACCGTAGTAGCCATGGTAAGACCTAAGCCCGGGACCACTTAATTTTTTCATTTTGAGGTCCCAGAAGCCAAAAACACCATTCGTTCGTTTTCATTTATATATATATCATAAGAAACAGATAGAATGATTACATAAGGGCAGATTAATTATTTATTATCTTACCACAAACAAACGGTTAAGGAAAACATTAATGTAGGTAGGCTATGTAGGATACGTAAAATCGTGACGAAACGTATTATAAGTTGTATAAATGAAGGTAACGTATAAAAACTTAACTATAGTGTTTTAACCTATAACCCAACCTATAAAAAATGTTGTAATTTTAATTTTTCACTAAAACTGACAACATTAGATCACAATTAAAACACGAATATCCTATATAGTTTAAGTGTGTGCGTGAAGGAGTTCTATACACTAAGGATTTAGTTTGTATCACTGCAAAAACGATTTCCCAAATCACTATCTAAACTCAACTCTGGTTTTAAAAAACAGTATGTTTCTAGTCAGTGTAATTTTTAGTAGCTCTCCTATGAATCATAATAGATATTATTTGTAGACAAGGTGTAAATAGAATAGAAAATTATTATGCTTGTTCACACTTCTATTCGAGCCTACATGCGGTGTGCCTTCCTCTTTAATCTACGCATGATGTGTACGTAAGATGCAAAACATTAAAGATGAACTAACTAAAATACGTTAGTAAAGTTAAATGTTTTAGATAAAATATATAACTTTAAAAGATATTCCTTGTAAAAATGCATGAAAAAATGTTTAATGACTTATACATTTCAATCACGTTGAAAAAAAGGTTGTATTTTCATGGGTAACAGCTGACATTAAAATTCAATGATATGTTTTTAACTGTTACTTTTTTATTCTGGTTGAAGCAGCTACTGTTACCTTCTAGAAACAGTTTAGTTAGGAAATAGATTGTAAGAGCTGATCGGCCACCCGCCAGTAAGACTGTACAGGACTATATATAAGTATTAATACATAAATTATTAAATAAAAATAATTTACTCAGAATTATAATGCCATTAAATATATTATATTTCCTTGTAAGGATTATTAATTATATAAGATAGCCACAAAGTTATTTGATGTTGAAACAATAATTCTTTGGAAATTCGCTGAGTACGCAGGTCTGCTGCGACAGGGGTATATATATATATATATATATATATATATATATATATATATATATATATATCGTATGGCATTAATAGCCAGCCACCAACTTCAGAAAAATATAAAACATTCTCTGAGGTGCTTAGCACCTGCGTCAAAACATTTAAAAACTAAACTAAAAACATAAAGTTATGATCTCTCTTTATAAAGCTAAATAAAGGGCGCTAAGCCATTGCAGCCCAGCTTCACTTGCACGATGCAGCCCAATCAATCCTCCGGGGAAAGCACTCAAAGGGCACTCATTGGCTATGTGAGTCATAGTCTGGAACTCCGCTCCACAGCGGCATGACTGGTCTTCTATCATTCCCCATTTGTATTTCCAATAATTACATCTTCCCACACCAGTGCGGAATCGATTGAGAACAGTCCACTGCTTCCGAGGAAGATCCATACCACTTACTGCTAAGGTTGGGTCAGCAATTAAAAAATTGATTCCGGCCTTGGAAAGAGTCCCAGGAGGAAGTCCAGACGGTATGGATGGAAAAGTTTGTCTCCGTCAA
This sequence comes from Neoaliturus tenellus, assembly GCA_030545055.2. NCBI lineage: Eukaryota > Metazoa > Arthropoda > Insecta > Hemiptera > Cicadellidae > Neoaliturus > Neoaliturus tenellus. Next base: position 233,525,076 of record CM061531.1, read on the forward strand.
CTGGGATGCTGTCCGCAGTGGTGGTCTTCGGGACCTCAATCTGCCCATCTCCTGGGGTAGGTAATCATGGATGGGTAGCTGTGGATCGGATACGATCTTATTATATTCCCTAGTAAGTGCCTCCCTTCGTCTTATTTCAGGTGGAGCGATATTACACAGCACTGGGAGCCAGGGTACAGGTGTTGCAATGAGTGTACCACTTATGGCTCTCATAGTCCTGTTCAGTTGGACATCGATCTCTCTGACATACACACTGTTCAGCCCCACGGGAGCACAGTACTCTGCGGTTGAGTAAACCAGGGACGGGGGTATTTGTATGCTACAAGCTTTTCGTTTGTATAATATATCCAACGGGATATGTTATCTCTTTAAATTAATTGAAGTTAATTCAACTATAAAGTAATTAAAAAAAAATTAATACATTTACATATTGACGTCATTAACAATGCCAGCCATAAACAATGTTCCTAATTGAAGGCGAATTCAGAAATAAAAAAAAAATGCATGGAATGGCTTTGTCCGCTTTTATTTATCCTATTTAAGCGCTCAACTTTGTATTACGATATATTATCCTTTTTGGGTGGACTTGGAGCTTGATTGTATGCCTTTATGGGCCGATGGGAAACGGCGATAAGGCAATTCAACTTATTATCATCCAAACATTTATTGAACATAAATATAATGATGCTCTTGCAGAACCCAAAATTTTTTTTATTAAATAACAGAAATGCATTATCACGTAACAATTTATAGACATTCGAAAAACATAAATTAAAAGGCTTCTGTCGTCTCATATGGGCTGTTAATTTTTCTAACTTATTTTTAGTGTCCTTACAGCAAGTGTGGTTCATAACGGACTAACGTTAGTCATTTGTGATGAATAATAAGTGAATTTCTCACATTGACTCTACTTCGACAACTAAACTATATAACTTCTTGATTAGCATTATACGTGCTGGTAATGATATTCAGGTTGAAATAATAAAACGTCTTCCAGCACTATTCGATATATTTACACTTATACTGTAAATGTTTACAGACGGTAAATATATATAAAGGATCTTATAATGGCAATCTTATAGCGTCTGTAAACATTTACAGTATAAGTGTAAATATATCGAATAGTGCTGGAAGACGTTTTATTATTTCAACCTGAATATCATTACCAGCACGTATAATGCTAATCAAGAAGTTATTTAGTGATGCCAGTCAAGCACAACTAGCATTGAGGTATAGAGATGTTAGAAACAAAGTCCACACGAAGATTGCCGATATTTATTTTAACAAGGAGTGTCTTAAAAACAAAGTAACACCTCAGTGTGCCAAAATAAAAATGAAAGGAAACTCCATTGCAGCAAAGAAGACTAAGGAACAAGCAGAAATCAAGTATGTAGAAAATATGATAAAGCAATTGTATAGAGAAAAAGATGACCTTAGCCTACAATCATACACAACACACCTAGAATTTCAAAAGAAGTATGGATTTTTAGCATGGGAAATGTTGCACGAAATAGTATCAGATGAGATAGAAGAACTTATGGATATTAAATACAAGAGAGTTAATAGAAAATTAGATAACCTTACGCAAACCGATACGAACAAGGGAGAAATTGAAGAGGGAAACTCCAACCACAACTTCCAGAAACGAGTAATCAACTTAACAGACGTGCAGTTCGACAAAGAAGATATTAAAATATTAGAATATGGATTAAAACATAATTTTGCCATTGACGATAAGAAGCAAAAGGACGTAATAGCTACAGATATTGAAGCAAACATTAGGATATTGAAAGATGTAGACTTATGTGCAGTACGACAAGATATTACTACGGATTTCCCAACTACGATCATGAAATGTACCCAAGAAATGAAAGAAGATATGAAGAAATGTAAAGAAATAAAGAAGAAACTCCAAGAAAATAGCGCCCTTGCATTGAGAGCTGACAAAAGTAATGCCATAGTAATAATAGACCGAAATGACTACATTAAGAAGACAGAAGATTTCATTCGAGAAAACAATTTTAAGGAATTGAAGAAAGACCCTACAGAAAAATACCAGAGAGTATTATCAGATGTCGTGAAGAAGTGTGATAAAGTCATTTCTGAAGAATGTAGACCTCGAATGAATATTTTAAATCCAAAAGCACCTGTCATGAAAGGAATTCCAAAAATTCACAAGAAGAATGTACCAATTAGACCTCTAGTGAACTTTAAATCAGCACCAACATAAAATGTTTCTAAGATGCTCTCAAATATTTTGTTTAATGATCTGGAACTAGAATACAGACACAATGAAAAAAATAGTTATGAATTTGTTGATAAAGTCAAGAATGTTGATATTACCAAAGAGAGTAGATTAGTATCCTTTGATATTTCGAATTTATACACTAATGTACCAGTGAATGAAACAATAAATCTTGTTAAATGTAGACTAGAAAACAATGGATTGGAAAAAACGTATGTTAACCAACTTGTTATGTTACTGAAGACTGTACTGGACCAGAATTATTTCAGATTCAACAACAAATTCTACAGCCAATCAGATGGCCTAACAATGGGAAGTCCTCTCTCTGCAATAATGTCAGAAGTATTTTTGCAACACCAAGAAGACATTATTTTGGAACAATTGAAGATGTACCACGATATCAAGTTATATATAAGATATGTAGATGGCGTCCTAATTATTTTCAACAAGAAGAAAGAAGAAGAAGCAGAGGACATGTTGAAATCATTAAACAGCCACCATGAAAATCTGACATTCACGAGTGAATACGAAGAAAACGGAAAACTCAATTACTTAGACTTGACAGTAATAAGAAGAGAGAACAAACTGGAGTTCACCATCTACAGGAAACCGACCCAGACAGACACAACCATTAATAATAAATCCATACATCCATTAAGCCACAAGACTGCTGCATTCAGTTCAATGTTATATAGAGCATATGAATGAGAATGAGAATGAGAATGTTTATTTCCAGAAAGCAAGTATGTACAGGCACAAGGAAAACGTCATGGATTCAATAAAACAAAAACTTAACTAGCTAGGGTGGAACTAATAGATTTAAATTACAAACCGTGGATTGTCAAAAATTATAATTGCTCTCTTTGTAATTTGAATGTTCACGAAACGGCCTATCATTTTATCGCAATTTGCCCTATTCTAGCACACATAAGAACATTCTGTTTTGGAAAGAATACTTTAAATGAATTTGAATATACTCAGTATTTAAATGGGAAGAATTGGCGTGTCCTAACAGATTACCTTAAAAGAGCTTGGCAATATAGATGGGAAATTATTAAAGAATTTAATTTTTAAAAGAATGCTTTCCCCATGAAAAATAATTTTTGTTGAATTTACCGTAGGGTATATTAAAGTGTTTTTCTTTTATTACTTTTGTCATAGTCACTGCCATATATAGTGCCAACCGAACAGACGGTTACAATGATAACCATTGTTCTACAAGTGTTTGTTTTATTTTTGTGTAAATGTCTTGTGTAAACTTGTAAATAAAGCACTTTTTTCATTCATTCATTCATTCATTCATAGAGCATATGAATGAGAATGAGAATGAGAATGTTTATTTCCAGAAAGCAAGTATGTACAGGCACAAGGAAAACGTCATGGATTCAATAAAACAAAAACTTTACCTAAGACCTGCAACAACCATGCAGAGAAAAAAAATATATCAACATGTTGAATAGTTTCTAAAATCTAACAACCTGCAACACTCCATGCAGAGAAATCAAACAGCACTCAGATAAAACTAAATAAAAAAGTACTTACATTCGACTTGGATAGTACAAAAAACTCATGGACCTTGTAAAGAGGATTAGCCAATAGCAGTTTTTCCACCCCTTTTTTTGAATTTTGTGTCTGACAGGTTCCGATATGTACAAGGAAGATGGTTAAAAAGTTGAAAACAAAAAACATTGTTACTCTGCTTAACCTTACTAAGTCTTACAAATGGCATGTTAATATCATTTCTCCCTCTTGTATTGTGGGAGTGGATGTCACCCCTGAGCTCGAGAGTGCCCAGCTCCTTCTTGGTTCTTAAAAGGGATTGAAAAATGTACAAGTTGACAACTGTCATGATTGACTCTGACACAAAGATTGGTCTACAATGATGTAAATAGTTAGCACCAGCTAAGATGCGGACTGCCTTCTTCTGAAGGAGCAGGACTCTCTCGACCCCTGGAGACCCACCCCAGAGCCTTAAACCATACAGTAAAATACTCTGAAAAAAAGCCATGTAGGCTGTTCTGAGCCAATCCTTAGGTACACGTTCTCTTAAACTCCTCAACAGATAAATGACCCGTGAGAGTTTGCTACAAACAAAACTAATATGACAATTCCAATCAAGCTTAGGATCTAGAAAAAATCCTAATAGTTTTACATTGTTAACTTCTTGATTAACCTGTCTAAGACTAAAAACTATTGACTGGGTTTTAGTTTCATTTAAGAAGAGGCTATTAGTCCGGAACCATGCAGAGGCATCATCCAGAGCCAGGGACAACTTTACCCCAAGTTCATCCATTTGACCCCCCACATCGAAGAGGATGGTATCATCCGCATAGCAAACCACACCATCCCCCAGATGGTGGGGCAGGTCATTTATCATTACATTGAACAAGAGGGGTCCAAGAACAGACCCCTGTGGGACGCCATGAGTCAATTGTCTTACAGCAGAATTCTGACCATTTATACTGACTAGCTGCCCGCGTCCGGCCAAATAAGATTCCAACAAATCCAGACTTTTGTCTCTTACCCCATAGAAACTAAGTTTTGATGCAACAATTTTGTGGTCGACTGTGTCGAACGCCTTGCTGAGGTCACAGAGTGTGGCCCCAGCAAAGCCATGTCCCTCAAAAGCATCATACACATGCCCCGTAAGTATCTCAACTGCATCAACAGTGCAACGCCCAGGCCTGAAACCGTAATGGGCGGAAGCGAGCAAGCCATTGTTTTCAAGGTAAGGGAAAAGTTGATCCTTTATTACACATTCAAAAATCTTGGAAAAAACTGGTAGTATTGAGATTGGTCTAAAATTCTCAGGTAAATTGATATCCCCCTTCTTATGGATGGGGACAACCCTAGCAGTCTTAAGGACTGAAGGAAAAATTCCTTCCTGTATACAGGAATTTATACACCAAGTAAGTGGTAAAACAATACAATCAATGACATTCTTAACCAGGTCAACTGAAACATCAAAAATGTCCCTACATTCAGAACTTTTAAGCCTTTTTACAATAGAAAGAACCTTTTCCTGAGGGACAGGATTTATGGAAAAAAGTGCACGAGGGAGCTGGCTGACCCAGCAATAGGTCCATGGCAGAAGTTGGTGGAATACCAATGGCATCCCGGGTCTGCTGGACTGAATGTACAAAGAAATTATTAAGAACCTCAGCTGAGAGATTGGTGGAGGTTCTTGACTTACAAGATCCCCTTAAGAGAGTCCAGCCGCAAAGAAAAAATAGCAACCATCAAAAGTGTCTGGTGTACCTCAGGGAGCTCACCTTGCTCCCTTACTCTTTGAGATATTCATTAACGACATATCTCTCCATCTGAAGTGTCGTTACCTCCTTTTTGCAGACGACATAAAATTGTTTATGGTGGTGAAAGACCAGGCTGACTGTCATCTTCTTCAAGAGAGCCTTGATTCGGTGATCTCATGGTGTGAACTAAATTGCCTGCCTCTAAATCCTGATAAATGTAAATGTATCTCCTTCTATAGAGGACACAAGTCTGTTGAACTCGACTACACCATTGCCGACAAAAAGATTACTTCCTGCTCCACAATCAGAGACCTTGGTATCACGCTATCGTCGGATCTATCACCCCATGCTCACATAGAGCTCTATGTATCAAACTTGATACACATAGAGTATTTGATATGTGCTTTCTGTATAAGCTACTAAATGGTGTTATTGACTGCCCCATGCTCCTCGCTCTGATTGACTTCAAGTGCGGCTCGACTCGAACACGCTCCAGAGACCTTTTTGAAAGACAGCATCATCCAACGTCTTATGCATATTACTCGACCATCCCGAGGCTTCATCGTCTGGGAAACACAGCAGCTTCCTTGGATGTGGACTTTTTTGCTGAATCCGAGTCGGCCCTGAGAAGAAAATTATTTAGTGCATGGGCATTTGCAAACACATTAGCATAAGTTGTTTTCTGCTTGGTGAAGTTGTTAGATTTTATTTATGTTTATTATTTTTGAAGGGCACATAAGTCTGTTATGCTTGTATTTGTATTTATCTTTAATTCCTATATTCTTGTTGATTATTTATTTTGTTATTTCATTCATAGTTTTATTACTCGTTATGTTCTAGTATTACTCAGGCTTGATAGTTGTTTTGATTATTTATTGTTAATCATTAATTAGAATAGTTAAAGTATTGTTGCAGTTGGTCTTGGGAGATTTATAATTAATAGAATCTTACATTTCTTGTAATATTAATTTGTTTTGTATGAAATTGAAAATGGAAAATTCCGTGTATAAATAAATAAATAAATAAATAGATGAAATACTTAAGAAGGTTAACAAATCTCTTGGCTTTATTGCTCGTTCCTCAAGAAGTTTCATTTCACCCTGCACATTGGTTACCCTCTACTCAAGTTTGGTCAGGCAGATCTTGGAATATGGGAGTATTGCTTGGTCACCGTACCAAAAAAATCATTGTGAAAGATTGGAATCTATCCAGAGAATATTTCTCAGGATCGTGGGGGTCAGACTCGGGTTCAATTACACTAATGTCCCAGTTGATGAACTACAGTGTCAGATGTCCCTCAAACCACTGGAAGTTAGAAGAAAAATCTCGGATCTTACCTTTCTTTACAAGATTGTCAATTGTGAAATTGACTGCAGTGAACTCCTCCAGCTCATTGATTTCAGAGTTTCTTCCAGAACAAGGTCCCATGAACTATTTATTAGACGTAGCTATGCAAGAAATTATCTGCAGCATGGACCAATTGCAAGAATCCAGAGACTGGGCTGTGATGTCCCCCCGGATGCTGACTTCTTCTTTGACAAAGTCACAACGTTCCGAAAGAAAATATCTTCTTCCTTTACTCCTCCATAGTCCTTTTCACCTTCCAACCAAACACTCCACCCATTAGTCATTTTGTAAAGTAATGTTTCTCACATAAGACTTTTGTTTTCTCAATTTCTTTATTATTTCCAATTTCACTCACATTGCCAATCATGTTTGTAAAAACCATCAAACCCAAGAAGTTGTACACTGTTCCATATCATATAGGTTAGTTTGTCAACTGCTGCAGATAACATATATTATGTGATTTGATTGAGTATTTATTATTCCATAGCACATAGAGTATTATTCCTACTTTGTTTCTTGTACAGTCACTGTTTGTATGCATGTATATTGTAAGTGACAGTAGTTTAGATATGGAATCTGTTGCTTTTTATGTATGCATAATCAACATGAATTGTGAGCATGAAGATGCATGAACTTTTTTCCGTAGCTGATGAATTTTTTGCTATGAACTGTGAACTGCAAAATTATTGTATGTTGTCATAAGCATGTTTTGATAATGTATAAATGGTGTATCCGTATGATTTGAAATAAATAAATAAATAAATAAATAAAAAGTATTGCACGAGCCAATGGATACCGTACTAGCCTCATAGACGAAATGGAAAATAAAATCTTAAGGAAAATAAAGAACCAGAATCGACTCTACAGCCAGACAACATTGAAAAATGACGAAGACAAATCTACTAGATTCACTGTATTTAACTACACTGGAAACATAACACAAAAGATCGCTAATAGATTCAAGAAATACGGAGTTTCTATCGCCTTCAAAACACAAAACACCATGAGTGGACTGCTATACCCCAATATTGAAGATAACAACCAATTCAACCAAGCCGGTATTTACAAAATCAACTGTGAAGATTGCGACAACTTCTACGTTGGACAAACCGTTAATTTTATAAAAAGATTCAAGAACCACATATCAGCATGGAAGAACAACAAACCGAAAGATCAAATATAGCAAAACACCTTTTAGAAAATGGCCACTCCTTAAAAACCATAGAAGAAAACCTGCAAATAGTCAAGACATGTAGGAAAGGAAACACAATGAACGCATGGGAAGAATTATATATATTTAAAGAAAAATGTAAAAATATGGACAAGTTGATAAACGAACAAGTGAACTTCGATTCCGGCGGAACCTACCAGAAACGACCTACCAGAAAACCTACCTTACGACTGGGGACATGCTCCAGTGGTCTCTAAGGTACTGTTGATCCAAAAAAAGGTCATACGAACACTTTGTAGAGTAGGGCGTAATGAACATTGTAAACCACTTTTTATTAATATGAGAATTTTAACGGTGATCAATCTTTACATCTATCACATACTTGTCTACACTAAAACTAATCTACATTCATTTCCCATCAGGCAGAACACACACAACCATACTACCAGATACAGAGGACAGCTTGACACACCATATCACAGATTAACCAAAACTGGATCATCACATCAGGTAAACTCCATTAAATTCTTTAATAAACTACACATAACTGCTCATACATCCAAACTCAATAATTTTAAAAAACAAATTGAAAATTGGCTTTTAGATAATCCATTCTATACAATCCAGGAATTTTTAGATACAGAGGTGCTCATTACATTTTAGGAAAGTGGGGTATCATTATTGGGATTACTATGGCAATGGCCATTTTTAGATAAGACTTATTTTAAGAACTGATGTAATTGTGACAATGCCTATTTCATGTACACAAACTGATCAATGGCAATAAATGATTTGATTTGATTGAGAATATATTCCCGAACATCCGGTAGCCAATAAGATTTAAGCATGGACGCCATCTTGTTTCCCGGAACTTCCTGCGCCAATAGTATTTCAGCAAGGACGCCATCTTGATTCTCTCAGTCTCTGATTGGGCCTGATGATGACCGGTGTGACTGGTCGAAATCGATCGCCATTATAAGATTCTTTATATATATATATATATATATATATATATATATATATATATATATTTACCGTCTGTAAACATTTACAGTATAAGTGTAAATATATTGAATAGTGCTGGAAGACGTTTTATAACTTCAACCTGAACTAAACTATGCCATATATACATACGTCAGCTTAACACCAAAGAGCTTGTGAATTATGCTGTTGTAAATTTAAGTGACGGAAATGTAATTCAACACTAGAAATTACTCTGTTAAACTTTAGATGATATAAATGCTTGACTGCAAACAAATATTTAAATTTCACGTTATTTGTAATATTTTTTGTATTTATTCTTTAGGAATATATCCAAATAAGGAATATATCCTGGTCATTTAATGCATTTTAATGATTTGAGTTTTGTCTTTCTCCAAAGAGACGTATGAGGTGTTAGTAAAACAATGTCAAGTAGGCAATACATATTTTACAAAGCAATCGTTTGTATTTCAATTTAAACTGCAGAAACTCTAGGAAAAATTACTGCATTCACTAAAAATTATTAGAAATTGCTTTAGACATTACAACTGAACAGATTCTTAAAGTGTAAAAAACATTTTTATTTTGATTCTATATTAACTTTCTATGAATTTAACTATCAGTTATACTTTTAGCTAGGCCTAATTAACTATGAAATAAATGTTCATATATATTTAAAAATTATGATTAATATCGTGCATAGATTGAATCGTCGATTTGAATATTAAAAAAAGGTTTACGAATATATTCATGAAAGGTTTTTACAGATAAAACTCTCAACCGACCCACCATTTTCCTCCGAATGGGACCATTATCAGTTACAGTATAGCCCGTGGCCGGGCAGTTTCAAGTCCAGCTTCACATTATCCTTGTACTATTGTAAATCTACCATGTTATTTTTGCTAGTGGACAAGGAGACCCCGGCCGAACCACTATCCTGCTCCTAACGCGCATTTTGCGCAAACCAAGAAAGGAAAATAGAGTTTTCGAAAAGCACGGTGAATATTACAATAAACTGAAAACGGGAAAACGATATTTAAAAATTTCTCAATGAGTTTTTTTATAATTTCAATAGGTATATATAGCGAAATCCGCCATTATTTAAATAACATATAGCGTTTACCGTATTTATAAGACGTATCAAAAAAATTATGCTAATTAACCAAAATTAACTCACCTATATTTTACCTTTCTTTCCAGAGTGAATAAACTAGGAGTACGCTTGTTCCACGCGTATGGGGATGAACGGAAACATATGCCAGACAATCCTACTTCCACGCTATTAAAAAATAAATAAATAACACAGCTATCAAATTACACATGTCAACTACATAGACAAATTTACTAATTTTTTGCATTCAAGATATTTTATTAACAGTAGGTAATTTTTTAAATTTTATTATTTTTGTAAATATTTTCGTTTTCTTATTGTTTGTTAATACAAAATATATCTTTCTAGTATTCAAAACCCATTAAACCCCTTTAAAATATCTCATAAATAACAAATTATATTATATTTAGTACAGTTATAGTAAATACAGTTATAGTGCATGCTTCCTCTATGTCTGACAAGAAACAAAGATAACACCGGGTAACGTATCCTAAAGCACCATTATTTACTGCCAACAATGCATTTCTTATGGGAAATTAAATTAAGTCTCATTATTTTATTACTTTACAGAATAACTTCAGAAACGAACTTGACCTGAAAAATTACGCCTAAAATCTACTGTGAAAGTTTGAAGTCGATCAGAGGCTTTTTGCGGACGTTATTGTCGAACGAAAAATAGGGGTAAGTCACTACAGTGAGGCTGTTAACAGTCATGTATGAGAATTCACTCCTATTCGATCCGTTCATCCAATTATAAACACATTGTTCTAGATGATAGTTTCTTTGACCCGAATTTTAAAATGTGTTTCCTGGCTTATGCCGTATTGTTGTCGGTTTACTTGTATTGCGCATTAAGAAACTAAACCGTATATACACATTTATTTAAACCCACTTAGAATAAAGCTAAAAATAGTTACTAGCAACAAAAAATTATTCATTAAATTTACAAAATCTTACTATGCAGTACATGTTTATCGGTAAAAAGTATTGTTAGAGCACAATAAATGATGAAAACATAATGCTGCTTGGAACATATAAATTGTATATAAGTTAATTGAGTGGAGCTCCTATACTACACTCTGGCTTTTTATTTACACGTACTCCTTCGGAACGGTTTGAGTGATCCTCACGAAATTTTGCTCGGTCATAGTAACCATCCATGGGAAGGTATAAATGTGAAATGGTCCAAATCGGACTTATGGGTTCTGCCCTACGGTCCAAGTAATCAAGTAATCAAGTCTTTATTGTCATGGACATTATACATGTATTGACAGAGTCACAAAGCAGAAAATAAATTCATTGTCAGAGATTTGCTTAAGTTAAAGCTAAAATTCTAATATAAAATCTAAAATTAACGTTTCAAGGCATTTACTCTGGACTGCACTGAGAAAAAGGACACATTTACAATCTAATATCACAGACAAAATTTGACCATTAATCAACTGAGTAACAGATGTTAAAGAGAATTTATAAATAAATAAACTAACAAAACAAATAAAAAAGAATTAACAAAGTAATCAACATTAAGATAAAATATAAAAAATATTAACAGATTAAAATGTGAAACAGTCAAGTTAAAATGTTATGTCAGGATGTACTAGGAACTCTTCAATACAGTAAAAGGGATTTTTTAAAAGCCACTTACTAAACTTCTTAAGGAAAACTTGCTGCTGATACTTACTTATATTGTTAGCTAATTTATTATAAACCTTTTTGCACATTATGACATGGCTATTCAGAGATTTACTTAAACGACAATGCTGGAAACTAATTTTTTCCTTGTTTCGAGTGTTATGGGAATGGATGGCCTCATTCAGTATCATTTCTGGTAACCTTTTTAAAGAATAAACTACAAGTTCAAAAATATACAAATTAATAACAGTATTTATCTCCAACTTAATAAAAATAGGCTTACAATGCTCAAGAGGAGCTGAACCATCAATCATTCTTACAACTTTTTTTTGCAATCTTAAAATTTCAACGATTCTTGGAGAGTTGCCCCATACCAACAAGCAATATTTCATTATTGACTGAAAGAAAGCAAAATAAGCCATTCTGATGTATTCAGGTGATACACAATGTTTCAATCTCCTTAACAAGTAAACCACTCTAGACAGCCTAGTTTTAACACTATCTATATGAGGACCCCAGGTAAGCTGATGATCTACAAAAACTCCTAAGAACTTAGCTTTAATGACAGTTTTCATTTCAATAATATTACTATCATAAGGTCTTAAACTAAATATTATATTCTCGGTTTTACTCTTGTTTAAAAGATAGCCATTTGCTCTAAACCAAGTTCCAGCCTCTTCCAATGAGTTATTCACTAAGTTTTTTAATTCTAAAACATCATTTGAGACATTAATAAAAGTTGTGTCGTCAGCATATAAAATAGTTCTACTAATAACATTGTAAGGTAAATCATTAATGCTGATCAAAAACAACAAAGGTCCAAGAACTGATCCCTGAGGAACACCATGCTTTAAATTAACCTGCTGTGACCATTCTCCATTGATATACACTGCTTGCTTCCTATCTTTAAGGTACGTTTCAAACAGTTTCAAGGACACACCTTGGAAGCCATAGAAATTAAGTTTAGACAGAAGGTCTGAATGATCGACACAGTCGAAAGCCTTACTCAGGTCACAAAAAGTGACCTGAGCAAAGGACCTTTCCTCGAAGGCTTGCAATATTTGACATACCAAAACTTCAATTGCATCCTGAGTGGCCTTACCTCTCCTAAAACCAAATTGAAAAGTTGATAAAATGCCATTTGCCTCTAAAAAATTAACAACTTGATCATATACAATAATCTCAATAAGTTTTGAGAAAACAGGAACAAGAGATACAGGACGGTAACTTTCTGGTTTGTTTTTAGGTCCCTTTTTATACACAGGGCAAACCCTAGATATTTTCAATTCGTCAGGAAAAGTACCTTGTTGTAATAAATTATTAATACAAACTGCTAAAGGATTAACAATGTTTGGGATTATATTCTTTAAGAAATTATTTGACATGTTGTAAAAATCATAACTGTTAGAATTACTCAAATGTTCGGCTGCTTTAAGAACATCATTTGGGGTTACACATTTCCACTCAAACAAATTTACATTAGGCCTATTAGAACTTACACTAACATTTCTGACAAAATTGTCTGCCGTCATAGAAGGCTTAACAATATCCGCTTTGGTTTTCTCTACTGCCTCGACACAAAACTGATTGAAAATATTTGGTGAAATCAAAGGTGTACTTTCATTTGACATATTACAGTTATTCTTAATTAAGTCCCAAGCTGTTTTGCACTTGTTTTTACTTGACTCTATGGACTTACTATTATATGCAACCTTTGCGTCAGAGATTTTCTTTCTATATTCTTTTTTTAATTTTACTAACCGACATTTAACCAAAGCACTACCTGTCACTTTAAACAAAGAATCAAGAGACAGTAAATTTTCCTTCATGGCTGCCAAATCAGGAGTGTACCAACTACATTTTGATTTTAAAGCTTTCCTAGATTTCAAAGTCACAAAGAAATTTAAGATATTTGTTACAATGGTGAAAAAACATGAAAACATAGTTAGTGCATTACAAAAATAAAGTGGAGAGATCAACAACCAGTTGACTAAATTCAATCTCTCAATTAGGCTAGACATACTTTTATGAGGCAGGACAGATCTAAATGAGGAATTATTCCCAGAAACACACCTTGAGTAATCTGGATACCTAGAAATATCTGAGGTCTTAACAGCTACAACCAAACCCTCGTGGTCTGAGAATGGGAAAGTCTGAACTTTACAAACTACCCTATTCGTATTACAATTCACAAAAACATTATCAAGACAACTGTTACCTCTTGTAGGCTTAGTGTTCACACAGTAGCAGTTGAACTCTCGTAGCAGATTAAGAAACTCTGCAACTGTTGTTTTGGAGGTAGTAACGTCAAAGTCTGCATTCAAATCACCGCCAGTCACAATGATATGATCTTCCCATCTCGATAGGTAGTTCAACAGCGCTTCCAAAGAACTGAGGAATTTCCAAGGGTCAGATGCAGGAGAATGGTAAATACAGACGATAATAAGCTTCATCTTACTCACAATTGCTACCGCCACTTCAAAGTGTAACTCTGAAGAAAAAGTACTCGTATCCACACAGTAGCAGTTGAACTCTCGTAGCAGATTAAGAAACTCTGCAACTGTTGTTTTGGAGGTCTGCAGACTGTTACTATCAGCTGTTTGTGAATGCAGTATGTGAAATTGTTTTTTTGTTTATTTTAGTGGTTTGTTTACCTTTGTACGTGAATGAAATGCCACATTTACGGAGAGGAGGTGCAAATCTTGGACAACGCACCATTTAATATCTTGTAAACATATAATATGCCGTCGCAGCAAACCTGCGTACTCAAAAATTATTCTAGTATTACAGCCTCTAGCCTCAGGGTAATGCCACACTAGGCTGTTTTTGTCGCTGAAGTTGGGCGGTTTCTGTCGCGCCAGAAATAGAACTCAAGGGATCAGATGGAGGGTGCCACACCGGTCGGGAATTGTCGCTCAGTGAAGTTGCCGCCCGCGACAGTCGCGGTGGAATGGGACTGGGCCTATTTCTTCGGCGGGAATTGTCGCCGGCAACCCTGCCACACTCGGCTTTTTTCCCGTCAGTCGCTCAGCAGCCACGCTTCATTGTAGGCTACTTGATTGCCGAGTGTTTCGTCATGACTGAAGATAGTGGCTTATTCCAAGTGGATCATTTGGACGCAGAATTAATTATAATAGGGGTAGAGAAGTATCCCTGCCTTTATAAGACCAAAACTCAAGATTATGAAGATTGCGGTGTAACTAAACAAACTTTCCTTCACATGGACGACTCATAATAATTGGATGAACCCACCATTTTCGTTGCCGGTTGCGTCTTCTGCGGCGAAGAACAACGTACAATGCTATTGCTGCTAAACATTGAAATTTTGAGTGACAACTCTTCTTGCACGGTGCGTCTCGAATAGTCGTTGCAAGACAACTGCCAAAGCCGGCGATTTTTACAGCCAGTGTGGCACCCCGGGTCAATTTTTGCGCTACAATAACCGTCGCGACACCGCGATTATTGTCGCGTCAGTGTGGCACCCCTCAGCGACTATTCCCGTCGCGATTATTATCGCGCGACAAAAACAGCCTAGTGTGGCATTAGCCTCAATGTCGTTGGATATGAAAATCCCTACACCACCTCTGATATGATCAGTTCTGCATTGATGAGCCACACAATAAAAGTTACCATATTAAAGTCCAATATTAAGGTCCTTTAAAGTTACCATATTATTTTAATAGGAGAAATATTTCATTTGGTTTGTTTACTGTGTGTTGATTATACAGCTGTTATAAGAATCAAATTTAACTGCAGACTGTTACTATCAGCTGTTTGTGAATGCAGTATGTGAAATTGTTGTTTTGTTTATTTTAGTGGTTTGTTTACCTTTGTACGTGAATGAAATGCCACATTTACGGAGAGGAGGTGCAAATCTTGGACAACGCACCTTAATATCTTGTAAACATATAATATGCCGTCGCAGCAAACCTGCGTACTCAAAAATTATTCTAGTATTACAGACTTGTGGCGAGTAAGCGCAGCAAAGAACCTAAATCTGGCGACGAGTGTGTGCAGCGAATGAGCCGACCCAAAAGGTGAGTGAGCGCAGCGAACGAACTAAATTGACGGCGAGTGAGCGTAGCGAACGAGCTCACTTGAATTAACTATAAAACATTTGCTATTATTGATTTTAAAAATAGTCGCTCCGCTCAATATTGCAAGCAGGCAACTGCATTGTATACATACCTAGTTAAATTAAATAGAATCATGTAGCACTAGGCATTACAACAAAAGTAATTATAAATTATTTTGATGTAAATATGGAGGGCAAACATTTATTGCTAATGACTAGTAAAGGCAGAACGCGTGGTACTCACGGACCAACTCCAGGGCGCTGTGCGCTGTATGAATAATTTATGAGTGAATTTATTTCAAGGACTGTATTTTGACACCTAAAATATGCCATGTACATAACACACAGCTTAAGACCAAATGGGTTGTGAGTATGGGCGTTGTAAGTTTTAAAATCGGAAATGGCATTCAAAGCTATAAATAAAGTGCATTCTTGTTTGCCGAGAGAATGTTTCTTAATTTCATGCACTTCCTTAGATATTTTATATTTCTTTTTAGCATATGTCTGTATGTATGAGGAAATTAATTACCATGAGAATATTTATATATAGCTGGTTTGTAATTCAATGTAATCAATTGCATTGGGTTACGGATTTGACTATACGGGTGTGGAAGTTGTTCATGAAAGAATGTCAAGTATGCTATAGGTTGTTTAAAGCAAGTTGTGTAAGGAGTGTGGAGTTCAAAACGCAGAAAATATGTCATTACCTGCTCGGGAAATTTATGGCTAATTGGATTTATACACTTCGAAATAAAATGTAGTTAACTTTTATTCGTGAGTCTTGAACATATATATAAAAAAACAATTAATTTTTATTTTTTACTTCCATGGGGGTACATTTTACAAACCATTCTACTATTCGCTTACTATGCATGAAATAACTTTATTTTTTTAAATTAATTTACGTAAAGTAAAATCTTATAATTTTTTTAATACAGTATGTTTGGTAATTAGGAGGCTAATATAATTTTCGTAATATTTTCAGGAGGCTAATTAATCGTTGCTGTTTACCTCTATGACCAAACTTCAAAATATTTTTTTCTTATTTTACGATATCGCCTACTATACTTGAAAATGTAAAAAATGTACTTTACTATAATTAAATTTGTTTTAAAAAATAAAGTTATTTCATCATAATTAGTAAACTAATAGTATAGCGGTAAGTAAAATGTATCCCAAGAAGGTAAAAAATAAAATGAATCGTTCATTTATGTTCATCATTGTGAATATGTAACTCCCAACACACTGGTGGCAATGATTACTGGATGTGCTTTTATGGGCTGTCTATCCTTTTGTTATTTTTATTTATTTATTTAGTTATTCTTCGTGGTTTAGCTTTTCTTTATATTGTCTTTGTACCTCCTTTTAATTTAATTTTAGTTTATTTCTAAGTTATAATTAGACACGAGAAGAATTGATTGTGATAAATCTCAAACAATGCATATGTACTGTATGAAAAGGTGTACAGGCGCTGAATAAATAAAATAAATAAATATATTTTCTTTGTTTACATATACTTGGTGTTTCATTGCAATACACTACGAAAGGTAATTTTAAATTTTTATTATCAAAGCTCTAATTTATAAAATCTCTTGGATAGAGTATTCAGAAAAGATAACTTAAAATAAAAACAAACAGCATTTAGAAAAAGTTAGTAAATTTGGAAACTTACAATGAGTCCATGTGTACAAATGGTACTGTAACAAAAGAAATTTAGACAACGTGCATTTCATCAAAACTGTGAAGTTGTTTGTTCACTATAATTAACAAACTCGCGTTCATTACAGCCACGAGAATGATGAAGTTGAACGAAACCTTGGTTAGTTTGATATCAGTATGTATCAAGCTTTTTTTCAAACATCCGACCAGGTAAAAGTTATTATAGGTCTATTGAAGGGACATTAAATTACTTACATTTTAATGGTAGCTTTAAAGTAACCAATTTAATTTAAAATTTATAAACAAAATTTTTAGATGAATACATAGTGATACTTGATCATACGATATAATAAACTTATTTAAAAAATGGAATTTAAGTGACCGTTAAAAAAAATAATTTCGTTTGTCTAACTTTTTTAAGAGTGCCATAATGTCTGAATATCTTTCCACTAATTATTCTAAAAAAAATAATAATAATAATATTTTTGTGACACCATTTTTTAGTTTGAAGAAGGCCGATAAATAAATATAGGAAAATGTTTCTAGTTCTTACCTGTTACCATTTTTTAAGCTTGAGAGTCCCAGACCGACAAAGATAGTGCACCCTCATATATTAGTTTTCGTATTTGACTACAAATTAGTTATGTTTAGGTTTTAAACGTAGTTTATAATTTAATTACTTAACTTGAACCAAACACACAATTTTTTAAATACTGTGTGTTTATAAAAGAATGCCGAGATTTTGAACTGTACACAACTAAGATATTGTTTTATATACTTCAACGATTGAAATGTCGAGGAGGAAGAAACTAAATTCTTCATACCTTAATGTGTTTCAATGTGAGCTCCATTTGTTGCTCCATGCAGACATCAAAGCCATATTCGATTTCTTTCCGAGTGGTTTTCTGCATCTTTGATGGTACATGTTACAGTCATGATCGCTCACGTACATGTCTCAAGTCTCGATTTTTTTACATACACAATTTTTACTATGTAACGCTAGAAAAAAGTCCTAAGTGGCCAGGGTATCAGGACTACTGTGAGGCTAGGGAATAGGCGCATACCTGCCTATCCAACAATTTGGAAATCTGTTGTTTAGCGTGTCGAGCAGTTCCTGGCGGTGATATCTTTAATGCCGTTATTGAAATAGCAACCTAAATAAATAGGTCGCTTGAGACAAGTATGAATGAGAGATGAGTGTAGGATGATTTAGTCCAGGCCCTAAACAGGTTGAGCATGCACTGAAAGTCTAACGAAATTTGACGACTTTTGATTATTGTTGAGAACACTTAGTAGATGTAAAAAATCGATGTTGCCACATTTCCATAGTGGGAACAACACAGGGGACGTAGAGGAAGTCGTAGAGGAGATTGTATTGGCCAATGTCATGTTGTATATTTTTTTAAAGGTCTTTGTATGTAGATTACAAATCCACAAACGCGATCTGAAAAGGTCGAATATAACACAAGTTATTGCATTTATAAATTTCGGTTATATATTATACTATGCAAAGTTTGACTCCCTGCCATTTCTAGCTCGAACGTTCATTCGAGATCGAGTTGGTGGCATTGTTTTCAATTTATTTCTATTCTATTTATCTCCTGTTTAAAAGGATAAACCGAATACTGAAAATTAAGTTAAAGGTTTTCTTTAAAGTCTTCATCTGCAGTCTTCAAGTGCTGTCTAGTTATGATTACATTATGATATTCAGCTCGAGCCCATGAAAATTGTAATAAAATATTAAACGTAGGCTTTAGGATCCTTTTTAACAGAAAGCAATGCCGCAAAGCCGACCTTAAATGAACGTTAGAGCCAGAAATGGTGGGCAGTCAAACTTTGCATAAAAGCATTTTACCGAAATTGCAAAACGCAAAAACTCGCGTTATATTTGACCTTTTGAGATCGAGTTTGTGGCGTTGTGTTCTGCATTCAAAGACCTTTGAAATGATACAGTATATAAAATTTCATATGCCAATACAGCTTCATCTATGATTTCCTCTAAGGGACATCCCCCGTGTTATGCCCATTCTGGAAATGTGGCAACATAGATTTTTTACATCTACTAAATGTCCCCAACAAAAATAAAAAATCAATTTTCTTAAGACTTTCCATGCATGCTCAACCTGTTTGGACCTGGTCTAGATTGTGGTGCGATCTTGTAGTTTTGTTACTGACTAAGGCCGATTGCATCCAGGGACCTACAGTTTAACGGGGGGTCCGAACCACAATTTCGACCTCATATATACGAATTGGTCTAATTATGAGGATTGTCATTATGGATGAACTAGTATTCTCTAGTGTGGACGTTAATCCCCAACAGGGAATATCGCATCCACAAGCCATAGCTTATGAATCCACAATTGGTGACCTCCAAGTAGCTGGATTACAGGACGATGCCACCATCCCAGTCTTGTCATCACCGACGCCAGGCGATGAGGCGGGGTGCCATCTTGCATGAAAAAGACATCCAATGTTAAACAAAACTGTCTTGTTTTAACTTCAAATTGGCTTTTGCATTGTTTAGTTTTCTTGTAAGGTCATACAGAAGAGTCCGTTCAAAATCCAAGCATTAACACAATTTTTTAGAGACGGAAATGATGTTAAGAAACTTTGTAGCTCATTTATGGAGGACTGAATTAAACGGATCGAGAACCAAACATTAGTTATGCCTTTTTGTGTTATTTTAAAATGTGAAAATTGACCTATTCAGATTTGTGTTTATATATGCACGCGTTGTCTGCTTGTAGGTTGGGACTTGACGACGTGACACGACTATACCGATGGATTACATTTATTGAATACGTTTTAATGGTATTTATATTATTTCAGACTAAAAACTTTTAACATCAGACTATAATGCAGATGCATAGGAATGTCTTACAAATATTTAGACCAATGATTTAAAATACCACTGAAGCAAACCTTCGGTATTTACTAATTTTTGGGAATATGATTTTCAATTTACTTTATAAAAAAAATTTGAAATTTTGTAACAAAATAAATCTCAAATTTATATATATTATTTATATAATAGAATTCTGTACTATATAATAATGGTAATGCAAATTATGTATGCAAATTATGGTAATGCAGAAAAGCATTTTTTTATAAAATTTATGTAAAAACAAAACATTAGCATACGTTTCGTGATTTACATAATAATTTAGTGCTCGGAAGAAACTAATATTTCAAAGAATGGAATTCAACATGTCATTAGATTTAAAAAAAAAAAAAATTGAAAACAGTAAATCTTTCTAAAATGTGATAATCCTATTTTCAACTATTATATTTTAAATTTGTGAAACTAAAATTTGAATTTTTTTAAACCTATATTTTATAGTTTTATTTTATACAAAACTATCTTACTTAAAAAATAAATAGCAACCTTTTGGTGTATGGATTACATCAGGGATGTACAATTGCCATTTTATCTTCTAGCTCATTACATTAAAATGGAACAACAAAGATAAATCTCAAAAGCTGAACTAGTCACTGTCATGTGTCTTTGTCACTTCCATTATCTTAATACCACTGAATAAGGTAAATCAAATCAAGTCAAATCTTCTTTTTCACCACAAAAACATATTTACATGCATAGGCTTGCGCCAGAAAAAAATTATAATTAACTTCAAAATTGATTAGAATACTTAAATTATACTTGTCTATTCTCAATAAAATCTTTAATAACATAAAAGACTTGTCAAAAAGGAAGGCCTTAAGCTTTCTTTAAAAAAAAAATCATTTTCGCACTGTATAATCTCAGGTAAACATTAAACAATGTAATGGCGATATAAAAGGTATTGCGATAAAAAAAAGGAAGTATGATGGAGAGGAATGATGTTGTATGATGAAGTATGATGAAGTATGAAGTATGATGGAGATTGGTTTGGTAGTATTTCTAGGGTTGTATTTGGACTGTGGAACAAAGGGTTGGAAAATGGTATGGTTCTGTTGAAAAAATATTACTTTTCGAAAGACGAAATACTGATAAATGTAAGAATGTTAAGATTTCGGAAATGAGGCATACATGACTCCCTTTGAAGGACACCAGCAATGATTTTAACAGTCTTTTTCGAAGGGCGAAAACTTGCTTTGTTTTTGAAGTTTCAGAGCCCCAGATTGAAACAGCGTAAGAGAGATAAGGGAAAACCAAGGCATGCAGAAAGAAGCACTGATGAGTTAGTGAAAGTTGCAAGCCTACGGAGCACAACAATCTCAGAACAAATCTTCCTTGCAAAATTTTGAATATGGGTGGAAAAATTTAAATTTCGGACAACAAATAGACCCAGAAATGTTACTTTTATATATATCGTATGGCTATCATAGCCAGCTACCAAAAATAATAATTTAAAATAATAATTAAAAAAAATAAAAGATGTTCTGCAGTGCAAAGAACCTGCGTCACTAAATTTAAAATTAAACTAAAATAAACATTTATGATCTCTCTATAAAGCTAAATCCAGGGAGCTAAGCCACTGCAGCCCAGCTTCAATTGCACAATGCAGGCCCATCAGCCCTGCAACAAGAAGTTTTACTTCTTGTTCGGAACGGACTTCAATATCATCAATGAAAATACTGAGGTCGTCACAGATCTATGATGCGATTGAGAATTTTAGCAACGTAGTTTTTTCGGCATTGACAAAAAGACCATTATCTTTGAACCACTGGACTATTGAGTTGGACTCCAAAAAGTTCTTATCTCCATAATGTCTTCTCGACAGAGATCATCGATAACAATTGAGGTGCCATCAGTAAATAAAACTTAAAAAAATAAATCGAACTGTAAAGTCGAATACAGTTAGATAATTTTGAGATAATTTTTCATCTTTTGTACGAGATAACAAAAAAATTGTAACCAAATAAAAAATATACGGTTTATTAACCAAATTATTTCTACTTTTTTGGTGTCGATCAACTTACCAGTTACTATGTTTTGGGGAGTCAAAATCTATGAAATGAAACGTTAGATGATAAGTTATTTCAATTTAAGGATCTGAAAATGACTCAAATGTAGCCTTTTGTTGTTACAGACATAAATAAAACAGCACCGAATAAATCTCAGTTGCCGCATTGGCAACACTTAAGAGGTTGTCAGTTCCCGTACCTACCAATCCTCGCAGTTTACTTTTTTCAAAATAAATACCAGAATGCAAAAAATATTTTAATGTATTTTTATTTAAAATAAATTTACTTCTATTATAATAAGCATTGGAACATAAAATTTATTATTACTGTAGTGGCAACCCACTACACCTAAACTTATTAAATTAATATAATTTCTTTATCAGCTGATTGATTTTTCATTATAATCATTTTGTTTACTTTTAGGTGGATTTTTACATCTTTGTTCCTGTTCGTGTTTTCCAATTTTTACTGTTGACATTAAATTTAAATTGTTATCCACTCAAGTTTTCATTAACCACATAAATATAATAAATGTACTAACACATCTACGATTACATTAATAAAAATAGCTGTATACTGAGTTGTTGAAATCATCACATAAGCGCCAAAATAAACATATAATGTCATAAAATTAATATTTCTTAAAACTACATACAATTGTTCAAAACCTATAAATGCAATTTTTCGCATTAAAATTTTGTTAAAACTGCTTAACATGGGTTTTAAGCTAGGAAACTTAAAGGTTTTGTTTAAAATTTTACGTCACGAGCTATATGAAAAATATTCATTGTCAAGAAATAAAAACTGAGATGTATACGTGGTAAAAAGTTTATTAAGGATAATAAAATGTACATTTTGGATGGGGTTTAAATAATAGGATGTCATAAGAAACCTAAAAGCCAAATTTGACCAAGGGAAATTCACCAACTGACTTCTAAGGGGAATTTTATTAGCTATTTAATAAAATTACACTTATTAATATTTAATTTAACTTAACGACTGATGAGGACTGAGAGCAACACATGCACCGATCTTGATTTCTTCTGCCAGAGACTTGAAAGCTTCAAGGTGACCTGTGTCTTGGCCTACACACTGATGAGAGGTTGACGAGCTGCACTGACACCGACACCACTTCAATTTGGTTTTCTTTTTTTACTATTTCTTCTTCATTTTTTCATTTTTTGCTACGCAATCTTATTTCTTCCATTGTTGTTACAATTTTTTAGCCTATCTTATGTAACATCGTTTTGTTATACATAATGTTCACCTGTTATCACTGTTTGTTATATTATTCATTTTAATAGTTATCTTTTTTGAATATTCGTATCCTACTTTTGTTATTATTGTTACTATTTTACCTCTGTTTTAATCACGTCATGCTGATTTTGTTGCACGTGTTCTATTACTTGTTACCTTTTTATTGTTAGTATTTATTTTTTTCATTTTTTGTTGAACGAATCCAAAGAATTAATCTGATGTACATATTTTATTGCATATTATAGTTATCTATATGTTGTATGATTAAATGTGTAAAAATATAGCCATCATATGTATAAATTTGTAATAAATTGGCTTTTCCGTTAGTAAATATTAAATTATTTAATATATAATTTTGTAATACGAATTACATCTTATTTATTTGGCAGTGAGTTAGATCATTTGTAATAATTATATTGTGCAGGATGTGGAACGGGTACGGTTAAATTATTATTATCTTTAACATGTGTTTACTGATGCAAATGACAACTTTATGCCATTAGAGCAAGAATTATATTTTATGCATGGAGTACACTAATAGATTAACCGACTACGATTGTCGGAACCGGTCCAAAGGACGCTTTTTGTCAAATGAAATTATTTCCATAGCACAGTGGTGTTGAGGTTTAAGTGATAATACATCCTTGGACTATTCTCTTCCAGATGTGAGGAAGATGAGTTAAGTAGTTAAAGCTCAGGTACAGCAGATGCCACTTTGTTACGATCTACACGTATCTCAGAATTGGGGCAAAGACGGTGAGGTTGAATTAAAACTGTATTAAGGGTGTATACCAACTCGCTGGAAAAATTTTGTCTATTTGTTCCTTAGGACGAGATAATAAAAAAAAAAAAAAAAACATCATTAATATAATATACAAGAGCTGCACTTGCCACTAACATTAATGTGTACTAATGTGCCTCTAACATTAAATAGTAAATTTTACTAAGGTGAAACGTCCCCAATACATAAAAATATCTAATCATTTTTTTAGAAATGTTATTTTCAGTAGAATAAAAAATTACACAGAAACAAATGAGTGTCACTTGAAAAAAGTGAAGGTCTACTAGTTGATTTTAAAAACATATTGCCCCCTAAATATAATAAATTAAACGAAAATCAGCTTTTCATTGAAGTAAATTTTAAAGACATTAAGTAATTTTAAGTTGATTTGCTAATGAATGATCCATGGAACATGGTAGATGGTCTCGTACATTCGGTATTTTACCTTTATAATATACATTTAATTTCGTTTTGTAAATCTGCGACTAACTTTCCAGGACAACCTTAAAAACAGTTTACACCAGCTGCAAAGTTGACACTGGATACAGCAAACGAAGTTGTCAAAACATGTGGCAAGTCTTTTGGTTGTCTACTATGACAATTTTTTTCTTCCTTTATGATCCATTCATTTTCTAGACAGCAGAGGGTTGATGTTTTAGAGGGCATGGAAACCTCTAGCTGCCGAACATAAATGGACAGTCAGTTTTTTGCCCACTTCGATAGCATAGCGGACCCTATGTTTGAGCCTGAAAATCAGTTGGCACGGGAGTTTACCCTCTGAGTGTTCAATCGGCCGTCTGCTGTCCCGTTTCTTATCCCGTAATACCGGGGGCTCGCCCGTTAGAGGTGGATTTGCTTAACGGTTCGGCGGGGTCTCCTTAAGAGTCATCTTCACCCCTGAGCCAGTTACCCATTGTTGCGCAGTCGGCAATGTTAATCATACGGCTTTTATGCTAAAACATGGTCTTGTATTCCCCTGTTTCGGACGCCGTTTTTCAACCGATTTTCTTGAAATTTGGGAAGTGTTTAGTTGAATAGTTGTATTAGGTTTCTCATACCTCGGAATTTTGAAAATTTAACAAATATTACTCTCTGTGACGTCGCAAAGTAATTCGATTTTCCTTAGTTAATATTTCAAAATTTAATAACTTTTTCAAATTTTCGAGGTATGAGAAACCTAATATAAGTATTCAACTAAAAACTTACCAACTTTCAAGAAAATCGGTTGAAAAACGGCGTCCGAAACAGGGAAAATCATGTTTTAGCATAAAAGCCGTATAATTAACATTGCCAATTGCGAAACAATGGGCTTCTGACCCAGGGGTGAAGATGACTCTTAATCACCAATAACAACAACATCTGTCACCAACATATCACTTTAAAATAGGTTTATGAACCGGCTATTATGTAAGTTATAAGGTTTACTATGAAACACTGCAACTCGTATTATTAATATACATACATTTAAGTTGAATTTGTACTTTCAATCCCCCAAAGGCTTTATACATATGATGTATACAATAAGATAACTAATATAAAAATCAAGTAGGGAGTTAACCCATTGCCCTGTTAGTTTTAAAAATAATATATTTAGATGAGTCATACTTAATTAACAATTACATGAACTAAGAGCTTTTTAATGCTTACATCATAATTATTGCAATACAAATTGATATTTTAACAAGTTTTGTTACTAAGCGAACGGAAGTTTGGCTTTATTGAAAACATTAAATAAAGTCAATATCAAATAACTCAAATTTCAGCTAATTGTAATATTAAAGACAGATCAGCTGCCTTCTTCTCAAACACCACTTTTTCTTAAATGCTCAACAAGATTGATTTGAAATAGTTAAGAAAAATGTTTGCAACTTGTAGTATATGTGGCAGTTTATGCCTTTCTTTGGGAAAATTATTAAAATAATGTTTCTGATTCCTTTACTAATGAGGAAACAAACCATCATTATAGTTAAAAAATTATGACTTAAAATTAATCTAAAATGAAATAAGAGTTACTAATAAAAACTTAAAATATTATTTCAATAATATAGTAGTTATATTATAAAAATTAAATATGTGCACTTTAGCTTTTGAAATCTAAAAATATGCCCATTAGAATAAAAAAGCCTTACCTCTGCTATGGGTTTTCAATTCAAACAAGTTAAATTGGACGAAAGATAAGCAAAGAAGTATTAGCTTTTTGGCATGTTTCTTAGATGAATAAAATATGTAAAATTGGGCTAATACATGTGTTTTCCTTCGCCGGGCCATTTTGTAAGATGTCTTTACGCTAGAACTTTCCTAAAACACTTTAATTTTCTTCGTAAAATAGAAAAAGAGAGATACTTCTACAAACTAATAGATAGACTTCTATTAATAAAATTATAAATATATATTTTATTTATTAAACTAATACATACTTCTACAGAGCAGATAGACGGTATTTCAAATTAGTTATTTGCCGAATACAGCCATATGGTTTACATGACACGTTTTTAATAGTCCCAGTAAATGTTATATTTTTAAGTTTATAAAGTTGGAGTTCAAAGTTAAAACAGTTATTTAAAACTTTTTTAATTTGCTCGTAGAATCAAAGTTTATAGTCACTGCTTGTGTATTTTATTATTTGTTCTATACAAATCCCTCATCATACGTATGTTTTTGAAACATTAGAGTTTAAAAATAATTAAAAGTTATGTTTTTTTATTATTTGATATATTTAAATTTCGTAGATATTTTAGTAATTTTATTTACTGATTTAGAGTTTATATTATCCATATTTGACAAATTCACTAATCTTTTGTTATTTGTGTTTATATTAGTTCTGGGTGTGATCTGTTTACACTAAATTCAAGTTGTAGGTTCGTAATGATGAGTTAATTTTCTTAAAACTTAAATTGGTTATTTGTTGCATGACGGGATGGTTAGGCTTCTCAAACTGCAATATGTGACATAAAATATAAAACATATCGATACCTTGAAGGAATAATATATAAGGAGTGGCCACGCTCGGCTAGAAGCGAGGCCGCCGCGCAACACGGCGAGTGGTGGGGCGAACTCCCGAGTCCCACAGGCAGGCATATAACATAGGCATATAGGCCTAACATGTAACAGTATCATATTAGGCATATAACAGTGCCTAAAAATCCATGAAAATAAGACTGCACCATAGTGTTAAACTACAAAACTTGTGTTCATACAACAATAATGTGTGAAACTTAAGAAAAAGCTTATTTTTATGCATAAGTAATAAGCCTATTTTAATAAGCTACTAATAAGCCTGATTTTTACTATTTTATATTCATTTATAGTAATTATGAATTAATTTAATTAATTAATAACTAGGTAGTATCGTTTGCCAATAAATTACTGTCCAACATGTCTTAAATGATATACGGAACCTTATACATAAAGCAGTAAACTCAATATTTTTACAAATTATAATAAGGTAATATACATTGAAAGTATCAGTTCATGTATTATTTTTTGTTAAAAGTATTATACTAAGGAATAAAATTAATTTTACAGTAAAATATATGTATTGGCATAATTTATATTTAGTTCTTATGCATTAAAATCATCTCTTCAATAAAAATATTTTACTTTAATGCCCATTTATAAATATAAATAAATTTTTATCTAGAAAAATATTATATCACTGGATAGAGAATTTCTTCCTCTTAAAAAATGCAAAAGGTGGACTGTGTGATTTTCTTGGTTTGCTCAGGATTTTAATTCAAAGTTGCGCGCGTCGCGTTTTTCCCCATCTCTCCGGTGTTACAGCGGCGGAACCATGCCACTCTACGGCCAGCCGTGTCACTCTAGTGGAGGGGAGCGGCCGGCTTCACTTTAGCATTGTATATCCATATGAACGTGGCCTCTCCTTATATATTATTCCTCCAAGATTGATACTCTCAATCATTTGTAAATTCTCTATGCATATGACAAGGACATACTATAAAAAAGTTATAAAACTTTGTTTTTGCCCCTTATAAACTATTAAGAATAATTTATGACGTATCATGTACCTTGATTGTTGTATAATTATAACTTATAATGGATGTATTAAATCTGTGATAATTTAAAAAGGTATCTCATGAAAATTTTATAGAAATAAAACTAATTAAAAACTATTATAACCACGATGTTTTGTTGACTTTATGACGTGTGTATATAAAAACTTATACTTGTAGAAAATATGCTAAAATGCAGCACTAATAGACAAAAAATCTATGAACTCCGTCTGTATACTGTAAAGTAGAAGTAAGGAAAATATTTTTAGTTGAATGTACTTTTAGAAAGTGACGAAAATATAACAATTATGGTGAATTATTAATTGAAAAAAGAAAAGACGTTCGTATTTTTTGTGATATCTGGCCGAGATTGAAGAACTAGGCTTGTGCTTGAAAGTTTTGAAATATAATTAGTTTGACCTTAATGAATATAAAATCGCTTTCCATAAAGATACTACATAGGTATTAAAATAATTCCTGTCCTATTTTAATGCATTCGTACAAAAAAATACCAACACATATTTACATAAATGAGTTAGAACAAATCCAGCAATTTTTGTTGTTTACAGTTTTAAACTGAAAAATCATTTACTACAGAATCAGAAAGTTTATTTAAAAAAATGCAATACATCCTGGAGTCCCAACAAATTTAAGAGATTTGCCTTTATGTGGTTGTTATACAAACTAAACAATTGCATTATACAATATTTATACAGTAGAATTACATAGCTACTGAGATATACAGTCATTGACTGAAATTTACATTAACCAATTTTTTATCAAGTTAATTAATAGTTTTATCCCCAGAGTAAATTTCAGTATGGATAGTGTGCATTATGACATGTAGCCCCTCGAGTGGTAATGGGGGCTTGTGGAAGGGTAGTTTATTGTACTCTCACCCCACACGCTCCCCGAGTTACAGAACTTACATTCACTCCCCATCTGGCGATGATCACCGGTTACTATAAAAATTCTCTCTACCAAAATTACGATTAAACATAAATTATACAACTATGGTCCTTTTAAAACTGCATAATACTTCACATTTAGTTTACAATTTCAATAATGAGACTCAGCTCCTACATTTTATAATAATGTGGAATATTATCTTTAATGGCCCAAATTTAAATGTATTTTTGTATACAAATAATCAACTGTAACAAACATGACCAAAAGTCCACCAGGGCTTTATATTACCATTCCATGCCACCATTTACAGGGCTTTATTTGTACAAATATTTAATAGAGCTTCTAAATTAATAATGTTTAAAGTGACGAAAAAACATGTTAAAGGCGAATAATACTTAGTCCTATTCAGATATGTTACAAGCAACACAAGACATACCGTGTTTGATGTAAGCCTCAAAGATAAAGGGGAGAGGTATGATTGCTTGTCAGCTGATCCAATCCCTAGTCGTAATTGAGTGTATCTAATTATGAATTAAACATACCTAGAGAGTTCTAAACTCATACCATAAAACTAACATTAACAAACCACATTTTTAGTACTTATAAAGATCGTAAAATGCTACTTATAAACATCGTAGTTAATCAATCATCAATTGTCACGTGTAAAAAAGTTGTTCCGAATCATATTTCAAAGACATAAGAATATGACAAGCGAGAGAATTTTTACTTTATTCGCTGTGAAAATATTAAATACTGTTACATTAAGCTCTGTTATTGAAAAATATTTGAATAAGAATTTTTAACAATAGAAACTGTCGTATAAAAATGTTTATTTATAACATCACGAATAACAGCCGAACAATTTTGACATTAAAACACTTTAGTTCACATTAAACTTTTTATTTACATTGTAGTTACTGAAATGTCAATATTGATAAATGCGATAAAAAAGTGTTGCTATTACGTAAACGTTTTTGTTATTATTTGTTATATTTGACAGGCAGTGGGAAAATAATTTCTTAATAAGCTAAAAATAAGAACTAAGTTAAAACTTGTAATTGATTCAGTGGGACTCAAGAAGGACAATGA
Source organism: Neoaliturus tenellus (assembly GCA_030545055.2). Taxonomy (NCBI): domain Eukaryota; kingdom Metazoa; phylum Arthropoda; class Insecta; order Hemiptera; family Cicadellidae; genus Neoaliturus; species Neoaliturus tenellus. The sequence continues at coordinate 233,555,499 of CM061531.1, forward strand.
TTAAAATTAGCATTAGAAATATTACAATTACATATTTTTCTCCGTAGTAAAATCCCATATTTATTTATGAATATCCCTACTGGCAACCAAGAAATAATAAGAGTTAATAGTAAAAGTTAATAACTTCGTGAAAATATTCTATCTGTAAATGGATTAAAAATTGTTAACGCCCTTATAATAAACTGATAACTATTCCTAATAAACTCTTTCTTTCTTTTTCAATTTTCATGGGCCAAATCGTACTGAAAATCAAAATGTAGTCATAATATTTCAAACATTAATCTAAGACGGAAAATGAAGACTTATAAGAAAACTTTTAACTTAATTTTCAGGATCTTTTCAAAGAAGATGAATAGAATCGAAATATAATTTAAATCAATGTTGCCACCTCGACCTCAAATGAACGTTTCAGCCAGAAATTACATGCAGTCAAAATTTCCATAAAAGCATTTCACCAAAATTTTAAAACGAAATAAGTCTCTTATATTCGTTCTTATGAGATCAAGTTTATGGTATTTTGATGTAAAAGAAGTTCGGAATCAGAATACATTAGCCAAATTTTATGAAAATTCACACACTAAATTTACTCACATTTAAGAAATATTCACAAAATGGTGGTGAATATTAGTACTTATAAGATAATCTGTGACCTCCTACAAGAAAGGTTTGTAAATGGGATTGCAAAACGACGACCCAAAGGGATTAGAACTGATGAATAAAGCAGGAAAGTGATCAAACCTTAAAAAAGTTGGGATTCATCGAAATATTTTAAACCGTTTGAATACATAAGACAAATTATAGATACAATTGTTTCGCCACCATCATCATTAAATATGTTTCCAACAGAAAACTGACTACAATTTAATATGAGAGTCCTATGAATTCCTTTGCAGTGAAGGATCTTGTTTTTTCCTGTTTTCGGGAATTTTCTTGTAACATTTTCATGACTGTTATTTAAACATTTCATTTTTCAACAATAACTTTATCCAAATTAAAATTCATTCTTTGTATACGAAAGAACTGAATTGTTTGGTTGCAGTAAATTATATAATTTCATATAAAAATTTATAATTCGCAATATATTCATCAATTCACCATACATTATATTTGTATTTTATAACAAATTCTCATCTATTATTTATCGATAATATAATATTCTCACGAATATTTTCTTGAAAAAGTTTAGTTAGCAAAATACATGAATATTACTTAAAATAAATTAAATTATATAGACAATTAAATAACTTACGAAACCTTCTCTGTTTTTATCTTGATTTCATGCGAAATGAACTTTCGTAATACAAATTTTATTTCTTTTTAAATTGCTTAGCAACCAAAATAATATCTATGGAAAACATTATATCCCATTCAAAATAAATGTGCGGTCGAAAGAAAGAATTTTATTTTCCACCACAAAGAAAATTCCCCAAATATGACTCAATGAATTCCCCAATTTTCTTTACAATCAGATGTTACTTTAATTTCGTTTTTAAAATTCAGAGTAGAAAATAGTGCTGTTTATAATGTTACTTCCCCTACTCCCATTGGAAGCACTTTTTTTCATCACTAGGACGGTTTTTTCCTGTGCGCATTGGAAATTGAAAATTATTTATATTCATGATCTTTCACCTTCAGTCATATTCATCTTACACACTTTCAAATACTCACCAGATTGTGTTGGTGTCTCAAGTTAAGGTTGGTATTAAAGTGTTTATAATTAATTAAACAAATTAAAATCATAACAATAAATAAATTAAACATACTCTGTTATTCTTAAATACCGTGACCAGCATTTGATGACATTTCACCAGAGTAAAACTGATAAAACAACCAAATTCATTGTGAATCATAACTCTTACGTCCACTCGTTTTGCAGTTGGTCTGCCTGCATGCTATTAACCAGTATATCTACACATTAACTTTTTTGGGTATGGAATTGAAACCTGCGGCTACTATAGTTACGTTAAGGTTCCATTCCTACATTGTAGAGCTCTCAAATAGTTAGTTGCAAATGTTTAATGTTGAACTTAAAATATGACGACAGTGATAGCCAAAAAGGGACAATAATGAGGTCTTTACTTAGTACAAAAACAAGATTTTTGCTTGCAAATTGACATTTTTTAATTGCATCCATATTTTAATTAAGCGCGAGATATCTTTGTCATTGTCATTAGCTCTTTTTAATTTTAGTGTTTTTAGTCGGGTGTCTATTTACAATTTTCACCGTTTTAGTACGTTAATAGGTACGTTAAGTTTAATAAAATGCCTAGGTTTTCTTTTGTTTTTTGTAGGATATAATTAGTTTGGGCAGTTTAAAATCGTCGCAAAATGTTCAAAAGCCAAACCGTACGTATTTATTGATTTAAAGTTTGAATTAAATATATAAAATAGATTTCAATATGTCAAAGAAAAATTACATACAAACAATTCAGATGGAAACCGAATGGGAGATAGGATACATGGTTAGCTGATTTTTTTTGCTAATTTCTTAACATTCAAGTGAAATTTGATAATATGTTTGCGATCGGGGCACCAAATTCATATCTCGCATGTACCAGAAACCCTCCTAGGACCGGCCCTATACACGATAAAGCTGTACAATCGTAAAAGTATTTATCATAAACTGTTGTCGACAAAGTTAATACAGAAAGATTAAAATATGGACTATAACGGATTTATAAATCAATAATAATGAAATCAAATCAAAAACGTATTATGTTACAAGAATTAACTATAGATTTTGTGAGAACCAAATTTAAAAGTGTGATTGAAGCAAGCTAAAACGAACATAGAAAATAATTCATGGTCGCTACCGCTGAATAAAACGGTATTTTTCAAAGTACCCTGTGTGGTTTGCGTTTCTTGATATCTGCTTGTAAAGACTCCTATAAAGAATGAGGAATTTTTAATCACAGCCTTTATCTGTGTCACAATGCCTATTTAGAATGCTTTCAGTTTAAAGGGTAAATTATTCTTTCACTCGACCAAACCACCTTGCCACACATATCTTTCCTTGAAATGTAACATGAGGTTGCTTTTTCATTCTATCTAGTTGATAAGCTTTATTGAGTTTAGAAAAATCTGTTCAATTTATTGCCTGCTTAATATTTAGCGTTGTTATGTATACAAATAACCCTGTAGGGAAGAACATTGATCCATTTGAAGTTAGTGATGGTGACTTCAGAGGCTGCCAAACATCTTCGGGTTAGGGTGGACACTAAATTTAGATGAGGGATAACATCCTACGCTCGGTGGACATCCAAGAAGCGTCTCCCATCTCAACCAGCTTATTAATTTATTTTTTTACGTTTAAACCATTTTCACATTTACCATTTTCCAGGTATAGGATGACATACAGACTACATTCGATCTAAATTACTAAGACAAATTCAAGATAGATAATATAAGTTACATTAAATAAGAACAATTCAAGAAAAATAAATACAAATTAATATGATAAACATATAATATTATCCTTGACTATAAAGAAAGTTACTGACAATTCCACCATTTACACTGGAAATAAACTTTCCAAATAAATAACCAATAAATATTTAAAAAAAATAAATAAAAAAAATAAGCAAGGTCAAATCAATGACAAAGTGACACAGCGCAGACGTGAATAGCAAAAAACATGCAAAGCAGCAAATATGGCATATAAAAAAAACTGTAACTATTGCATTATACAAATGCAGTGAATATTCCTTGATAAATAATAACTAGGTGCAAGAAGTGAGGCTGTGTGACGAAAAAACATACAAAAACAAGCAAATGTCGCACAAAATGGAAGGTTTACACATTATAGGGAAATTGATTTTCAGTAACTTTGTTTAGGGTTGATGAAACCACAGTCATAATACTGTTCTTTGAAATCATAAACATCCCTATGACAAATCGCTGACTGATAAAACTAAACCATTTTCCTTAGTATTCCATATGATGGAACAATTTTGACCTGGTACGTACACCGAACTTGCCTTTGGTTGCTTTCTCTATTACAGAATTGGCACTGTCACCTTCATTTAGGGTATACCCTTTGATTGAGTACTAGCTGACTAACCCGTACATCCCGAAGCTATTCAAATTGACTGCTTTACTGCTTTGAAACTTTGCTTGACTGCTTTCTACATATTGTACAAATTCATGCTCTATTGAAAATCGTTTAAAAGAAAATTTACTGAAAACAATCATTCAAGTCCATTTTTGCTACTCATTTAATAGATAATAGACATAATTACACAAATTTTTATGATAATATAGTGTCTCCAAGTCTGTAAACAGGACAATTACATGAATACCATTGAAGAATTCTAAATCTTGCAACTAAAACGGTTTTAAGCTAAATCAATTGTCAATTATCGATAAAATTTTAAAATAAAGGAGACAAACTTTTTCTTTTCTTTCAAATTCATAGAGGAACTTTCATTAATTCATAGTGTGAAATTCATTTCACACAAATTTATAAAGGAATTTTAAAATAAAAGAGACAAACTTTTTCTTTTCTTTCAAATTACTTTATAAATTTGTGTGTGCTTTACAAAAATGTTTCAATCTATAACTTATGCAATAAAGGCTATTTAATTAAAAACGCAGAATATTTTATATTATTCGTTAAATAAATTAAATTGTCAAAACAATTTAAGTAACCGTAATAAGTTTTTGGGAATCATGAAATAAAAGCAATAATTGAATACTTGGCTCACCGGGAACGACTCAATCGCCTGTGGTGATGGCCACATCCATCACAGTGGCATATTGGCTCACGATTTATTGACAGATCGAATGAACCGCTCCCTTATCTGATGGGTTGATGGCTCGCCGGGAACGACTCAATCGCCTGTGGTGACGGCCACATCCATCACAGTGGCATATTGGCTCACGGTTTATTGACAGATCGAATGAACCGCTCCCTTATCTGATGGGTTGATGGCTCACCGGGAACGACTCAATCGCCTGTGGTGACGGCCACATCCATCACAGTGGCATATTGGCTCACGGTTTATTGACAGATCGAATGAACCCCTCCCTTATCTGATGGGTTGATGGCTCACCGGGAACGACTCAATCGCCTGTGGTGACGGCCACATCCATCACAGTGGCATATTGGCTCACGGTTTATTGACAGATCGAATGAACCGCTCCCTTATCTGATGGGTTGATGGTTCACCGGGAACGACTCAATCGCCTGTGGTGACGGCCACATCCATCACAGTGGCATATTGGCTCACGGTTTATTGACAGATCGAATGAACCGCTCCCTTATCTGATGGGTTGATGGCTCACCGGGAACGACTCAATCGCCTGTGGTGATGGTCACATCCATTACAGTGGCATATTGGCTCACGGTTTATTGACAGATCGAATGAACCCCTCCCTTATCTGATGGGTTGATGGCTCACCGGGAACGACTCAATCGCCTGTGGTGACGGCCACATCCATCACAGTGGCATATTGGCTCACGGTTTATTGACAGATCGAATGAACCCCTCCCTTATCTGATGGGTTGATGGCTCACCGGGAACGACTCAATCGCCTGTGGTGACGGCCACATCCATCACAGTGGCATATTGGCTCACGGTTTATTGACAGATCGAATGAACCGCTCCCTTATCTGATGGGTTGATGGCTCACCGGGAACGACTCAATCGCCTGTGGTGACGGCCACATCCATCACAGTGGCATATTGGCTCACGGTTTATTGACAGATCGAATGAACCGCTCCCTTATCTGATGGGTTGATGGCTCACCGGGAACGACTCAATCGCCTGTGGTGATGGTCACATCCATTACAGTGGCATATTGGCTCACGGTTTATTGACAGATCGAATGAACCCCTCCCTTATCTGATGGGTTGATGGCTCACCGGGAACGACTCAATCGCCTGTGGTGACGGCCACATCCATCACAGTGGCATATTGGCTCACGGTTTATTGACAGATCGAATGAACCGCTCCCTTATCTGATGGGTTGATGGCTCACCGGGAACGACTCAATCGCCTGTGGTGACGGCCACATCCATCACAGTGGCATATTGGCTCACGGTTTATTGACAGATCGAATGAACCCCTCCCTTATCTGATGGGTTGATGGCTCACCGGGAACGACTCAATCGCCTGTGGTGACGGCCACATCCATCACAGTGGCATATTGGCTCATGGTTTATTGACAGATCGAATGAACCCCTCCCTTATCTGATGGGTTGATGGCTCACCGGGAACGACTCAATCGCCTGTGGTGACGGCCACATCCATCACAGTGGCATATTGGCTCATGGTTTATTGACAGATCGAATGAACCCCTCCCTTATCTGATGGGTTGATGGCTCACCGGGAACGACTCAATCGCCTGTGGTGACGGCCACATCCATCACAGTGGCATATTGGCTCATGGTTTATTGACAGATCGAATGAACCCCTCCCTTATCTGATGGGTTGATGGCTCACCGGGAACGACTCAATCGCCTGTGGTGATGGTCACATCCATCACAGTGGCATATTGGCTCACGGTTTATTGACAGATCGAATGAACCCCCCCCCCCCTTATCTGATGGGTTGATCAGAAAATCCTTGAAAAATTGAAATCAATTCGGAAAGGAAAATGGAAAGATACATAAATTAATAATATAAATTAATTAATTAATTCATAGGTCATATTAAACAAATTCATTCTCTAATTATTGCCATAGTCAATTGTCCATCACTCTCGCTGTACAAAAAATCACAAATTAATACATTTAACTCCCTACGAACTACAATAATGAATACGTTCAATTAGTAATCACACACAAAACACATTGGTGTTTTAAATTACATCCGTTCATACTTCATTATCAAACCCACAAAAAAGAAATTGACATTTTATTAATAGTTTCTATGCGATTTTATATACATGTGTGTTATACAGTATATTAATACAGCGCAGTAAATGTTGTTACAATTTACAAATTTTATTTAATTTTTTATATTTTTTTAATTTTATGCCAAAGAATACATTTCATCAATTGATAAATTTAATTTTTGAATGGGTATATTTAAATAAAATGCAACTAAAACCTCTGTAATTCAGTTAGTATTGAATTCTATTATTTTTTATTTCCTAGGTATATCTATAAAACATATGTTTGTTAATATATTTTATCATAAAAATAAAATTGAAATTTTCAAATCAAAAGGGCAGCGCTCTAAAACATTTTGAGAAAAATAGTAGACCTATATTTCTCTACGGTAAAAAAGTCGTTTAAGATTTTATAAGGTTAAAAGGTAATTGTTAATTTCATTAAATAAACATATATTTGTGTACAGTTTCTGGCAAATTGATCCAGTAGATTTTGTCCTCATGAAGGGCAAACAATGACACATACAAAGACACAAACATACAACGATAAATCTATAGATTTCAAAGATCACGGTTTGGTTCAACGATATTTGAGTGGGCGGTGAATAAGAGATTAACGCACAACGTCGAGGACACAAAATATGTATTCCACATCAATCTATTAACTGTTTGGTGTAAAATGTTATAGTTTCTGTAAATAAATTTTATTAAGAACTCTAAAGTTTTTTTAAATTTGGTTTGAATCATCTCTTTGTACACAATCTTAACACTCCTTCCATGCCTTTTTAATGTCAAAAAGTTTCAATTTTATTGAATTTTCTGAGTTTGATTTAATTTTTTTCAGTTATGTTTTATAGGTTGAGTCCAAAGGTTTCCAACTCGATCCAGATAAAATTTAGGTTTTTTAAGGTTCGATTCCGAAACCAATTTGTCATAAAGTTATTAATTAATTATGATAATTAATATTTGCTAAGAACATATCGACGTTAGACAAAACCGGGGTTTGGATGGTTCCCATCAAAACGTTAAAAATTCCGCTGTCATTGAAATACACACAAAATAAACCTTATGTTTTTCAATAAATTAATGATGAAAAATATATTTTCAATAACAACACCCAAAATTAATATATTAAATATACTAAGATTATAATATACAGATTGCTGGTTATCGACGAAGAAGAAGGTGCTCATGGTATTTTAATTCAAGTTAAAGTTAATTAGTTGCAGCTGTAAGAGCAGATCAAAGCGAAGATCTGTAATTAAAGTTGTAATTGAAGTCCTAATCCAAGCTCTCGTCGCTGTGACCAGTTCATTATCAAGATCATCCGTTCAATTAATGGCATGGAGAGCTGTGACAAAGTGCAGAAGTGTACTTACTTTAAATTCGGTTGTTTCATTTATGTATTTTTCTTTAATAGAAATACACAGATACTAAGATTTTCGACAGGACTTTAACGTAACTGGACAATACAATCGTAATTATTTTTGTATTCTTTAATACTCTTTTTAATACTATATCTGGTAATGGTCTGGCTTCTATCGTGGCAGAGCATTTTTACAGCTTTCGTAGTATTTAAGGAAAAACGTTGAAATTTTGCTTATTTAAATAGTATTAAATATTTGTCTCATTAAGATATGTCTTTTTGCAAAATTATCGTATATGCAATCTTAACAAATAAAGTATCATTGGAATTTACATAAAACTAGCTAACTTTTATGTTTCCATAATTTTTTTTTTCAATTAAAAAATGGAATTTGGAATCTAATTTTAAGTGGTTGAAAGTTTTGAACGGCCATAATATATAGATAAAATTATTCACGTAGACGGACTTTAATAAGACAAACTAAAACTAAATTTCGTACAAAATATCAACGTTGTTCCTCAAACCGTTTATGACTTATGGGTTTTTGTTGAAAAAATAAAATGTAGGTCAAATAGCGCAAGTCTCTTATTTTTCATAAAAAACCCCTCCCACTTTCATCGGACTTAAAATAAACTCGTAAAATTGGAGCAGGTGAAGCACTGCATGACGTTCTGAGAGTGGCCTGTAACATATAGTTTAATCCGTGTCTTATGAACGTCTGTTTTTGTGAATAATTCTATCTATATATCATGACCGTTTAAAACTTTCAGCCACTTAAAATATTTTATTCCAAATTAAATAAAAATTATTAAATTGAATAAAATAAAATAAATGAAAAAAATAATAATGCTCATTTTCTGTAGAATTCAATGGTAAATTTGGTAGAAAGATTTCATATTTCTTTTTCCATAATTTTGCTTAAAGTCATATATCTTAATGAGACAAATATTGAATAAGAATTAAATAATCAAAATGTCAACCCTGTTCCTTAAATACTAGAAAAGCTGTAAAAACGCCCTGCCACTATAGAAGCCAGACCCCTGCCAGATAAAGGGTTAAAAACGTTTAGGAGTTATGGATTTAAGGAACACCCATATCATATCAAGATTTGTTATTTATTGTTTTGATTATTTATTCTACCCAGTTACAAGAACATTTATTGTATTGTATTGCCACGATACGAACAATGGCGTGTAAATAAGAAGAGTCCATAAAATACCTGTATATATTTGTAAATATTTTAGTGTAACTTTCATTAGTGTAACACATGTGATCAGTGAACTTTCCCATGAAGATGCCACAAAATTGTGGCGAAATGTACATCGGAAGCATACAATCGTCTGCAAGAACAAAAGGCAAGATACAAGGTAAGTAATTATTGTTTTGCTTTCAAAAATATATTTGAGTGAGTTCACAATGTGGTAAGTGTGAAATTGCATACTATTCTACTGTGAAAAAATAGTAAATTATTATTGGTTATTTCTGATACATTATCAATATTTCGTGTATTTTCGTAAATAATTCCAAATTATTTTTTTAAATTTACATAAAAATTTTTAATACATAAATTAAATGAATCATCATGTTATTGAAATTTATAATTTTTAATTGCGAGACTATTACCGGGTCATTGTAGCCAATAATTATACGCTTGTTATTATAATTATACTCTACTCTTGTTGAAGCATTTCATCTTGAGATTGCAAGTACATTTTCTATACGAATCAATAAATTGCTCCACACAGAAAAACGGATGAATGTGAAAACCATTAAAGAAGGACATTGTAAGTTATTCGCCCATGAAAAGTTCCTTTGACATTTATCAGTGGCGGCTTCAAACTAACAACTGGATAGAAAATATCCGTCACGTTCACACATATAGTTTAACCTTAATTTAAAATCGTATTTGTTGAATATTTAAATTAATATTTGTTTGAGTTTTAGTTAGTTTCAATTATTTTATTATGATAAAAATATCGTAAATAAAGTTGGGATAGGTGGACGCAATAGTGGGGTGTTTTTATCATTGTAATACACAACATAACTGCCAGATATAAGACAATATAATAAAAATAAACTTACTAACCTACTTTTAAAAATTATAAAAACAATTATAAACTGTTAGGGTGAGTCGGTGGCGTAGTAGTTAGCACGCCGGACTTCGGGACCATGTCAGCAATGTCGTGGGTTCGAATCCGCGTTCTGCCAGTGACTTTTATCAGTACCTTCCACCTTGTACTGTGGCGGCTCACCCCCTTACTTTGTCTAATACGATCCACGCACAGATCACGAGTCTATGTGAATGGGGCAAAGTAAAGCTAAAAGAGGTCCCCCAAACTTTTCAAAAAACCTAACTTTTTATTCATAAAATTAAAAAATCTACACAACTTACATCTTTGGTACTACAAGGAAAAATTAATAATCAATCTTAAAATGTAATTGAAGCAAATAGAAGGATAAAGCCAAGCCGAAAGGAGAGCAAGTCGTTCCAGTAAATGAAACCATCCGATCTTTTGTAAATCACTTCACAGACCGAATAGCAATAAAGTTCACTTAGCGTCGCCCTGCTAATTGATCAAGCTGAAACAAAATTTACTTACGTCCTCCGGTCAATGTGCGAAATTTAACGTTTAAATCAAAAGGAAACTAGTGAATGGTTTAAACCATAGTTTAAAAGTATACAACTTTTCTTAAAATGTGATGCTCTAAGCCTAAGGCTTAAAAAAAATATATCCCCATAGAAAAATGTAAAAAATAGAGCAATTGTTCAAATTTTAATTACGTCCTATTGGTATGTACATGATAAAAGATTTTTCTTCACACTTTTTAATTTTTAAAATTTAAAACAAGCGATTCATTATTAAGACCCATCACAGAAACCTATTCCTTAAGAGAGTTCATAAACGCATGGCAAATGTTTGTACTGTTTAAAATACAAAGCTTTTTTAAGAATACGTAATCAATTTTCTAATATTTCTGCTTAATAATGAAATATACCTATTTTTTTATTATTTGTTTATAAAAAAGGCCAACTTTAAAGAAGAATCACTATATACCCTTAACGGTAAGCCTTTGGTATTAATAGGAAGTTTAGTTTGAATGCGTTGATGAGTTGCTATCTTCAATTAACGAAGTCAACCTAGCCTGGCCACCTAACTGGCCAAACTTGTTTAGCTGTTGGTTCTCTCTTGCTTAAAGTTCATACTTAGGATTTTAAGGTTTATGACTGCCTTACTATAGCACTAAATAATTTATATATTAAGAAGATATATATCAAAAGTCAGCAACTCATCAACGCAGTCAAACTAAACTTCCCATTAATACCAAAGGTTTACCGGTGAGGGTACATAGTGATTCTTCTTTAAAGTTGGCCTTTTTTATAAACAAATAACTAACAAAATAATTATTTCAAAAGAATAATACTTATTGTAAACGAACTGTACTTACTGCACTTTGCGCTACTTTATCGTAATAATAATGTAAGGGAAACATGAGAAAATTTATTAGATATTCTTAAAAAAGCTTTATATTTTTCCATGCATTTATGAACTTTTTTAGGGAATGGGTTTTCGTGATAGGTCTTAATGAATCCATTGTTTTATTCATTTTTATGTTTTTATTCATTAAAAATTAACAAAAAAACTTAAGAAAATTAATGTTACTTGGTTACACAGTCTCCCTTACACCTGAAACAGTGGCTATAAGTTATATTGTATACAGTTTAAATTAACAGGATCGTAAATTTAACCATTGAATATGTATAATTTACATTATAAATTTTAACCTGGTTTATTAAAAATAATTAACTAACGACTAGACAGTTTTGTAAAAAGTCATGGAATCTGATATATTTTACATTTTCATTTCTAAAATTAACTGTTACTTAGCATCTTATGCAAGAATGAGTGTTAATCACTATTAATTTAATTTAATTTTGGGGTAGTTGAATACATATAAAACTTCTATGAAAATTACGTAAAACCAATTCTCATAAGTTTTATAGTAATAGTGTGCTTGTTATTATGTTATTATGGTTCAGTCTTAATGATTCTAAAGTATTTAGATATCTCCATCATATCCATAATAAGAAGAAAACTTCTTAGTTTTATGTTTTTTTGTTTTTTTTTGTTTTTTTTTTTTAATTTTTTTTGTGAATGGATATGAATTAAGTAACAATAAATTTATTGGTTGTATATGTATTTAAGTCAATAATTATTTATTTGTAAAAGATTTAATTAAAATAAAAATAAAAACTTGTTTCTTTTCATTTCTACAAACCGATTTTTTATCTGTAGACCTAAAATTGAAGGGGGGCATCCTATAACCAGCCTTAAATTTAAAATACAAATCGTTGTAATTTGTTAACAAATAATACTGATTAAATTAGATGCATTCAATTATTCAGAAATTTTGTAGGGAAGTGAACAGTTGCGGTCGCGCTGCGGTGGGAGCCAATTAGTTATTCAGGCGCAGTTACCTGTTATAGATTAATCATTTTGCAATGTGTTTAGTCTCACAGGTTTTGTAGCACTATTAATAATAACACTTTAGTTCATACAGATAAAAAATATAATAATTACTGAATGAATATTTTGATTTTGTATCTTTTCATTTGTTTTATTAGTGCAATAATAAAATTATTGCCTACTCCCAAAAGCTCATAACTAGACATATGGTCTTGTACACATACCAAAAATACCAAGGCTTGGCAATACCCACAGGTGACAGTTAATTTAGATACAATCGAGGTAATGAAAGCAACAAACTACAGCTCTATGTAGTGCTGTTTGCAGATAACAATTCGAGAACGGGTTTAATAAAAACAACAGTTAATTAAAGGATATTCTGGGATTATTCAACCAAAGACAACAATGAACTAATGGATTCACGGTTTAACAACAAACTCAGTAATAGTAGTATGTCACTCTGGGAGAATATTGATTATGTTATTTGTAATTTAAAGTGCGATAAAAAAATTGGTTTTACATATTTTTAATTTTTTTATTGATAAAGAAGGCAATGCACTCAATTTTTTTTAAGTAGATTTCAATGGGAGACGCAAAATAAGAAAAATAAATCCCACATTATACAGTTAGCTTATCCAATTATTATGAAAATGAAAAATATCCAACTACTCTGCAAATAAATGTTGACTGAATCAGTTTTTTTCTCTCATGTTAAATTTAAAAACCATTGAAAGCATGCGCTAATAAAATGTTTGTCCTATTTGATGGCAATCGACAAATACTTCAGTAAGGGTAAGACATGGGATTCTTTTAGGTTCTGGTGGTGGACAAGCCAAATGGCGATACAAATTTAACTCGTAAATTGGAACTCATGTGAATTTACAGAAGGGAATTTACATGAATAAATGTATAGGAGTAAAATTACTGGAGTGAATTCTTTTTGGTGAATTAAATTAATAGACGTGAAATTACAAAAGTGAATACACATTAGTGAATTAGTATATTTATATTGGTGACTTTACAGTAGATGATTTACATTAATAAATTTCTAAAAGTGACATTGGTACTGTACCAGAAGTAGGCTCCTCTAAGTCCAGAACCCAAAATATCCCATGTTTTAAGGATGGTGTCCTAATGTGATACCATAGTCTACTACTTAGGAATACTAGCACCGTTGGCCGGAAGCGGGCTGGGTCCTCTGAAAGATGCGTCGTTTGTAACGCTGCTGACACCAACTAGTATCTTCACAACTAAAGGCATATTGGCTGACAAGATTGATGACTTACGTCTGTACGTATTCATATATATCCATAAACGTTATACATTTTAATTCTATCAGGTTTTAAAAGTACCTTTAAGTTCCCTTTAGTTGACGAACAGCGATATCAATAGGAACAATGTAAAGGTTAAGAAAAATAATTATAAATTGTTGATACCACAAAGCTAACAATGTAATACTAAGACCTCATAACATAAGCATGAGATGGCTGGTGGGGTAAACATGTCAATGTTATTTCAACTGCTTAAGTTTTGCAAATGATGTATCCAAAACAAGACAAAATAAATAAATATACATTGGTGGACCTTACACACTTAATACGGATCGTGGTATTTGGATATTTGGATCGTGATCCTGGTTCACGATGAATGAATGAATGAATGAATAAATAAAAGTTTATTAAAAAAAAACAAGACAGTTCAGAAACTGTTTTAAAAAATAAATATAAATGTAAGCTATACAAATTATACTTGCATTTGTGAGGCTTAGGAAATCAGCAGTCATAGGCTAGAACCTGTGCGTCTGCTGCGATGCACGTACGAAGAAGTATGTGAGAAATGTAATGATACTTTGTTGAGGAATATCTATTTAGCTGCAGAGTAATAATTCGAACTCGAGAAGAATATCTAGTGTCATGGGAATGGGATATTTCTTGAAATATGCTGTGATAATTTGTTTTATGTTTGTCAACAAACTTTTAATATATAATTGGGGAATGCTAAGAACAGATGTTTCTTTAAAGAGACCATCAGTAGGGAATCTTTAGTTTTTTTACCAAAACATACTTTTAAAATTGATTTTAGAGGAATTTTTAGTGGTTCAAGGATATAGATTGTGTGTGCAAAGTAAAAAATTGATGTATGATTCATAGATTACACATCAATATTTGACTTTACAGGTTCAATCCGTATCGTGATCCAGGATCACGATCCAAATATTGCGATCCGTAATGAGAGTGTAAGGTCCACCAATTTCTGCAGCCAACATGTTCTTTCAGTAGCTTTTCTCTAGAATTTTGTATGGAAAAAAACTATTACCGAGAAAATAAAAGCATAGATACAGTTCATTATTCAAATAAAACAGGTAAAAAATATTTGTGACCTGATTCCTTGTAATACGATTTGAAGAGTTCAGTTTCTCAATTCACTGCTGATAATGTAAAAATTTCACTAAAATATTTCATTGAAATTCTTTTGAATTGTCTTGAAATTTTTATTGAAACCAGTCACTACTAATAACTGCAAATACACAAAAATGGAGATAGGTTATCTGTTTGATAACAATTTATTAATAAGAAAATTTACTTTCCTACCACAGCTACAAATATATGGATCTTTTGTAACACTAGATTTGAGGTTATAATGCTACCTCAGCAGACACAATGCAAGCTGGAGCAGAAGTGACAATTTAAAACACATTGAAGATAAAACATGTATTATTTGCACAAAAAATAACATAAAAATAATACCCCCCGTCGCAGCAGACCTGCGTACTCAGCGAATTTCCAAATTAGTAATATTAATTTTGACCAGCTAAACTTGTAATCAAAATTTCATCACGTGCTCATAAATAGGGAAGTAAATGTCTATTCTCCTTTAAGATAAATATAGGGAAAGAGTATGCAGGTATGCTGCCATGGGGGACACTAAAAGTAGGTTTTTAGCATAGAAAAAATTTATTCCGACCATATAAAGCCATATAGTAAGTTTCATCAATATCTGTCCATAAATAAAACAGTTTGCCTATTCTCCATATGATTAACATGGGAAAAGAGTATGCAGGTTTGCTGCCATGATAAGTACAAAAACCAAGATTTTTTACCTTAAATGGATGAATCTCAACCAAATGAAGCTAAATACCAAGTTTCATAAAAAAATATTGGTTAATAAGTGATTAACACATCCTTATTCTCCATAAGATTAACATTGGAGCCCCAAAAAGACAATGTACTGTCGTTAGACTTTGTAATATCTCGGTAAACAATGGAGATAGAGCAAAGCTTCAAAATACTAAATTGTGTGTTTTTTTTGAGCTAAACCCAATGGTCAAAATTAAAATTTAAAACTTTTAAAATTTACATATGAAAAATGCAAAAAACCCATTTTTGGGGTACAAAACCCCCCAAAACTCTTCCGGTAGGTCGATATGTCTGGTTTTCGAACTCATCCGAATAAACGTAGGATTACACATCTCTACCAAATTTGGTGTCGATCGGACCATTTTTACGAGAGTTATAGTGTCTAGGGACACATACATATATATATATATATATATATATATATATATATATATATATATATATACATATATACACACACACACACATATATATATATATATATAAATTTTAATGACTATTATTTTTTGTCTCTGGGCACCTCAAAACGAAAAAGTAACATGGTCCCGGGCTTAGGTCTTACCATGAGACCTACGGTAATAGCTTATTCCCTATGGTAAATTTGCTAAAATTTGAAAAATGATAGAATTGTCTCCAAAAAATTTATGATAACTATAGGTTTTTAAATTTTCTACAGTAATTTCACGATCATTATAAAATAAGATAAAACGTATCGTAATACAAACTATTCTTAGGACGTGTGATCTGTGGAAAAGTCAGTGATCGCTCATCCTCATGTTTCCCCAGTGAACGATGGTGAGGCCTTATCAATTCTATATTGTACAGAACTTAAATAAATTTACTATTCTCTTGTAAACAATTTGTAATACGTTATAACTATAACTTTACATTATTTTAACACCTAAATATATTTGAGTTTAAGCTTTTATTTTGACACCATTGAAAACTGAGACATGTTACGTAAAACAATTTCCTTAAAAGACTATTTGGAAGGTTATTTTTCTTTTTTCTTTTTTACATAGTTTGAATACAAAACAGTTCAAAACTATCCTTCCTTTTTATTTTATCTTTTTTTAACTTTGTTAGTACTTCGTGATTTTAACCAAATGCAGTAAATAACAAATAATTTCAAATGTAGTGCAAAAGTTAAAAATTGGTTTACTTCGTCACACTATAATGATTTTTAACAGTATAAATCCTCCTTTCAGAAAATGAACAGGATCTCAGAAAGCTAACAAGATAAAAATGAAGATGATGAGGATATAATGGACCCGGTTTATAGGGCGTTCCCCAGGTCATGTCGGAGAGAGCTTGAACATCCTCTTTTATATCAACATAGAAAAAAATAAGATTTCCAGCAAACTTAAAAGTAAATTTTTAATTAAATTATTATCTGATTGATTATTATCTGTTTAATTACTTTAGAAGGTATGATCAGATTTATTTTCAAATGGGTTTTGGGCAAAACTTCTATAAACCAAGGAAATAAAAATAAAAAAATGTAAGTTAGTGGGGGAAATAATTGACTGACGATAACAGTTTAGTTCGGCGACACACTAAAATTTCTCATTTCGACAGGTTTTGTGTACGAATAGTTAACTAAATCAGTCATTTTCGTCTGATGAAGACGAATATCGTTGAATGAAGACTGGTTTTATGAAGACTGGCGTCACGAAATTTCGAGCCTGAATTTACAAAGTGTTGCCGATTTATGCGGACGTATAAAGCTGTTAATATCTGATATTGACTACTGCGAATTAACATGTTTTTATTATTTTACTTGTTTTGTACATGCAAATGACAAACGTGTGTAGTAGTTTTTATAAAAGAAAATAGTTTGTTATGTAAACTCTATAACTTAGCCTGGTTACTGTTTGTTTTACATGCATGCATAAATTAATTTAATGTGTTCTAAGATTAAGTTTACATTTAATTTAATTACAATATATTAAATTTAGAAATTGAAATCTAAGTTAAAACTTAACAAGTTTAGTCGTTATCTTTGAACTAACTTTCAAAAATATATTTTATGGTGAATATTTATTTTAATTTTTTCTTTAGTCTTTGATTCTTAGAACTTTTAAGTTTAATCTAATAGATTATTTATTAAATGGAATCATGTGAAAACTTATATTTTTATGGTAAATCTTATATAGATTAATGTTTTACGGGAGTTAAACTAAATAACCGGCATTCCAGAGTTAGTCGTTCCTCGCTTAGGCTACTGTATGAACTGCCGTTAAAACGAAATTAATTGTTGTTCGCATCGGTTATTTAGTTGACTAAAATAATAATTTAAATAAAAAATGCGTGACCAAGCACACGCAATCGCTGCACCTTTCATGGTTTGTTTAAAATACACTAGTTAGTTAATTATAATAATTTTTTTGGGGGAGGGGTAATAATTATTACATAATAGCATACTTTTATTGTAACGTTTAAAAAGAGAAAATTCAACATTTATTATGATCGTTTTTGTAAATACAAATACAAATATTTGAATTAAAAATTGTCTTCTACTATAACACTCAGATGAAATGAAAACCTACATTATTACGAAAACTATTATTTAGTTAAATATTATTTTAACTATATCATAGTAAAAAGGGGATTAATATTAATTTGGACAATCTAATTTCATTTGACTAACTTATCATGCTCATGATGAATACATAATCGTCAAAGAGTTAAGGTTAATCTTTGCACTTAACAAGTTTTAAAATTTAAAAAGGCAAAGTGAGTAATAAAATACTTGGTCACCACTTTCAGAAACAAGTTTTGCAACTTAATTTCCTCCTCTCTTGGCGATATTCAGCTGTTACTGTAAATTTATCTTCTATATTTTGATAAAACTTATGAATTTAGTTTTCAGATTTATTCAACTTTTACATTTATTCGTTTCAATATAAGCTCCCAAGTTTTACAATAAATAATAAAGTTTGGGTAAATATTTAGAATTTTGAAGTTTTTTTACTTCATGGTTTTAACTTTTTTACATACTTTTTTAAAATTATACCAAAATATTGCGATTTGGAACGCTTGGTCTTAATATTACTAAGTGATTTTTTGTCCCTATACAATCTATTTAAGAAATTAATGGTCATGTTTGGCTTGATCTTTGCATGAACAGGACCATGCACGAAATATGTTTATTAAAATGAAAATGATTAAATGTATTTTAAAAAATATTGTAAATTTTAAACCATTTCAAACGCCAAAATAGTCAAAAAGAGGAAAATTAAATATGTGTTCATAAAATGGATACGAATAAAGAAGTTTTTAGAATTTTGAAAAACTTTGCATTAGTCAATCCGGCGATTTTTTAAATTTAGTGATCGTATAAAATAATTAATGTTAAACTAATTAAAATTAGGCTGAAAAAATATTGTTAATACGTTCGTGGTGTCATGGGAGCAATCACTCCTACACGGATCCTCAATGATAGGTGCCATCACTCCCACACGGCACAATAATGGTGGGTGCAATAACTCCCAAACGGAACCCTAATGGTGGGTACAATTACTTTCACACGGAACCCTAATGATGGGTGCCATACACCACACAGACCCCTAATGATAGGTGCCATCAGACCCACACGGAACCCTAATGGTAGGTGCCATCAGACGGGGCCTACGATAACTCCGGGCCTGCATACTCCCACCACTCCCGCTGCCGCGGCGAGGAAAGAGGCCGACTTTAACATGCGCTCTTATGGGAGAAACTGCTTTACTGATAACGCTCACATATTTTGATTTCAAACTTTTTGAGTAGTATCATTGTTTTCCTTACCTCAAGCCCTGTTGATTTATGTAAATTCCAGTGCTCTATGTTCTATAATATTGGAATAAATAGATAATTCATCTGAAGAAACCAGTAGATATAAAACTTTTTAAATAATATTAACTGCTTGCTAGTTTATATTCGCTTTTAAAATTCATATGCCTTAGCTTCTGGGACTTTTTATTGACTATTAAAATGTAGTAACTTTTCCGTGAACGCAGTAAATTATATAAATAAAAATAGCTATTATTGTACAGTTTTGAACTGCGCAACAACAACAAAATTATTAAACGAAACAAATGTCATATTCAGACTATGGACATTGTTGCTACCTACATTAATAAAATAATGTGCCATGTAAGAAGTTTGATTTCAGTTACAATTTATATAGATAAATTAAATGTGGGAACGGAAGTCCTCTCTATCTCCTGTTTATTTTTATCTCGTCTTCCACTTTTTGTAAAAATATACATTTGATTATTTTTAAAGTTCATTGACAGAGGTGGACTCATGAGACCTAAACCTGATTTAGTAAATATGTTGGTGCTAATGTTACAACTGTTTAAATATCTGACGATCTGCTCTTATGAAGAGGAGTTTTTGAAAAAGACTTCTCAAAGACAGTTTTTTACCATTTGTCATTAGAACTCTTCAATTAAATTATCATTGTTCAAAATACCAAAAGTAAATCTTGTCACCAAAATTGTTTATTTTTACTTATGAAAGTAATTTACATTTTTCCCAATATCTTACTGAACAGTTACAGCAAGATAATGAAGGGCAAGGTATTACACAAGAGATCTATGAAAAACGTAAAGTTAAGAAGCTATCTTCACAGTAAAAAGAGTAAGGATAATATTTTTTGTGTTATTCAAAATTTTTGTTAAAATTTTATTTTTTACTCCTCATAAAAGACTTAAAAAATTGATTTTAATTTTTAACCCCTAAGTGACACTGACGAAATCAGCACTTTATGGGTTAAACATCAAAATTTAATTGAAGCTTTAGTTTACTGAATTTAGGACATTTTTCAAATTAAGTAAATCGCATAGGAAACAAAAAATAATTTTATAAGCCAATAAAACATAATTTTTGTCTTTTCACATTTTTTTAAATACTTAAATAAATTATTTCTTATTGTGTCTTGATGTCATAGTAAAGCTAAACTATCTAAGAATGTATGGTAATTTATTCGGTTCAATTAGCAGGTCGTATATAGTTTTAATGATGGATAGAAGTACGCGAAGCAGGGCGCGTCAATGCAATTCATATAGGACTGGCGCGCCGCGTAAGCCGCTTTGTGATGACGTCACGCAACAGAGCATGCAGGCCCGGAGTTATCGTAGGCCCCGCATCAGACCCACACGGAATCCAAATGGTGGGTGCCACACTCCCACACGGAACCCTTATGGTGGGTACAATTACTTTCACACGGAACAATAATGGTGTTTGCCATCACACCCACACGGAACCCTAATGGTAGGTGCCATCAGACCCACACGGAATCCAAATGGTGGGTGCCACACTCCCACACGGAACCCTAATGGTGGGTACAATTACTTTCACACGGAACAATAATGGTGTTTGCCATCACACCCACACGGAACCCTAATGGTAGGTGCCATCACACCCACACGGAACAATAATGGTGTTTGCCATCACACCCACACGGAACCCTAATGGTGGGTGCCATACTCCCACTCGGAAGTCTTATGGTGGGTGTGATCACTCCCACATGGAACCCTGATAGTGGGTGCGATAAATCATCATTTGAAATTACAAGAAATAAGTTATTAACATAATAATCGTAATTTAAAAAATTTTAAATCCTTTTTAATACATACATTTTCGACAAAAATGACAATGTTCCCCCACATCAGTAGTGCAAATTTGAGGATGCTGGGCCAGTTCAAGGTCACCTGAGGGATGACGTCATCGAGGTCAATGACCTCACCGATGACGTCATCGATGACGCAATCGATGACGTCATCACCAATGACGTCACTTCCATGACGTCACACCCATGACGTCACAGAAATGACGTGCTGATGACGTCATCACCCCTTACGTCATCAATATGACGTCACCGACGCCACTGAGGTCAAGGTCACGCCGAAACTTAAAATTTTTTGGCACTTTTGCCGTTTCTCGCACTACGCTCCGAGTTTCAGTCACATTTCCCGTGACCTTGACGACTTGGAGCGAATTTGCGACGAGAAACGGCAAAAGTGCCAAGTTAAACTAGATTTTGTGACATGACCTTGCCTATATGGCCAATCGGTGATCCCTCAGGTGACCTTGAACCAGCACAACACCCCCAAATTTAATATTACCGTTACTTTGAAAACTTAACAACGGAGAGCCGACACCGACGCGCACCCCACGACAGTCACCGAGCGACTGACTGTCAGGCTCTGTGTACTCTAGGTATATCAGCTCATGAGACTAAGATTCTAAACTGTTAGGAATGGGTGTAACTAACTGAACTTTGCAAGGAAAAGTCATTTCATCCAATATTTTAAACAAATCCTCATCAGTAAAACTTATATTAGTCTGTTTGGTATAAAACTTAGGGTGTCCGCGCAACAGTTTGCGCCACTTAGCTAAAGTCGAAACCCTTTTGACTTTGAGTGGTGGACAGTGTGCAACTAATAAAGTCCTAACACGGCTAAGTTTCTTACCTAAAGCGTCCTGCGACATGGCTTCCCCTCACAAAAGTTTGCACAATACTGAGAGACTGTTGGTAGAGCATGAGCCAAGGGAAAAGTGGCGGGGGAAACAGCAGGAGTGGGGGAAGGTCACAGTGGTGGGGGAAGGTGAGGCTGTACGCTGGAGTATCGCATCACTTCACCATGAGCTGTCCTACAGTCAACACACTGTTCTCCCGGCCCGAGTTGGCAGTAGAAGAAACATTCCTGTACAGCTTAGGCTGTGAGGGGCGAGGAAGTAAAGTCAAAGTGGAAGTTTTGTTTAACTCCAAGATGAAAAGTAGTCTAAATAAACTAATTGTATCCCTGCAATCCCCAATAACTTTAGAGAAATACCACTTTATAAAACGACACCTCACTCTTTGGCAAAACGAATTGGAAATGGAAAAGATCACAGTAGAACTAATTTAACTTAACTTAAAATCTGGACCGGACACTCATGGCGATACTACGTGGTGTGAAAACGCCACCCTAAACATTACAAGTTAGGATAGTGAGCACCTCTGGTACGATAACCGACGTGCTAGAGTTAAAGTGTGATGACCTTGCGTCAAAACACAGAAATACTACAAGTCGATATTGTCCCAGAGTTAAAGTGTATTGACCTAGATTCAAAACTTGTAAAAATACTTACATGTATAGAGTTGGAGAACAGCGATGCTTACCGCATGCAAGCCTGAGACACACTGGCTGAGCACCGTAGCGTAGCGTAGGGACTCGACTATGGTGGGGGTACTGCCAACACTTAGAGTAGAAGTGTAGTGGGTGACCTTGAACCACCCCTGAGGGGTGGACCCCCCCCCCCCGGTCTCCATTTTTTGGGGGGCGGAACCCCCCCCCAGGGGCGGACCCCCCCCCCGTCTCCATTTTTTGGGGGGCGGAACCCCCCCCCAGGGGCGGACCCCCCCCGGTCTCCATTTTTTGGGGGGCGGACACCCCCCCCCCAAGGGGCGAGCCCCGCCCCCGCCCCATGCCGGCCGCCTCCGCCCCATGACGTAGTGACGTGGGGCGACCGGTGGGGATATAAGGCGGCCCGGCCACAGCCGCCTCGCAGTCCGCTCCCGAGCGTTGAACGTGAACGATCGGGACGGACCGCCATGGGCATCACTAAACACTGAAAGGCGCCTTCACTGTTTAGCGAAGTCTAATGTAACTTTAAGACTTGTATTAGTTTTAAGACTTGTATTATTTCTAAGATATTGCGCTTGCGTTCTGGTGTTGGGAATAGTTTTATACTTGAGTGTTTTTTACTTGTATCCTATGTATGGTATGTGTTCTATCTTTATGTCATATGTGTTTAATGTGTATAAGCTTGTTCCAGCATTTACCATGTTGAGCTCAACTTATTCCGTAAGTGTGTTATACTACAGAATGTTATTACAGAATGTTATTACAGAATAAGCACTCCCCTTGAGCTTTTTCACAGCTCAAATTAAATTTTAAAGTGAGGGAACGGGAGTAGGCCCCCGTGTTAAATCATTTTATACCAACGCTAGCATGGGTCCTCTCAGGCATGCGATTATGCGGCTGGGTTGGGAACCGGTCCGTTTGTACGCTGGCATGAGGGTAATTGAGTCGGCGGCCTCTGCACTCGGACCGAGGACGTAAGCCACTAGGGCTGTCCTCAACCTCTCTCAAAATTATGTAAATGAAACTTTGTTAGCTATTTGAGTTTGTGTCCCCAAACTTATTCTGTAATAATAATTCTTTATGTGTGTATTTATTAACTTATTCTGTGTGTTATATTTATTTAATGTGTATACGCTTGTTTTAGCACTCCCCCTTGAGCTTTTTCACAGCTCAAATTAAATTTTAAAGACAGGGAACGGGAGTAGGCCCCCGTGTAAAATCATTTTGTACCAACGCTAGCATGGGTCCTCTCAGGCATGCGATTATGCGGCTGGGTTGGGAACCGGTCCGTTTGTACGCTGGCATGAGGGTAATTGAGTCGGCGGCCTCTGCACTCGGACCGAGGACGTAAGCCACTAGGGCTGTCCTCAACCTCTGTTTCCCTTCTGGAAACTCAAAATTATGTAAATGAAACTTTGTTAGCTATTTGTGTTTGTTGTCCCCAAGGCCCCCGAACATTCGTGGTTCGCCATGGATGTACGGGGGCCGAAATTTTTTAATGTTTGTGTGTCCTTGACCTAGTAAGAGTTGTAAAAATTTACTGCATTGCTAAACTTAATAAAATAAAGACAGGGAACGGGAGTAGACCCCCGTGTAAAAACATTTTATACCAACGCTAGCATGGGTCCTCTCAGGCATGCGATTATGCGGCTGGGTTGGGAACCGGTCCGTTTGTACGCTGGCATGAGGGTAATTGAGTCGGAAGCCTCTGCACTCGGACCGAGGACGTAAAGCCACTAGGGCTGTCCTCAACCTCTCTCAAAATTATGTAAATGAATCTTTGTTAGCTATTGAAAAAGTTATTTGTTAGCAATGCAGTAAATGCTTAAAAGTCTTGCGTGGTGAAGGTCAGACAACATTGGAATGTTTGCTGTTGTCATAGTTGGGTCTCTTCGGAGGCTACAGCGATGACAACCTAAATGCCCCAGGTGGGGCTTTATTTTTTTAAAGTTTTTCCGTGACCTTGACCTAAATATAATACTTTTCTAAATTCTTAACGGTTAGGTATTACTAACATACAAGTCTGCTGTTGTCCATAGTTGGGTCTCTTCGGAGGCTACAGCGATGGCAACCCAAATGCCCCAGGTGGGGCTTTATTTTTTTAAAGTTTTTCCGTGACCTTGACCTAAATACAATACTTTTCTAAATTCTTAACGGTTAGGTATTACTAACATACAAGTCTGCTGTTGTTCATAGTCCTGCGCCCCCCCCCGCCCCTTCGCCTCCACCCCAGCGCCTCCGCCCCCGCCCCCGCCCCTGCGCCCCCCCCCTGCGCCCCCGCCCCTGCGCCTCCGCCCCTGCGCCCCCGCCCCTGCGCCCCCCCCCCGCCCCTGCGCCTCCGCCCCCGCCCCTGCGCCCCCGCCCCTGCGCCCTTCCCCCCCCACTGGGGGCGAGGGTCCACCTCCGCCCCGCCCCCCACCCTCTAAGGGGCGACCAGTGGGGATATAAGGCGGCCAGGTTGCACGCGCTTCTCATTCACGCTCCAGCTTTCGTTAGAAGTTGTTGCCCATTGTATTTTGCTATCAACGCTCTTTCTACTTTTTATTGCAATATGCGCTTTAAGAATTACCCACCCGTTCTGCCATATAGTAAATCAACCTCTACCAACACGTCTACTACGAGTTCAACCTCCACTGCTCCGATACTTGAAACATGTCTGTTAGGCACGATCCTGACCTGCCTGAAGACACCGCCGGATGCTTCAATGCCCAGCCTGTCTCCGCTGCCACCAGCTCCTTCAATGCCCAGCTTGTCTCCGCAGCCACCGAAGGAACGATCAAGTCCAATTGGCAGTGGTGCTGGTGAAGCTCCGTCGACTTCGAGAAAGGCTGGCCCTAACCCTGCAACCAGCCGGGTCCTTATAGCATCACCACCCATCTCGCTGCTCTCGGACTCAGACTCGGAATCAGCGGTCTTCGAGGAGAAGAAGACATCGAAGTCGAAAATAACCCCATATTCAAGAACAAGAAAAATAGTTTCCTTCACCAAGTCTCAATGTCCGATACCCATATCCCCCATACCATCCACACCAGTCCGTAAATCTATCTTTTCCCCGGAATATACCTCCATCGACCTAACAACTGATCCTAACCCACCCAAAATTATCTGTAGCGTTCCCTTTGAGAAGATAAGACCGTCTCCTTTAATTCCTATCCCACCCAGCCAGCCTAAGTCAGAACAAGTGTTGCCCCAAAACACTCCTAAAAAATGTCCAACAGAAAAACGCAGTCGCATTAAGCGTCCTGCTGGCAAGGGTGACAAATGTGATTACGTTCATTTTTCAAGAGTCTATGGGTATCTTTGCTGTCAGAACTTTGCTGTTTTAAGTAAAGATCGCTGCCAACGACACTTTAATAAAGATATCAAACTTCCGACAGTAAAAGCCTACAGTCTCAATATTAAGCCCAAAACATCGGAACCCAGACATCCCCACAGCCCGCAACCGCTAAATATTAAAAGGGCTCAAGGTGGATGAAAAATATAAATTCATAGTACAAGCCTATGGGGCAGGTGTTTTAAACGTGAGAATCATCGTGAAAGGTGAAGGCCGCCTTCATATGATGAAAGTACCATGTGACATGGTGCAAAGAGAATTTTTCATCCCCGGGGCTTATTTAATACGAAGGAAAGGTTGCCGATCTGTGTGGGAAATGGAGTAGGATGTGGGCAGTGAAAAAAACATGTAAATCTTTAAAAGTGTTGGACATTATTCAAAATTTTCTTCCAAATTATTTTATCTAAATTTAGTCTTAACCCTCTTAAAGTAAGGGAGAGGGGTATTATACAAGTCAATTAAAAAAAAAAAATGACTTGTATAATACTTTAACCTGGCGGTGATGTAAAGTCACTGGGACAATCTCAAACCGTGTCCTTGAGGGTGAGGACTAAGTTGTAAAAGTCTTTAACAAATAAAAACTTACCTCCAAACATTTGTGGCTTCCCACAAATGTTTGGAGGTAAAAAATTTTTAAAGTTTAAATGACCTTGACCTATATTAACTATTTTGAAAAGTAAAGAGCTAACCTTGCAACCAAGGTTGTGTATCATGTGATACCCCCACTCCAACGTTTTGCTTAGCTTGTATGAGCTGTTCATTTTGCTTCAGTCTATTTCTGCGCTTGATACTAAACATGGCACCGTTCTCCTACAAAGGTGGTAAATACAACTTAGATGAACACACTGCATGGGAAGTTTTAAGCGGTTTGAGAAGGGATGTTGAGTTTTGGATAAGATGTGATAGAGCTATGTTTTCTTTATGTGTTATAAACAGACAAACCTTAAACATTACACACTACACTAAAATTGAATATAAAAATATAGACGAACTGTTCTCCTGGGTGTTTGAAGTAAGTAAGTTTATTGAAGAGAATAAGATTCAGGCCAAACTTATAATAACCAGGTTTGATACCAGGGAAGGTTGACCTTGAGTTACCCCCACCACTAAAAATGAGTATATATAGGAGTGGTGATCAACTGTCCTCTCATTCTGCTTTACACTGTTAAGCCGAACACCACTATGTCTGCCATGAATGTTCAGCCTCTACCTCTGGCCCGGCCGCCTCCAACTCTGGCCCGGCCGCCTCCAACTCTGGCTCGGCCGCCTCCAACTCTGGCCCGAGCACTGGACCGATCCGGCGGGACCGCCTGTCAAGGAGTCGCGTCCGGTTCTCCGGCTTTGGCCCTGTCAGGAAGGAGTTGTGCAGCAGCGGAGCCTCTCAACCAACCACATCAGATGCATCTACCCAGACATCACCAAACCTAATCGAAAGGTACAACGAAATTATAGAGGAAAAGGATAGGGTGTTAGAGAGTGTAATCCGTGAGGCAAATTCAATCCTGAGGAAATACGACAGACTAATTATGAAGTGTCAAGATCTTTTAGTGGACAGTGATGCTAGTGAGGATGAGAGTGGATAGGTGTGTGGGTAAAGACTCGGACTGGGACTTGTGTGTTTGTATGAATGTGTGTGTGAATGCGGAATACAGAGCGGGGGATAGATCGCTCTGTGGCAATGGACTAACATGCCACTTAGTGATCTATCCCCCGTTCTGGTAATGTTCCTGGATGACCTTGACCCACTTTACCAAGGTTAGCTAGTACCCCCACCACTGATAAGTGTATATATACGGGTATTGATGTGCAGTTTGGTTATTCTGCTTTGTACTGCTTAGCTGAATACCACACTTTAACATGGCTTCTAACTCCAAAAATTCTCGGGCTTCCTCTTCTTCAAGACAGCGTGCTGCCAACGTCCTGCCTGCTACTCGTGGACCTGTTCGACCATTCCATAGCATAACTGTTGCTCGAGCAAACGCCTGCAAAGCTCCAATGCTACGGCCCTGCTGGAGGCGAGTCAAGATGGGCAAGGCTTGCTCAGTCCTGGTCAACGGCAGGAGCAAGAGAGGCGTATGGCGTACTTCAGGCTGCAGGGTGTAGTTCCCAGCTTGAAGTTAGGCGATCCTAGAGTGGCAAGCATCACCGAGGCTGCGGAGTATATATCACATCTCCATAGTGTTTTGGAAGTAAAGGATCAACAAATTGAAAACTTAAAAGAACAATTGAAACAATTTAACTTTAACCCGATGGAGTTTGTGGAAGCAGAGATGAGTGATAGTGATGATGAAAGAACTGAATATATACTAGGTATGTAATAGAGGACTTGAACAGAGACATGTGTGTGTGTGTGTGTGTAGAATACAGAGCGGGGGATAGACTACTTTGCGGCAATGGACTAGCATGCTGCTTAGTGGTCTATCCCCCGCTCAAAGGGTATCATTGGATGGCCTTGACCCACTTTAAATCAAGGACAACCGGTTTTAACCACTATAAAAGAGGGGGTTTGTACTTCTCCATTTCATTCTGCTTTGAGCCTTCTAGGTAACAAGTAGAGTTTGTAAACATGAGTGGTGCGCTTATTATTGGTAAGGAGTGGGAGTATGTGAGCATTAACTATTTAAACTGTAAAGGAGTGTTGGAACAGGTGTACAATAGTGTTAAAAGAATGGTTGTGGAAGAAAATAGAGTAGTAATCTTAGCGTGGAAGAAGAAGACTTATACAGGACAAAGAGTGGAATCAAGTGACTTTGGGGGGAACAGTGTGTTTGAAATTGGACGGTGGAACTTGGTGAACTTGGACATTGTGTTTTGGGACTTGGAAAGGTTGATTGGAAATAGTGGCAAACATGGTGTACTTATAATTGGCAGAGAGGACAGGGTATATAACTAGAGTGTTGAAGACTGGGACTTGTGTGTAAAGAATAGGACTTGTGTGGAATACAGAGCGGGGGATAGATCACTTTGCGGCAATGGACTAGCATGCTGCTTAGTGGTCTATCCCCCGCTCAAAGGGTATTATTGGATGACCTTGACCCATATAAAGGTAGAGGGGGAATGGGGTAATAGGGAGGGGGAAATTGGTATATATGTAGGACCAATGAAGAGCATGTTTAGTCAAGCATTTGTCTAGACACCTGCTGCAACTTACCACTAGCAATGGAAAGCTACAGCGTGGAGTTCATTCTTTTGGAAGAAGACATCAATGAAGTTGTGGAGCTGATAGAAGAGAAGACCAGCCTGGGCACACTGGAACTTGTAAACTGTGAGCCTTTGGACAATGCGGCAATCGATAAGATTGCACATTTTATGATGCATTTACATACTCAAAATACAACTAATATGGAGTTTGTTCAGTACCTCTTTGCAAACCAAGTGAACGTGCGAATAACTATTACCTGGTGGCAATAAAGTGTGTAACATTTTTGGCTTGGGCTTGGACTTGGACTTGGACTTGAGTGTGGTCTGCGGAATAGAGCGGGGGATAGATCACTTTGCGACAATGGACTAACATGTCGCTTAGTGGTCTATCCCCCGCTCAAATGGTATCTTGACGTGACCTTGACCCACATAAATGCATAGTTGGTGGGGGTATAAAAAGGGCAAACCAATTGGATGGATACACCACTTCCATACCATGGCTCCACTTGACAACACCGTGTTCCATCGCAACAGAATTGTCTCTATTCTGGAGGTGATACCTCTAGAAATTATAGAAGTAGAGGAGCAACTACCTGCTGTTAATCAAGAAGAGGAGGAGGAAGAAATAATGGATATTGAAACAGACTCTGACGAAGCTGGTCTAATAAATGATGAAACGGACACTGACGAAGCTGGTCTAATGGATAATGAAATAGACTTGCACGCCTACGAAACATTAGAGTCATCATCATCATCGGAGTCTGAAATGGAATTCCAACTTGAAGAAGAAGAACAAGACACTCCTCATCGTCCTACGGATAGGATGTTAGTTGCCAGAAGAATTATGTATTGTCATCGCTGCCTATTCCGTGATGAGGATGATTCCAACTCTGATGGTGATGTTTCACCTTTGTAAAAAGTTTAAACAAAAAGTAAAAAAAATAAAAAAATGTGAGCGGGGGATAGATCACTTTGCGGCAATGGACTAGCATGCTGCTTAGTGGTCTATCCCCCGCTCAAAATAATAATTCCAAATGACCTTGACCTATATAAACTGGCACAAACAGACTTGTTTAAAAAACTCGTACACATTAGCGGATCTAGAGCAAATATCATTGATTTATCAAGCTTGCTGATGAATGTTTTGAAAATGGTTGTATAAAAGCCAAATTTACCATTTGATTGATAACCCGGATGTAATTGACGTCACTTTCCCTCACCCTTATACCTCGGATATAAAAGGACCCTGTTGAGTGCGCTGTTCATTATTGTGTGGACATTCACTGAGTGTACATTCAAAGCCAAACTGTTTAAAATGGCTCTTTGCGATATTTGTGGGGAAATCTTTCAAGACGAAGATCTTTTTGCCCTACACAGGGAATTACATGAAGAAGAAGATGGAAAAGAAGATATTATCGTAGATGAAGAAGACTTGGACTCAATCGACCGGTTTTTGGAAGAGCACCAGAAGCAGATGGACAACTGGGACAGCTATCTACAGCTAATGCAAAGAAGAAGACCTAGTGTGATCCAATTTGCTGGTGCTGGACCATCCACTACTAGAAGACGTATTGAAGAAGATGACACTGAAGAAGAAGAACTGGAAGACGTGAGACAACTGCGCACCACGGCTTTGCCAGGACGAGTTGTAACACATTTCAAAATTAATAATGTTCAATTGGAATTGGAAACATTCATAACCCAGGCTAAGGAACTTGTCGGTCGAACTTTGAGGGAAGAACTACAAAGATTAAATTTTATTAAATTTGGAATGGTGTTAGAGGCTATGTTTAACAATACTGATGGTGAAACAGCATTGAGAGCGTTCATTACCAAAAACAGAACCCTTACCTTCAACTCCAACATCGATGATATTATTGAAGAATGCTTGGAAGAACTTATAACAAAACTTCAAGAACACGAAGGAAGAGGATCTGGATGGACTTTGTCATCTATTGAAGGTATGGATGTAAGGGTTCATAAACATGGATATGGTTTAAGAGGTAGTAGTTTTATTCCTCTACCAAAGAAAATCCAAAACACTAACTCGTGTAGGAATGTTCAAAATGAAGGTAATGAATGTTTCAAGTATGCAATGTTAACCAAGTATGTTAATGATCATCCTTGTAGAGTTGGTAGAGAATATTACGAGAATGAACACCGCTACAACTTTCAAGGCCTCACCTACCCAGTTACTTTGAAAGACATTGACAAATTTGAAAAGAGAAATCCTGGCGTTTCAGTCAATGTTTATGGTTTGGATGATTCGAACAACGTATATCCTTTGCGGGTAGTAAAAGTTGAGCAGAGAAACCACACGGATTTGCTATTGATAACTAAGGGAGAAAATTCCCATTATGTATGGATAAAAGACTTTGTAGCCTTGGTATGGAATCAATTATCAAAACATAAACGTAGGTTAACAGTGTGTAAAAGATGTTTCTGTTTTACATATAAAGAACTAAGACGTGGAGGATCGGAATGGTTGGTGGAACACAAAAGACTCTGTAACGAGAATTATGAAGTGAAGGTTAGTCTGCCACCACCATCTCGAGCGTTTATCCAATTCAACAAAACAGTCCACCAATATTGTATTCCACTGGTCATCTATGCAGATTTTGAATCTACGTTAATACCACAGGAGCTGCCGGACGGTGAAGTGACTAGAAGAACGAAATATCAGTTGCATCAACCCAACAGTTTCTGTCTACTAGTGAAATCAACCTTGTCTGAGAACCAATTGCAAGACTATGGTTTAACATCCACCCCGATACTCTACCGTGGGGAAGAAGCCGCTAAGTATTTTGTAGACCTGTTGTATGATATTGCTGAAAAAGCGCAACGCTTATACAGTAATGTCATACCTATGGAACCTTTAAACCAAAATGAACAAGAAGAATACAACGTAGCGACAAGATGCTATTTATGCAAGAAGACCTTTAGTGAAGAAAACCAAAAAGTAAGAGACCACGATCACCTGACAGGGTTATACAGAGGAGCTGCTTGTAATTCATGCAATATAAATTACAAACTGCCAAACTTTATTAATGTTGTTTTACACAATCTTAGCGGCTACGACTCCCACTTTATTATCCCAGAGTTAGGAAGAGATGATGGTAAAATTGATGTTCTTGCTACAACATTGGAAAAGTACATCAGTTTTTCAAAAACAGTAGGTAAAATTAAACTTCGCTTCGTAGACTCTTACAGATTTATGCCATCTAGTTTAGCCAAATTGTCAGAGAACCTAAGAAGAGAAGACTTAAAAGAAACAAGCAAAATTGTACCTGAAGATAAATTGGACCTAGTATTAAGGAAAGGAGTTTTCCCCTATGATTATATAACCTCTATAGAAAAGTTTGAAGAAACCAGTCTGCCACCGATTGAAGCCTTCAACAGCAAACTAAACGAAAGTGAAATCTCCATTGAAGACTACAATCATGCTTGTAATGTTTGGAACCAACTAAACATTCAAACCTTAGGGGAATATTCTGACTTTTATATAAAATTGGACGTAACTCTGCTGTGCGATGTGATGGAAGAATTTCGAAACACCTGCTTCTCCGCCTATGGACTGGACCCTCTACACTCGTACACATCTCCAGGATTAGCATGGCAAGCTATGCTAAAGTCAACCAACTGTCGATTGGAACTTCTAACAGATATAAATATGGTGCTCATGATGGAATCTGGTGTACGGGGTGGTTTGACACAAGCTGTAACACGTCATGTCAAAGCCAACAACAAGTATATCCCCGGCTACGACGAGCAACAACCATCGGTCTACCTTGACTACTTTGACGCAAACAACCTTTATGGTTGGGCAATGTCAAATCCGCTTCCCTACGCTGACTTCAAATGGATCAACCCGGCCACCATCGGAGACATCTCACAGATTCCAAAGGATGGTCCAAAAGGCTATATTTTGGACTGTGATTTCGAATACCCGGAGCACCTTCATGACCATCACTACGACTTGCCTCTCCTAGCTAAGACTGAAGTTTCACCGACAGGAAGATGGCCAAAATTGATGATGACCTTGGAGAATAAAGATCGGTATGTGGCTCACTACTGGGTAGTTCAACAGGCTCTTGAATTGGGTCTACGTGTAGTGAGAATTCATAGAGCAATTGAATTCACCCAGTCTTGTTGGTTGAAACCATATATTGATTCCAACACAACAAGAAGAGCTGCAGCGACAACAGCATTTGAAAAGGACTTCTATAAATTAATGAACAATGCCATATTTGGGAAGACCTTGGAAAACAAAAGAAAACACAAAAATGTAAAATTAGTGAGTGATCCTAGGAAATTGGAAAAATTAGTGCAAAAACCAAATTTCGGAACATCCATGATTATAAACGAAAATCTAGTCGCTGTCAGTATGAAGAAAACAACAATAGTCATGGACCGTCCGTTATACATAGGTATGTCGATTTTGGACATCAGTAAAACCCTAATGTATGATTTCCATTATAACAAAATGGTTAAACACTACGGAAGGGAAAACATTGGAGTCGCATACATGGATACGGACGCGTTTATCTACTGGATAAAGACTTTGGACATGTATGAAGACCTAAGGACTTTTCCATACAAAGAAGATTTCGACTTTTCTGATTATCCGAAGAACCATCCAAATTTTAATGAAAGAAATAAAAAAGTAATCGGAAAATTCAAAGATGAAGCAAATGGAATGCCTTTAGAAGAAATAGTGGCGCTGATGGCAAAATTGTATTCATTTAAAATGTACAACGAGAACAACACACCCACAGTCAAGAAAGCAAAAGGAGTGAAGACATCTTATTTGAAAAAACACGTAACATTTGACCACTACAAGACTTGTTTGTTTGAAGATACTACAATATCAGCAACATTCAACAATATCCGAAGCTTCAAGCATCAAGTCTACAGTGTCACCGAAAGTAAAAAAGCACTGTCAGCCCGGGATGATAAAAGACATATTATGCCCGACAAAATCCACACTCTTCCTTTCGGCCATTACTCCCTAAACCCTATCAACTAGTAACCTATTCTTCGTCCTTCTACAACTTCGACCTTATTCCTTTCTCCTTCCGTAAAAAAATGGGGAACACGGCAAGTCCAACGCCGTGTTCCCCATTTTTTTACACAAGTTTGGATGACCTTGACCCATATAAATGATGTGAATATTTAAAACAACATTCATTGTGATTATACATGTGATACAACAAACATTGAAACCTGCAATATGAAGGATTTGAAGCAACAAATTGTCAACGAACTTCATAAACCTGCAAGAAGAAAGTTTCCACGAAGAAATACGGTGATAAAAGGAATTAATGATTTATATCAAGCGGATTTAATCGAAATGATTCCTTATAGCAAACAAAATAAAGGATATAAATACATATTGACGGTTATTAACTGTTTTTCAAAAATGGCAGATGCTTTACCACTAAAAGATAAAAGTGGCAAAAGTGTTACAAAAGCAATGGAAACAGCTATACAAAGAGACAAACATACTATTAAACATTTACAAACAGATGATGGAAAAGAATATTTTAATAAGGAATTTGCAAACTTAATGAAAAAACACAATATAAACCATTACTCAACCAATTCAGAAGTAAAAGCCTCAATAATCGAACGATTCAATAGAACTTTAAAAAGTGCAATGTATAAAATGTTTTCCAACAGAGGATCGCACATATGGATTGATATGTTACCAAAACTTATAAACAATTATAATAACAAATTTCATAGAACTATCGGGATGAAACCAAACCAAGTAACTGGTAAAAATGAAAACCTTGTATTAAAACGTATAAAAATGAATACTAAACCAAAAGTTGAAAAACTAAAACCTAAAAAATTTAATGTTGGTGATAAAGTGCGAATAAGTAAATATAAAGGTGTATTCAGTAAGAGATATCTGCCAAATTGGACCAATGAGGTCTTTACTGTATTCAAAGTACAACCTACAGTACCTGAGACATATATTTTAAAGGATAATAAAGGGCAATTGCTTGAAGGAGGGTTTTATGGACATGAAATGTTAAAATCAACAGTAGGCGATGTATATTTAGTTGAAAAGGTGTTGCAACGGAAAAAAGATAAGGTTAAAGTACGATGGTTAGGATTTAATAAGACGGAAGATTCTTGGATACCTAAAAAGGATTTGATATAACAATAGAGAATCATTTTAGGTTGAACCATTACAAAGGATGGAGATAATACCACAAAAGGAGAGTTTTACTATTAATAATATAGATGAACTCACAGTGGATAATTCAGAATTCAATAGTGGGAAACATGGCAATTTGTTACCAAACACCGTGCGCTGTCTGGTTACCGGACCTTCCAACTGTGGAAAAACTAATGTAGTATTCAATTTGATTACAAACCCTAAAGGATTACGTTTTAATAATCTATATGTATTTTCAAAATCACTACAACAACCAAAATATCAATTATTGGAAAAGATACTGAATAATGTGCCTGAAGTTAAATACTTAAAATTTAATGCAAGTGAGAGTGTCATGCAACCACAAGAAGCTAAACCATTCTCCGTGTACATATTTGACGATGTATCTTGTGAAAACCAAAACACAATAAGAAATTACTTCGCTATGGGTCGACATAACAACATAGATAGTATTTATATTGGCCAAACTTACAGCAAAATACCGAAACAACTCATTAGAGACAATGCAAACATGTTAATTGCATTTAAACAGGACGAAACCAACCTAAAACATATATATTTTGATCATGTAAATGCAGATATGACATTTGAACGATTTAAAGAGTTATGTGGAAAGGCTTGGGCTGAAAAGTATGGGTTCCTAACAATTATGAAGGAACAACCGCTAAACAATGGTCGATACAGGATAGGATTTGATAGATTTATATTAATACATTGAACATGGTATAAAACATTCATTGTTGTACAACACGTCTTGCTACAAACATGGTTAACCAAGAAAAATTAGTAAAAGAAATAAAATCACTTAGTGATTCTATTCGGGCTAAAAACAGAGCATTAAAACTAGGTATTAGCGAGAGGGAGAAATTCCTTGAATCTACTTTTAAACCTATTACTGAACCTTTAAAACAATTAAACAAAAAATTCGCTAAACCTGTATTGGAAGGAGATGCGATTGCACCTATCACAAAGTTTGAAAGAGAAAGTGTAAAATATGAAGGTTTTAGTGATGAAGACCCGGAATCCTCTACATATAGTGGCTTTACCGGAGCAGAGTCTGAAAGAGAGCTAGAATCACCAGGATATAGTGAAAGGGGACCTGAAGAAGCACCAACTGCTAGTGAAGAGGAAAAAAGAGAAGAGGCAAGAGAAGGACCGTCAAACATAAGCTTGTTGGGTGAAAACATTCATAACAAAGGACCTTTAGGAAGGAAATACATGGTAAAAATGTTACTCGGAACAATTCCTAATAAGAATTACCATAGTTACGGAGCGCGATTAACAGAAGATGGTTTAATGATAGGTAATAGCCCGTTAAACGTTGACGAACATGATAATATTGTTGTTGGTGATCAAAGATATAAGGGCACAAAAGGATTATTTGAATTATTATTTGAAAATAAGGCTTCAGTATCGTTAATAAAGGAAAAAGACATGGAAGCATATAAAAAGATTTTGGAACAGACAAATGCATATAGGAGAAAGTATTTACCTGACCAGCTTCCTTTTAGATCTAAGTCTTTAAAATATAGAGAATTTGTATCCAAGTTAATACCAACTAGAAGACAAACAATGCCGTTAACACAAAGAAAACCTGTAAAACGAAGATTTATGGCATCCACTTTGGATGTAAGTGCTCAGGAACGAAGAAAAAGAAGTAAGTCTGTTACAGGTACAGGTTTAATGAAGAAACTATATAACACAAATGTGATTTATTACAATAATATCAATAAATTGGTGGATAGAATGAAACTAATACATGAAGCTAAAGAAGCGGGTCATACAGGATTGGAAAACGAATGGGTGGCTTTAGTGGATGAACTCCGAAACCGTGGGGTAATCTTTTAAAAATGCGTTACTCCTTAGAGTACTATTCAGTTGCACCATGAGTGTTGACAAGTTCGGACGTTACTCCTCGGATGGATTATATTATGCGAATAGTTTAAAAAGAAGTGCTGGTTTACCACAAACACCTGATGGAGATTATGATATGAGTAATAAAAGGTTAAAAAACATAAAAGATCCTTCGGATGAAAACGATGCAATAAACTTAAAAATATTAAAGGAAAAGATATCGCCAACATTACAACTACAAAATAACACATATGACGCAGAAGATCATAGAATTATCAACGTTGGTAAACCAAATCAAAACGGTGATGCGATAAACAAAGGTTATTTGTCATCTGAATTAAAAAATACGTTAAAATTCAATGGGAAAACGTATAGTGCCAACAATAAACGTATATCCAACGTAGATGACCCTAAAGATGCAAAAGACAGCGTAAATAGACGCTATTTACATTCCTTGATACCTGAAAAGACAAAAGATGGATTTTCTTTTTATAAATTTGTTATTAATGATATAGGTTATCCAAAAACTGAAAACGACGCTGTAAATCTAAAATATATTAAAGATCATTGTATCATACGTGATGTAGGGGTTATAGATTGTTTTAATAATTGTTTAGCAAATGTTAAAGATGGTTCGGCGCCATCAGATGGTGCAACAGTGGGTCAAATGAAAGAGACTTTAAAACAAGAGACATCTGGATTTGTAAAACAAGACCAAGTGGTATCACGGCAGGGGGATGTGTTTGTACAAGGAAATGAAAAGTTTACATTACTTGAAGAAAAGAATAAAGTTATTGATGGATATGTATTAAGGAATAATGTTTGGGATGGTAAAGGAAAACAAATGATACATATAGCTCCCGCGACATTGCCTGGTAATGTTGTTACTTTTGAACAGATAATACAATTAGAGCCAACTGGACATAGATGGTGGAATTGCAATAACAAACGATTAACAAGAGTTGCAGACCCTGATTATGTAGATGACGCTGTAACTGTTAATTCTCTTGTTAAAGTGATAGGTAATATAATGTTTGATATGCATAATTATATTGCAAGCGGACAATATAATCGTGTTGATGAAAAAATGAGAAATTCATGGATAAAACAAGACATCCTTTATAAGTATTTCTTTAATAAAACACCACAACCTTAAGGATCCACATTTTAGGGTCCTTTTAGTATTTAATTGATCAAAAGCGTAAATAAAGTCATTCATGTTCAACTTGTCGTAGAGGTAACACATAATTGTGAAATTCAATTATAAAAGTGCATTATGACATTTCAATATATCAGTCCATATCGAGACACTGTAAGGAAAGGAGGTGGGATCACGTCCACAGCGGTTTCTCTATTAAGTAAGGCCTTAAATCGAATTCCAGTAGGATCCATAGTAAATAGAGCAATAGACGCATTACCATACGAATTTCATATACCAGGAGGTTATCAGTATTGCGGACCAGGAACTAAATTGAAAAAACGACTGGAAAGAGGCGATCCTGGAATAAACAAGTTAGATCAGGCTTGTAAAGAACACGATATCGCATATTCCAAGTTTGCCGATTCAAAAAATAGATCAATAGCAGACAAAAAGCTTGCGGACATAGCTTGGCAACGAGTAAAATCAAGTGACGCTAGCATAGCAGAAAAAGCAGCAGCTTTAGCAGTAACAGCAGGTATGAAGGCTAAAACAGCAGTGGGAGGTGGAAAAAGGAGGAGAAGAAGGGTAAAAAGGAAGTCAACCACAAGAAAACACGGAGGAAATATAAGAAGACGACGGTCTAGCAGAAAAGGCAGGAAGAAGCCCACCGTGTGGTCAATGGTAAAAAACGGGGCAGGTCTTTACCTAAGACCTTATCGTGCATATTAAATGAAAGAAATCAATTGGTTATACCACATAAAGCGTTAACCAATGTTGAATTATTTAAATATATTTCCTGTTTAAAAATACCATTTTTCCGCGGTGTATTCATGAAAGACAGTTTACCAAAGAAAATGTGGCAAAATGAGACTGGAATTGTAAATTTGGATAATACTGAAGGGCCTTTCACCCATTGGGTTTGTTATAAGAAACTAAATAACAATGTATATTATTTTGATAGTTTCGGTAATTTGCCACCACCAAAAGAACTTCAAAATTACTTTAAATCTGCTAAAAACATATATTATAACTATAAAAGAGAACAACCTGATATTACTTCAATATGCGGTCATTTATGTTTGGAAATTCTAGCTAAAAGTATCAGTCAGTATTGAGATGTCTTCCTATACGGTATCATTAACAGGAAAATCGTCCACTTTACGAAGTATCCTTTTTCCAGCGTTACGCTTGCAAAAAGGAAGATTTTGGGAGGCGGCACTATTGGATTTTACAACTTACAACACTATTCCCAATGTTACGGAAGGTAAAAATAACGTATTGCATTATTATAAGGGAAAGGATGCCAGTGGGAAATTTACAGACTTACAAGAGTGTAGGTTACCTACAGGTTCTTATGAAATCGATCATATAAATGAATTTTTGCAAACTAAAATGGGAAAAGACAATATAACATTGAAAGGTAATAATAATACGATGAAAGCTGAAATTACTTCCAAATATTATATAGATTTTACTCAACCAAACTCAATTGGTGATTTATTAGGATTTTCCAACGATGGGCCTGTTTTAGAACCAGATGTAACACATTCCGGTAAGAAAACAGTAACAATATTAAAAGTCAATAGTATAGACATAACTTGTAACATATACAAGGAGCTTACAGGGATGGGGCTAACACCCATATAATACATACTTTTTACCCAAGTGTACCACCTGGATTTAAAATTGTTGAAAAGCCACAAAACCTGGTATATCTACCGTTGAACACCACTTTCATTTCAGACATCGTGTTGAACGTATTGGATCAAGACGGTAACTTGGTAGACTTCAGAGAAGAGCCTATTACAATTAGATTACATTTAAAATCGTCACTTTAATACAAAACTATGGGTTTAACATTTAAAAGCGAACAACCTACGGGGAACCGCATTAGTAGCTCTTCAGCTGTGGAGGAGTTAACACGCGAGAACATTCGTTTCTTAGAGAGAATTGGATTAAAATTAACCGATTATGGATATACTGGATATAGCGCAGGGTCCAACATTCGACGAAACCCTATGGGAAAAAGAATATCACACCCACAACCCTTACACTTCATCGAAATTAAACAATAACGATGAAATTCGTATCCCCATCCAACATCAAGACATTTACACACTACCATGTGAAAGTTACTTGTATATTGAAGGAAAAGTTACTAAAAAGGATGGTACTACTACTGGTACAACAGTTCCATTTATAAATAATCCTATGGCTTTCCTTTTTGATGAAATTAGATATGAAATATCAGGTGTAACAGTTGATTCTACTAAAAAAGTAGGTATTACAACAAC
This sequence comes from Neoaliturus tenellus, assembly GCA_030545055.2. Taxonomy (NCBI): domain Eukaryota; kingdom Metazoa; phylum Arthropoda; class Insecta; order Hemiptera; family Cicadellidae; genus Neoaliturus; species Neoaliturus tenellus. The sequence continues at coordinate 233,596,371 of CM061531.1, forward strand.
TTTAAAAGGGATAACATCTATATCGCCTAATGAAACCAATTTACTTCAACCTGCAGGATGGGTTTTACCTGAACATGACACAATCACTCCAAATACAAATGGATATTTTGATTTTCATATCCCATTACGTTTGTTGCTTGGATTTGCTGAAGATTATAGAAAAATAATATTAAATGTTAAACAAGAATTAGTTTTGTTGAGATCTTCTAACGATAAAGACATTATTAAAGCTCCAGATGGTACAACAGATGCAACTTTAGAATGGAAATTAATATTAGACAAAATTGTATGGAGAGTTCCACATGTTAAATTAGCTGACGAGCATAGAATGCTACTATTAAGGAAGTTAAAGGCTGACCGTGATATTGTAATTCCTTTTAGAAGTTGGGAATTCCATGAACATCCAAGCTTGCCAGCTACGGATCGTCACACTTGGACTGTTAAAACATCTAATTACGTAGAACGAGCCAGGTATATTATATTTGGTTTACAAACAGGTAGGAGAGACAGCATCACAAAACATGCAGGCAAATTTGATCATTGCAACTTAAAAAATATTAAAGTTTATTTGAATTCACAATTTTTCCCCTACGACAATTTGAATGTGTCATTCGCTAATAAAAAGTACAGTATATTATACGATATGTATGCAAGATTCCAAAATTCATATTACGGTAAAACGAATACACCTTTACTATCACCAGAAGAATACTTAGATGGTTACACAATAGTTGTAATTGATTGTTCTAAACAAAATGAATCAGTAAAGTCATCAAGTGTTGACATAAAGATTGAAATGGAGTTTAATGCACCTATACCTGCAAATACAACTGCATACTGTTTAATTCTACATGATAAAATTGTAACATACACACCTCTAACTGGAATTGTTAAAAATGTACTGTAAAAAACCGGTTTTGTTCCATTCCGCGAGTATAAAAGCAGAGCGTACAGGCCGCTCCTCATCAGTTTGTTGCCGACTGTTGTATGGGTAGCATCATATTGAATATGGCTTCTCCTAGTGGTACACCTGAAAATGTGGTAGATATTGAGAAGGAGATATCTGAGTTTTTAGATCTTCAAGGTCACCAGGAAGGAGGTGAACAAAACGTTTGTGGACAACTTCATGCCAGTAATGATGTTGAGGAAAAAGGTAAAAGAAGAAAGAATGCACAAAAGAGGAAAAGGGATATTGAAAATAATATTTCTCCAAACATATTGAGTGAGGTATTCTTGCGAATATTTTACCCAATCTCTTCCAGTTTGAACAAAAGTGTTTTAATCGGTGTTATGAAATCAACAGGTTATTCCCATACTGTAATTTTAACTCATGGACCCAAAATGATTTTGTTTACGGACAGTGCTTGGGAATCGTTTATGAAACACTTGCATCTTCTAGAATGCTATTTAAGTAGTAACATGTTTGGAAGAAAGACAAGAGTAGGACTTTTGGATTCAAATGTGGAAATCGATATAATTAAACATCGTGGTGATCATCAGCTGCGGTTTAGAGACACAACAAGACATGATAACAAGATTCAACTTAGTCGAGAGGAGTTTTTCATTTTAACTTGTGCAACCGAACCTATAACAAGATACTTGAGACAACTGGTATTTTCAAGTTCGATTATTAAAGACTATCTGGAAGACACTTTGGACAAACAACCGGACGCACCTATATTATACGGACCTGTGGATACTTCTATATTCAATAGGGTTCCTCATGAAGTACAAATGTGGAGACAATTGGAAAAATACGCTCAACTACATAAAACATCAGTAATACAAGAAGAAGAGGAAGAAGGAGGAGAAGAATCAAGTGTTAGTGATGAAAACGAAAACAAGGAAAATATAAAGATGGAAACATAGATAACAATGGTTAGTTTCTAAAACAATATCCAAAACTTTGTGGGGTTAGGCCTATTGGGGACGGTGCCCACGTTAAATATACACCAACGCGCTAACAACTGTACGGCCTGGTATAAAAGTGGTACCTACCGTGGTGTGGAAATCAGTTGACCTCCTGACTTCATAATGAGCAGACGTGTGACCTTCAAGATGGACAAGGGAGAAGAAGAACAAGTAAAGTCCAACCCTGGTATTATTGAGTTTCAAGCGTTTCGTGGTAATGATGATAGATTTATTATAAAAGAACTTGTGTTTTTGGACATGAATACAAGTGTTCCGTATTCGTTTTTATTTAAACCACCATGTTCTTATTCGTCTTTAACTAGCAAAGCCGCTACTACCAACAGATGGATTTCAAAATACTTTCATCATATCGATTGGTATGATGGTTTTACAAGTTACACGGACTTGCATCACATTATGCATCACTTTTCAAACAAGTTTACCAATATTTACACGAAGGGGCTTGAAAAGAAAAGATGGATCGAAGAATTTACCTATGTTCCGGTTAATGACGTGGAATTAGATAAGAATTACCAATATATGCTAGAAAACTTATGTATTTGTACAAAAAGCCCAGAACATTACAAAGATAGGCATTGCGCTTTGAAAAACGCCTATAAACTCGCCTCTTACCTTCAAAATGGGGAAGTGGAAAGTGGTGGGGGTAACGGGGGCTATATAAGTGAGGAGCAGACCGGGACCTGGCATGAGTATTACTCGAGATTCCGAGACGACAACATCTCCCAGCAAGAAGACGAAGAAGACAATCTTTGACTCAACCATGGCATCTAACCAGTTCCTTCAAACCTTGGTTGAGCAGTTCAATGCTCACTCAAAGTCTACTATACTACCGGTTAAGAAGTGCTCTGAACTAAAAGACGAGAAGCACTATATCATCCATGAGATGAAGAAGATGGAGACTACAGTTGGAGAGGCTATCTGCTGCAGTCTCAGCGAGGCACCGTTCACTCCGGGGGATGAGCCCAAGTTCCAGGTGTACCTGCCGAAACGGTTCGTCCATCTCCTACAGAACGAGGATCTACGCTCCATCCAACCCGGCTCTCTCTACTTGGTTTCCCACGGTTCCACGGGTAGCAATTCCACCGAGTTGACCATCCACATCGCCGACAAGCAGCAGTGTTAGGTTTAAGTTTTACTGTTGTACATATTGTATTGTAATGTTTTATAAATAAATCATAAAGGACAAAAAATTAAAAAAGAAAAAAGAAAAAAAAATGCAACATATCAATATGTGAAGTTTGTCACATATTGGTATGTTGCATTTTTTTTTAAACTTCACGGGTGACCTTGACCTTTGACCTTTGCATTTAAAGATTGCCCCCACTACCACACTAGAATTCAAACCTGCTTGGATGCGGAAAACGGTCAGTCCGTTGCCAACTAGCAAACGATGAGCACCTTGTACGAGCTTTGCTTACAACGAGTTATAACTCACAAAGATTTGTTCCCAACTTGTTTACAAGAAAATATCCCACTGACAATAAAAGAAGATATCAAAGACTACAAGAGGGAAAATAGAGGCTACTCGGAGTACTCTTGGTATAAGTTCAACGATGGGGAAAAGTTTTGTAAACCTTGTGGTGACGCAGCTATTGGTGACCTTCGCCAATTTGTACTGGATGGAGGTATAAGGCAGTTTGGTTTTCTAGCACCGGTGTTTAAGTTTGAGAACATCAAAGACACCTGTGCTGTTTGTTCAATTCCATTGTACCAATGGAAAAAGTTTAGAACGATTTAATTAGACCTTCCATACCCCCACCACTTTTACCCCCACCACTTTTTCATATACCTCCAAGCGCTATGCCTCGGCTTCATTTCAACTCCAACGGTCGACCAGTCAACATCAAGATGTCTCTCAATGTAAGCTGCGCCAGTTATGAGGAAGTTACAATCAAGACTCAGCAGGAGCTCAACGAGCTGTACAAAGAGCTGCAGCTGATGGTGGCACGAGGCTACCGTATAAACGTGCAAGTTTACGCTTGCAATATAAAGAATATTCGGCAGCATAAAGAAGAGTCTGGACACTCCTCACCAACATCGATGAAGACAGAGCCGGACAACTTGGATTACTTCAGCTGACTAGCAGTTGTATTTCTTATTCTAACCGTTGTACAATATGTTTATTTTTTCATTATATTAAAGAAGTAAAAGAGAAAACAAAATAGAAAAACACCTATCTTGTTACTGACATATGAGCTCAGTAACAAGATAGGATTTTTTAAAACACAATTTGAATGACCTTGAAACTTCCCCCTCCACTGCTTTGCTACCCCCACCACTTGACTATTGGTATACATGAGACACCGCAATTGGATACCTCATTCCATCTTTAACAGTCAAACTTACAACTTCAACAATGGCAAACCTACCAACAGATGAAAGATGTCCTCACACATGCTGTGATTTCATACACGAGTTAGAAAAGAGAATGCAAGAGAGGGCGATAAGAAGAAAGCAGATCCACTCAGAAAATATCATAATACTCAACGGCTATCTTTTATTGTTTGGTCTTACTATGGTTGTATTTTTCATACTGTACGGCATAGTTACATCTGTCGGCAAGGTTGTGGAAGAAAACGCTCACCACCGTCAGTTGGAAAATTTTAATGTTACTCTGTAGGTTTTCTTTTTTTTAAAAACTCCATTTGGATGACCTTGAACTTTCCCCCACTACTCCACCACGCCCCCACTACTCCACAATACCCCCACTACTTCACTAGGTTCCTGTATGGGTCTCACATTTAGCATCATTCCTTATTCCACTGGCAACCATGGCGGACAACACCATCACCCAAGCTGATTCCACTACTGATGTTGGAACAAGTACGGGTTGGACACTGTCGATCGACAGTGTGCACTATTTAGAAGCAATTTGTGAAAGGATGAAGGAGATACTCCGGGACAACCCTGGGATTATAATTCAGATGAATCTAAACTATGATTGGTCACAAGTTCAACTGCAGCAGGACTACAGCAGCCAGCAATCACCACAATATTCACCGATGTCGCCTATCTACCCATATGACGAATCGGATGTGGATGAAGGTGTGGGAGACAACGCAAATGAAGATGTGGGGGAGAACGTGGATGACGAGGCTAATGTGGAATAACCTTTTTTTAAAACACAAATTAAATGACCTTGAAATTTCCCCCTCCACTCCTTCCTTTTTTTAAAACCCAATTTGAATGACCTTGAGATTTCCCCCTCCACTCCTTTCTTTTTTAAAACCCAATTTAAATGACCTTGAAATTTCCCCCTCTACTTTTCAATACTATTACAACGGTCTGCAGCTCATCTCATTCCTTGCTTAGCTACCATGGCGGACAGAACTCATTCTGAAGTTGACTCCACTACTGATGAAGAATGGCCATTTTCTTGGACTGTTCATTTGCAGGATTCGACAGAAGTGGATGTGTTGCAGCAAAAGTTGATATATGTTTTCAACGAAAACCCTAACATTGAATGTAGGCTGAATATGGATTTCGATGCAACCGGTGTCCACACTGAACCTTCCACTTCCAGCCAGCCTCAGCCTCAGCCTCAGCCAAGACACTTTACGCATCTCTACACTCCAATACAGCCGGAGAATTTAACAATCAGCGAGGCTGACTCCACTACGGGTTTCGTTCAGCCAACAAATTGGATGCTGACTATCGAAACGTTGCACCAGGTGGACTTGGTTTGTAATAAGTTGAAGGAGTTAATGGTGCAAGAACCTGGCCTTCGCTTCAAGATGGAAATGTGTTTCATCTGGGGAGCACCTCCACGGGACTTTTGGTCTGACGGCTCTCCAAGTACTACGGACGAGGAGGGGGACGTCTAGTCATCTTTTTTAAAACTTGATTTGAATGACCTTGACCTTTGCCCTCTACTAAGTTTATTTAAGCTGCACACTCACCGACTGCACCATCACTTCATCGTGCTCCCTCACCGAAGCAGCATCAACTATGGAAAGTAAGCGCGTCTCATGTTGCGAGCATAAGTGTTTGGAGGAGCCGGGCGTCGTCTATTGTGCAAAGAAGCAATGGGAGGAAGAGACGGGGACAACCTATTGCTGTGAGGAAAAGTGTTTCCTCTTACCAAAGTGGCAAGTGGATGGGTTGGCCTGCCAGCAATGTGAATGCTTCGGATGTTGCAGGTGTAGATGCAAGAACCAACAGCTGCCACCACCGGTACTACAGACTTTTAAGGTCTACAAGTCCAAGTTCTTTTATACTTGTTGTCCGCAGCGGTGTGTTAAGTTTCACTTCTCTAATCTCACCAGTTGTAGAGAGTGTGAGAGAGATCATGACGGGTGGTGCACACATTTTCTAGACTCCTGCCGCTACAGAAAGGATTGGTGTACAGATCCTTTGGAAGTTGATGAAGTCGCCCAGGAAGCACTAGAGTAGTCTTTCTACTCTTTAACTTTTTTAAAACTCCGTTTGGATGACCTTGAGATTTCCCCCTCCACTTCCCCCATATACCTAGAGTACAGGGAGCCGGACAGTCAGTCGCTCGGTGACTGTCGTGGGGTGCGCGTCGGTGTCGGCTCTCCGTTGTTAAGTTTTCAAAGTAACGGTAATATTAAATTTGGGGGTGTTGTGCTGGTTCAAGGTCACCTGAGGGATCACCGATCGGCCATATAGGCAAGGTCATGTCACAAAATCTAGTTTAACTTGGCACTTTTGCCGTTTCTCGTCACAAATTCGCTCCAAGTCGTCAAGGTCACGGAAAATGTGACTGAAACTCGGAGCGTAGTGCGAGAAACTGCAAAAGTGCCAAAAAATTTTAAGTTTCGGCGTGACCTTGACCTCAGTGGCGTCGGTGACGTCATATTGATGACGTAAGGGGTGATGACGTCATCAGCACGTCATTTCTGTGACGTCATGGGTGTAACGTCATGGAAGTGACGTCATTAGTGATGACGTCATCGATTGCGTCATCGATGACGTCATCGATGACGTCATCGGTGAGGTCATTGACCTCGATGACGTCATCCCTCAGGTGACCTTGAACTGGCCCAGCATCCTCAAATTTGCACTACTCACATCAAAATGCTGTAGGAATGATTAATTATTGTCTGCGATGATATTTTAAATTATTTTTATATTTAATCAGCTATTTTTACTCAATTGTTGCCGGTATTTTAAAATTCAAGTGACTTTTCGGGGTCAGCTGCTTGCCTATTAGAGTTTTGACGACCACTGAGCGAGTGAAGTAGAAGTGAACTATGTATTGCTGTTGCCGATGAACCTCCAAATGGGTCAACAGATGTCTTGAACAACGAAGAAAACAACCTGTCGAAGATCTCACACATTCCAGCAGGGTCATTTGAGGTCATCTCATTGAAATGGAATTCCTTCGCAGGTCCAATTCCTTTCAGAAACACCCTGAGTGTTCGTCTTGTCTATGCAATGATTCGCTCAATGCCATCTTTCATTTTGTGTAATAAAATTGCTCTAAGACAGGTTGGGTAGGTGATATGCTATAATACTCGCCTTTGAATCCAAAGGTTGCCGGTTCGATCCTGAGAAAAGTTAGTAGTTTTTTAAAGGTTCGATTCTGGACCCAGTTGCCATTTGTCATTGTGCTATTGATTAATGATCCTTTTTAACAACTGGCCGATGTTAGATAGTTAAAAGACTGGGGTTTGCGTAGGTCTCAGTCAAACATTAAAAATAAATAAATAAAATACCAGTTTCGTAGATTGACATACACACAATAAAGGCTGGGACAATAAGAAAATAAATTAAAACAACAATGGATTGCAACAATTTTTAACGCTCTAAGCCAAACATCACTACATGAAAGAGTCTAGTGGGATGGATGAAATGTTTTTAAAATATGACTCTTTTTATATTCAGATTGATATCACCCCTTAAATGTGAATTTAAATAGGTATCTTGATTACCTTAAATGTTATAACCCTTAATTCAATGCCAAAAATGTTTTGCAATAAAATATTTTTTTTTGTTATTTTCTTTGCTTTCTTATTAAATGTTGATTTTGTTTATAGAATATACATAATTTACACGCAATGTTACCATATATATATAGTTTTTTAGAGTTGCTGTGATTGAACTGCCGAATTGCTGTAATTTAACTACTATAAAAGTGAGTTTTTTTTATTAAAACACAGTTATGGGATTGCATTAGTATGATTCAATAAATGTATTGCATTTATGTGAATTTAATCTGAAAGTATTAATTAATTGATTGTTTAAGGTGATAAACTTATTTTTCTACTCCCCAGCTTGCGGCAGTGAATTTGTTTCGACCACAGTATTGTCTTTTTTATAATCGCATTGGAAACTCCTAAATTTTAATTATTTTCAAATTTAATTTAAAGATATAAATACTAAAATATTTATCTTCATTGTTTTCTAATTAAATTTGAGCTATAACCTATAACCACTTTATCTACTAATATATTAAATTTTAGGCATAACAAACACATCAAGTTCTAAGTAAAAACTAAAAAAAAACTTGTCAACCCATTTAAATTTTTGTTATTAAATAAATTGACCTACAATTTGTGTGCAAATCGTACTTTGACAAATTAACCTTTACATAACTAAAAAAGGTCTTTTATTCCTAAAGATGGTTGGATTGGTTAAGATAATTGAAGGTGTAAAATAATGATAATTAATTGTTTCAAATAGAAAATAACCATAAAAAGAAAATGATTTTGTAATTCATTCAGTAAATGACTTCTATCTTCATAAAAATTTGCTTGTATTTTCTAAATTAAATATTAAAACTAAAATAGTATAGTTTTAATGGTATCAACCAAAATCTTTTTCACTTTTTTTAAATCAACCCCATAAGTTTTTGTGTTACAATTACTTTGTTTGCTTTACTTAGGTGGTGATTCAGTTGTAGATCATATTGTATTGATAATGTTCTGAGTAAATCAATCTCTAAGCTAATTTAACACTTTTATTTGAACAAACTATTGAAGCAACAGTAATAACAGTGGGTAAATCGCAATTTAATACTCTCACAAAACAATGAAATTTCCATTATTGGTTCCAGTTCAATTATTTGAAATCAACACAACAAATGTTGCTAATGGTCATGCCAGTATATTGAGAGTTAATTTGTTTGCAAGGCCTATCCCTCGTTTTTATTTGTTACTGTTCTTTATCCACCACTATTTCTACACGTTCAATTTTGTCTAGGTAAAATAAATTTAACGTTGTTTATCCGTAGTAGTTTTCATTTTGTCAGGCGTTAAGTCACTTTAGTCAAATTGTACTAAGTTACATAGTTTAAATTATATTAAGTTTTATGTATTTAATTGTAGTGAATTGTTATAACACTAGTCATTTCTATTTTTTGCTGGTTGAAGGTCAAAAGCCACAGTGGGCCTAGTGCCGATGTAATGCGGTAACCGATCCCAGGCTAGTGTATGAAACTGAAAGAGTAATTCTTTTTAGTGGGTGGTGTACTGGATTTTGATTTAGGAGTCCAGACTACATGTTATATACCTGTGAGTGTGAAACACTATCACTCCTCTAACAAAATCCTCATGGAATCTAATCAAATCGAACTTATTGTCTGATATCAAAAATATCAGTAAAACTATGTCATACATTTTTTACCAAGTAGAAATAACAAGCAGTAAAATAAACTCTACTGAAAACATCAACAGACTAATTTACATAGGTTAGCTTTTTATTTGGAAAGGTATTTAATGGGTGGATATTAAGGGAGAAAGTTTTGGCATGATCACATCAAGTTAGAACAAAATACAAGTAATATTAAAGGGAAAATAAATAATAGTAAAAAAAACTGTATTATACATTTTGATTAGCATTTACGTTAAAAGAATCTATTATAAATGTAAGTTGTTACCAGTATTACTCTACTTTAAAATGTTAATGCATAAAGATAATTCATATTTGATCTGATGGATCGTTAGATATCCAAGCAATACATAGTTCAATGCACTATCTAAATAACTAACAGCAAAAAAAATGTTTCTACTGATTCAATTAAAAATTGTTTACTTGAAATTAGAACGTTATACAACACAACAATAAGTATCTTAATATCTGTGTTGTCTTATACTAAATTATATTTTTCCACTTTAGAACATGAAGAATTCCATAATAATATTTTTTATTCAAGAATGTGTATTATCAATTGGTCTATTGATATCTATTCGATTATTATTTCAATAATGACAAAAATAATTGTATTGCATAAATTACTCTGACGGTTAAAGTTCCTTGTAAATTTGGACACTGAACTTAAATGTTGGTGAAGGAAGGTTAACTCCATGATATATCTCGTGAATTGAAAACACTTATTTACTTGATGGACTTTTTGATTGTAGTGAAAAGAAGTAATCAAGCAAGAGGAGTAATTATAATAAAGAAATAAAAGACTTTCAGTTAAAGTAACCAATATTTAAAACACTAGCCAGAGAAGATGTGACTTGCTAAGAATAAGTGAAGAAATCTAATATAATCATCATAGTGTATTAGAACTCTAGACCAGCTCAACTTGTCATTGTTTAATACCTATTTAATATGCACATGCGATTAAAATGATTTGTCCATACATCTAATAAAATGAGATTTTAAATAATTACTTTAATAAAGCATAAAATACTAAAAAAAATTACGAATTAGGAAAACCAATCTATCTAAGTCAAACGCATAGTATGATTTATCCGTTTATATTCATATAAAACCCCAAAGCTTTTACAGTGAATTCTTTACTTTATTTTCTACCAAAAATGTTTGGCATTTTCATCAAATAAGCACTGGTTTATTATTATTAGGAAGATTTGCTCGACGCCTGAAGGCCTTATTAAGGCCTTTGTACGTGTCATGAATAATTTATAAACTCGGCAAAGTAATGACTACGCTTTCCGTACAAAAATTTTAGTTTTCATTCCATTGTGTCTTATTATAAATATTTCAAATTAATTTTGTTTGACAAACAGTTTGTTAATTCCATAATATTGGAGCTATATTACATCGGACCCAGTTTGTTAGGATTATGCACTACAGTGTATCTCATTCACTGTTGAACTTTAACAAACACCATATTGCAAACAAATTAATAAAAATATTTACAAAAAACTATTCGGCTTTTTGGTTGTAATTATGATACTAATTTTAAATCGTGTAAAGTTACAACCCCAGAACGGTATAAAAAGTGTAATCTTTAATGTAAGTTAATATATTATTTAAAAAATCAAACCAAATCAGTCTAATACCAACTAAATACCACGAGTAATCCTAAACAAGTCTTTATTTCATTGGCAATGAGTTTATGTTTATGTTTTTTTTGTTTTTTTATATTTATTCACTTCACAATGCGCTGAAGTAAGTCGTATCCAACGGATTTTAATTTTCTAAATTTACTTTTAAACACTAACGAATGAAAGATAATAATAAAATTTCAAATTCTTTGAGGTCTCTGTGGATAAATTGATATTAAATTGATAGTGTTATACTAAACACCTGACTTGAAAATGTTAACAACGGATGCTTTTTTTTCTTTGTTACTTTGTTATTTCCACCATAACTAGGTGCGGGTGTTCTCTAATTTTTAGACCAATGCGAAAATTTAAGTTTCAAGGATTGCTTAAATATGTTGATATGGCGTGAACCAAAATAAATACACTTAAAAAAGTGAATAGTTTATTATTATAAATGAGCACAAAAAGATATAACCAAAACAGTGTAAGTTAACAAAAAATATTCAATTAACAAAAATATAATAATTTACCATATGTTTGAAAGGCCATATGACATCTCCACGCTGAGACTGGCTACAACCGGGGTGTAGGCCCCGCTACAACCCTAAAAACTTTAAGTTCTTTCGGAGCTGGTCAGCGTGTTTTTTAAACACTTGCCCTCCGGCTTCAATTTGCCAAATGTTCGTTCCTAGTCTTTTAACGACTTTGCCAGCGTTCCAGCAAACCTTACCGGTCCTCACTTCAGACCAATAAATAAGTTGCCCCACAGTAAAATCTTTAATGTGAGTGGGTCTTCCTGTTTCAGATTTTTTGTGTGGTTTCTTGAAAATTCCGTTTCTTGCTGTTTCGGCTGCATTAAATCAAATTGACACCTTAATTTCCTGCCCAGAAATAGTTCTGAGGGAGTTACCCCAGTTGTTGCATGAGGCGTCAACCTGTATTTGAACAAAAATTTATTCAAATCGGCCTCCAAACCCTTCGGTGAAACTTCATGATGCAGCTTTTTAAGAGAATTTTTCGTAGTTCCAACTTACTTCTCAACTTGTCCGTTTGATGATGGGTGATTCACTGGTGTAGTCAAGTGTTTTATATCGAACTGTTTACAGAAATCGGAAAAGTCTGAAGAGGTAAAACATGTTCCATTGTCGGACACAATTGTAGTTGGTATTCCATAACGGCAAATCAATAGCTTAAGCTGTTTGATAGTTGCTGCAGAGGTCATGGAGTTCATAACTATTATTTCTGCCCAGGCCGAGAAAACATCCACCAACCAACAGAAATGTTTTGCCAAGAAATGGGCCAGCAAAATCAACATGTATGCGGTCCCAAGGTGTTTTACAGTGTCACCAAGAGACGAGAAACTTCTATTGCGGAAGTGTTTCTATTTGCGGACGGTGCAAACGTGTTGCATAGAGAGCAAGATTGTGAAATAAGTTCAATAGATTTGTCGATGTCTGGCCACCACATGTACTCACGAGCTAAGGATTTCATTTTCATCATTCCCATGCTAGTGTCGTGTAGATTCTCCAAGACCCTACTTCTTAATATGGTTGGTATGACGACTCGTATACCCCACATTATAGAGCCGTTGTGAAGTGTCAATTCGTGATTCTTTGCTTTATATGCTTTCAACTTATGATCAGTGTTGTTCGGCCATACATTTACAATGTAATTCTTGACCTCCTTTAGAACAATCTCATTAGCAGTTTCTTTACTCACTTCCTCACATGTAATTGGGAGGGAGGACATGCTCCCTGAAAGTATGAGGTTTACCACAGTATCGTAGCTTTCACCAGCTTGATCGAAAGTTTGATCTTCTCCGAGTGGGATGCGACTTAAACAGTCTACTTTGGAGAACTTCGTAGTGGACACATATTCTATTTTGAATGTGAATTGTGTGAGATATAGGGCCCAGCAGACTGCTGCTCCCGCCCTTCGTCCGGACTGTGTTGGTGTCTCTTAGGCATTTCGTTGGCTCATAAAATTCCTCGTCGCCACTGATATGGCGTGAACCAAAGTAAATACACTAAAAAAGTGAATAATTTATTATTATAAATGCGCACAAAAAGACATAACCAAAACAGTGTAAGTAAACATTCAATTAACAAAAATACAATAATTCACCATATGGTTGAAAGGCCATATGACATATGTAATATATTTTAAGCATGAAGTTTGAGAAACTAGAAGTATAGTGACCATTACTTACTTAATACAATAACTTCTAGTATTTTAATAAGTCCTATTTTTATTTTAAGTAGTTTCAAATGGTCTATTCCACTATATCTTTAAGGAATTTTTTGTAGTTATACCTTATTTAATATTTTCTAAGTACGAGAAAAAGTTGTTAATGTTTATTTAGATAGAAAAATTTACTTTACAGTACAGTAATGATGATATTTTTATTCTATAAATACTTTTTTCTCAACCATCGTTACAAAATGTAGTTAGAGAACGCTACCCAATTTGCCAGCAACAATACTTAGTCATGTATATTGTTTAAGTGTTTTTGTTACAAATAAACGATGTTTTTTCTGGCATGAACATTGTATTCATTGAATAGAGAAATATTTTGCTCTATTAACTGATAAATTGCATTTAATATAAAATAATATCAATAATTTAATGTGTAATCTTTTTGATTGCTAATAAACTAAGTCAACTGTCTTGAAACCAAAACGCAATGACTCACTGTTGAGTTTTTAGCTGTGCATTGTATAAGCATAATATTGAAGATAATATATAATTATTCTATACAACGTTACTCTTCACTGATGTAACAATTTTCCCCCCAATATATTGTAAATAAACATACTGTAAAGCTTATAAGTAGAACAAACCAAATTAAATGTCCTAGTAAAAAGTATAAGGATAGAAGGGTACTAAAGAGAGAGTGGCATATTTTACAAAGTCGTGACCCAGAAATTCGATGCCCGCTCTCAAACTTCTATAAACGTTCTCTTTCTATTGGATGGGGCCTCCATGGAGGGGATCGTCACTGCCCTGTTTCCTGGACATCCACAGTGACTGCTGGTTAACGTCGAACAGGTGGAGGAAGTTCCGCTCTTCACCATTGAGGAGTTGGAAACCTCCGTTCTCACCCTGAAGAGCAACAAGGCTCCTGGCACAGACGGGATTCTCAGCGAGGCTCCAAAGAAGATATTAACTACCAATCCTGGATCGTTGCTGAGAATGTACAATGCCTGATTGGTTGAAGGGGTGTTTCCATCTCCCTTGAAAATCGCAAGGCTTGTGCTTATCGGCAAGGGAAAAGATGATCCTAAGCTCACGTCGTCCCACAGACCTCTCTGTATGTGTTGTACACGGATGGAAAACTTTTTGAAAAGTCAATTCGTTCTAGCCTGACTTCTTCAGTTCTTCAGGTTGCAGCAGGGGACCTTTACCTTCGTCAGTACGGTTTCAGAAAGGGGTAATCAACAATTGACGCGATTGCCGAAGACCAGAAAGCTGTAGAGAGAGCCGAGAGCCACGACTTTTTCCCACCAGCAATGCTTCTTGTTACGCTTGATGTCAAGAATACTTTCGACTCGGCGAGATGGGCCGATATGTTGGATGCGCTTCGCAACAACTCTCTCATTCCAACGTATTTGTTGCGACCCATCGAGGACTACCTCCGTTCTAGACGTGTGATGTTCGACACCTGAGATGGAGCGAGGAAGATCAAAGTAACCTCTGTGCCGCGCAGGGTTCGATACTGGGCCCGGATCTCTGGAATGTTGCTTATGACAGCATCCTGAGTTCCAAAATGCCAGGTAAAACCATCTTAGCTGGGTATGCCGATGACGTTGAGGCTCTCATTGCCGCACGCAACGTTGAGCTAGCCCAGCTAAAGTTGAACCAGGTCATGCGAGTAGTCAAGGCCTGGATGTCCAATCACGGTCTTTCGCTTGGCTTGAGCAAGACGGAGATCGTGATACTCACAAAAAATAGAATTGAGACCGTCATCTCTCCACGAGTAGGAAGAGAAGAGGTCCAGTCAACGCGTGCCAAGTACCTCGGAGTCTTGGTGGACAAGTTAAGCTGGAGGGATCAGATCTTCCATACGACGAACAAGGCTGCTAAGATGGTCTTTTTATCTTAGGAAGCTGATGGACGATGTTGGGGGTCCTCGGTCCAGCAGAAGACGGGTATTCATGTTCGCAGTCCAGTCCGTGCTCCTTTACGGGGCAGAGGTGTAAGGCAGACGCTCTCACCTAGGTATTCTATAGGTTGCAACTCGCCCGGGCTCAGCGTCAAGCTGCGCTTTGGGTGTGTTTCATCTATCAGACAGTATCCAAGCCTGCCGTCCTGGTGGTTGACGGAGTCATCCCTGTCAAGCTCTTGGCAGGGGAGAGGAAGGCGATCTATGAGAGAAAAGTTGAGATTGGCAAGCAAAATCCGAAGATTGCACCCGAACCTTCAAGCAATGGCAACACAGCTTGGACCACGACACCCGAGGATGATGCGCAACTCATTAAGCAGGTCCAACCATGGGTGGAAAAGCGGCATGGCGAGGTGGACAACTACCTCACACAGTTTCTGACAGGTCTAGGCTATTTCAAGTTGTACCTGAACCGGATGGGCAAGACCGGTTTATCGTAATGCATCTACTGCCGGGCGTTCCTGACGACGCGGAACACACCTTCTTCCACTGTCCACGTTGGCAAAGACCGCACGTGGAGTCCACAAGAATACTCGGTGTTTTTTTTCGATGGACACGGACTGTGAAAATATTATGGACGATGTAGGCAACTAGTATTTTTTATCACCGTTCGTCCGGGACATTCTCCAGGAAAAGAAACTGATCTGAGGCGAGACGTGGGCAAATTTAGGCCTAGCCTGAAGTAATGTGATAAGCAATTCCAGGTTACAATCCTAAAAAGTAGAGGAAGTTTTTTAGTGGGTAAACCCTTTTTAGGAGAGTCCCACAAAACAGGCTGGGCACCTGTATTCGTAATTGCATTTTTCCCGCCTCTCCCTAAAAAAATTCATATCCCAATTGAAAATAACAACTGGGTGCAGATTCAAATCACCAAGGATCAATATGACATACTTTATAAATAGTCCATTCATTATAAATATTTGTTAAAAAACAAATCACCACACAGTAGGAATTCATTTCTAAATTGTTTTAAAAATCTAAAACTATTATTAAAAGATATGGTTATGCAATTTAAAATTTAATTCTGCTCATTATTTACACTAGGAACCATTCAAAACAATAAAATAATCACTTCACGCAACTCACTTAAAAAAAAGTAAAAAATCTTAAAGATTTACAGAATCCTTGCTCTTTACAGAAGATATCAAGATTTACATCCTTAAAATTTACAGAATCTTAAGGATGTAAATCTTGCTAAACTTGCACTCTATTTCAGTTAAGTATCATAATAATTATAAGTTTTTACTAAAATCATTGTTTTTGTTGTTTTATTACTATAAAATTATTGTATTGGAAGATGAATTGGTTTTATAGCATATTAAATTTTTTTTAACAATGAATTTTAAAGTGTTTTTAATGCGCCTATAATAAAGTCTGTTGCAAAAGTGAAGTCTATGAGTAGGTTGGTCGTAATATATTCACTGCCGCAAGCTTGGGACTGACAAACAAGGTTTAACACCTCATACAATAGATTGACTTTGAATTTGAATACTTTTGGGTTGACTTCACTTAAATACAATACATTTAATAAAACATATTAATGCATTTCCCTAACTATGGAGACTTAAAAACCTCACTTCTATAATAGGAAAATATTTTTCAGTCGTAGCTCCTTTACAAAAGTACAAATAATAAAATATTATTATTAACATTGCGAGTTAACTATGTATATTTTAAGATGAAAACCATATTTGATGAGAGTTCTAAGAAAAAAACAATAAAAATATTTTACAGCAAAAGATCTTTGGCATTCATTTAACAGTTACATATTATAAGGCAATCGAGATATTTAAATTCACATTTAAGTGGTGATATAAATCTGAATATAAAAAGAGCAATGTTTTCAACAGATTATATTCCACTCGGATGTTTTATGTGGTGCTGATTGGATCGCTTGGGGTCTTGTTGCTATCCATTGTTGATACTATTTATTTTTAAAACTATTTAATTTGAAGTTTAATTATTTAGTTTGTAAATTGATTTTGAGTGTTTTCATTACAAGAAACAAATATTAGACATTCATGATTTTTTTAAGATTTGTTTAAGGCATGATTAATTCAGAATAAATTCTCTCGGTATATTATAAAACTGTGGGTATAAGGAGTTAAATGTATCTTTATTTTAATGAATATTTTTAAAAGTTTAAAGTCTAAAACATTTTGAGATACTTTTGCATCAAATGTAAAATGAATAAATGCAGACCATGGCAGGTGTTTTGAAACTTTTTTTATGATATCCTCATTTGCTTTTGTAATAATGGCGTATTCCATATAGCATGGATAAGAAAGCATAAAAATATTAAATTTTTCGATTATTTAAAGTCTCTATAATAATGCTAGAACTATATAGTTGTACTTTACAACTGCATTCAAAGGGTACTTATTCTTTATTATTTTTGTTGAAAGTATATGTAGAACTACAGCCTATAGAAAAAGATAGAATATTACATTATTAACAGGAATTAATTTTCAATACTAATAAAACTGTAAATATTATTAATGGATTGAATGAAGCGTTAAAACTTAACTACTATGCATTAGTTTAAGGAAAGTTGTGTTATAAAAAAAAAACAATTGTGTTATCTGATGGAGGAATTTACCTATAGTAAAATAGCATAACCTGCCCAGTTAATTAACGAAAACTTATTTTAACTAAATGCAGAATTTTTAGTCCCATTCTAAATACTATAAATTGCGTATTATGCCTTTTACTTTTGAATTGGTGATTGGAACTCCACTCATCGGCTTCTCTCATGTGGAGCCAATATTCAATTAGACTCTTGTTATAAACCTGATTGTTGTTTGTAATTTATTAGAACAATAAATTAATTTCATTTCGGAGCAAATATCCATCCTCGTGGTTATCAAGTATGTTTTTCCTGAACGGGAAACAACAAATATGCGGGAAAACGGCATTCAGCGATCAGACCGGGGGTTATTATAGTACAAGTCTGTTGCTGACATCAAAGGCCCCTCCGCTGTTGTTGTCGTAGTACATGACCCGTTGTTATCTGTAATGCCATGAATTTATGACAATACATATGATAAACACAATTACCTGGTAATAATTTCACACGGAGAATTCAATGTATTTGCTAGTAAAATATTTAACCGTAACTACGAACTATATCATGATAAGTTTCTTGGCAAGGATATGGTGAGGGAACCACTTCAATGCACACAAAAATTTGTATTTAAACTATTAATATCATAGAATTAAATAAAAGCGTTCTTTATTCATGATATTTCTCTCCCATTGTCCTTCATTAATTTTTTTATATAAAGATAATCAAATACCGAGGGTTGTGGGTAAGTATTTACAATCAAAGTGATTAATTGGTCACTGTAGGCCTACATGAAAAAAAGTTATTATTCATAATGTCCGATCTATGGATGATTATTACATATAATAAGAGGTCAAAGTGATTATTTTTTTTAAGAAATTAAAAAATAATACCCCTAAGGTCAGAACTTTAACGGGTCATTCAAAATAATCTTCAGTTTGGTTAATGTAATAATTTTTAATACTCACTTTGACCGCTTATTATGATTAATGACCATGGATCGCACATTAAAAATAATAACCGGCCACGGGTAGGCAAATAAATGTAACCGTTTTTACTCACTGTTTTGGGCAGGTTGGGAAAAGCTCGGCAAAAATAATTTGAAGCTCTTCATCTTCCTGGAGTTAATTTTTCTTTGTTATTTTTATTGGTTCATTATACTAAATATTTCAAGAGGTTAAAATTGTAATATTTTGAAAGAATGAAACGTAATTCTCATTCATAAAAAACGTAATTTTGTGATGGTATAGCCTCTGAATCACTTAATATTAACTAAAAGGTTTAAATTATCTGTTACTGCCAAGTGATCCTAGATTAGGTGAAAACCACCTAAGGTTTCGAACAGCAGGTTTTCATTTTCAAGTCTGACATCAAGTTAAAACCGCTGTGAAGAGTTCGTCAAACATTAAAATTTACACATAGACACAAACACACATGAAAACATTAGTTTAAAACACTGGCCAGTATGAAAAGAAAAACGACAAGTGAAATGGAAAGCCGGCGTGGGTGGTGAGTCGTTGATTCATTAAATAAAATATTACTTCAGAAGAAAACAATAAGAAGTACGCTAAAATTGAAAACATCAGAATCAGTAAAGAAGCATTTTCCTAAACTAGAAATTTCAACAGTAAACGAACTATATATTTTAAACTATAAAATTGACAAAACAGCACTACCTTCCTAAAATTAACAGTACTCACATTTATGACACAAGAAACAATCAAATCATCACAAGAAATCATCACAACCGAAATTTATACAATAAAACACTAACGTACATAGACCTATAGTTTATACAAAAATTGCCTAATGAAATAAAATTCTAAGGATACAACAATTCAATTTACAAGAAATTAAAATTATTCCTTTTCGCCAAATTACTTTTATTTCTTGTGTAAAGGTATACACACTAGAAAAATACTTTCAATAAGTAGACTTGTTAGAAAATTGTGAAAAGTATCAACATTTTTGAAGTCGAAATTTATGTTGTGATTTTAGCTATATATTGTACTTTAAAACACATATAGGACTAACATATACGTCTATAGGACATTTGTAATTTTTTAACATTTACAAAAAAATATGCTAATGTATGTAGATGTTTTATATTAAATAAATAAATAAAAATAAATTATGTAACATTTGAATAAGTTATAAGTTATAAGAATTTAATTTAATTTAAATGTATAGAAATGTTCTTATTAGTATCTGTATAGTATATCGGTTTTTATTTTTTAAGATGCTAAAAAATTGAACATTATTTAACTGGGAAAAAAGTTTAATTTATTCCCTCAAATGTTCCATTATTTTAGGTCTCCTAAGAAACCAGATGGTGTACTAATCAACATGGCAATTTAATTGAATTCACGGGGTGGTGTAAGATATTATTAAAAATTTCTAGATAAAGCGATAAATAATACTCTATTAATCACCAAATATTATTATTATTAGTAAAGTATTATTACTATTATTGACCAAACTCAGTTGGGTATTATGAATAATTTCATTATGCATTGCTCAAATAACATTAAAAGAGGAGGTAAATGTATCAAATTTACATTTAGTTAAAGACAGGAAACATAACTTTAGTTACAAACTATTATAAACAATTAAGACTCAATCTTACTCAGTTGAGCAACTCCTACACCTGCAGATGATAAACTGCGATTTCACAGCTAAAGTATTTTATTCGACTTAAAGTTTTGAGGTGGAATGATTAACATGCATTAGCATTGTAGGCCTAACAAGGTAAATCATCAAATTTTGTAAAGGTTTTAACAAAGTGCCTAACCGGCGCTCCTTGTTTTTAGCGAATTTCCCGTAGGGAATAAGCTATTTATTTATCTATCTATTTTTAAATTATTTTATTCTAATGAATTAGGAAACTGTTCTAATTTCAAAATTTACAGGGAGTTCGAGAACTTTCTTATGAAAATGCGTATTGTGATTCCTTAGCCAATAATGAACAAAACGAAAATATGAAGTTCATGGGATCATATGTTCTAAATGCTTTGTTAAGCCGCTAGCCGCCATTTTTTACACTTTATAATAGTATTACCTTGATGGATAGTTGTGTTAAGCTCATAATTGGCGGAAGCTTTTGTCACACAAATTTCATTTCTCAGGAAAATATAATTTTTTCGATGATTATTTTCTTAATGGCGACCATTTTAAGTTTTTAAACTCTATTTTCACAAGGTGGGTGGTTTTTCAAAACTGTAAAAATAACAAACAAGTTGCCAAATTAAATTATCTAAACAAAATGCCAAATTTTTAAGGATCTGACAGCAAATAATGGAGATTTTGCCTTTTTTTGTTGGAAAAACATTGATTTGCGTTAATTCGTGCAAATTGAGGTTCTTTAATAGGAAAACGGCAATAACATCGGTTTGATAAAGGTCCATGGAAAATAAACTTAATACACCCATCCGTTACTGAAGTAAAAATTATTAAATATAAAAAAACAAAATGGAGGCAAGTGGCTTAATGAAGCACTTTAGGATATATGGTCCAAAAATATTTTTGTTAATTTTGATCCAAGGAATCACTGCAAGGCTTTTTAATGTTTTTAGTTTAGATTTTAATGACATTTTTCATTTCTCTAGTAATATTATTGTTGATTTTTTATTTGTTTTAACTATTCATATTATATTGTTTTATTCAAAACATGAAATTTAGCTTCTTTATTTATTTATTGATATTGATTTTACCTTTTTTATGTTCTTAGCACTAGGTGGGTGAGGGAGGGTGATTAAGTTTTTTTTTTTTAATAAAATCCCACCTCACATCACTTCGATTCGTAACTTTTCAAAACTCAAAAGTGAATTGAAAAAGTATCTCATTGATAAGTGTTTCTATAACCTAGAAGAATTTCTGACAGAATAAACTCAAAACCTAACCTAAACCTATCCTTAAATATTCCGTGCTACACAAGAAAATGAGCCAAACCTAGCTGAATCTAATTTAAATTGACATGGCAGTGTCTGTATCACTGCCTCTTGACTGATCCCATACCGCAAGTGAGTGCTGGTCTACGGGACGACGCTTCGTAAGTAAGTAAGTAAGTGATGACGTAACAGCCCCCCCCCACCATTTAGGTACCATTTTAGAGTTTCTTAAAGAAATAATTATTTTTATGTAATACCTAGAAACTTTCCATTCAAAATATTTAGTTTATAAACAAGAACCAGCAATCACACTCTTAATTATAAATATTATTAGGAGATACTAATACAAACTACAATATTTTTCGCCCTATCATATTCTGCCACACCACATTGTTGACCCCTCAAAAATGTGTATGATATTTTAGCACTTTTTAATGATAGTAATCTCTTATTTTGAGTTCAAGCGATCAAACGGATTTTCTTATGAAAAAATAGTCTTTAAGTCTTTGAAAGATAATAATAATAAACTCATTTTTCACTCTCAAAACAACAAATATTACATAGCAAGAATCAGAGAAACAAAATTCAAAAGATATACCTTTATTTAGGTCACGCAACAAATGAGATGGTGAATTTGCATAGATGATAAGCCCTAATGCAAATTTACCAAAATTTAGGAACTAAGAAGATGCAAAAGTAGTACATGAATTAATCCTTCGAGTAAAACACATTCGATGCTACAAAGCATCAAAAGCATCTTAAATTTGATTTAAATCTGGATTTACTGTTTTAAAATTGATGTCCTCCGAAATGATGTTCAATATGCCCCGTAAGAGAGGGAGGGTATGAAACAGATACTAGGCTGTGTTGTGAAATTACTATTTATTACTGGATCCTGTGCTAATAGGTGACATTGAGTACATTATAAGCCACTAGTGAAATCTTCTTCAAACACTGATTGGGAAAAATTCAAGGCAAATATTTTGCTGATGAGACGTTTTGGAACACTGTCAACATGGTCAATCATCATTGACGAGCACACCAAGAAACTCGGGGGAAAGTTCCCCGATGACAGGGTCATCTATGATCGCAGTCGGGTGGTATGCATTCAGATCGGCGCTGCTCCTGAATAATATTGTTCGATTTACTTAAAGATTGTTGTTTTCAAAGAATTGAATGTAATAATTTATTTTCTGGTCAGATTGGATCTCAATTTCTTTAGTTTTATTTGAGCTGAAACATAGAGTCATGTCGTCAGCATATCAGATGATTCGCCCCTTTGAAATTACACAATTTATATTATCCACTTACACAAAGAAAAGGAAAAGATCAAGGATAAATCCTTGTGGGACAACATTATCTTAGAGTGGCTGTGTGAAAACATTCAATTGACTTTCCGGTCTCATTTAGTCTTATATTAAAACAGTTCAAACACCGGTGTTCCTGTGACCTTTATCCATATTTATCCCCATTAACCCTCAAAACAGATTTTCATAAAATATTGTAGTAATTTTAATTATTCGTTTATTATTTTAAGCTCTAACGATCAACCGGGTGGTCCCATGGAAGAATGAGTCTTTTGTTATGACATTTTTGAACGAACAACAAATTTATATGTAAGACCTTTTAACAAAACGACGCTTATCCTCAGAACCAATATTTATGATTTTAACTTTTATCTACATCCTTTTTAACACTTAATACCTTATAAACCCTTATATGCCATAAACAATGTAGGCGGAATTAGAATGGGGCATGGATGCGAAGCCCCCTACGAGCCGTAGGCGAGTTGGATTATGAGCTTAAAGAGCACTACATTTTTTTCTGCTTTTGATTCAAAAAGAAAGTCACCACCTACTTTACGTTAGATTTATCAAGTATTGATTTACAAGCATGGTTACCCCAATGGGTAGCTTGATTTATATTGTTTTAAATAAAAATTCGTAAACCAAACTATTCATGAAGTGAAATTTGAATTTCCTAATAGCCTGTGTTTTAGGCAGCTGTCGTGGTAACAAATGAAATTGGGGGATGGCTAATACCCTGTCATTTATGACAAAGGGCTTTTGTTGCCCTGCGTCATAATTAGCACGAACAATAACTTATTTATTGTGAATAAAAAACGAAAAGTTAATATCAATTATTTAGAAAGTAAGTTGATTTAGTTAATATAATATGAAAGACCAGTTATTAAAACAATTTTAAAAGTAAAATTCTGTACTTGAATTTAGGTATTACTTTTATATTTTGTGGTATTTCATACATGTAAACTAGCTTTTCTTAAAAGGAATTCCTTTATCGAAAAGACTCGTAAAGATCACCCTTTAACTGTACAAAATAAAATATATAATATCAAATACAATCTTTATTTATTTGAAGTTGAAAAAATTATAGCAATTAATACATAGTTAATCTTAGATTTTTATTAACAGCAATATAAAATTGAATGATAACAAATGTGAAGTTAAAATTATCTGAGGAATATTATTATTTATTGGAATGGACCTCTGAGCCTGAAATGCGGGAATAACGTTCAAACTTGGGCTTATTCACATATATTTCTTTATCTGCCCTCCCCAGAAGAGATTATTGCTGGAAACATTGATTTTAAAATAAAAACAAAATGTTAAATAAAACTTATTTTTAATTTATATATTTTTCATAAAATTTGTAATATTGTGTTTGTTTTACGTCTGCTAAAGATTACAGGACCGATTTAGTTGAGATTTTGGCCCTCAACTTAAGTTTTGATGTTATCAGTTCATATTTCAATGAAAAAGGGAAACATCACAATTTATATGTTTTATAACGAATTTGAGCAGGGTGAAAAAAATACACACACCAGCCTTTAAAAGAGCCTGTATGTTCTTTTTCATCACACTACATCGATATCACTTGTTTTCGACCCTCACTTCTACCAACGAAACACCTGTTTTGCAGGCCTAGGCCGGCAAAATTTTCCGGCCTAGGGCGGTAATGGAATCGGTAGAAGAGAAATCTAGAATATTAGAAGGTATTTTACAACAACAACAACAAATAACAAATCAGTGACATAGTTAGTAGTTCAGCTGATAGCAAAACTGTTAAATATGTATGACGTAAATGGGAAAATAGTGATTTTCTCTTGGAATCAGCTGTAGTCACTTACCGTTAGAATATTAGTTTTGGTGGCCTTAGCTGATGTGAAGTGGTTGCCTAGCAACCAGAAACTCAAGCAGTACATCTCGCTATGTTAGTTTAAGTCGAGGTTATGTTTTGTTTGTTATGAACGAAAAAGTAATTTTTCACTTGTTTAGAATTTATTGAATTGTGTAGTGTGATGAAAAACATCGTTCAAAACTCGGGCCGAAAGCGTTTTGCCAACCCTCGATCGTTTCAAGTTCTCGACTTCGTCTCGAACTTGAAACACGATCTCGGGGCCAGCAAAACGCCACTTTCGGCCCTTGTGACGAAATATACTATTTTTAGCGAATTTCCCTATAGGGAATACGCTATTACGGTAGTAGTCACGGTAAGACCTAAGCCCGGGACCATGATACTTTTTCGTTTTGAGGTCCCTAGAAGCCAAAAACACCGTTCGTTCAAATTGATATATATGTATATATATATATATATATCTATATATATATCTATATATATATATATATATATATATATATATATATATATATCTATGTGTCCGTTAACACGATAACTTTTGAACGGAACCTCCGATTTTGATGAAATTTGGTACAGGGGTGTAAGCCAGCATCTACTAGGTTGAGTTCGCGAACCAGAATGATCGGACCATTGGAACGGGGTTTTATGGGGTTTCAAAAGGGTTAAAAATGGGTTTTTGGCATTTTTCGACCTTAATTTTTAAAATTCAACAATTTTAACTGAAACCATTTAAAAGAGCTTAAAAAAACAAACGATTTGGTATTTTGAATTTTTATCTTAGCATAACTGGTTACGGGGAAAATCAAAAAATGTGTTTTCCATGTTATTCTTATGGGAAATCAAGAAAAGCCTATATCTTGCTTATTTATTGACATAACTTAATCAAATTTGGTATGTACATTATCTAGATAAGGTTTAACTTATACTTGCTTACAAAACCCATATGGCGGCAAACCTACATACTCACCCCCATGGGGTTTATGGGGAAAATAAACAGAACACCATAACCTTATAAAATTTGGTATGTACAATCACTAGGTAGGATTTAACTTATATTTACCAACTAAACCCATATTATGGCTTCAAACCTACATATTCTCATCCCCATGGATTTTATGGGGAAATATAAAATATACCAAAATTCCATTGGAAATTCGCTGAGTACGCAGGTCTGCTGCGACGGGGGTATTTATCTTTTTTTTGTATTCGACGTGGACTATAAATCTGTGTTTTCCACTACAGTAGTACTGATAAAATACTGGACATTATGTGGGTCCAAATCCATGACATCGCCCCTAAGGCTCGGAGTCCTTACCCACTACGTCTAGAACTTCTTTTCACTACGCGAGAAAAAATATTTTGCTTTTAATTCCATAAAATAAATATACCATTTTATTTTAAATTTTATCACTTACAAATAAAATCCTCTAAGTATTAAGAAGATTGAAACTTGCAATAGATCATTTTCCAAACCATACATAAGGCATTAACTGGTTTTCAAGAAAAATCTTTAGTATGTAAATCGTGGAATAAGATGTTTTATAATTGAAGTTTAGTCTTTTATAAAACATGTTAGAAACCATTTCTTTTGTCAATTGCATTTTAGTTTTCATATTTTGTTTGTGTTCATATTGGAATTGTTGTTTGACGTACGGTAATTTCATAAGAAATGGTTTAACCAATTCTTTATCTGAATTTTTAATGGGGTGAAGTTCCTTTTTCTAGTAATATTGTTAAAACATATTAGAAAATCACTCTTTAGTTCTTAGTACCACTTAAGAATTTACACTTGTAACTCTTATAAAACTATGCGATTAGAAAAAAGTAAATCTATCTATCTTCTTATTTCTATAAGGGTTTCGTCTGTTACG
This sequence comes from Neoaliturus tenellus, assembly GCA_030545055.2. Classification (NCBI taxonomy): domain Eukaryota; kingdom Metazoa; phylum Arthropoda; class Insecta; order Hemiptera; family Cicadellidae; genus Neoaliturus; species Neoaliturus tenellus. Next base: position 233,623,145 of record CM061531.1, read on the forward strand.
CCCCTTTTTCTCTCGACCTACTGAACCGATTTTTAAGATTGAGGTGTCATTTTAAAGCTTAGGATATAGCGCAGTGACGAATCGTAATTAAAAAGGTCATATGTCTTCAGGCTTCGCCCCCCTGGCCTTTGATTTATTTCTAGAGGGCGCTTTAAAATGTTGACCAACTTTTATTCAAAGCTCTTTAATGTGAATTGTAGTTAACAGCTGATTAACTTCAGATGAATTTTAAAAGCCAGATAGAAAAACAAAAATGTCACTTCATAATCAACATTCACGTACTGTAGGTGAGTTTCACTCATACAGAATCATAAATTGCGCAATTTGCGCACGGGCCACCTCGTTACCATTAATTTTCAATGAACGTAGTTATTATTTTGTCTTGCCTTATAAAATATGTTTTTGATGCATGATGTTCTGTATCCACAGAAACAATAAAACTATCTCAAGTGTTGCACTCTTCGGCGATAAAAACTTAAACAATATTAAATCCTAATTACGGTATACAAGTTTTACAAATAATTGGTATGAATGCCTTTTTAATTAGTTTAAACTAACGTAAACTTGTTTTGCCCTACTCCTAAATATGGTTTCTTGGAAAGTTACTGATTTAGGGGAAATTTAATTATTGTTTATTTTTTGTCACATAAAATTGTTATTGCGCAAAAATTATTTTATATCAATTAGTATTAAATAACACAGACAAACCGGAGTGTCCCTGACCGATTATGAAGGGATTACACATAACTCATATTATAAGAGTAATTAGCTAAGAGGCTCATCAAGACATAGAGCCTGATTACCTCCAGTATGGTTTAGAAATTAAAACAAAATTATTTAAGCATTAGGTTTGTTTAGGATTAAATCTGGTTTAGGGCTGAAATTATTTCAGTTTTAATTTTATGTAATACATATAAGCAATACCAGTTATTTTTAGGCAAAATAAATAAAGGAACTATAAGTGTTTTTGCGATCTGTATATTTCTATAGCTATTTGTCAATATGTATAAAAATTTTTTTTCACTTTATTTTAAATTGATTTATTGTTTTATGACATTTAATGATGACTCTTATTTCTCAGTTTCGAGTAAATATACGGAAAAATGTGTATTTATATAACATCTATCTATTCTATATATATAATACGTGAAGCCGTTTTTTGTGAACACTACTCCTCCCTTATTTCTGGACCAATTTTAAAGTTTCAGGTGTCAAAAGAATGGTCTCAGTTCGTAGTTTTCAATAAGGTTTTAGATTTTTGATATTTTAATTTTGAAGCCCATAGGAAGCCCACAAAGCTCGTTTTTGTCCATAAGATTAACATGGGGAATGATTTGTAATGCATTGCAAAATACTGTAAAACAGCTGTTGATAGTAAAACAGACAAACACATTTTAAAAGCTGAATAGAAGAAATTGAACTACTGGTACGGTAATATCATCACAATTTCATACTTAGGAGTGTCTAATGTGATGTTTGAACATTTCTAAAAATGCAGCGGGTAGATTTTAGTTGAATTTTTTATTTACGTGTATTAGACCAAAAAAATAAATTAACTTAACCCTAGACAAATACATTTCTCTGTAAGAAAACAAGTTTGTAAATTGAGATTTTTTACATGGATCTTATATGGGTGGTCCGTTTGATAGGTCTATTGAAACAGTAGCGAAAGCTAACATACATTAAAATAAAACTAGGGGGCCTGTGCAGCGCAATGCGCTGCATTTATTAGGGTACCTGGTGATCAAACTTTGCTCCATCGTAATACTTCGAAAAAAAATTTCACTATAGTGAAAATCAGATAGAACATCATTGGTGTTTCATCGATCGATCTACATTACCAATTTTCCAACTTCTTAATGTGATAGTGTTGAGATGTGATGCTCGTTCTTTTAGGTCTGACTTAGCTAAAAATTACGTAGTTTTTCTTTTACCGATATGTCTTAGGGCCTTTGTCTAAACCCTCCTATAAAATTTAGAATAAATTCACAGATGTTGGATTTACATAGTTCATCAAACATAAAACGTAAATGACAACAGAATGAGTTATGAGAGTCCAGTATGAGTTATGCAGCACTCACTGCGGCTGTTTTTGTAGTACTACTGTATGAGGTAGTCAATGACATAATGAATGAGTGCACATTACTCTTTATGTCTAAATCTTCTTTAATTTAACTTTCCATGCCATTACAAAATTTAAATAAAGAAATCACGAAAATTAAGAGAATCTACATCTTTGTTGGTGTGGTCAATTTTGTTTTTAGTGGCATTTTTATTTTGGCTAAAATTTCTCTTTATAAAAACCATTTTTGCAATAAGCTTGTTTTCTATATTGGAGGCAAAAATCTTTTAAATGTTGTCTTTTACACAGGTATTTAATCAATCAATTAACATTTATTCGGCTGACAATTAATAAATTGCATTAGCCTATTCATCATAAACTTATCTATAATATCTAAAATTAATTTAAAATTCATAATTTCTTAGTTCAATTTGCTTCTAATCAGCTATTAACATGTGTGTTTTTTTTTGTTCAACTATCAACAGCTGTTTTATTTAGCAACTAATTCAATATAAATTGTTCCCCATGTTAATCTTATGGACAAAAAATGAACTTTGAAGGCTTCCCGTAAGCTTCAGAATTAAACTATCAAAAATCTAAAACCTTATTGCAAAACTACGAACTGAGACCATTCTTTTGACACCTCAAACTTTAAAATTGGTCCAGAAATAAGGGAGGAGTAGTGTTAACAAAAAAAGGGCATCACGTATTATATATATATATAGACTAGTGGCTTGTAGGGGCAAAGGCCCCTAAAAATCGAAATGGTGATGTCTCCAAAAATAAGTTTCAATTTATCACCTCCTTGCAGTATAACTATATTTTTCCCAAGCTGTAGAGTGAATTTACAGGTTTGGGTTTTCTAATAAAATATTTCCTAATCTTGACAAAAAATGTTTGTGGTATATAATCAGTAATTTACAAATACATTTCCCTGTATTAAAGTACAGCAGTCTATTTTGTAGAAAAAAGAGAAATTATTGCACATTATACTACCGAATGCAGTAAAAATAGTTTTAACCTTAAACATGTTCATGATAAGTTGTAACTCAAGTAAATAAAATAGTTCAATACAACATAAACCCATTAATACTGTACACTCCTTCACTCTGGACCCCTGTGCCCTTCATGCGCCGTGACCCCATGCGTCCACGTGCCTCCGTTCCCTCTCCTGACCCGTGTTTCCTGAACCCCCTATGCCCCCAGGGCCCGAGTAGCCCCCATGCCTCCGCACCCCCTTGCCCTCTCAAGCCCCTGTGTCCCCCAATTCCTACCCCCATCCTCACACGCCCGCAGTTCTTCCCCGTGGCCCCCGTGCCCTCTATGTTCATCATTCCTCCCCAATGCCCTCCATGCCCAACCACTTTCGGCGCCACCAACATCTCTAGTACCCCTTGTGACCCCATCCCATGCCCCCATACCCCCGTGCCCCTATGCCCGCCATTCCTCTATATGCCCTCTATATCCCCATGCCCAGTAACCCCAGTGTCCCAGACAATCCTCTTTACCCCATGTCCCCGTACCCACGGTACTCCCGTGCCCACATACCTACCCTTCTTCCCCATGACCCCATGCCCTCCATGTTCCAAAGCTTCCTCCGTGCCCCAATGCCCATTTGCCCCCCCGTTCCTCGTGCCACCGACGCCCCTAGTGCCCATTGTGCCTTCCCATCCCCGCGCCTCCACGTGCCCCCAGGCCCCCTATGTTTCCGTGCCCCCATGCCCGACGTTGATCCCCGTGGTGCCCGTGACCTCCACGCCATCTACCCCTTCAGCCGTCGACGCCCCTAGTGCTCCGTGTGAACCCGCACCCCCCACCACCACACACCCCAGTGCATCCCAATGCCTCCCCAAAGTGAACCGTATGCTCCGCACCCTTTTACCCTCCATGGTCAAGTTTGCCTCCATGTTGCCGTTCCTCCCTGTTCCCCTATGTTCCCCATGCCTCCAAAGTGCCCCTCATGCCTCCCTGTCTCCAGTGCCACCGACACCCTTTGGGCCCCCATATCCCTCCACCCCTGTGCTCCCCACGGTCTCGTGCTGCCATCCCCGCCATCATCCTCCGCACCTCTGTGCTCTCCTGTGCCGCCAGCCGTGCCTCCTATTTCCCCTATGTCTCCCCCGTGCCCCCATGCCCCCTTACCCTCCTGGCCATCGACGTCCCTCGTCCTTTGATTTTAGTCTATTTTGTCACCGTCAATGAAGTAGAACACTTATTGATATTGTTAGTTTTCACATACTATCATTTACATGAAAAGCTCCCCGTCTTTATAAATTAACATGCGTTTATTGTTTCCCTACGACCTACGTAAAGAAAGAAGCCAAATGGATAAAACCAAAACTAAATATTACTCATACAGAGGTTAAGTAGTTTACATACAATAATTCAGTCGAAAATTAACAAATTCTCAACATAACGATTCAACCCTTCAACTCAACTACTATTAGTCAATAAATAAAGCAGTAACGTAATAACTAAACGAAATTCACTGAGTAAAGACAACCATTATATCATCTATGCCACGTCCAATGCAATTATAAGTTTTGTATATTCAGCATAAAAAATCATTCCACACCTGTTTCCCTATTGACATAGATGGGGCCACGAAAATCAAACCTCCTGTGGATCCGTAATCCGTTCATGACTATAAGTGTTCTCCTTTTTTATAGTGCATTACCAATTTTTAAAAGTTATAAGCATACGGTTATCGTAACTCAAAATATCTGCTAAAAAATCAGCTGAGTTTATGATAAAACTCTTCAACATCTGCTTAATCACACGTGGAGATCTAAAAATCTTCTTCCCATAAGATTAACATTGGAACTTCAAGGTCCAATGGGGCGAAGCTCAGGGAACTTTTGATGATTCTGGTATTTTTCCTTGCGTCCTTGGCCGTCAAGCTTTAAAATGAGCCATCATACGTTACCCTATCTTTCTTCTAAATCGAGATATTTCGTGGGGACCGATTCACTTACGGAATTATACAGGGTTAGGCAAAAGTCTGGATACCCCCAGTTAACTTTTTAACGCGTTGCAGTAGGAAAACCAAACTCGGCACATGTTTACAAAATTAAAAACGGCACTTTTTCATCAACTACACAATTTTGCCTCTGCCCCCAAAATGGGGTATTTTGGGGGCAGCCCCAAATTTTCAAATGTAAACCCCTATCGAGTGACCCCTCATTTTAAACGGTTTATCAAGAGAAATTAAATGGCGCAAACCGGAGGTCGATATCTCACCCCTAACCAAAATGGCAGCCATTTCAAAATTTGACATGGGCAAGCAAGTATAAGTATGGACACCCCCAATTAATTTTTTAACACGTTGCAGTAGGAAAACCAAACTCGGCACATGTTTACAACATCAAAAACTGCACTTTTTCATCAACTACACAACTTTGCCCCTGCCCCCAAAATGGGGTATTTTGGGGGCAGCCCCAAATTTTCAAATGTAAACCCCTATCGAGTGACCCCTCATTTTAAACGGTTTATCAAGAGAAATTGAATGGCACAAATCGGATGTCGATATCTCATCTCTAACCAAAATGGCAGCCATTTTAAAATTCGAGAAGGGTAAATTTACATTTGTTAAAATTAAATCGGAAAATAGCTTTTTGGAATTTATAATTTCTTGAATTATTTTAGAATTGAACCTAATAGCAGAAATGAACTAGTAGGTTCAATTCTAAAATAATTCCAGATATTCTCGATTCTAAAAAAGCTATTTTCTGATTTAATGTAAAGTCAATTTACCTTTCTCGAATTTTAAAATGGCTGCCATTTTGGTTAGAGATGAGATATCGACATCCGGTTTGTGCCATTCAATTTCTCTTGATAAACCGTTTAAAATGAGGGGTCACTCAATAGGGGTTTACTTTGAAAATTTGGGGCTGCCCCCAAAATACCCCATTTTGGGGGCAGGGGCAAAGTTGTGTAGTTGATGAAAAAGTGCAGTTTTTGATGTTGTAAACATGTGCCGAGTTTGGTTTTCCTACTGCAACGCGTTAAAACGTTAACTGGGGGTATCCAGACTTTTGCCTAACCCTGTATATATATAGATACTAAATTTATGAACATGTGTTTTCAAACTGTTGTGAACTATATGAAAAGGGATAGGCTGTCGGTGTGATAGGCCTAACCTGTTTGTTTACTATGATACTATAACATAATTTAATGCAGAATGCTACACATTTTAAACACCTGTTTGAAAGAGACAAAATTTAAACATTTTACCTCCAGTATAAAGAACGATCTTATTACAAAAGTTGTTTGTGTAAAGAGAAATTTTGACCAAATATAAATGCCTCATAAAACTAAAATGGACAACACTCACAAAGATGTAGATTTCGTAACTATCGTGATTTCTTTATTTAAAATTTGTAATGCCATGGAAAACTAAGTTAAAGAGGATTTAGTTCTTTATAAATAGTGATGTGGACTCATTCACTATGTCGACGACTACCTCAAACGGTAGGGCCTACTATAAAAAGAGCCGCAGTGAGGGCTGCATAAATCAACGGGTATGAGTTGTAATGAAATGTTGATTTTTATTCTGTTGTTATTTACGTTTTATGTTTGCTGAACTATCTAGATCCAAAATCTGTGAGTTTATTGTAAATTTTATAAGAGTGTTTAGACAGAGGCCTTAAGAGATATCGGCATAAGAACAACCACGTAATCTCAACACTATCAAAGTGGGAAGTTGGAGAGTTATTTAGTGATTATGATTGATGAAACACCAATGTGGTGTTATCTGATTTTCACTAAGGTTTAATTTTTATTTTCAAAATAACTTGGTTCATTACCATGGATCAAGGTTTTATCAGCAGGTACTCTAAGAAATGCAGCGCATTGCGCTGCACGGGCCCCCTAGTTATTTTAGAATTACTGTTTGATTAACTAACTTACCCAGTAATAGTTCATAAGTAATTTATTTGACCAGAAGTGACATTACAAGATGCATTGTCTGTGTAAAAAAAAAGAAAACACACTTTCAAATACAATAAACAATAGCAACAATCTCTTGAATAAAACAATCCAAATAAACATTACATCATGTACATAGTTCAATACAATCTCTCCCGTCAGCAATAAATTCCTGGACACTGTAATAGTAGCCTGAAAGGAGTATTGCTTTCAATCGCTTTTTGAAGGTAGCTGGGTTTGACTCAACCTGAAGATTGTGTGGAAGAGCGGACAATGTTATACAGGCGATGTTTATTGAAGAAAGTTGTAGAATGCCTGGGAAATCTTAAGTTTGAACTTAACTTCGCAAGGGGAAGGAGCAATTTGAAGGTCCAGTATTGAAAGAAGGGAAGTTATTTTTTTAAAGGTGAGGGTCTCTAATATATAGATTGATGGAAAGGTTAATATTTCTGAAGAACGAAAAACTCTCGGCATGAAGTCCTGCAATCAATCATATGAATGGCCTTGATTGCTGTCTTTTCAAACGGAACAGGAAGAGGGTTCTTTGACTTTCAAAACCCCATTTCGGTACAGCGTATACCAAATGGGGATAGAGAATGCCATAGGAAACAGTCAAAAGAACATCTAGCCATAACATTATAGTAAAACAGTAAGAGTAATGTAATCTATTATATACTTAATGAACCATAAAATTATAAAATTAAATCTGTTAAAATAAAGATTTAAAATATTTAATATTCTCATAAAATTAGGAATTTTAAAGTGTGGTAGTCGAATGAAACGAAGTGATCCAAGCTCATTATTAAATCAGAGAATTGTTTGTTAGCAAAACATTATACAATTCAATAGAGTAAACTTTCATTTTGCACATTTCAAAAATTAACTACAGTATGCAAATGCGACAGTGCAATTTTATTGATTTCATTGTAATGAAATACAGAATAAACAATAAAATATAAAGATAAGAGAAAAATAATGACAAAACAAATAAAAAAATTTCAAATAAAGAAATTACGAGAATTATAATTTTTCTATCCGGGTAAAGTCTAGAACTTTCCAGGCACATAATCACGGAATTTCTTAGGTTTTAAGTAAGATGTAAGTAGGCCTACAGCACAAAGAAGTACAGTACATGGCATATGTTAGGTGTCAAAGTACAGTCCCTGAGGAAAACTCACTCATAAATAATTCATACAGCGCACAAAGACATAGCGATGGTCTCGTTGGCATTACACATGCTGTCGGCATTAATCACAGGGAATAACTAGTGAAACTAATATCTCATCAAACATATTAATTTTTTTTATAATTGGATGAAGGGATAGAAGAAGAGATAGATGAAATTTTATTTTAATGGCCTACAATAACTTTCCAGTAATATTTTATGCGTAATTTGTAGATTAAAGTTCATTATTGAAGTTATTCTGAGTAATAATTAATCTATAATTGAAAGCCCCATTAGACTCGAGGTTGTTTTAGTGGCTATTAAGTTGATAATAGACAACCTATGCGCTAGACACTGAGTAAGGACTTAAACAATACTCAAGATAAAATTCGTCTTTTTTATAAATATATAGAAAAATAACTTACAAATAAATAAAGTTAGATTCGGGTGGACTGATAATAATAAAAACGTTTTAAAAAAACTAATAATAAAAAGAAACTATGTAATGTTTGAAGGTGACAGGTACAGTCTAAAAAACAAACCATAAATCAATGATCGAGCAGCTGCCACAGACAAGGCAAAAGCAGACAGAAATTTCAGAATTAACATAGTATAAACAATCAATCCATGACAAATGTTTTGTTGTCATACTATACCCTATACAATCTTAAAATTTTTTCCAAGAAATTATACAGGACGAACATGTTTTTACAGTAATCCAAGTCAGTAGATAGAAAAAGCCACTTTCAAAACCGGCCACGTGCCGCCGGAAGCCATGTTCCGGGGCAGGTGTCTTCCGGTCGAATATTAAATGAGGTTGGGGGAGGTGGGGTGAGGGTTTGAAGTAGATTTGCGCATAAATTAAAAGTTGGTTCAAAACTGAAATTCAACAATCGGTGGTTGAACTAAATTTGCGCATAAATTAACCGGGGTTGAATTAAAACTTCGCATAAAATATTGGTTAGTTCAAAACTGAAATTCAACAACTGGGGGGTTGAACTAAATTCGCGCATAAATTAAAAGTTGGTTCAAAACTGAAATTCAACGATTGGGAGTTGAACTAAATTTGCGCATAAATTAAAAGTAAGTTCAAAACTGAAATTCAACAACTGGGAGTTGAACTAAATTTGCGCATAAATTAACCGGGGTTGAAGTAAAACTTCGCATAAATTAAAAATTAGTTCAAAATTGTAATTCGACGGTGTTAATAAAAACTCTAATAGTTGAACGAAAATAAAAGTCAGTTCAAACATAGCGCAGTCATAACAAGAGAGAGAGAGAAGGTAGATAGAAGTGTTAAGTTCCGCGGATAGAACGAGAATGAAGAATGAAACATGACGCGTCGAAATATATGCGTGACTGTAGATGTCAGTTAATGGGGGCCTAGGGCTTCCGGCCTGTCGGATGGTGAATTAATCAATGGGGGGAGTGGAGATGGCGCTCGGTTGAACTAAAATTGCGCATAAATTATAAGTTGGTACAAAACTGAAATTCAACTTGATAATGTGGGGTACGGAAAGTATGTCAAGGTCATCCCGAGTAAGTTTTAAAAAAGCCTATCCCGCTACCACAGGAAATAGTTCTGAGAGTTGAACTACCCGGTGATAGCGGGATAGGTAGAAGACTCTTTTGAACTTTATTCGTAAAAACAAATACAATCAATGTGCAAAAACAAATACAATCAATGTGCAATACAGGTTGAATTTTTGTGATGAAATACGGAGTTGTAAAAGTAAACGCCGACGACGAGGATAAGGTAAAGGCAGAGTCCCCAGATGACGTATTTGGCAAGTTTGAAGAAACGTAATATCTCGAGTCTGTTTTCCCGTTCCAATCGTTTAATTTCCAATTTCAATTTATCCTCTTCCATTCTAGTTACAAAGGGAACTTCATCCATCATATCCATCATGATTGTGTTAGTGTTTGAAATTTTAAAAGAAGTTATGTTGATAGTACAAAAGTCGAAGACGGAATGAGGAGTGAAAGCGAGAAATGTTAGTTAAATAAAAAAGTGGTGGGGGGAAAGATGAATTACAAAGAAGTGGTGGGGGAAAGATTTTGCTCTTCATTATTACCGTCAGTAGTGTCAGATGGTACAGGAAATAGATTTAGTAAACTGTCTTCGTCCGAACTTTCAACCTTATCACAAATAGGACAATCGTATGTTATTTCCAAATTCATTTTGATAGTTGTAAAATTATCTACAAGTTCTTGTAAAATATTAAAAATAGCTTGTAACTCTTCTTTAGAGTTTATTTCAAAACTAGAATTCATCCGTGCCAATGGAGAGTTGTTCATCGTTGGAGAGTCGGCGAGTAAATGAGGAACGCCGCCAAGGGAGGGGGCTTATTTAACGGCGAGCTTATGATTAAATAAAAAGCTAAGTTCTTCTTCTTCGTCTTTTAATTCAAATATCTTAGCTGGAGTATTTGCCTCGTCCTCCTCACTCTGTGATGATGAAGATAATTCACCAGGACGTAAATATTGAACATCAATTCTGATCCATCTCATATAATATCTATCCATTATAGCAAGCAAGTTTTGAAACAATTCTTCCATTTCTTCCCTCTCAAAGGTGGATTCAATAAGATACAAAACTTACACTAATGGTGGGGGAAAATCTAAAAGACCTATGGTGGGGGAAATCTAAAAAAAAAACCAATGGTGGGGGGAAATCTCAAGGTCATCCAATTGAAGTTTTAAAAAAGAGTGTAAAACTGAAATTACACATTCGATGGTTCAACAGGATCTGAATACCAATCCGACCTGTATTTACATCTTTTTATCATATGTGTACAAAAATCATCTTGATGAGACATGGTGCGTTGACAATGAGCTAGATCGAGAGGATGAAATTTGAAACATCTTTGAGGACAGCATGTATGAAAATATCTTGATTTGTAAAATTTGAAAGTTCGCAATTCCGGTGGCGGTAGTTGTTTTGTTTTGCATTTGCAGTAACAAGATCCGAAAAATTCACACTTAGTGCAAGCTAACCCGTCCACCATCATTGGTCCTAAATCTGTACACTGTTGTTCACAACAGTAACGAGGTTCGTACTTGTAATTTTGTTTTTCCATGTTGACGCTGCTGAGTCCAGTGAAAGAATAAGAGTGTATAGTGTTGAATAGTCAGTTTTATGTACTACAAAAAGTGGTGGGGGTAATTTCAAGGTCATCCAAACGAAGTTTTAAAAAATTATACCTTACTAATGTAAGGAAAATTGATACTTAAGAAGTTTGTTTCTGTTTGTTTTCTTCAGACTTTTTCTCTCTCTCCTGTTTGTTTTCTTCAGACTTTTTCTCTCTCTCCGCTTTAGTCATAGCGATAAGTTCTTCAGTCGATAGTGGATGTACTTCAGGAAATTTTAAAATTAATTTAGCCTGATATCCTTCTCGGGTTAATATTTCTAAATCTTCAGTTATTTGTTCAACGGTGTTGTAATCTTTTCCATAGATCTTTCCATCAAGTTCAATCATCATTCTGTATAACATCTTTAAAAATAGGTGTTGACGCAGCGAGAGTTGGGAAGCGAATAATTAGTTATCCAAGTATCACACCCTTTTTATCAACTTGACATTGATCACGTGATTCCTTAGTTTTATTTGTTAAAAGTTATTTAACATTGGTAGTACTTGTGGAACTTGATGTTATGTTGACCAGTCGGCGATGAAGATGTTGTAGGTTGTGTAGAAAGAAATACTTCATCATCGCAGTATTTTGTTTTAGTAAACATCCTTACATTAGTAGCACTAACATCAACAGTTAAGTGATAACCACCGGTAAGTAAAACTCGCATTTCGTTGGTTAAATCTTCAAGTTGTTCAAAACTCGTAATGGTGTTGGTATCGTAAGATGCACACTTGACCTTTAGGGACATGTTGAAGTTTTGTATTTAGTTATAGAGAGCGAGATGTGTACGGTACGAAAGCTAGTCGTAGACTAATGAATTTCACAAGTTGATTTTCACTTTTATTATCACACAAAATTGGGTCAAGGTCATCCCGTGGAATTTTAAAAAAAAGCAACATGTTGCTATGTACAAAGACATAACAATATGTTGCTTCTTTTATTTTTCTTTTTTGTTTTATATCATCTTTATTGAGAAACCATTACAAACACATATATTTACAATGTTATGTACAAACTAGTTAGTAGTAGGTGTTACATGAATAGTTAGTTCAGTTGAGTTGTTTCCACTCGGTCCGTGTGAAACTAAATAGAGTGCGCCAGGTTGAATAACTCGAAGATCTTCATTTTGTAGAAGTTGTACAAACCGTTTCGGTAGGAAGATTTGAAACTTCGGTTCGTCACCAACTGTATACGGCGCCTCGCTCAATGTGCAATTAATAGCATCACCAATTGAAGTGTCCATCTTCTTGATTGTATGTATGATGTAATGTTTTTCTTCTTTTAGTTCAGAACATTTCTTCGTCGGTAAGATTGTTGATTTAGAATGAGCGTTGAATTGATCAACCAAATTTTGAAGAAAGTTCTGCGATGCCATCTTGGTGTTATTGTTAATCTTCTTGTTAATCTTCTTGTTAATAATAATGTCCGTCGGAGATGTTGTTTCTTCGGAGGTTCGAGTAATACTCATGCTGCGTCATGGTAGCGCTCTCACTTTTATTACCGACATTACCCCCACCATTCTGTTGAAGGAAATTATTTAAGCGGTAGGCATTCTTCAAAGCGCACTGTGACCTTCGATGTTTAAAACTCTTTGATGAAATACAAAGTTCATTGAAGTAGCATTGGAAATCTCTATCTATTATTGCATTTATCACTTCGTTGCTTGTAAATGATTGTATCCAATTAGCTTTTTCCAATCCTCTTGTGTAGATAGTTTTGAACTCTTTGCAGTAATGATTCATAATGTGCGGCATCATGTTATAATTAATAAAACCTTCATCCCATCTTAAGTTGTGAAAATGTTTGTACAACCATTTGCTTGTAACTTTCGCTTTAGTTGTTAGTCTATTGAATGGTAATGGAGGTTTGAATAAGTAATGATAAACTACAGATGTGTTCATATCCAAAATTACTAATTCTTTTATAATAAAATTTCCATCATTTCCTCGAAAAGCTTGAAATTCAATTATACCTTTTTTAACTTCCATTATATGTGGCGCATTAGAAAACGAAACCCGTTTGTTCATGATGAAGTCTCGTCAGCAACTGACTTGTATTACAAACACGATTGTTCTTCTATAACTTCTTGCGCTTCTTCGTCGATATTAAAGTTGGTGTGATAGTTGTTCAATTGTCTCCACATGTCCACTTCTTGAGGTATTCGATTAAAAATTGAAGTATCCACGGGACCGTATAAAATTGGAACGAAAGGTTGTCTGTCCAATGTATCGATTAGATAGTCTTTGATTATTGCACTTGAAAATATTAGTTGTTTCAAATATCTGGTGACGGGACCGGTAGTACAACTTAAAGTGTAAAATTCTTCTTTAGTCAAATGTAATTTTACATCATGTCTAGTTAAATCTCTGAAGCGAACCATTTGTCCTCCACGATGTTTCACTATATCAACTTCAATATTTGATTCCAATAAACTTAATCTTGTTCTTCTTCCAAATGTGTTGTTACTCAAATAGCATTCCAAAAGATGTAAATGTTTCATAAATGATTCCCAAGAAGTTTCAGTGAAGGTAACCATTTTATTTCCATGATTTAAAATAACAATCGGTGAATAATCCAATGATTTTAAAATTCCAACTGAAATACTTTTCGTCATGCATGAAGAAATGGGGTAGAAAATCCGAAGAAATACTTCTGTTAAAATATTAGTTGTAATGTTAACTTCAACCTTTTTTCTTTTTACTTCTTTTTCAGCTTCTCCTTCTTCTTTTTCTTCTTCTCTCTTCTTATGTTTGTTAAACTTGAGGAACTCGTCCATTTCTCGTTCAACTTGTTTTTCTATATCTGAACTATTCTCATCCATTAGAGGTGTATTTTCTTCTCCGTTAGTAGAATTCATCTTGCGAACGATGTTTCCCATACGACGGTCGAAGATATAATGAATTTTCCACTCATAATTTTCTCGCTTTTATGTTTTTCGTCGAATCCTTGAAATTTATACACTCACATAAATGTTTGTTTTTAACTTGTCTTTCACAAACGAAATTCTAACCTCAAAAATTGAGACAGATAATTCTAACCTCAAAAATCTGCAGTCGTTGTACTAATTCTTTTTAAAGTACATTCTTCACGATTCCGGTCAGCGGTGTGTAAGTAACTATTTTATCATGTAGAATAAGACAGTATGCTGAAGTTCCATCCGCTACTGATTCTTCAAATTCCATTTCAATTTTTATATCCACACTTGATGATTTTACCGATTCATTTTGCTTTGAACAATCGATTACAATTATCGGAGCCTTGGAATAATATTGGTCAGGTGATAATAGTGGTGTATTAGTCTTTCCATAATATGACGATTGAAATCTTGCATACATATCGTATAAAATGGAAAAACGTTTTTTGCTGAACATGACATTCAAATTGTCATACGGAAAGAATTGAGAGTTTAGGAAAACTTTACAATTCTTTATTTTACAGTTATCAAATTGACCGGCATTTGCAGTGATAACATCTTTTCGCTTAGTTTGAAAACCGAGTATTATGTACCTTGCTCGTTCCAAGTAAGTTGATGTCTTGACGGTCCATGTTTGTCGTTCGGTCTGAGGTAGTGTAGGATATTCATGGAATTCCCAACTTCGGAATGGCATCACGATATCACGGTCAGATTTTAACTTTCTCAATAATACGATTCTATGTTCATCAGCCAATCTTACATGAGGTACTCTCCAAACAACTTGATCTAATTGTAGTTGCCATTCCAGTTTATCTTCAGTAGTTGCAGGGTCTGCAAGTATCAAGTCCTTGTTAGTTGAAGATCTGAGTAATACCAATTCTTGTTTGACATTTATTATTACTCGTTTGTAATCTTCAGCGAATCCCAAAAGCAATCGTAAAGGTACATGAAAATCAAAGTGACCGTTGGAATTCGGTGTTATAGTGTCTTTATCAGGAGCAACCCATCCGGCGGTGACTATTGAATTCTTCTCATGCGGTGTTAATGATGTTAATCCTTTCAATGTCGTTGTTATACCAACCTTTTTTGTCGAATCAACTGTCACCCCTGATATCTCATATCTTATTTCATCAAAAAGATATGCCATCGGGTTATTTATAAAAGGAACTGTTGAAGCAGTTTTTCCATCCAATTTTAATACCCGTCCTTCAATGTATAAATAACTTTCACACGGTAATGTGTAAATATCTTGTTGTTGAATGGGAATCCTTATTTCATCGTTATTGTTTAATTTTGATGAAGTGTAAGGGTTGTGCGTGTGATATTCCTTCTCCCATAGTGTTTCGTCGAATGTCGGTCCTTGAGATATATCCAGGATATCCATCGTTGTTAAGTTTCAATCCAATCTTCTGTAGAAAACGAATGTTGTCCGATGTTAACTCTTCCAATGTCGAGGAGCTACTGAGCTCCCGACTCTTCCGTTGCGGTTTAAATGATAATCCCATGTCGACTTTTATGTTGCCGCTCTGATGTGTATCCGTATAGTTATCGTTTCTCCTCTAAAGTCAACACTAACACCGTCTTGATCCAATATGTTCAGTACGATGTCTGAAATGAAACTAGTGTTTAACGGTAGGTATATCAAGTTTTGTGGCTTCTCAACAATTTTAAAACCGGGAGCCACTGTTGGATAAAATGTATGTAAAATATGCTGATTCACTCCTTCTCTATACGATCCGTGTATAATATTACACGTTACATCGATACTATTGACTTTCAATATTGTAACAGTTGTATTACCCGAATGAGTAGTTCCAGGAGTTAAGATTTTCTTTTTTGTATCTGTAAATCCAAGTAAACTGCCAATGGAGTTTTCCAAGCTGACATCGATATAATATTTCGAAGTTATTTCTGCTTTTAAAGTATTATTGTTTCCTTTAACGGTGATATTTTCTTCTCCGAGTTGTTTCTGTAGTAATTGGTTTATATCATCGATTTCATAAGCTCCAGTAGGAAATGTAATTATTTTCAATTCTGAGTATTTTCCTGAAGCATCCATAGTTTCATAATAATGTAGTAAATTGTTTTTACCTTCCGTAACATTGGGAATTGAGTTGTAGGTAGTCAAATCAAGTAATGCCGCTTCCCATAATCTTTCCTTGGATAGACGCAATGCTGGGAACAGCGTACTTTTCAATGTGGATGAATTTCCACTCAGTGACACTGTATACGATGACATCTTAAAGGTGACTGACACTCTTCGCTAGAAACTCCAAACATAAATGCCCACAGATTTCAGTGTTGTTAGGTTGTTCTCTTTTGTAATTGTAAAAAATGTTTTTGGAGTTTCGAAAATAATGTTGCAGTTCTTTCGGCGGTGGTAGATTGCCAAAACTATCAAAGTAGTAAACGGTTTGTCCGAGCTTTTTATAGCATACCCAATGAGTGCCTGGACCATAGGTGGAATCCAAATTTACTATTCCAGTTTCATTTTCCCATATTTTAGTTGGTAATGCATCTTTCATAAAAACTCCTCGAAAAAATGATATTTTCAAACATTTTACATAATCATTTAACTGATGATTTGTTAAGGCTTTATTTGGAATTATCAATTGATTCTTTTTATTTAGTACACACGGTATGGTCTTAGGTATAAACCTGCTCCGTTTTTTACCATTTGCCAAACAGAAGTCTTCTTTACATTTGTCTTACGAGTTCTACGACGTCCTTTTTTAATGTTTCCACCTCTTTTGGGAGCGCTTCTTCCTTTTGCAGGTCTTCCTCTGCGACGTCTTCCAGCACCTAACTTTGCTTTCGTCTTCATGGCTGTAGTTACTGCCCAAGCCGCTGCTTTTTCTGCAATACTTGCGTCACTTGATTTTACTCTTTGCCAAGCTTTTTCCGCTAGAATTTTATCCGCTATTGATCTATTTGTTGAATCTTTATACTTTGAATATGCTATATCGTGTTCTTTGCAAGCTTGATCTAATTTATTAATTCCAGGATCTCCTCTTGCTAAACGTTTTGCCAACTTAGTTCCAGGTCCACAATATTGATAACCTCCGGGCAGATGTAATTCGTATGGTAAAGCGTCTATCGTTCGATTCACAACAGCACCAATTGGAATCCGTCTGAGCAGGGATAATGCAGCTGATGTTAAACCACGTCCTCTCTTGCCGCTGTCTTGACGACGACTGAGCGATACGGTCTTCATTATGCTGTTTTATGTAACCAACGTCTTCACTCTATGAAATACTTTATGATAATGAATCCTTTTTTTGTGTATTCTATACTTAAATATTCAGAAGTTTTACTAGTATCTATCAATGATTTCATCTTTAATCCATTGGTTTCTTTGAGAATCTTCGATTTTATTGTGTTTCATCGATGCATTAATCAAATGATTATGCATATCAATAACTACATTACCTACAAGATTCATTACATACTCTACATTAGTAGCATCTTTGTTACGTGTAGGATTATCAAGATTTGTGATACGTTTACCATTACATGTATACACAGATGGATCGTTATTAGAGGTTGCTATAACTTGATTAATAGTAGCAACATCATTCGGAGCTATTCCTGCTGATATGTTAGATATTCTTCTATTTTTTCCATCATATAAGTTATTTATTTTATCTAAAACTATAGTTTGTTTCACAAAAACACAATCATTATCATCTTTACCAGATTTTACATGGGTTAATCGTCTACCTCCACATATAAAGTTAACACCAGTAGCTGATAGTTGTGGCACTTGTGTTAAAATAACAGCATCATGTTCTTCCGTGCCTAAACTTATATTTGACAATCTTTTATTTTTTCCATCCCACTTGTTATTTTGTAGTTGTAGTAAGGTAAACTTTTCACTTCCTTGCATAAACTCATCACCTTTCTTTGACACCACCTGATTTTGTTTAACAAAAGCGGATGTTCCTTTCTTCAAGCTTTCATTCATTTGTCTCACGGTAGCAGCATCCGATGGAGTTGAACCATCTTTCAGATTGGACAACACTTTTCCATGACAATCAATAACAGCACCATTATATAAAATACAATTATCTTTAATGTATTTAATATTAACACCATCACTTTCTTCTTTAGGATATCCAATATCGTTTATAGTATATTTATAGAAGGAAAATCCATCTTTTTTCTTTTCTGGTATTACAGAATGCAAATAACGCTTATTGATTGTATCTGTATCCTCGGTTGGATCTGCCACATTAGTTATTTTATAATTTAAAGTATTGTACTTTTTTCCACTTTTAGTCTTTTCCAACAGTAAAGCGTATTCCATCGCAGATAGAAAATAGCCTTTATTAACAACATCTCCATTGTTGACTGGTTTTGCAACATTAATAACCCTGTGAGATTTTGCATCATACAGTTGGTTGTTGTCGAGTTTTAAACTTGTAGATGTTTCCTCCTTTACTGTTTTTAAATTTGTTGCATCTCCATCTTCTTCTGGATCCTTAACAAACTTTAAACGTTTATTATTTATGTTATAGTCACCTTCGGGTGTTTGCGGTAATCCACTTCTTTTTCTGTTTTCTCCAACTTGCACTCCTAACGCGGAGTATCGTCCGAACTTGTCGACGCTCATGTTAGAACTGACACATTATACGCCTGCAACTCTTATATATCCGCGGACAATTATACGATTATGCCGCGATTCCTGAGTTCGTCAATCAGAGCTACCCATTCATTATTTAAACCTGTATGACCGGCTTCCATGGCTTCATGCAATAGTCTCATTCTATCAACCAATTTATTGATGTCGTTGTAGTAAATCACATTCGTATTGTATAGATTTTTCATCAATCCTTTGCCAGATGTTGAAGTATCTCCTTTACTCTTTTTACCATGTTGTTCAAGAAGTGATAAATCCATAAGTGATAAAGATTTTCTTTTCAGTGGTTGTCTCACCGCTGGTGCAGTACGTAATGTTGGCAATTTTCGTGGAGGAAACAACTTTTTTATAACAATGTTATATTTTGTTGCACGTGAACGATTAATCATTGCATCCTTTAAGTAGTTTCTTTTATGAGCGTTAGTATTTTGTAGAATTTCCTTAAAAACACTTAAATCTTTGGATGAATATCTTAGTGGTATGTTTTTAAAAATTAATTCATAAAGTCCTTTTGTTCCTTTATATTTATGCTCACCAATAATGATGTAATCGTCTTGTGTTATTTCAAGCTTTGAATCGCCGATCTTTAATTCATTCCCATCAATTCTTGCTCCGTATACGTGTGATCTACTCAAATTCGGGTTTGATTTCATGTCATGTAGCATTTTCATTATATATTTTCTTCCAAGAGGTCCATGTTGTAATATATCGCTACTCAATTGAGTTAAATTTGGAATAGATTGTTCAGCTTCAGGTATTGGCTGTTCTTCTTCCTTTTCAACAATTGGTTCTTCTTCTTCTTTTGTTTCTTCTTGCTCACTAGCACTTGTATATGAATCATCATCTTCTTATTTTTTTAATGCTTGTACTTCTTGTTTAGAAACTGGTAGTAAAACATCTCCTTCATAACGAGGTTTACCAATAGTTTCTGATATCTGTTTTAAAGGTTCCGTAATAGGTTTAAATGTAGTCTCTAGAAATTCTTCTCTTTCATTTAAACCCATTCTCAATGCACGATTCTTCATCCTAATAGAATCACTGAGTGATTTTATTTCTTTTAATAGTTTTTCTTGATTCACCATGTTTACACTGTGAAGTTCAACGTGTAACTAGATGTAGCATCGGTAGTTCAACGCATAAATACAAATTTATCCAACCCTATACGATATCTACCATTTTTAATATCTTCTTCCTTCATAATAACGAGAAAGCCATATTTCTCATTCCATGCTTTGCCACACATTTCTTTAAATTTCTCAAATGGCATATCCGCATTTACATGATCATTGTATATATGCTTTAAATTTGTTTCATCTTGCTTGAAGATGATCAACATATTTGCATTGTCTCTTATGAGTTGTTTTGGAATCTTACTGTATGTTTGACCAATATAAATGCTATCGATATTATGATGTCTTCCCATAGCGAAGTAATTCCTTATAGTGTCGTGATTTTCACAAGACACATCGTCAAAAATAAAAATAGAAAATGGTTTTGCTTCATTTGGTTGCATAATTGTTTCACTGGCATTAAACTTGTAGAAATGCACTTCAGGTACACTTGCAAGTACTTTATCCAATAATTGATATTTTGGTTGTTGCAATGATTTTGAAAAAATGTATATATTGTTAAAGCGCAATCCTTTAGGATTAGTTATAAGGTTAAAAACAACATTTGTTTTTCCACAATTTGAAGGACCAGTTATTAAACATCTTATTGTATTTAGTAGTAATTCACCATGTTTACCATTATTTAACTTATCATTGTCAACCGTCAATTCATCAATATTATTGATATTAAATCGATCTTTTTGTTGTACAATCTCCATCTTGTGTCAAGGTTAAACACACAATGAGCTATTAAGTTACTATACCAGGTCTTTTGAAGGAATCCAAGAGTCTTCACTTTTATCGAATCCTAACCACCGGACTTTAACCATATCCTTTTTCCTTTGTAAAACCTTCTCAACAAGATATACATCACCGACTGTTGATTTCAACAATTCATGTCCGTAGAATCCACCTTGAAGTAATTCACCCTTGTTATCCTTTAATAAGTAGGTTTCAGGTATAGTTGGTTGCACTTTATAAACTGTAAATACTTCATTAGTCCAATTTGGTAGATATCTTTTACTAAATACACCTTTGTATTTGCTTATACGAACTTTATCGTTGACTTTAAACTTTTTTGGTTGCAACTTTTCCAATTTAGGTGTTGTATTATTTCTGATGCGTTGTAATACAACCTTAGCATTAGCGCTGTTTACTTGGATAGGTTTCATTCCGATGGTACGATGATATTTGTTGTTATACTCTTTTATAAGTTGTGGTAATATGTCATACCACACGTATGATCCTCGTTTTGAAAATTGTTTGTACATCGCTCCTTTCAATGTTCTATTGAACCTTTCAATCATTGAAGCTTTAACTTCAGAATCTGTAGAATAATGATTTATTTGATATTTCTTCATCAAAGCTCCAAAGTCTTTATTAAAATATTCTTTTCCATCATCGGTCTGTAGATGTTTGATTTTGAATTTATTTCTTTGTATCGTTGTTTCCATAGCTTTTGTAACACTTTTACCAGTCTTATCCTTCAATGGTAAAGCGTCAGCTATTTTAGTAAAACAGTCTATAATTGTTAAAATATATTTGAAACCTTTGTTTAATTTACTGTGCGGTATCATTTCAATGAGATCAGCTTGGTAAATATCATTCATTCCTTTAATGATTGTACTTCTTCTTGGAAATCTTCTTCTTGCTGGTTTATGTAGTTCATTTACAATCTTGTTCTTCACACTTTCCATCTTCAGGTGTTGCTTGCACATCGCTTGTAAAAATACTGATCCGTACAACAGTTCATTCTCTTTTATATAGTTTGAATATAGGTCAAGGCCATTTCATATTAGTGTAAAAAAGAGGGAACATGGCATTGGGCTTGCCATGTCCCCTCTTCTTTACGGAAAGGAAAAAAAGGAAGAAGGTAGAGGACGAAGAATAGGTTTACTGGTCGATAGGGTTCAGGGAGTAGTGGCCGAACGGTAAAGTATTAATTTTATCTTCTAAAATATGGCGCTTGTCATCTTTGTAGCTTAATGCCCACTTTGTTTGTTTGACACTAAAGAGTTGATGATTATAACTTCTAATAGTGTTGAACGTTGCAGTTGTTTCAACATTTTCAAACAAACATCTTTTATAATGTTCAAACTGTACGTTCTTCTTCAGGAAAGAGGTTTTTATTCCTTTGGCCTTTTTCGTGACTTGATGTTGATTCCTTTCGCTTATGTACAGTTGAAATGAATATAGTTTGGACATTAATGCTACAATTTCCATCATCAGCACACCATTTGTTTCATCTTTAAATTTTCCCAATACTTTCTTGTTTCTGTCGTAGTCGTAATTTGGATGATCCTTGGGATAATCGGAAAAGTCGAAATCATCTTTATACATAAAAGTGCGTAGATCTTCGTACATGTCATTTGTTTTAATCCAGTAAATTAGTGCATCCGTATCCATATATGCAATACCAATGTTCTCTCTTCCATAATAGTTAACCATCTTCTTATAATGAAACTCGTACATGTGAGTTTTGGAAATATCCAAGATTGACATTCCTAGATACAAAGGACGATCCATTAGAACTGACTTCTTGTTCATGGAAATAACAACTAGATTTTCATTATTAATTACAGATGAACCAAAGTTTGGTTGTTGCACTAATTTCTGTAATTTTACTGGATCAGTTACCAATTTGATATCCTTATGTTTCCTTTTGTTTTCCAAAGTCTTGCCAAATATTGCGTTGTTCATTAGTTTGAAGAAATCTTTTTGAAAACTTGATGTAGCGCCGGCTCTTCTTTTTGTGTTGTTGTCAATGTACGGTTTTAACCAACAAGATTGAGAGAATTGTAGTACTCGATTAATTTTTGTAATTCTTAATCCCAAGTCTAAGGCCTGTTGTATCATCCAGTAGTGTAAAACATACCGAGACTTGTTGGTTAAAGTCATCAATAATTTTGGCCATCTTCCAGTTGGAGAAATTTCGGTCTTCGGAAGAAGTGGTAAATCATAATGTTCGTCGTGAAGATGTTCGGGATATTCAAAATCGACGTCAAATATGTAACCAGTTTCTCCATATTTCGGTATATCCATTATGTTTCCAATTGATTCTGGGTCTATCCATTTGAAATTATCATATGGAAGGGGATTCGACATTGCCCATCCGTATAAGTTATTTGCATCAAAATAACCCAGGAATGTTGTTGGTTTTGATGCATCATAATCGGGCAAATACTTGTTGTTTGCCCTGACATGACGTGTTACACTTTGCGTCAATCCTCCTCGAACTCCTGACTCTAACATCAAAACCATATCTATATCTGTAAGAAGTTGTATTTTACAATTTGTTTCTTTCAACATGGCTTGCCACGCTAGTCCAGGCGAAGTGTACGAATGAAGAGGGTCCAATCCATATGTCGCAAAACACGTATTTCTAAATTCTTCCATCACATCACATAATAAAGTCACATCTAATTTAACATAAAAATCTGAATATTCTCCCAATGTTCTAAATCCTAATTCGTTCCATACTTTGCATGCGTGATCATAATCATCTTGAGATATATCCATGTCGTACAGTTTACTTTTAAATTCTTCTTTTGGAGGTAGTGATGTTTCATTAAATCTTTCTAAACTGTCTATGTAATCATATGGGAAAACACCTTTTCGAAGTACCAGATCCAGTTTGTCGCTGTTTACAATCTTCTTTGTTTCGATTAAATCTTGTTTCCTTAGGTTTTCAGAAAGTTTGGACAAACTCGACGGCAAAAATCGGTAGGAGTCCAAGAATCTTAGTTTGACGTTTCCAACTTCTTTGGAAAAACTTATGAACTTTTCTGAAGTTTCAGCTAACACATCGATTTTACCGTCGTCTCTTCCTAGTTCAGGTATTATAAAATGAGCGTCGTACCCACTAAGATTATGCAGAACCACAGGGATAAATAGTGGTAAACGATAGCTCAAGTTGCATTTATTACAAGCAGCACCCCTGTAATAACCTGTGAGGTGGTCGTGATCTTTAACTTTATAATTCTCAATAGTAAAATCATTTTTGCACAAGAAACAGTGAGTCGCATTTTCATGTTGAATTTCTTCTTCTTCGTCCATCGGTTTCATTGGTACAATATTTGTATATAATCTTTGTGTATTTCCAGCTATTGAATATAGGTGATCAAGAAATATTTTTTCCGCATTTTCACCACGATATACTAGAGGTTCTGAAGTTAATCCATATTTGTTCAAATGTTCTTCTGATAATGTTGATTTAACCATTAAACAAAAACTGTTTGGTTTGTGCATTTGATACTTGACACTTTTTCTTGCTTCACAATTTTCATCTTCAACTGGAACAAGTGTTGATTCAAAGTCCGCATACACAACTAAAGGGATACGGTATTGATGATAAACCTTTTGAAATGTAACGAATGCTCTGTTTTCCGAAGGTAAATTAATCTTTGCTTCATAATTATTGTTACATAGTCTTTTGTGCTCTTGTAACCATTCTCTTCCGTGTAGTCCATCTCGTTTAAAATTGAAACATCTCTTGCAAATTAACTTTCTGTGTCGATCTTTAGAAAGCTGCTTATTAACAAGTGAGTCGAATTTCTTTATGTACACATAGTGAGACACATCTCCTCGCGTTAGTAGTAGTAAATCCGTATGATCTGGTAGCTCTTCTTTTGCAATACGTAAAGGATACACTTTGTTTGAACTATCTAATGCAAAAACATTGATAGACGTACCGGGATTTTTCTTCTCAAATTTTGATATATCTCCTAGTGATACAGGGTAAGTAATCCCTTGAAAATTGTACCTATGTCTTTGATTTTCATAGTGTTGGTTAGGTGTATCGAAATGATTTGGTACAAACTTAGATGTCATAGCATATCGAAAACATTCGTTATCTTGATTTTTCACATTAATACACGATCTTGTATCCTTGATTCTTTATGGCAAAGGAATATAACTAGATCCCATTAATCCATAACCATGTTTGTGTACTTTTATATCTAATAATTCAATGCTTGTAAGACTCCATCCAGATCCTCTTCCTTCGTGTTCCTGAATTTTTGTTAATATTTCTTCTATACAGTTCTCTACTATTGAATCAATGTTTGAACTTTCCATGATGGTTCGGTTTTTTGTTATGAATCCTCTTGGTGATAATTCTTCTTGTACATTTATAAACATAGCTTCTAGTAGTAAACCAAATTTAAGAAAGTTCAATCTTTTCAATTCTTCTTTTAAAGTTTTACTTACGATTGGTTTTGCTTCTCTAATAAATTCTTCTAAGTTCAAGTTTTCATTTTGAATCTTATGATGCATTACTACTTTACCGGGTAAAGCAAATACTTGTAGATTCGGTAAAGTAGTTGAAGATGTTGCTGATATTTCATCTTGTTCTTCTTGTTCTTCTTGTTCTTCTTGTTCTTCTTGTTCTTCTTGTTCTTCTTGTTCTTCTTGTTCTTCTTGTTTTTCTTCTGCGTTGTTGTGAATTAGTTCTTTATGACAGTCTAATAGAATTTCATCGTGAAACGATTCCGAACATTTATCGCAATGATACATGTTGAGATGTTTACTCTTCGAAGTTTCGCAGAGAAATGAAATGGGCTCTCACAATCCTCCTTTTATAACGGTCCCCCTACCACTATTTCATCTTCTTCTTCTTCACTATCCAAGAAAATCAAACGTTTTCAACAAAATATTAACCTTCTACAAAATTGATTGTCCGTTCATATTTTTTAATACCAGTTTTAATTTTCAATATTTTCCTTGTTTAACTATTATTTCTTTATATAACATTATTCACACTTTCTACTTCGAGCGTTTTGCTACTATCATCTCTTTATTCCATTTTAACAATCTGCATAAATACAAGTTCATTTGTCGCGCCGACTCACTATAAATCCAGCTTTCGTACAGTACACATCTCTACGACTAAATTACAACATGTATTTCAATATGAATTTTCCTTATACAAATACTATTTCAATAACTTTACAGCAAAACAAAATTCTAACTTCATAAACTTGATAGGAAGATATGCGAACTTTTAATTCAACCCCGGTTAATTTATGCGCAAATTTAGTTCGACCAACAATTGTTGAATTTCAGTTTTGAACTAACTTTTAATTTATGCGCAAATCTACTTCAAACCCTCACCCCACAAATTTGATAGGAAGAATTACATTAATTTGATACTTATTTCTACCGTTACACTAGCTCCATTCTCAAAAAGATATAAATAAAATGGTCCTGGATACTGTTCTTTTTCACGTCCTGCATGTTCCTTAATGAATTCGTAAGCCAATCTTTTTGAATATTCATTATGATACACTTCTCTTACATAAACAAGATTTTTTCTTCCAGAAATTTCGCTTGAACTAATGGTATTTTGCTTACATCATCCTTGTCCATAAGAGGTAGCTTGTAGGTGAAAGTATTTGGAGGTAGTTTTTGCGGTTTATCAAGTAGAGAACAAAATTTTCTATAGAATTTCCGCTCAGTGCCTGTAATACTATTAAAAGACAAAGTGGTAAGCATCTTGACGGCACAAGGTGCAAGTACAGACTAGAAACCTGGAGGTTCATAGCCCGCCTTTTATGAGTTTTAAAAATGGGGAGGGGGAAGGAATAAGGATTGGGAAGGGATAAGGTGTAAGGTGGGGGAAGGGTAATTTGGTTATTAAACCACTTGCGCTGTAAAATAGCCGCCAACATCCACACCTTGTTCGTAGCACTCCTTCATTGTTTGAGCCCACTGCAGCATGCGGTCTCTATCATTTGGTGTTACAAGAAAAGAATTACAATCATCATACAATATAAAAGAGCCGATTCGTACGTAAGATCCTGAATCCAACCATTTATGAGCTTCAGACATGAATTTTTCTATTGTATCGAATGGGAATTGTAGATCAATTGCTATAACTTTCAGTTCTTCACTAATTTTAACGCTATAATAATCATCTTCATCATCATCTTCAGTTTCACTGTCGTTATTTAAAGTGTCTTCAGGTTGTTCAAAAACATCAGAAATTTCGGAAGAACTGAAATTTTCACTAAGATGAGGAGGCATTTTTAAAGCAAGTAATATTGTAAAGAGCAGAGACGAAACAACAAGAGTGGCGTGTAGAAGCGGAATGAGGAGTGAACAACGCTTGCTCCGCTTTTATAACGGTATGCTAATGAGAGGGGTAACAGCTGGCCGTGACCGATTATTGATCCGGGAGGTGGGTTGAAAGGAAGAAGAGGGGGTATCTATTTTAAATAATTTGCATAACTTTTGACTCAAATAAGATAACAAAATTCTTCTTTTACTAAAATGTACGTCTTACATAGACGTTTTCAATGATGTATCGCTTGTCGTAATCGATCAAACCATTATCGAGATATAGCCATTTTAATTTTCAGGGGGGGGGGTTCCGCTTGAATGAACACGGGGGGGGGGGGGTTCCGCTTGAATGAACACGGGGGGGGGGGTTCCGCTTGAGTGAACACGGGAGGTTCCACTTGGGCGCTCATGCGGAACCGATCTTCTCACGAGATAGTCGTTATGTGATAATGAAGGCAAATGTTCATCGCGCCGCAACCACTAATTAACTCGCATTCGCGGTGTTCATATCTTTCCTACTCATTACATATACGTTTCCTACTTCATTATTTCAAGACTAATTAACTTGCAAAACAACTGTCTCTGTCTTTGAATGCTGATGAGATTTCATTAGGAACCATTCTTTGCACGCTATATGAAGCTACACCGGCAAACAATGCAAGTCGGAGAGGTCATATAACTGTACAACGGCCTCAGAAAAGTAGATCACGAGACTTAGAGTGTTAAAAATAATGGAGGAGAAACACAACGCTCTAGCTTGCACTTATACCAGTCGGGAGCATTTTTCAAGCGAAGAGTTTTCTTGACTGGAGTTGAAGCCGTAGTAGAAGTAGAAGTTTAACTTGTAATAGAAGAGCAGGCTGTAGTGGAAGTGGTAGTCGGCAGGGATGACATCGTGGTAGTTCTATTCGCAGTTCGCAGCGTAACGTCTGGAATCAGAATGAAATGTTAGCCGTGGTCGATGCGTCTTTTATAACGGTATGCTAATGAGAAGGGTTAACAACCGTTAAGTGGGGGAAGGTGGGAGGGAAGGAAAGAGAGGGGGTATTTATTTCAAATAATTCGCATAACTTTTGACTAAAATAAGATAACTAAATTCTTCTTTGACTAAAATGTTCGTCTTACATAGACCTTTTCAATGATGTATCGCTTGTCCTAATCCGTTAATCCATTATCGAGTTATAGGCATTTTAATTTTCCGGGGGGGGGGGTTCCGCTAGAGTGAACACGGGGGGGGGTTCCGCTTGAGTGAACACGGGGGGGGGGTTCCGCTTGAGTGAACACGGGGGGGGGGGGGTCGGTCATTGACCCTTCCGAAAGTGGGTCAAGGTCATTTAAGACTTATAAAGAACCAAGGTGATGGGAACAGTAGTAACTGTTCCCACCACCCTGTTTGCCTAACGGTTCCCACTCCCAACCCACTAGTTACGTTCTGCGAGGGACATCGACGCAATTTTGTTTGGCCCGTCCGGGTCCATCCGTAACGGGCCGGTCCGGGTCCATCCGTAACCGTGAATTCGAAGGGAAACTGGAACAGCTAATGCAGAAACGCAACTCTAACACCCACCCAACTAATCCCACCCATCATATTCCTAAACAAAATGCAAAAACCTAGTCCGCAATTTGCGGATGTCCCACCCCTTCTAAGTGAAGTTCAACGGAACTTCTGAATTTACAGTTAATCTACCCCCTATCATCTAGCTGAAAGGCAAAACAACAACATGAATTATAAATACCAACACTTAAAACTAACAACACATCATTATTAAATATCAAATAATTCAACACAACCAAATACCATCATTATTCTTAAAATTAATACACCTTAACGCTAAACACAACTTATAACTAACATCGCAATGCGCAAATTAATTCTTAAATTAAGTGCAACTTACAACTAATATTTACACACACACACATACCACATTGCATTAAAGAACGCAACGTAGTATAAGAAGTTCAAATATATATAGGCCTACTATATATTTGAACCTCTTACCGAGTCGCCAACGACTTTTCGCTATGAAAACTCGTTGACGACTGACGCGAAAATCGGGCTCGTATCGCTCCTCGGGTTTTCGAGTGGTGGGGGTAATTAATGCAGTGGTGGGGAAATTGTTTCACTCCAGTACGGTCTTCAATCCACTCCAGTTCGCAGCAGTATAAAAATGAAACGAAGGAGTGGGGGTGGCGCATGCGCAGCGACGTAAAATCCAAGGTTTGAGGTTAGAACTTTCCGTGCACAGTAGAGCTAAATTGAGTAATACAGGACTCGGCGCATGCGCAATAGCGAGGAGTGATTCCGATCCGGAGAACTCGTTGCATTCGCAGCAGCGCTAAAGTGAGTAATACAGACTAGGCGCATTCACAGTAGCGCTAAAGTGAGTAATACATGACTAGGCGCCGTAGCGTGAAGTTGGCTCACTCCAGTACAAGTTATAGCAGCATAAAAATGAAACGAAGGAGTGGGAGCGGCGCATGCGCAGTGACGTAAAACCAAGGTTTGAGGTTAGAATTTTCCATGGTGGCTGCCATGTTTAATTCTGTTTCATTCAAACAATAGTAGTTCATGGCTGGCATGGGATGTGAAGTGTGGTAATTAGATGGGGTTAGCAACCGGTCGTGACCGGCCATTGACCGGTCATCGACCCGGCGGGGTTCCGCTTGAGTGACCACCGGGGGGGGGGTTTAATCTCCATTTTTTATGAGGGGGAGGGGGGGGGTTCCGCTTGATTAGTCACCGGGGGGGGGGTTCCGCTTGATTAGTCACCGGGGGGGGGGGTTCCGCTTGATTAGTCACGGGGGGGGGTTCCGCTTGAGTGAACACGGGAGGTTCCACTTGGGCGCTCATGCGGAACCGATCTTCTCACGCGATAACCGTTATAAAAGAAGATTGTTCATCGCACCGCGACCATTAATTAACTCGCATTTGTGTTGTTCGCATCCTTCCTACTCATTACATATACGTTTCGCCAACTTCATTATACAAGTCTAATTGCTACTAACCTGGAGTTTCATTTACATTAGCACGTGTCGTCCTGTTTGAATCACCTTCGCGTGCTCGACGTTATATCTCATTCATCTGTCTTGTTCTGACTTCTACACATCTGATATACTTCTTGTGATGGATACGCAATGTTTGAAATTGAAACTTTTGCGGACACAACATATATTAATTCCAAACCTAAGTAATTCCAAACCTTCTGTTTCAAAGATTAAAACTAATTTAACAAAAGTAAGGAAGAAATTAAGTTTTAACCCGTTATACTCTGCTAGAACTTTGCAAGTTAGCGTTGACGATGGTGTTATTCACAACATTTTGCGTTCGATGTTACGTTTCCACAACTTCGAACTTGTTACACCTATCGACTGTGTTCAGCAGGTTTTCATATTTTACCCCCACCCTTCTTTATATAAGCGCGCTCACGACAGTTCCTGTTTCATTCTCCTGTACACTCTTCAGCTAACATGAACTAACTTTTAATTTATGCGAAGTTTTAATTCAACCCCGACATACTTTCCGTACCCCACATTATCAAGTTGAATTTCAGTTTTGTACCAACTTATAATTTATGCGCAATTTTAGTTCAACCGAGCGCCATCTCCACTCCCCCCATTGATTAATTCACCATCCGACAGGCCGGAAGCCCTAGGCCCCCATTAACTGACATCTACAGTCACGCATATATTTCGACGCGTCATGTTTCATTCTTCATTCTCGTTCTATCCGCGGAACTTAACACTTCTATCTACCTTCTCTCTCTCTTGTTATGACTGCGCTATGTTTGAACTGACTTTTATTTTCGTTCAACTATTAGAGTTTTTATTAACACCGTCGAATTACAATTTTGAACTAATTTTTAATTTATGCAAAGTTTTACTTCAACCCCGGTTAATTTATGCGCAAATTTAGTTCAACTCCCAGTTGTTGAATTTCAGTTTTGAACTTACTTTTAATTTATGCGCAAATTTAGTTCAACTCCCAATCGTTGAATTTCAGTTTTGAACCAACTTTTAATTTATGCGCGAATTTAGTTCAACCCCCCAGTTGTTGAATTTCAGTTTTGAACTAACCAATATTTTATGCGAAGTTTTAATTCAACCCCGGTTAATTTATGCGCAAATTTAGTTCAACCACCGATTGTTGAATTTCAGTTTTGAACCAACTTTTAATTTATGCGCAAATCTACTTCAAACCCTCACCCCACCTCCCCCAACCTCATTTAATATTCGACCGGAAGACACCTGCCCCGGAACATGGCTTCCGGCGGCACGTGGCCGGTTTTGAAAGTGGCTTTTTCTATCTACTCAAGTCATTATGTTTATTGGTGTGTCTTATTATATTATTGGTATTTGTTACAGTTTGTTATTTACAGTTTTTATATTTAAAATTTCATTCATCACTATATACGTAGAATAATCGTACTTCTAGTATTATTAAATCTAATGTTGTTTAATTTAACACTGCAGGCTCTTTTATATGTATTAACAAATTTCCCCTTATATCAACAGATAAATCAACTCGATTGCTTTATTAACATTTGCTCGACAGCGATATCGACTTCATGAAGTCGATATTTTTACTAATATAATATACAGACATTGAATGCATGTTGTGTTTTACTACATTGGTAAGTATTTTATTGCTTATTAGCACAACATAATTGCTCTTGGAGTAAAAATTTTATATTTGTTTTAACTCAATTTTTACTTTTCACACAGTAACTCTTCGGAATATGGTAATGCTTTATTCTGTTTTATACTCTATATGTTCAGTTTGTAAACACATATAGTCCGGGGAAGTTAGCATTTCAATCTGACAAAATTAATAACAAAGCAAAACCACTTGGGACGTGTTTGGCATGGTCCCCTGATCATTTTGTGAAAATTCCCAACTTTTCCCACTTTGGCATTTTCCGCCATCTTGGAAAATGGCGGCAAAAATATTTTACTATGTAACCGTTTATTTAAAAATTTATTGTACGATAACCATGCAATGTAAAAACCCCCAAAAAGGTTTATTCTATTCAAAAAGAGATTTTCTAAAAGGAAATGTGGTATTTATTGATGGTATTTCACACGCCAAGGACAATATTTGAACATAAACCTAAAATTTCACAGAATTTTCATGTTATATTTGAGAATTTTCTTAGTTGACTTCGATTGTATTGAAGATATGAATTTTTGTCACCATACAAAAGTTGTAGCCAATAAAATTGTGCATCTTTTCATGTATAAAGTTTGCACATTGCTCGTAAAACAAACGCAACAAAAAATTTTAAATTTAACTTTTATGTAGTTAGGCGACAGGCAACATAAAAATTAAAATTTGAGCATGCAAGTACAACATTAATAACGTAGTGAAACCACTTGGGACTTACTTGGCATGGTCCCTTGATCATTTTGTGAAAATTCCCATTCATTCCCACCTTGGCATTTTCCGCCATCTTGGAAAATGGCGGCTAAGACATGTCATTGTGTAAGCTTTCATTTAAAAATCAATTGTACGATAACTATACAGCGTAAAATCTTCAAACAAGATTTATTCTACTCACAACAACATTTTATACAAGAAAATGTGGTATTTATTGGTGGTATCTTACACGCTAGGGACAATATTGTAACATAAACTTAAAATTTTACAGAATTTTCATGTTACATTTGAGAATTTTCCTAGTTTACTTCGATTGTATTGAAGATATGAATTTTGTCCCTTCACAAAAGTTGTAGCCTATAAAATTGTGCATCTTTTCGTGTATAATGTTTGCACATTACTCCTGAAAAAGGGCTAAAAAATATTTTAAATTTTAATTTTTATGTAGTTTGGAGACAGGTAAGAAACAAATTATTATTTGAGCAGGCAAATGCAACATTAATAACTAAGTAAACCTTTCTTGACGTGTTTGGTATGGTCCCTCGATAATCTGGAAAAATTCTAACCTTTTTCCAAATGATTATTTCCGCCATCTTGGAAAATGGTGGCTAAGTATCACAATCATATCATGTTTTTTGTTTTAAAATTAATTGTACATTAACCCTAAGATGTAAAATCCTCAAACAAGATGTATTTCACTCATCAAAGCGTTTCGTAAGAAAATGTGTTTTTTATTGATGGGATATCTTACATGCCACACTCAACATTTGAGCGTTTAGATTTAATTTTGTAAAAGTATCATTTATATTTATATGTATTGCCAAGTTTGCCTTATTATTATTGAACATAAAAAAATGAAGTTTGTACTTGCACCAAATATGAAGCCCTTTAATCTGTGCATCTTTTCATATACTTCATCAGCACATAACTACTGAAAGTACACACAAAAAAACAAAGAACATTTTTAATTGGACTTTTTATATTGCTTTGCAATTTGATTAAAAATAAGATAAAAATGATTCAAGTACAAATATCACAGAAAAAACACTTGGATCGTTTTTGACATGGTGACCTCTCAATTTTAAAAAATTCGTAGATTTTTCCACAGTTGCACTTCTCAAAAGTCAATAAAAATACATTTAAGAATCAAGAATCTTTAATGTCGTTTGACGTGAAATGGGCATAGGCAGGGGTGTATAAAACTACTTGTAACTAAAAATAATAAACTGGAGCCTAATAGGCTGTGTTGTTACTGAGGCCTAAAACAAGCTTGGTATACAAACCTGAAACAAGTTTCATTATAATCTCTGCAGAAAAAATTCTGTTCCTTGAATGCAAGATTCAATTTTCAATTAGATTAATTATGTAATATTGTAACAGAATTAGTTGATGAATTGGTTTAACCTAGAACCTACCATTGAATAGAACCTATCATAAACCAGAACAGTTTATGGTTGTGTGGCACGTAATACATCCCATTAATACACACCACATGTTGTTGTTTTTATAGGAAATGCATTGACAAGTGCAATAAATCTTGTTTAAGGGTTTTACATTTCATGGTTTATGTACAATTCATTTTAAAATATAAGTATGATATTGGTAATCCTACATTATTTAGCCATCTTTTTCCAATATGGTTGAAATTGCCATTTTTAGGAAAAGGTGGGAATTTGACAAAATGATCAGGGAACCATGCCAAACATGTCAAAAAGGTTTTACTTGGTTATTAATGTTGTACTTGCCTGCTTATATTATAATTTGTTTGTTACTTGTCACCAAACTACATAAAAGTTAAAGTTTAAAATATTTCTTAACCTTTTTAAGAGTAATGTACAAACATTATACACGGGAAGATGCCCAATATTTTCATATTTTTAATTCAGACGAAGCCAAGAACATGTAATATAGTTTCAAATTTATATTCAATTATTGACCCTGGTGTGGATACCATTAATAAACACCATACTTTCTTGAAGGATATTTTTAAGCGAGGAGAGAAAAACTTGTCTGTGCTTTTACACCGTATCGTTATCGTACAACTAATTTTTAAGTAAAGTCCTCATAATTACATACTTAGCCCCCATTTCCCAAGATGGCGGAAGATGGCAAAGTTGGAATTAATGGGAATTTTTACAAAACGATCAGAGCAACATGCCAAACACGTCAAGAAAGGTTTACTTAGTTATTAATGTTGTATTTGCCTGATCAAATTATAATTTGTTTTTAACATGTCCTCAAACTACATTAAAGTTAAAATTTAAAATATTTGTCAGCCCTTTTTTAGGAGTATGTGCAAACATTATACACGAAAAGATGCACAATTTTATAGGCTACAACTTTTGTAAAGGGACAAAATTCATATCTTCATTACAATCGAAGTAAACTAGGAAAATTCTCAAATATAACATGAAAATTCTGTAAAATTTTTAGTTTATGTTCCAATATTGTCCCTAGCGGTAAAATACCATCAATAAATACCTCATTTTCTTGTAGTAAATGTTGTCGTGAGTAGAATAAATCTTGTTTGAGGTTTTATTGTTATCGTACAATTGATTTTTAAATAAAAGCTTACACAATGACTTGTCTTAGCCGCCATTTTTCAAGATGGCGGAAATGCCAAGGTGGGAATGAATAAGAATTTTCACAAAATGACCAGGGAACCATGCCAAATAAGTCCCAGGTGGTTTCACTACGTTATTAATGTTGTACTCGCATGCTAAAATATAACTTTTTATGTTGCCTGTCGCTAAAATACATAAAAGTTAAAATTTAAAATATTTTGTAGTGTTTGTTATAGGAGTAATGTGCAAACATTATACATGAAAAGATGCAGAATTTTATTGGCTACAACTTTTGTACGGGGACAAAAATTCATATCTTTAATATAATCGAAGTAAACTAAGAAAATTCTCAAATATAACATGAAAATTCTGTGAAATTTTAGGTTTATGTTCAAATATTGTCCTTGGCTTGTGAAATACCATCAATAAATACCACATTTCCTTTTAGGAAATCTTTTTTTGAATAGAATAAATCTTTTGGGGGGTTTTTACATCGCATGGTTATCGTACAATAAATTTTTAAATAAACGCTTACATAGTAAAATATTTTAGCCGCCATTTTCCAAGATGGCGGAAAATGCCAAAGTGGGAAAAGTTGGGAATTTTCACAAAATGATCAGGGGACCATGCCAAACACGTCCCAAGTGGTTTTGCTTTGTTATTAATTTTGTCCGATTGGACCCCTATATTGTCATAACGGACCCGGACTAATACCGGGTGTACCAGATTACCCGTACACCCCATTTACAGGATTAATTTCACACATTGATAAATTCACTCATAGGTAAACTGGTAGCGCTATCAATAATTGACGCCAATTTAGATGTACCAGAAGTAAGCTATACAGTCTGGAGGTCACCATGTTTATTAGAAACTCCCACTTTTTTAATATGTTCTACACGTAATTTTAAGACAACCTTATAATTCAATCTGTTGCCTTAACCCTAACGGTTAATGGAGGTGAAAGTTAAGTTTTTCCCAGGAAATATATCAAATCCATTATCTCAGAAATTTTTCCAACAAAACTGTCCAAGAATGAAAATGTCTTAGAACCTCATTTTAAATCATACTACATCTTAAATACCGAATATTAATTAAAGTTACATTCCCTACCATTTAAAATAATCCCTGCCATATTGTAAACTTTATGCTTAAGATAAAAACATTTGCGACAAAACTAATAATTATTATGTAAATTATTAAAAAAAAAAGAGTCTACAAAATTTTTACAGTGGTACTTATTAAAATTTGAAGTTGTCTTAAAATTGTATGTAGAATCCAAAATCCATTAACAAGTGTAAATTTGTATTAAAAAAGAAAATGAATTACTCCCTGGATTGTCCACTACTACTGATGTAACGTATTAAATTGGACCCTATTATGATCTTATTTATGGAGTGGGTTCACACAAAAAGAGAAATAATAAATATAAAAAAATGGTAAGGTAAAAGGTATTGAATTTATTTATCAGCGCTATTTATTCACTCAGGTCTTTCAACTCAATTCAATGATTAAAATGTTACAAAATAAAACCGGTGATTAACTTCTCATGTAAAAATAAGTGATCTAGAAAATATACATTACACAGGTACACACTGTAAATTGAAGTTAGCATTAATAGGGAGCTAACCAGGTTGCCAATAACGTCACAATTCGTTTTTGTAAAAATTAAGTCTGAAAATCCATATGGAGTGTATGGGTGGTCTAGGACACATGGTATAGTAACAGATGTATTATACCAGGCAATTTTGATGGAAGAATTAAACGTAACAAATACTTTTCAGTATCAAATTATTGTGAATTTGCATAAAAATTTAAGTATAAAATGCACAAAAATATGGAATAAAAGAGATTTGTATGTAAATATAACTAGTGAAATTAATAAGATATACACTAGGACTTAAAAACTTTAAATGCCCTAGAGATAACGTAATAGTAGACATTTTTCCATTTTAATAATTGAGCAGTGAATGAATGATTTTGAAGATCTCTCTTAAATTATTTTCACACAAGAAATATGCAAATTATACAAGAACAGGCTCTTGTAGCTTGGGATATAAATAAAAGAGAACGGAATAGATCTCAGTTACAGCATTGGCAACACTTAAAGCGATGTCAGGGCTTCTACCTCCCAATACACTCTCTTTTATATTTCGCTTGTACAATAAAATAAATTATAGAATTTAATTTTGAACATAGATAAGAACGAGTGTAAAATAAATTTAGCTCGTGAAAAATTCTTTGTCGTCTAAAAACATTGTTTATTATAAGTCACAAAACAAAAAACTTTAATCTGGGAACAGAAATTTTCAATAGGCTCCACAATCTGTACTCTTCATAATCATACTATATGATTGGTGATATACAGGGTGGAAATTAAGTCTGGAAACTATATCTTTGAAAGTATTTTATTAACAAAAGTGAAATTTTAAAAACTAATTTTTAGTCTCAACGTCTACTGTCCCAAGTACAGCGTTTGTGGCAATTAGCTCAGAAGGCAAAGTCCGTCAAAATTATGTATTATATGATGTAGGCCAATGAAGTTTTTCCAAGACTTTCTTTAGGGGAAGTCCCTAGTGGAAGTCGTCAGGGAAACTGCATCGAATGGTACATCGAATGGTGATGTGGATAGATCAATCCTGAAAGGGACAGACACCACACACTGCGATGACGGAATGAGCAGTTGTTCGGGTTGGTCACAATCAAGTAATGACAGCGCAAGGGGTTATCTACCAGGCAGGCCTATGCTTAGCCCTATGTGTAGGACCAATTCCACATCACGGGACTCAAAAAAAGAACTTGTACCCTGGTCGCCGGTTGGATATGGTGTGGAGGGTGTATGCTTGCACTGAGATGCAATTTCCCCATCTAGAGCGTACACTAAACAAAATATTATTTTTAAATCAAATTATTGTTTAAAGCTTACGTCATACATACAAAGCCTGTTTGGGTAAAAATAAATATTACAAAAAATCTACGTAGTTGTTGGATTATAGTTCAATTGTATATTGAATTGGAATTAAAATCTGCTAAATTAAAATGAAACCGTTTGTAAGCATTAATATCGTATTTACTCATTAATAAGATTATAAAAAATTCGTAAACGAGGATGTTTAATTCCTTTAAAAAGCTCAAAATAATTCAAGCGTTACCCTAAACACGGTCAGTAAATTGTGAATTTAATGCTAGCTTTACAAATGTATCATTTTAATTCAAATATCTCACAGTCCAACAACACACTATTAATATTTTTTAATATATTACTTTTACATAATTTATGACAAGTAGAACAAAGTTTAAGTGAACTAGCACCTATCAAAAGGTCAGGATAATTCTAATGACAAAGACACTGCAAGTTAAGAGTCAGGTAACTCAACGGTTATGTTATGAGAGTGACAAAGACACATGACATAGAGTCATCTTCATCTAATGACATTCGGCTTTGTTGTGTCATCCTAATGTAATGAGCTGGATGATGAAAAGGCCAACCTAATCTTGCTGCATTCCACATGCCAAGATTAACGTGAAAATATCGATGTTAAGATTTAGTTCTAGTTTTAGCGAATTTCCCTATAGGGAATACGCTATTACGATAGTAGCCATGGTAAGACCTAAGCCCGGGACCATGTTACTTTTTCATTTTGAGGTCCCCAGAGGCCAAAAATACCGTTCGTTCATTTTCATATATATGTATATATCTATATATATATATATATATATATATATATATATATATATATATATATATGTGATGTGCTCCAGGAAAAGGGACCTTATGATACATGAGACACATTTTGATTTTTTCACATTTTCTTGTAGAGTTTTTTATGCTGAATCCAATGGTATTTTTGAAAAAATTCTATCTTGATATTTGACAAAGTTATGGAAGTTTGAAATATAAATTTTAAAAGCGTTAGTTTTCGGTAAATCGCGTTTAAAGTTAAACAAAGTTTAACCTAATGAAACATGCATGATTTATTACTATTTTGCTACCTATTTGGTATCAAAATGTTGCAAATTTTCTTGGCAACAAAGGAAATAGGAGAACACATATTATTGAAACACTTTCTTTCATTTTATGGCAAATGAATGACTAAGGGTAATGAAAAAAAATTCAAATATTTTGAAAAAAAGTTTAATAGTTTTCAAATTTACATTTTTTACATAACAATGTTCTGTATTATTAAATTTAAAAAAGTTGTTATGGTGATATTGGTATTCTTATTTAAAAAAGTGTACATAAGGTAAAAAACTTTACTTCTTTTTCTTCTTCGAAGTTCCGGGTTCTTGGACTGCTTTAGAAGAAGGAAAAAAAATTCCCCTCCAAACATAGTGAAATCATAGATTAAGCATACGTATGCTTAATCTATGGTAAAATATGATATTATTACTCAAAAGTCATAATTATTCCCTCCAAGAAAATACAACAGTGTATGAAATGTAAAAGGGACCTTAACTTACATCCATGCTATTCAAATGGAGTAAGTTAAGGTCCCTTTTGTTAACTGTGCAAGGGTCCAGGAAAACCGATATTTAATTGTTTTACAACTAAATAACTAAATTAAAAATAGGTTTTCTATGTGGAGAAACATATTTACTACTAATTTAAATAAAAACCTGAAAATCGATATTTTTGACCTTATTTCACAAAATGAGCTGTACTGAAAATTTTGGTCGTGTATCATAAGGTCCCTTTTCCTGGAGCACATCACATATATATATATATATATATATATATATATATATATATATATATGTGTGTGTGTGTGTGTGTGTGTCCGTGGTACTGATAACTTTTGACAGCGACCTCCGATTTTGATGAAATTTGGTATGAAGGTGTAAGACCGGATCTATTTTCATGAGTTCGCGAACCAGCATGATCGGGTTATGGGAACAGGGTTTTATGGGGTTTCAAAGGGGTAAAAAATGGGTTTTTGGCATTTTTGGACCTTAATTTTTAAAATTCAACAATTTTAACTAAAACCATTTAAAAGAGCTTAAAAAAACAAACATTTTAGTATTTTGAATTTTTAACTTGGCTTAACAGGTTACGGAGAAAAGCTAAAAATAGGTTTCCAATGTTAATCTTATGGGAAATCAAGAAAACCCTGTATCTCGCTTATTTATTGGAATAACTTGATAAAATTTGGTACGTACATTCACTAGGTAGGGTTTAACTGATATTTGCTAACAACATCCATATTGCGACAAACCTACATACTCACCCCCATGGGGTTTATGGGGAAAATTTAAAAGTGTCGAATATTGATACAATGATATTTACCTTATCTATTACATTTTCTAACAAAACTAACATTTTATAACAACATCCAATGGCAGCAAACCTACATACTCATTCCTATGGGGACGTCCATAAATTACGTCATCTGAAAATAAGGGGGGAGGGTCCAGATTGAAAATGACGGTAGGGTGATGTGCAAGGAAGGGGGGTCGGCTTTGATATCACGTCATTTTAAATTATGATGCTTTATATCAAATTTTGACAGTAAAACAATGATGTATTTATAACACAACTCAACTATTGTAAAATAATTATCCATAAAATACATTACTCTATTTTTAGGAGTTGTTTTATAGTTTATTTTTCCATTGAGAAAGTCTGTTTGGCTTTATTTCTGAATGTAAATTCAGATTTGATTGGTCAATTTCTTTTAGTTTATCTGGTAGCGTTTAAAAAGCATTATTTTTACTTATAACGGAGGTTTGTTAAAAATGACGTCATTTTTCCGTGAGGGGGGGGTCAGACAAATTCTGATGGTAGGATGATTTTAGGGAGGGGGGGTCCAAAAATGACCAAAAAGCGATGACGTAATTTATGGACGGCCCCTATGGTGTTTAATGGGGAAAATACAAAATCTCAAGATCCTTTGGAAATTCGCTGAGTACGCTGGTCTGCTGCGACGGGGGTATTTTTTTCTTTGCTTGTAATAGAACATACACAATTAAACTACTTTTAAGAGCCTTTGCATACATTATTAATAGTATAATGGGTAATCTGCTATATATATTTAAGTCATTTTTCGTTTTAAAACAACAGAATATTGCAACCTATTCGTTTGAACGTGAGGTTTTAATCCATTCGTTTATTGTTTCGAATATTTATCTTATAAATACTATTATTGTTCACAATTACAAGTTAGAGTTCAATAATTCTAGTTTAAAAGTAAAAAGATAAGTGTTATTTTTAATTTATTATTTAATATATCTGTCAGTATATTCTTTTGGGATGGTTTTTACATTACAATCTTTTATTAAAAATCAATTGCACCACTAATTTTCATATATGTTTGTCTTAGTAGTGAGATTAGGATTTTAAAAATTTACATGTTTGACGTATCTGTTTTTATTTCCTCTTATAAAGAAAAGTTATATCCTAATTCAACATTGCAATATAACTTAAGTATTATCCAATAGCTTACAATAAATATTTATTAAACAAAATTGACAAACTACGAAATGCATTTGCTTAAGCCAGATTTACTATAGTTTTATATTATTATTTCTAATGTTCCCTAGTGGTTGATGCAT
Source organism: Neoaliturus tenellus (assembly GCA_030545055.2). Classification (NCBI taxonomy): domain Eukaryota; kingdom Metazoa; phylum Arthropoda; class Insecta; order Hemiptera; family Cicadellidae; genus Neoaliturus; species Neoaliturus tenellus. The sequence goes on from CM061531.1 coordinate 233,664,638, forward strand.
CATGCTGAGCCAGACACATGTACGGCGGAAATATAGATGAGGCTAAAAATATGAATGACTGAATAATACATAAGGTCCGGTACTGTGGACTACAGCCATATGAGCATCCAATTTCCAAATGTTATTCTTTTTAAAACTAGTTTACATAAATTATGTAGATTTTAATAAATCAAAATGGTCGATGATGAAAAACGTGTAGCTTAAAGTACTGAACCGAGAGGCAAGTAAGAATATCTAACGAACTAATCTGAAAAAAATATTGAGCGATTCAGTATAGTTGCGAAAACATTTTATATGTATATGTTAAGATTTAAACATTTATTAATGAGTACTTTTATAAATAACCCAAAAAGCCTCATTCACCATTATATTTATTATGATTTTAAGATACCTCAATACCCTGGTATTAATACAATTATTTACTACGCGCTTGTCAAATCATACCTTTTTCATTTTATTATGCCTTACTTTGAAAATAAACCATAATAGCACATTCTATAACCAAGTGACAAAGAACAATAAATTACTATAATAGAATTAGACGGCCTTTTCACAAAAAAAAAAAATATGATTTACTTTCCCATTGCTCAATTTGTTATTTAAATCTGGTCGCACCAAACACGTGTCCAACCATATTGTGCTGATTTGCTGTTGATGAATTTTCAATTCAAGCAGTGCTTTCCAGGCAACATCTAAACGATATTACTTAATTCAAAGTAATTTCTTAGATAAGCTCTTCTATGCTTTTGATCCTTTTTTCATTCATTTCATCTTAATAGTATTAAAAGAAAACTTTCCGATGCAACTTAAACCATTAACGGAATTAATGGTTTAAGTTTAACAGTTTTAATTTAGTACGTCTGGAAATTAAATTTACAGCCAAAAGGTTTACAGGTAAGACAGAAAATCTAATATTATAAACTAAAACGACTTGTCACCATTATGAGTTTATAAAGAAAGGTAAAAGGTAGAGGTAACTAAATCGAAACAGCAGAGAACTGTGGTTGATATCGAATTAATTGTAAATAGTTCAACGGACCATTATTTTAAACCAGCTTGATGTAGAGATAAAACTCGAAAAAATGCCAATAAGAAATTTTGCATCATTGCAAATATTTAAGAAACTGTCAAGGAAAGAGTGAATTATACTGGTAGTACAAAAAAGAAGTAAACAAATTTGTACATCCATTCTTTAAAATGTTTACTTTAAGTCCATTTAATAGTTTATTTATCATCTAAATATTATTGTTAGAAACGAAAAATACACTTTTTGAATAGGAGAAAATGGACTTCTGGTAAAACCAAATACTTTGAAAAAGTGACAAAGTATATAGGTGTTTTGTATTAGTGAAATCTCTTTAGTTACAGATTTTAGTTCTTGCTTTAAGATCTTCTCAACTTGGCATTGAGCTCCATTGAGTCATTATAAGTATTTTTGTTGCGATTTCGATAAAAATAGTCCCCATTATAAATATTAAAGATTGCTCGAATTATTTAATATTATTATTACACTGAACTATATAATATTACTCAATGCAGAACTAATTAAGTGATATTTTTAGATGAGTGTGACAAAGTTATTAATCAAATTTAATAATTTAGAAGATAAGACCAATAAATAATAGCAAAAGGCATTAACATCATGCAATCGCATATTCAAGAGTGGGGGTTATGAAATTTGCGTTTTATAGTTAAGAGCTACACCATTATATGCGTATAACATATGTTAAATTAAACTAAGGTATAAAGAAAAATAACTTAACTTTCACGAATAGACTTTCCCTCTCTTAATAGGAACAAATTTACTTAAATGCTGTACTGATCAGCAAATGTATAATTTAAGACAATAAATATAGAAAAATATGATTTTTTGCAACAATTCTAAATACCTAAATTTTGTACTAAAAGGCCGTTACAAACTTACATATTTATTGCTTAACATAAAAAATACGATTCAAAGAAAAATTTGAGAAACTATTAAAAATAAACAGTAGATATATTTTAAACAACCATAATGCCATTGTATAGTACCACATTCTATTTGTATTGATTGCAGTTGGTTAAAGATAAATGAAGTTTGACATGAACTAATTGCTTTGTGGTTTGGGTTACTCCTATTTGTTTCCTTTCTGGTTTTAGAGCATAACTAATAGCTTGAATAATTAACGCAAGACCTATTTAAAATAACATATAAACTAAGAGAATAACTTGATAAGTCATAAATGTTTCGCATGGGTAGTTTTTTAACACACAAAATGGCTTTTCATTTTTATACTCTTAATATTATCTACAGTGTCATTTAAGATCTACGTCTTTAATAATTTACGTTTTTACGAGGGAAATATTATCTATATATTTAAAACACAAAGTTAAAAAACCTTTGGACACTTCGTCTGTGACTTCTACTGGACCGATTTACATGCGGGTTGTACCAAAATAAACGTTTTCGGTTCTATATTAGCAGGTTTTATTTGTATTTCAAAAATATTTACGTTAAATCGGTCAAAAATGAAAAATAAACTTTTCTTATGGAGATTTAACATGGGGAAAAAATCCAACATTTTCAATCCTTTGGACAGTTCGTTTGAGACTTCTACTGGATCGATTTACATGGGGGTTGTACCAAAATAAACGTTTTCGGTTCTATATTAGCAGGTTTTATTCGTATTTCAAAAATATTTACGTTAAATCGGTCAAAAATTTAAAATAAACTTTTCTTATGGAGATTTAACATGGAGAAAAAAGCCAACATTTCCAATCCTTTGGACAGTTCGTCTGAGACTTCCACTGGACCAATTTACACGCAGTTTGTACCAAATAAAACGTAAACCTTTGTATATTAGCAGATTTTATTTACTTTAACGTTATCTTACTTCCTTAAATTAAAAATATCGACATTTTCAAACCTTTACAATTTATTTATTTTACACGCTTTCAATCAGCTGATTGTAAACACACGAGGTATTTAGTCTAAATGCAGTGGATGAGCAAAAGCTCATGAAGGATTTGGTTTATTATGGCCAGTACCTTAAAACACTTACAATTATTATGATGTATTGTCATTTATGAAAAGAAAGTTGCTTTAAATCATATAATTACCGTAACGTTATTTTACTCCCTTAAATTAAAAACGTCGACATTTTCAAACCTTAACAATTTATTTATTTTACACGATTTCAATCAGCTGATTGTAAACAACGAGATATTTTGTCTACATACAGAATGGATGAACAAAAGTTCATGGAGGATTTGGTTTATTATAATCAGTACCTAAAAACGTTTACAATTATTATTATGTATTATCCTTCAAATGGAAAGGAATCTGCTTAATTATGTAAAATAGCTGATTGCTTTAAAATTAAGACTAATTGTAAAGGTTTAGTTTAGATAAATTGCTCACGTTTGTATTAAAAGAGAAACAGATGTATCGGAAATTCTTTGTGCCAATCAATTTGTCGTTTGCAACGTTGTAATGCTTTACATTTACTTCGCTTAGCGACAGTATTTGTGGCGCAGTCGGTAACGTGACTTACTCCAAATTAGACGACCCGGGTTCCAGACCGATCTTCTCTTATACACTTTTTGTAATGTGTCCAATAACGGCTTCACTAATAAATGTTTTACTGATGGTACCGATATTTATTTTAAGCAAAATAGATACATTAAAATATTTATAGGCCTGTTCAAACTCTCAAAAAACTTATTTATTAAACTAACAAGTTTACAAAATAATAGTTTAGGCTTGCTTATTTTTTGATGTTTTTAACTAATATAACGCTTTAATTAGGCTACTAAGGTTTAGGCCTAAGTAAACATTCGATTTTTTATGTTTATAAAATACTAAAGAGTGTCTGTGTTACATAGTAAGGGTGCAGCATTATTGTTTTTAAGGAATATGCCTATAGGCCTACTTTGACAGACACTCCAACTAAAATTATGTAATTTTCTGTGAAATAAATTTGTATCCTTTAAATTTGGATAGTTATTGGAACTTGCACACTAAAGAAAAATATTGCGATATGAAAGTGGTTATAAATGGTTCCTCTACGTTCTATCCTACCCTAACAGCAATATTTGTTAAAGCCAACCATCATAAGTTACAACACTGTAGGCCTTTCCTAATTCTTGAAAAAACTATTAAGAACAATTTATCCAATAAGCCTACAAGTGGATATTGGTCTACTTATTTCTGATGTTGTTGAACCTAATAGAACGGTTTCCTTAGGCTAATTAGGTTTGCGCCTACCTAAACAATCAAATTGACATGTTTATAAAATACTAAAGAGTAGGGCCTATAAGTACAAGGATGCAACATTATTGGTTTTACGGAATAGGCCTACTTTTTTGATGCTCCAACTAAAATCGTAGTATTTTCTATAAAATATATTATTGTTCTTGGTATGGCAGTTCAAAGAAGTACATTTTATAGACTACCTTACATGTTTGCACTATTATAGCGTTTCATTTACCACTAATGGAGGAGCTATATCCGTCGAGTATCGACGGGCAACAACTAGTCACATTTAAGATCAAGATAAACGTAGACATTATTTAATGAAAGTAATTGCTAACCGACTTGCAACCGTAAGTAAACTCAACATTTATTCAAAGAAGAAGTTTAGAAATTCATAAGTTGTCTTTAAGTATTTAACATATTTACACATTATGATGTTTTATTTTTTGTTATAAGAACTATCAACAGCTAATTATAATACAAGTTATGATAAAAATGTTGGTTGTAAAATAAAAATTAAATCAATAAATTCTTTACCAGTGTTGATATAACTTCCTAACGCCTACTTTTATTGATATGAAATTTCAATAAAAATTATTCTTTATTGTTTGTATAATTGCGGACAGATTTGTTCTGGAAATTCAGTTGGATTGTGAAACGGTTGACGAAAAAGGCATGTTTATTTGCGTATTAAAAAAATAATAATAAAAATTCCTTTCACATCATAATTATTACTTGTTAATAATATAAGTAAAAGAAAATTCTACTGAATAAAAAAATGCTTTGTAATTCCTAGTATGTTTGTTATAACAAATAAAAAATAGTCTAATAATAAGAAGATAGTGACAATTATTGGCAGTATTGTCTGTAGCAGACATCTCAAGGACTCTTAACCATGACCATTGTTGTCTGATAATTATGTCTGTCCTGCCATTACAACGTAGAATGGTGGTCAACTGGCAATTGCTTTGGAGACTAAGTAAAGGGTAGGAAGTAAGCAAGCTACTTAGTTTTGAGTAACTCTGCAAAATACTTAAATATTGTTAATTTTATATCAGAATTTTTGATTTATTTATTATTTTTTTTGCATGTACAGTAAGTATTGTTTTCATATTTATAAATGAATAGTGAATTGTAAAAAAGGTAATACTTTTATTGATGTTGTTTTATTTACTTGTGACAAAATATGTAGTTAATAAAATAGTTTTGTTTGTAGGGCTACTAATATTAATATTTTAATAACCATTTTAAAACAAAGTACCCTTTTTCATTATATTCTTTTATTTTATCGACAACTAGTTTCGGTCTTAGACCATTTTCAAGTCGATTTAACAAATACCATTTAACCTTAAAAACTAAAGATAACAAATTTTTATCTTATCATCTGGTAACATTCATAAAATCTGTTTTCTTGATTTTCTTCTTATTATTTAAGTCATATTATATAAAGTATTAATGTTTTAATTGTTTTGTTTCATTTGATATAGTTTCTTTAAAATTGCGTTTTCATAATTAATATTCATGGTATTAAGTAGTTTTTCCAGCCATTTTTTACTATTCATGTAAGTCCAAAAGTCTTCTTTGACATTGAGTTTATCTTTATTATTTTCATATTCGAGCACTTTCAGATTAGCATTGATGCTTGTGTAGCCGTAATTAGATTTCAGGAGGTGTTCTGCGTAGTTAGATTTCATCGACGTTAGGTTATTAGAATTGTATGCTTGTATATGTTCTTTAAATCGTATGTTAAAGCTTCTCTTTGTTTGACCTTTATATACTTTATCACATTTGTTACACTGGATTTGGTATACACCAGCTTTTTCATAATTGTCAGCGTCTTTGGTTATCTTTTCATTCTTTGGTAGATTATTTTGTATTATTTTGAATGAATTGTTTTTGGTTTTATAGCTTACTTTTGTTGTTGAATTCTTGAACGTTTACCTTATTGATTTATTTAGAGTTGTATTATGTGGCATGCATATGTAATCTTTTTCTTCGTCTTGGTTTGTTCTTGACTCGTTTTTGTTTTCAATTTTACTTTGTTTGTTTTTTTATAATTTTATCTATCATTTTTGTTTTGTATCCATTTTTCCTTGCAATATATTTAATTATTTCCTTTTCTCTATTGTAATTTGTCTTACTCATTGGGACGTTCAAAAGTCTATAAATCAGGGAGTGAAAACTAGCCATTTTTTGAGACCATGGGTGGTTTGAATCCGATGGTATTACTATGTCAGTGGTTGTTGGTTTTCGGAATATTTGAAATGAATGTTTACCTTTTTCGTTGGATATAGTTAAATCTAGAAAGTTTATTTCGTTTGTCTGGATGTCAGATGTGAATTTGGTTTTTTTGGACAGTGAATTGAGGTACAATAGAAGTTCATTTGATTCTTTTATGGTTCCTTCAAAAAGGCAAATCACGTCATTAACATATCTGAACCAGTATGTTATTTTGTTACGTATAGGGTTATCTTCATTGATAACTTTTCTTACTTCTAGATCATGGAGAAATATTTCGGCTAATAACCCTGACAGAGGGGATCCCATTGGGAGTCCATCTTTTTGAAAATAGAAGGAGGAATTATATTTAAAGTAGTTTTGAGTTAATGCTGTTCTTGTCAAATTAATTAGATCTTCGATTTCATTTTTCTTTAAAGATTTACTTTCAGTTAGGTCAGACTTCAGTATATTTAAAGTTTCATGTATCGGGATATTTGTATACATGTTTTTTATATCAAATGATATAAATAGCGAGTTTTGTGGTATTTCGATTTCTTTGATTTTATGAATAAGGTCATAAGTGTTTGTGACATCCCAGTTTGTAAATCTGTTTTCCCAGGTAATGCTGTCCTTTATTTAAACTTGTAAGTATTTACAAAGTTTATAAGTAGGTGAAGTTTGAAAATTTACAACAGGTCTAATGGGGATACCTTGTTTGTGTGTTTTTGGTTGGCCTCTCAGCAATGGCGCTTTAGGTTTTTCCATTTTTAGTTCAGCTTTTTCTCTTCTTGATAATGTTTTGCACTTTACGATTACAGCATTCGTTGATTTGATATAACTGTCAGTTGGGTCTGAGGTCAGTATTTCAAAGTTGTCATCGTTTAGAAAATCTTCTACTTTAGAATCATATTCATTTTCATCCATAATTACAATCGCATTACCTTTGTCTGCTTTGGCAATCATCGAGTTATTTTCTTTTAGTTTCCTTGATATGGAACGTACTAACTTCATTTCTTCTTTAGCTTTTTTCTTCAAGTTGGCTTTAGTTTCAATGATTTGTTTTTTTTTTTCTATTTCATGAATTAAGTTATACCTAATAGGGTACTAGATGTTTGGGTTTTTCTTCCTTATAGCGACTTCAATATCCATAAGATCTTCTTCAATTATTCTCTTTGAGTCACCAAGGTTGATGTTGTATTTAATCGTAAACATTCATTTCAAATATTCCGAAAACCAACAACCACTGACATAGTAATACCATCGGATTCAAACCACCCATGGTCTCAAAAAATGGCTAGTTTTCACTCCCTGATTTATAGACTTTTGAACGTCCCAATGAGTAAGACAAATTACAATAGAGAAAAGGAAATAATTAAATATATTGCAAGGAAAAATGGATACAAAACAAAAATGATAGATAAAATGATAAAAAACAAACAAAGTAAAATTGAAAACAAAAACGAGTCAAGAACAAACCAAGACGAAGAAAAAGATTACATATGCATGCCACATAATACAACTCTTAATAAATCAATAAGGTAAACGTTCAAGAATTCAACAACAAAAGTAAGCTATAAAACAAAAAACAATTCATTCAAAATGATACAAAATAATCTACCGAAGAATGAAAAGATAACCAAAGACGCTGACAATTATGAAAAAGCTGGTGTATACCAAATCCAGTGTAACAACTGTGATAAAGTATATAAAGGTCAAACAAAGAGAAGCTTTAACATACGATTTAAAGAACATATACAAGCATACAATTCTAATAACCTAACGTCGATGAAATCTAACTACGCAGAACACCTCCTGAAATCTAATTACGGCTACACAAGCATCAATGCTAATCTGAAAGTGCTCGAATATGAAAATAATAAAGATAAACTCAATGTCAAAGAAGACTTTTGGACTTACATGAATAGTAAAAAATGGCCGGAAAAACTACTTAATACCATGAATATTAATTATGAAAACGCAATTTTAAAGAAACTATATCAAATGAAACAAAACAATTAAAACATTAATACTTTATATAATATGACTTAAATAATAAGAAGAAAATCAAGAAAACAGATGTTATGAATGTTATCAGATGATAAGATAAAAATTTGTTATCTTTAGTTTTTAAGGTTATTGTATTTGTTAAATCAACTTGAAAATGGTCTAAGACCGAAACTAGTTGTCGATAAAATAAAAGAATATAATGAAAAAGGGTACTTTGTTTTAAAATGTTTATTAAAATAGTAGTTAATAAAATATTTTCATAACACTATTTCATAAAAGTACACTTCTCAATAAGTAAAATCCGTCATAAAACATTGTAAGTAAAATTCTTAAAAACTACAAATACAAAGTGGTTTGGTTATATGCTCTCCTTTACTGACATGCTCTCCTTTTCTGGGCATGTCAGTATAGCATGTCAGAGGGCTATTGCCCGTCTACGAATGCTTTACAGGTATCGACACTTGTTCCCCGCACCTTCCAGGCTTCGCCTTGTGCAGGCTCTGGTACTCTCTGTGTTTGAGTATTGGCTCTCTGTATATGGCAATTTTTTGTCATCCGGATACATGGACATATTACAGAGATTTCAGAACATGTTTGTAAGGTATGTCTCCGGACTGAGAAAATTTGATCACATATCATGTGAGCGGGAGTCCCTTGGCTTATTGCCTATGGCCGACTTATGTTTCCTCCGCACATCTTGTCTCATCCAGAAAGTCCTGGAAGAGGGGAGACCTGAATACTTCAGAGAAAGGCTGAAAACCCGCTCTTAGGTACGTTTCCGCTACACTAGGCAGGACACTATACTGGAGATCCCTCGTGTGCGCTGTGAAGGGGATAGGAGAGGGTTTTATTATTTTGCCCCAAAAACTTTAAATATGCTGTTGTCCAGGTTAGGGAGTGGCCTGATTACAAATAAATTTAAGAGGGCACTTCTTGACTTGTACAAAGAGGGCACTTTTTATAAAAATTAACTTTGTTTTCACCTGAAACTGTACTTTATTATAAGTTACATTACATTATAAGTTACATTTATTATAAGTTTGTATTTATGGCACATTATGTTTAGCTATTAATTTTTATCTATGTACAAATATGACTCGAGTTGTTTTGAAAACAATGTTACATGAAAAACGCTCTAAATAAAAGACAAATTTTATTTATTTCTTTATTTATTTTTATATAGCAATGAAATCACATTGCAAAAAAAATACCTTTAATACCTTTAATACCTTAATTGAAATGGCGACCTAACTCAATAGGTAGTTTAAAGCCAAGTATGAATGAGAGATGAGTGTAGGATGAATAATCGTACACTAAATTATATTCTTATATAAAATTATAATTGCCTCTTATTTGATTGTTGAATATAAATACACAAAGTTAAATAAATATAAAAAACTTGTTTTATATTGTGAATCTAATTTGATTCTATTTCAAATACATTTAGACACATGAAAGATTCCTGTATATGTAAAGATTCCTATGTATTAGATGAAGCTTTAGTGTATTAAACTAGGTAAGAATTAATAATTGTAACTCCGTGAATTAAAAAATAAAAGTTATTTTTTGTATTAAATAACTTCGGTCCTAAGTGTTTATTGTGACGAGTATTTAATGTACAAGTCATATGTAGTTTTAATATATTTTTATTTAATTCCAATGTTTGTTGTCAGTTTGGTTTACATTAGAAGACTTTAATAATGCAGTGACTGAAAAACTGTTCTGTATTTGTTGTTTTATCAAATATAAATGTATTTCATACATAGTAGAATTTTTTTACGACGTGAAAAAATTACTTATTATGTTACAATGTCTCCAGCATAACCAATCAGGTGATATGCATTATTTTAATTCATAGTAGTTTAAACAACTCCATCTTTCAATTACTTGCAGTTGATTTTCATATTTATTACCAACTCATTTTCAAACCAATGCAGTTTTAATTCGTCATTCAATTGAAGCATTCTGAAATTTTACCACTTTACCACAAAAGGTCGAGTGTATAGGGTGTTATTGCGTCTTTTGTTTTCTGCAACATGATTTTCATGCAAAGTATAATCGCCTGCTACTTTGGACATGGTCGTCCTTTGAAAGTCGGGTTTGTGGCATTGTTCTCTATCAGAAGAGACCTTTAATTTTATGTACACCGTAGCATTTGTATACGTTTAAAATTTTCTTTTGACTCCTTAAAGGCTGTTTCCCATTGAATGTTTACGGCAAAGTACTTTGAGAAGTACATTTTAAGGCTCCAAATCTATTTGCATGGTCTTAATTTTGTTGCATAGATAATTTTAAAAATATGCCGTTTCCAGACATTTTTCCACACTGTTTTTTTTCAGACACAATATAGTTAATGCTTTTTATTTGGAATAATATATTTTTCTAAAACAAATAATAACTCCGTATTATACTTATTAATAATACAGAATCATGTATTGTGCTTTTAGGGACTAAAGTACAATTTTTTCTCCCTGAAGGGTAACTGTTGTCGCCCGAAGGCGAAGCCGAGGGCAACAATTTCCCTGAGGGAGAAAAGTACTTTAGTCCCTTGATGCACACAACATTTTTCCACCACCTACACGAATAACATTTAGGCCTATTAGGCTTACCATATATATTTTAACTTTACCTTCATATGATCCCTTGCTCCGTCAAGCAGGATCAGTCACATCAACATAAAAAAACATACAAGGTAGGCTATATAATGTTTAAAGAACACGAAAAACAAAATAGAATTTAAGCCTAGTCAAAAGTTTTACACTTATTTTTTGGACTTCTTAGGTTAATAGCCTACAAAAGCGAAATTTAAACAAACACGTACACTGCCAAGACAGAATTGTCAGCAGTGAGCAGCAGCTACAGCTACTATTAGTAAACAATGAATAACGAAACAAATACAAGTAACAGCTGACTGTGGCTCATGTTCTTTTTAATCTCTCTTTTAATGTTATTCTTATGTAACTAACTTTAGCCCCGTGGTACAAAAAAAGTTGAGTTTTCCCTAGGTAGAAAAATTTAGTATTCAAGTCACATGGGATAAAAACTATTACTTTAGTACTCTATTCCAAGGAGTAAAATACGGCTTTAGATAGTAGGTGGAGGAAAAATTAATTTACTCGCTTCGTCAGATTTCATGCTTGGTATATGATCAAACTAATCAATGTATGGTGTGTTAAGAAAATTCGTAATGATGGAAACAATTTTTACAAAAAAAGTTGTTGGTAGCCTGAAGAGAGTCTTGTTAGTTAGCTGAATCTAGTCGAATGTTAAGTATTTCCTTCCAACTCATCGTTGCATTAACTTTCTTCTCTCTGACAAACTGTTAAAGTATTATGACTAAGTCATTCAACTACGACATTTTTATGTATGTTATTGTGTTGTAAATAGTGTTTATTTATTGTGACTGTGAATCATAGAAAAGTTATTTATGTACTACCTTAGTGACCAAAAAGAAGTAGTAAGTAAATAAAAATTAGACAATATAAAATGACTAAACCTAAAATGTAGTTCACATTTGATATAAATACACAAATTTAGAATGGCAGTCTATATAAAGAAAAAATAAATTTAAAGAAAAAAATATATAGTTATATTCTGTTGAGGTTCTATTTCCTAAACGTTGGAAACATAAAACTCTGTAAATCGTTAACCCGTCGCTAAATATGTGATTTTATACACCAGTGAACGTGAATTTAAAGTGTAGAATATTTCTCCAGTTACATGTAGCTGCTGAATCGTTGATCTCTGAAAATCAAACTAAATTGGTCTTTTTTTGTTTGTGTTTTTGTTAATATTTTAATAAAAAATATAATAACTTAACTTGTTTAATTAAAAGGTTTTGGAGTTTGATTGCTTGATTTTAAGGAATTGAAAGTTTAAATTTTACTTTAAAAGACATACTTTCAAAATAAAAAAATATCAATTACTACAGTTAAAATTTAATCTTTTTGGTAAAATTGTTTGTTTTCGACATTTTATTTTAAACAAAATATGTTCTAACGACTTTACATTTTATTAAAACTTTAATTAAAACTACACAAGAATCAACACGTTCTTAATTCATCATAAATTGATAAGATACAATTTGAATTTTATTTTGGACTTTATTGACCTTTAAAAAATTATTCTAATTATTATTTTGGAATTAAAAGTGTATTTAATTTTCTAGAAATATCCCAGTTATTCAATCAAAATACCATCACGTTCAGTCATGGTTCAGTCATACATCACAGCGTTACGTTTATTGGAGGTGATTAATTAGAAAATAATAATAATAATAACAATAATATCACGAAATAAGCCAAGTCTAAATTAATTAAAAAAAAACAACAAGTAAATATCAGTCATAAATGTTGCACGGCATGTCATTAAAGAGAACAAATGATAGGTCATGTACTACGACAACAACAGCGGAGGGGCCTTTGATGTCAGCAACAGACTTGTACTATAATAACATCCGGTCTGATCGCTGAACGCCATTTCACAATCAGTTTTCATTTTATTTCAATATCCTCATGCTATTTAAAGACAACTGTTGATTTAAGGAATAGAGTTGATCTATATTATAGAGTCTCTGAACGGACCCTTCTATTTCCAAGGCAGAAGTTAATTTTAGTAATATCTCAATTAAAAATTTTTAAAATGATATTTCTCTTACGGAAGTTAAGTCAAAACAAAAAAGAATCATGAAAATGTCTGCAAAGTATGACAATATGCACTAAATTTCAAATGTGGTTATTATAAAGCATAGCTTATCTATCAGTGTAAGGGTTGCTGCTGGTTGACTTGTCAGCAGTTTTTTCCTGTGAGTTTTCGGGTAACTATCTTCTTAATTCATTGAGGGTTTCGTCTGTTATATTCCTTTTTCTCTCAAAGTAATAAACAGATTTTTAGATTGAGAAGTCATTTTAAAGCTTATGATCTATCGCGTGTGCGCATGGTGATTAAAAAGGTAATTTCGTTTCCGGATTGGCCCTCCTACCCTTTGATTTATTTCTAGAGGGCCCTTTGTTACAAGCTTTTTAATCTGAACTATAATTTAACAGCTAATTAACTTCAGATGAATTTTAAGGTAGTATTGTAAACAAAAATAAATTGTCTGTCACTGCATAATCAGCATAAATATTGTTAGAAAAGTCATATATTTCCTTTGAATTGTTCTGTAGGTGAGTTTCTTACAAACAGAAAGAAATTTATTACAAAATGCACAATGGGCTATCTAGTTATCATTTATATTAATAAAGTACAAGTGGAAAACAACCGGTTAAAATATCCAAAATCTACAATATAAGAAATCAATTAAATTGGGTGTTTGTTGTAGAATAATCGAAATGCCAGTAAAGGCATAATAATCGCTGCAGTTTCAAGTTGCAATTCAATTTCGCTGGATGTAGCGTCTTTGACATCGATTCGAGTAATGTTGGGTCTAATTTCCGGAGTTCATATGGTCGTGGCTAGGGGACCTGAAAAGTTAAATAGTAAAAATATTTAAAGTCTTTGTACTGGGGGAAAGCATTTTAATAGTGAGATTCCAAAACCCCAAAATTACTGTGTCTCTCTATTTTGTATGCACCTTAGAAAAGGTCGTGAAAACAATCCACAGAACATATAATATTTATACAAACTAATCACCCTGTTTAATAGTTTTTGCTTCCAAGTGTAATTTTATGAAAAAGAAAAAACAGCATGTATACTGTAAAATTTTTATTAAATGTAGTTATTAATAATTATTATTACAATTATGTAGTTTTATTGTCATATTAATAGCGAATAGGCCTAGTATTTGTTCAGTAATAATTTCATTCAATTTTCATGTGAATGTTTCAAGTTGGTCTGAACCACTTGCAAAAGTTGGAGTCTCAGAGCCCTGAGCACATTGAACTTCGACAAACTTGTATAAAACCATATTTTCAATATTTATTAATTTTTATTTCTCTTTGGTCTTACTTTGCCCGTCCACATTGACTATTTATCTGTGCGTGGATCGTATAAGCCACTGCAGTACCTACCATTCAAAGTACTGATAGTTAATGGCAGTACATCGCTGCCATTGTGCCGAAGTCTAGCGCCCTAACCATCTCAATTAATAGTCTAAAATATAATAGAAGAGAATAAATGACAATATAACACTCTTTTTCATTAAAGTTTAATGTTTTTGCGTCAAATCCAATACATCTGTTAGTTAATTATCATTTTCAATTCATTAATGTCTTTTTGTAAGTCACTTCTTCCTTGTACTCTTACCAGGGTCGGAACCACTTTTTCATCACACTACATCGATATCACCTGTTTTAGACCCTCGCTTCTATCTACGAAACACCTGTTTTGCCGGCCTAGGGAGGTAATGGAAACGTTAGTAAAGAGTTATCTTTACTAGGGTATCTTTACTAGGGTTTCTTCTTATTGATACTAGGGTATCAATCTTTAGGGAGGTATGGAAACGTTATCTTCTAGAGTATAAGAAGATAGGTGACAACAACAACAAATAACAAATCAGTGACGTAGTTGGTAGTTAAGCTGATAGCAACTGTTAAATATACATGACGTTGATGGGAAAATAGTGCTTTTCCCTTGGAATCAGCTGTAGTTGTTACCTACCGTTAGAGTATTCTAGTTTCGGTGGCCTTAGCTGATGTGAAGTGTATGCCTAGCAACCAGAAACACAAGCAGTACATCTCTTAGGTTAGTTGAGGTTATGTTTTGTTTGTTATGAACGAAAAAGTAATTTTTTCACTTGTTTAGAATTGATTGAATTGTGTAGTGTGATGAAAAATATCGTTCGTAACTCGGGCCGAAAGGAGTTTTGCCAACCCTCGATCGTTTCATACGATCTCGGGGCCGGAAAAACACGACTTTCGGCCCTTGTAACGAAATATACTATTTCATCATACTGCACGTAGAACAGCCGTTTTCTAGCCTGTATTTAGTCTAGAAAATTTTGCAGTAGTGTAAAATTGTAGGGTCTGGGACGTGACGTCAGAACGATGACGTCAGCAGTGATAACGTCATCAATGACGTCACTAATGACGCCACCAATGACGTCATAATGACGACACATGATGTCACATCCATGACGTCATGATGATGACGTCACTGACGTTAATTAGGTCAAGGTCACGCAAGAATACAACAAAATTTTTTTTGCACTTTTGCGATTCCTCAAATTTTGCCGAGAAATTGAAATTTCTCGAGGAATCACAAAAGTGCAAAAAAATATTTTTTTTATTCCCTAGCGATCAGACTCTTGACCTAATATATCCGTCAGGGGTCATTGACCCGTCCCAGCAGCCCCACTTGAAAAAAAATAATTTTTTTTATTTGACTTACCCACCGAGAGACTGAGAGCCGAAGAATAATTTCTTTAAACACCCGACAGTGCGACAAACGACACGCGATCCGAACAGCACCGCGTCAGAAGACGTACTGACTTGTACACAGACGGTATCCCAGGTACCCGGCTCAGTGGTGGGGATAAGGAGGTGGTGGGGGTAAAGTTTTCAGAAGGAAGAAAAATTTAATTTTTTACAAACAACTCGTCCCAGCCGGTCCTTTACCGGACCTCCGTAACTCGGATTGGAAATATTTCCTGATAAATATTTATTTTTTATTCTTTCTCAGGTGATCTTGGAACTTGGTCGGGAATTGGAGTCACCAACGTAGCCTTACTGGTAAAAGTTAGCTCGTCTAAAAGTTTCTGAAACATTTTATCATCCATAGTGATATTTGTGTCCCTTGAGTAAAATTTTGGATTATTTTTGAAGCAACGTTTCATTTTTGTTAAAGTGGAAGTCTTGGACACCTTAACAGAATTATTTTGCTTGGCCAGCAAAAATTTTACTCTTAATAATTTTTCTCGCAAAGTTTCAGCCATAGATGTGTCTCACAGTAAGGTTTGGATATAACTGAAACACTTAGTTAAGTGTTGGACCTTAGCTGGAAGTAGTGGGGGAACAGGGTTATAGTGGGGGAATGAGTAGTGGAGGGGGTAATGCGGACTGTTGTTGCCAAGTGTAGAAACAGTTTGCTGGGAACTGTCCAAGGAGTAACACGTACTGTGCAGAAAAATTAACCGAGAGACTTGTGTATAATTTAACTCCAAGAAATATTTAATGTAAGACTAAAAGAGGTAGAGCCAAATGAAAAATAATTTTGTAGGAGACGGGCATGGATCAGTTTTGTAGTAAAGTTCAAAATCCACTTGTGTGGAATAAAATTAAATTGTGAGCGAAAAATATTTAGCCACACCTGCAAAATACAAGTGTAGGAAAATATTAGGAGACCTGTATAGCTAAATAAAAATTAATTTTGTATGAAACAGTCTTCCAACATTTCAGTTTCTAAGTCTTAACAAGTAAGGAATAAAATATTAAATAAGGAGTGGAAAATAATTTGTTAAGTAAACGTAAGTGTAGCAGTGTAACAAAAATTAATTTAGTGCAAAACTGGCTAGGTTCTGTTTTGCTAAGTTTAATAAGAAGGAAAAATAAAAATTTACTCACAGAAAAGTCCCGCGGCGGCGAGGTGTGGTGTGTTTGTTGGCTTGCAATAAACTGACTTACCTTCTGTTGAGCTACATTTGGCCAGTTGGCCAAGAAACCAGTCTGTTATATAAGCATTATGTAACCGTCTCTGCCGGCTGTGCTGAATCCGGCAAGCTAAAATATTATTCTATAGTACACCGGACTTGGACTGAAAATATTCTAAGTCCCAAGACCCCTCCCCCCCCTTGGCTCCGGACGAGAAGTGAGCCCCCCCCCCGGGGGAGGAGGTGGTGGCATAGCCCGAGGCGTTGCCATACCTTGACACGTGTTGTATAATGAGATCCGGTTAGTAATGTATTCAGGTGTGGCTCTTGGAGATTGTCCAATGCCGCAAACAAGTACGTGTCGAGGTCTGGCTGTTTACGTAACCAGATCCGGTTCCCCCACTCCTGACCGGCTCAGCTTCGGTTCTCTGAGGCTTTGCTTCCTCGCAGTTGGTTTCAAACACTTCAGCTGAGTGGTTGAAGCTCTGCCCTACAGGATTCGCAATGTAATGTTGGCGCCGCATTATATTGGGAATTCTTTTAGTCTAAGGCATGGCATGTGTAGTTTAAAGAAATATTTTATTTTGCGCTTGCTGCTTCTGCTAGGTCTTGGTGTTGGATTTATTTAGTCTAAGTGTTGTGTGTTGAAAAATATTTCTTTGTACTAATCTTCACAGGTTGTCCCCAAGTAGAAATTTTTCTAAATTCGCATCTTGGAGGTACTCCTCCGTAAATTGGCAGCTTAAGTGTTAGGCTTTTGAGACTTAACAGTCTCTGTAAAATAAAATTTTTTCGAGGTTCAGAACCTCAAGAATTATTTGTTACCAACAATAGCATGGCGCCTAACGAGCCCGGGGGTAGGCCCCTGGGGATCCACCCTTAGGCCTCTTTCGGTCAGGGGCGCTTCTGGACCTCATCACTCTAGATGGGTGGTTGGCATCCTTTAGCACGAGGCGTCGGATCCTGACACTGACCGGTGTGTTAGGCAAAAGTCAGTACCTACGGGTTAAGACGGGATCCTTGGTCATGGTTAGCATGGCCTCTTCCAAATTATTGTAGCATGTTTCCCTTAAGGAAACTCAAAATTAAATAAATAATTTTTTATTAAATCACCTCCCCCTAAATGTTGAGATCCCCCCGATGCCTCTGACCGCCGGCGGTCTTAGGCATTGGGGGGATTTCTTTTTTAACTTTTGGATGACCTTGACCCATATTTGTGTGTGAATAAAATAATATTTTGTTCCACACTATATGTAGGTCAGCCATGACTTAGGCGGATTTTTGCCTGAGTTCTGAGGTCTCCTCAGGACTTAGAGCGAGATGCGACTAAGTGTTGGCTGTCCACACTGTGGCGGAACAAAATATTATTTGATGTTGACACATGAGTAAGGGTGGCAGGTATCCAAGAGTTAAAGTCCTAGGGGTAGGTGACCCACACCCCCCCCCGAGCCCCGGACGGCAAGTGAGCCCCCCCCGAATTTTTTTTTGGATTTTGACCTTGACCAAAATTTTTTTGCTCTAGACGAAAACTGCCCCCCCCGAAATTTTTTTTTGGATTTTGACCTTGACCAAAAATTTTTTGCTCCGGACGAAAACTGCGACCCCCCCCCCCAGGTGGAGCTGCCAAGCCAGTAGTGTGAAATTGTTACTTATACAAGTTAAAAATAGTAGTGGCATACTGTTCCCCCACCAGTCTACCACTGAGGTACCTCTGAAGCAAGTTTGACTCATCTCATTCTCCTTCGAGCCGCCAATGGGTTGACATGGATGTTCAATTGTTTAAGATGTAGCATAAGTATAAAGGTAATATTTTGCACAGTGGTGTCATGTATGTATTTTAGTAATGGTTAAATTAGAAAAAAATTTGTTTCAGTTTGTTCGTTTCTGACAAATTTTAAACTGTGAAATTTTTAAGGATGAAAAAAAAATATTTGTAATTATTTAAAATATAGGTAGCACCGTTTTAGTGCTACCTGAAATATAAATTTTAAAGATCTGAATTTTGAAATTTTTTATGCTGGTATTAATTCTGTATTGTGTTTGAGCTAAATTGAATATGCATGTAACACTTTGGTATTTTTTTTTTTTTTTTTTTTTTTTTTGGAAACAGTCTTAATTCTTTACATTATCTGATGAAACAAATATATTTAAAAGTATTAAATTTGTTTCAGTTTGTTGGTCTCTGACAAGTTTTAAACTGTGAGATTTTAAGGATGGAAAATATTTGTAATTATTTAAAATATAGGTAGCACTGTTTTAGTGCTACCTTAAATATACATAAATATTTTAGGGTACCTTGGGCGTGGTCAGCTGGTGGGGGATATAAGGCGGCTGGGTTGCACGCACTTCTCATTTTAGCTCCAGCTCTCGTGCCGACTGGTTCTAAAAATGTCTTGTCGTATACCTTATGATCCTTCGTACTATAATCTGCTTTGTATTAATAGTATTACAGACAATGAGCAGAAATTGTATAAAAAAATTTAGTTGTTTACTTGATAGAACGCACAAACTACCGCCAAATACTTTCACCTACAAGCTACCCCTGATAGACAAGGATGATGTAAGCAAACTAACAACAATCCAAGTGAAATTTCTGGAAGAAAAAATTCTTGTTTGTGTAAGAGAAGTGTTTAATGATGAATATTCAAAAAGATTGGCTTTTGACTTTATTAAGGAACATGCAGGACATGAAAAAGAACAGTATCCAGGATTATATTATTTATATCTTTTTGTAAATGGAGCAAGTGTAACGGTAGAAATAAGTATCAAACTAATTTAATTCTCCCAACCAAGTGTTAAACTAGGACTTGAACTTTAACTTGATTGAGGTTATGCAGAACAGAGCGGGAAAAAATTATTCATTCACCCTCTTGAAATAAAGATCAGAACACCCCTCACGTTGGAGCTATATTGGACAGAATGTCGTTGTGTAAAAGACTTTTATTTTGTAGTAGAAGATTATATTTTGTGATGAAGTTTCACCTTTGTAAATAACTTTTTGTAAATAATTTTTTTTTTTGCATTTTACAAAAATCCAAAAAAATTATAAAACTGTAAAAAAGAAGAAAAAGAATATGAGCGGGGGATAGAGCAGCAGATGCTCTATCCTCCTTTCAAAATAATAATTTCCGATGGCCTTGACCCACTTTTGAGAATTGATTGTGGTGGGAGAGAGCATTAGTGGTGGGGGAAACGTCATATATACAGGTAGTCAAGCCTCAGTGTCATTTGGTAAGAAAGAGGGAACGCTGGATCGGAGGTGATGGTAAGATTGACTCAATAGCAAATACTTTAACACTGTAATATGTTAACAGGTTGTCAATAATTAGGAAATATTTTTATTTTTATACTCGCTAGTTTGTTTAAGCTTAAAATTTTAAATATATTTTGTTTTGGTCAAATGCTTTTGCCAGACTTCCTACACGCTAAGACTCATATAAAGTACAGGATTTAAGCTGATCTCTCGGGGAAATACTATGTAGCCACCTCACACTGGTTATCCGAGTCGCATAGTATTGGTGATTTATACAACATAAAATATTTTCAATATGTTATATATCACCAATTCTTATTCAAGTCAGATGACCAATGTTAGGTAGCACATCAGTATTTCCCCGCGAGATCAGTCTTAATTCTGTACATTTTTTTAGTTTTGGCGTGTGGTAAGTGTGCCAAAAGCATTTGCTCAAACAAATATATTTAAAAGTTTTAATTTTGAACAAGTTGGGCAGTAAATAATAAAAAATATTTAACTTTTGAACCAGTTGACATATTATTGAAAGTATTTGTTAGAAAGTCAATCTTACTACCATCTCTTATCCAGTGTTCCCTCTTTTTTACCACATTTAAGGTGGCCTTGACCTATATATTTGTCCTAAATAGTAAATTCTAAATAAATATATTACATTTTGTTCTGCGCATGTGCAGATTTGTTCTGCGCATGCGCAGAACGGGTTTTCCCAAGATCACCCCCCACCACCTGCTATAAAAGGAGGTCGGCCAAGAGCGTCTCTCATTCTTTGGTGAACTTTTGTAGAGGTAACATCTAAAGACGCTAGTGGTAAAAAGTGTTAAAATGCTTCTTTGCCATATTTGTGGGGAATTTTTCCCAGATGAAGATATTTTAGCTATACATCAAGAATTACATATGGAAGACCCGGCAAGTTTAACGGCTAATGAAATGGACTGCGATTGGATTGACGAATTTTTGGATGAATTTAATCAACGGCTCGACAACTGGGAGAGTTATTTGCAACAAATGCAGCAGGGACGACCCAGCGTGATCCAATTTGGAGGTGCTGGACCGTCAGGACTTAGAAGAGGAATTGTTGCGGAACCAGAAGATGAAGAAACGGACACTGATACAGATTTAGACACGGACATGGATTTGAATATAGAAACAGAACATGAAGGAACCAGACACTTACGCACAACTGCTTTTCCCGGACGCACGGTAATACATAACAAAATAAATAATGTGCAACTAGATTTAGAAAATTTTGTAACCGAGGCAAAATCATTGATTTGTGAAACTTTAACTAAAGAATTGGCAAGATTAAATGTTATTAAATTTGGTTTAGTGTTGGACGCAAAATTTAGTAAATCTGATGGTGAAACCACACTTCGAGGTTTCATAACAAAAAACCGTACTTTGATGTTTGGCTCGGATATAAATCAAATTGTAAATGAATGTATAGAAGAATTTATGGTAAAACTGCAGGAACATGAGGGGAGAGGGTCAGGTTGGATGTTAACATCGGTAGAAGGTTTAGACTTAAGGATACACAAACATGGTTTTGGTATGAGAGGAAGCAGCTACATCCCTCTACCAAAAGCCATTGAGAAAACTAAAGCATGTATAAATGTACAGAACCAAGATCAAGAATGTTTTAAATATGCTATGCTTTGTAAATATATTTTGCCAGAGCAGCGCTTTTCTAGAGTAAGTAGACACTATGTAAATATAAATAATAGATATAACTTCCAAGGACTGTCTTACCCTGTAAGTGTTAAAGACATTTGTAAATTTGAAAAGAAGAATCCTGGTGTTAGTGTAAATATTTTTGGTTTGGATGATGCAAATAATGTGTACCCCTTAAGGGTAACTAAAACTGAACTTAGGAACCATACTGATTTGTTATTAATAACTAAAGGTGAAATATCCCATTATGTATATATAAAGAATTTTAACAGACTTGTAAAACATCAACTGACTAAAAATGAATTAAGGATGACCATTTGTAAGCGATGTTTTTGTTTTGTGTCAAAAGATGTAAGGAGAGGAGGTGCGGAATGGCTACAAGAACACCAAAGACTCTGTAATGAAAATTTTAAATGTAAAATTAGTTTGCCTGCACCTACTCGCTCTATTGTAAAATTTGAAAAGATTAGCCATCAATATAGGGTACCATTTGTAATTTATGCAGACTTTGAGTCCACACTGGTACCCCAAGAAAATCCAGAAGGGGAATTACCAGTAGGACTAAATATCAGCTGCATAAACCTAACAGTTTTTGTTTGCTTGTTAAATCCACACTGTCAGAAGAACATTTGAAAAATTTTGGTTTAAGTTCAACCCCAATTTTGTACAGAGGTGAGGATGCTGCTAAACATTTTGTAGATAACTTGTATTATATAGCTGGTAAGGTTGAAGAAGTGTACAGTAATATTATTCCAATGTTACCTCTTGATGAAGAGGAGGAAATTCAATATATCAATGCCACTAATTGTTACTTGTGTAAAAAAGAATTTACTCTTGACAACCATAAAGTCCATGATCACGATCACCTTACTGGTTATTACAGAGGGGCTGCTTGCAATGCTTGTAATATTAATTATAAACTTCCGAAATTCATTCCAGTTAAATTAATTAAAGTTATTACTTACGTAATTGCCTTAAGGTATCAAAATAATCCTCAAATCAATGGATTGCCGGACATGTTTCGAGGGCACTACCCCTCATCCTCAGCGGCAAATCAATCATAAAAAAGCCCACATTTTGTTGGTTGTCAAATATTTAAAACTTAAAGTCACATAAAACACAAACGGACATATTTTAAGTGACATATTTTATGTGACTTTAAGTTTTAAATATTTGACAACCACCAAAATGTGGGCTTTTTTATGATTGATTTGCCGCTGAGGATGAGGGGTAGTGCCCTCGAAACATGTCCGGCAATCCATTGATTTGAGGATTAAGTAATAACTTTAATTAATTTGATAAAAAGGTATCAAGGCTGTTAGAATAATCATTCCAGTTGTTTTGCATAACCTTAGTGGTTATGATTCACATTTTATTATTCCGGAATTGGGCAGGGATGATGGGAAAATTGATGTTTTGGCCAACAGCACAGAAAATTACTTTAGTTTTTCCAAGACTGTTGGCAAGATCAAGCTTCGATTCGTGGATTCTTTTCGATTCATGTCATCTAGCCTTGCCAACCTAACTAAAAATTTAAGACGACAGGATTTAAAAGAAACAAGAAAAATTGTGCCAGAAGATAAAATGGACTTGGTGCTAAGGAAAGGAGTGTTTCCTTATGATTATATTACAGGAATGGAAAAATTTGAAGAAACAAAACTACCACCTATCGAAGCCTTTAAAAGTAAATTAACTGAAACCGAAATTTCAATTGAAGATTATAATCATGCTCAGAAAGTCTGGAATGAATTAGGAATGAATACCTTGGGTGATTATTCTGACTTTTATGTAAAAGTAGATGTAACATTATTGTGTGACATAATGGAACAATTTAGGAACACCTGTTTCACCGCTTACGGACTGGACCCCCTTCATTCGTTTACATCTCCCGGCTTAGCATGGCAGGCCATGTTAAAATCCACCGAGTGCAAGTTGGAGCTGTTAACCGACATCGATATGGTTTTGATGATTGAATCAGGTGTACGCGGTGGATTAACTCAGGCCGTTACAAGACATGTCAAAGCTAATAATAAATTTCTACCAAACTATGATGAAACTAAAGATTCGATTTTTCTTGGCTATTTTGATGCGAATAATTTGTACGGTTGGGCCAAACCCCTTCCGTATGGCGACTTTGAATGGGTAGACCCTGATTCAATTGGAAATATTATGGATATTCCCAAAGAAGGTGACACCGGATATATATTTGACTGTGATTTCCAGTACCCGGAAACACTCCACGATCGTCATTATGACATGCCGCTGTTGGCAAAAACTGAAGTATCACCAACAGGAAAATGGCCCAAACTAATGATGACATTAAACAACAAAAATCGTTATGTTGCACACTATTGGGTTGTTCAACAAGCATTGGAATTAGGATTGATTATTACCAAAATTCATAGAGTTTTAAAATTTTCACAATCTTGTTATTTAAAACCATACATTGATTCAAACACTGCAAGGAGAGCAGCAGCAACATCAGCTTTTGAAAAAGATTTTTACAAGCTCATGAACAATGCAATATTTGGAAAAACTTTGGAAAACAAAAGAAAACACAAAATTGTAAAATTAGTAACAAACCCCAGACAGATGCAGAAACTTGTACAGAAACCGAATTTTGGAACAAGTATGATAATCAATGAAAACTTGGTAGCAGTCAGCATGAAGAAAACCAAGATAGTAATGGATCGACCGTTGTACATAGGAATGTGTATATTGGATATAAGTAAAACGCACATGTATGACTTTCATTACAACAAAATGGTTTAACATTATGGAAGAGAAAATATTGGAGTAGCCTACATGGACACGGACGCACTAATTTATTGGATTAAGACAAAAGAAATGTATGAAGATCTTCGGACGTTCATACACAAAAATGATTTTGATTTCTCCGACTACCCAAGAAATCACCCGAACTTTAATGAAAATAATAAGAAAGTTTTAGGCAAATTCAAAGATGAATGCAATGGAGAAATGCATGGAAGAAATCGTTGCACTAATGTCCAAATTATATTCTTTTTAAGTATATAAAGGACATCAAGAAGAAACATCTACCACCAAAAAAGCAAAAGGTGTGAAGACAAGTTATTTAAAGAAAAATGTAAACTTTGAACACTACAAGAACTGTTTATTTGAAGACAACACCTTGACAGCAAAATTTAACACAATTAGAAGTGAAAGACATCAATTGTACAGTGTGACAGAAGTTAAAAAAGCACTCTCGAACAAGGATGACAAAAGACACATTATGGATGACAAAATCAACACTCTTCCTTTCGGCCACTACTCCCTTAACCCCATCAACAACTAACCTATTCTTCGTCCTCTTCGTCCTTTTTTTGACCTAAATTCCTTTTTCGGCCACTACTCTCTTAACCCTATCAACAATTAACCTATTCTTCGTCCCTCTTCGTGCTTCTTCGACCTAAATTCCTTTTCCTTCCGTAAAAAAATGGGGAACACGGCAAGTCCAACGCCTTGTTCCCCATTTTTTTACATTAATTTGAATGACCTTGACACATTTAAAATCAGTTTTTAATTAGAAACAAATTTTTATTTCCACTTTATTGGTAATATAACAACCTAAATATAATTAATAAATTGTTTATAAAATTATTTTCTTAACCCTCTTAAAATAAGGGAGGGGGGGTATCATATAAATGAACTATATTTTTTAAATATCATTCATTTATATAATACCTTAACCTGGGGGTAATGTAATAAAAAACCATTACTCGGACATTTCCCTAACCATGTCCTTGAGGGTTAAGGAAATATATTTAAATAGTATTTCTTACCAATTTAGAATACCTTAACAGACTTAAATAGGGTTTAATACATACATAAAGTTCATTTCTATTTCAACCGTAATAACGGAAGGATTAAAAATGGATTTAAAACAAAAAATTGTTAATGAACTTCATAAACCTGCTAGAAGAAAATTTCCCCGTAGAAATACCGTTATAAAAGGAATGAACGACTTATATCAAGCGGGCTTAATAGAAATGATTCCTTATAGTAAACAAAATAAAGGATTTAAATATATATTGACTATTATCAATTGTTTTACAAAAATGGCAGATGCTTTACCGCTAAAAGATAAAACTGGCAAGATTGTAACAAAAGCCATGGAAACTGCGATACATAGAGACAAAATACCATAAAACATTTATAAACCGATGATGGTAAAGAATATTTCAATAAAGAATTTTCAAATTTAATGAAAAAACACGACATAAACCATTATTCGACTAATTCAGAGGTAAAAGCATCAATCATAAAAAGATTCAATCGAACTTTAAAAGGTGCGATGTACAAGATGTTTTCAAACAGAGGATCGCACGTATGGATTGATATGTTACCAAAACTAATAAAAGATTACAATAACAAGTTCCATAGAACAATTGGTATGAAACCGAGCCAAGTGACTAGAAAAAATGAAAAACTCGTATTAAAACGTATAAAAATGCATACTAAACCAAAAGTTGAAAAACTAAAGCCTAAAGTGTTTAATGTTGGTGATAAAGTGCGAATAAGCAAATACAAAGGTGTATTCAGTAAAAGATATCTGCCAAATTGGACAAATGAGGTTTTTACCGTATTTAAGGTGCAACCTACAGTACCAGAAACTTACATTTTAAAAGATAATAAAGGGCAATTGCTTGAAGGAGGGTTTTATGGACATGAAATGTTAAAATCCACAGTAGGTGATGTATATCTCGTTGAAAAGGTGTTGCAACGGAAAAAGATAAAGTTAAAGTGCGATGGTTAGGAATTAATAATAGTGAAGATTCTTGGATACCTAAAAAGGATCTCATATAATGATGGAGCATCATTTTAGGTTGAACCTTTACAAAGCATGGAGATAATACCGCAAAAGGATAGTTTTACTATTAATAATATTGATGAACTCACGGTGGACAATTCGGAATTAAACAGCGGCAAACATGGTGTTTTGTTACCAAACACGGTGCGTTGTCTTGTAACCGGTCCATCCAATTGTGGTAAAACAAATGTAGTATTCAATTTGATTACAAACCCAAAAGGATTGCGTTTCAATAACTTGTATGTCTTTTCCAAATCATTACAACAACCCAAATACCAATTATTAGAAAAAATATTTAATAATGTTCCAGAAGTGAAATATTACAAGTTTGATGCAAGTGAAAGTGTAATGCAACCGCATGAAGCTAAACCATTTTCAGTTTTTATATTTGATGACGTATCTTGTGAAAACCAAAACACTATCAGGAGCTATTTCGCTATGGGGCGACATAACAATATAGATAGCATTTACATAGGTCAGACTTATAGTAAAATACCAAAACAACTGATAAGAGGCAACGCAAATGTGTTAATTGTATTCAAACAGGATGAAACTAACTAAAAACACATATATTACGATCATGTCAATGCGGATATGTCATATGAACGGTTTAAAGACATATGTGGTAAGGCTTGGGCTGAAAATTATGGATTTTTGACAATTATGAAAGAACAACCACTAAATAACGGCCGATACAGGATAGGTTTCGATAAATTTATATTAATTCACTAACCATTTATATCACGCAATCATTCTTGTACAGCACGTCTTGCTACAAACATGGTTGACCAAGAAAAGTTAGTAAAGGAAATTAAATCACTTAGTGATTCTATTCGGGCTAAAAACAGAGCGTTAAAGTTAGGTATCAGCGAAAGGGAGAAATTTCTCGAATCTACTTTTAAACCTATTACAGAGCCTTTGAAACAATGGAACAAAAAATTGACTAAACCTTCTTTTCAAGGTGATATTATTGCTCCGATAACACAATATGAAAGGGAAAGTGTAATATCAGAAGATATTAGCGATGAGGACCCGGAAGCCTCCATATTTAGTGATACAACGGCAGAAAGAGAAGATGTATATGCTGGTAGTGAAGAAGAAGTGGTATCTATAGTGAGTGAAGAAGAAAAAACAGAAGGAGAACCATCAAACATAAGCTTATTGGGTGAAAATATTCATACGAAAGGACCTTTAGGAAGGAAATACTTGTTAAAACTGTTAATTGGAACTGATTCTACTAAAAAATACCACAGTTATGGAGCAAGAATGTCCAAAGAAGGTGTAATGATTGGTAATAGCAAATTAGATGTCGATGAACATGATAATATTCGCGTAGGTGATCAAATATATAAGGTAACAAGGGGACTATTTGAATTATTATCTCAAAATAAACCTTTAAAAGCATTGGTAAAAAATGATGATTTGGAAGTGTATAGCAAAATTTTGGAACAAACTAATGCATATAGAAGAAATTATTTACCTGAAGCACCCATATATAGAAATAAATCTGTAAAATATAAAGATTTTGTTTCCAAATTAATACCGATTATAAGAAGAAAACCTGTAAAAAGAAGATTAGTAGCATCCACTTTAGATTTAAGTTCCCCAGAACCGAGAAAAAGAAGCAAATCAGTCACCCGTAAAGGATTGATGAAGAAACTATACAATACAAACGTAATTTATTACAATAATATCAATAAATTGGTGGATAGAATGAAACTAATACATGAAGCCAAAGAAGCGGGTCATACTGGATTTGAAAACGAATGGGTGGCATTAGTGGATGAACTTAGAAACCGCGGGGTAATCTCATAAAAATGCGTTACTCCCTAAAATGCTATTCAGATGCACCATGAGTGTCGACAAGTTCGGACGATATTCCTCGGATGGATTATATTACGCGAATAACTTAAAAAGAGGTGCTGGTTTACCACAAACACCTGAAGGAGATTATGATATTAGTAATAAAAGGTTAAAAAACATAAAAGATCCCACGGACGAAAACGATGCAGTAAATTTAAAAATAGTAAAGGAAAAGATATCACCAACATTAAGACTACACAATAACACATATGATGCAGAAAATCATAGAATTATCAACGTTGGTAAACCAAATGAAAACGGTGATGCAATAAACAAAGGTTATTTGTCATCTGAATTAAAAAATACGTTAAACTTCAATGGAAAAACGTATAGTGCTAACAATAAACGTATATCCAACGTAGATGACCCTAAAGATGCAAAAGACAGCGTGAATAGACGCTATTTACATTCCTTGATACCTGAAAAGACAAAAGATGGATTTTCTTTTTATAAATTTGTTATTAATGATATAGGTTATCCGAAAACTGAAAACGATGCTGTAAATCTAAAATATATTAAAGATCATTGTATCATACGTGATGTAGGGGTTATAGATTGTTTTGGTAATTGTTTAGCAAATGTTAAAGATGGTTCGGCGCCATCAGATGGTGCAACAGTGGGTCAAATGATGGAAACCTTAAAACAAGAAACAACCTCTTTTGTAAAACAAGATCAAGTAGTATCGAAGCAAGGGGATGAATTTGTTCAAGGTAATGAAAAATTTAATTTATTAACATACAAAAATAATGCTTTGGATTGCATGGATAAAAAGTTATCAAATATGGGATGGGGTTATGAGGATCATGATGCAGCTGCTTTATCACAAACCGTACATCTAGATCCAAATCATTCTTTTAGATTTTTTACATGTATTAATAAAGTATTAAAAAACGTGCATAATGGAAAAGATCCAAATGATGCTGCAACTGTAGGACAAACCATTACAACATCATTAAAAAATAGTAAAGTGTACGATTGTAATAATAAACGTATAACAAACCTTAAAGACCCTGAACATGTAGATGATGCCGTCACTGTTAATTTTCTTGTAAAAGTTTTAGGTAATGCGATATTTGATTTACACAATCATTTCACACCGGAAGTTCTTCGAGGAGGACCAGGTCATAAAATTTGGGATGAAGCCGCGAGAGGTGGTTGGATTAAACGGGAAATTTTAAAAAAATACTTTATTCACCCTAATACACAACAGTTTAGATCATCAAATTGGGGTGATATTGATATTTAATAAAAGAACACAATAAATGACTTCATTTATGTGCAACGTGTCATAGAGGTAACACTTAGGTTACGCTTTTCCAATATAAAAGACAATCATGGCATTTCATTACACCAGTCCATATCGAGACACTATACGGAAAGGAGGCGGTATCACGTCCACAGCGGTTTCTCTGTTAAGTAAAGCTTTAAATCGTATTCCAGTAGGATCCGTCGTAAATAGAGCAATAGACGCTTTACCATACGAATTTCACATACCGGGAGGTTATCAGTATTGCGGACCAGGAACTAAATTGAAAAAAACGACTGGAAAGAGGCGATCCAGGCATAAATAAGTTAGATCAGGCTTGTAAAGAACACGATATAGCATATTCAACATTTAGCGATACAAAAAATAGATCAATAGCTGATAAAAAGCTCGCGGATAGAGCTTGGCAACGAGTAAAGTCTAGTGACGCTAGTATTGCAGAGAAAGCAGCAGCTTTAGCGGTAACAGCAGGTATGAAGGCCAAAACAGCGGTAGGAGGTGGAAAAAGGAGGAGAATAGTGAAAAGGAGATCGGCAAAGACGAAACATGGAGGGAATATTAGAAGAAAACGACGTTCCACCAGAAAGGGTAGCAAAAAACCAACAGTATGGTCAATGGTAAAAAACGGGGCAGGTCTATACCTAAGACCGTATCGTGCATATTAAATAAAAGAAATCAATTAGTAATACCACATAAGGCGTTAACAAATATCGAATTATTTAAATACATTTCATGTTTAAAAATACCTTTTTTTCGCGGTGTCTTTATGAAAGATGCTTTACCAGTTAAAATGTGGAAAAACGAAACCGGTATTGTAAATTTAGACAATTCTGAAGGTCCTGGCACTCATTGGGTTTGTTATAAGAAATTAGGTGAAAATATATATTACTTTGATAGTTTTGGCAATTTACCACCACCTAAAGAACTTGAGCATTACTTTAAATCTGCTAAAAACATATATTACAACTATAAAAGAGAACAACCTGATAACACTTTAATATGCGGCCATTTATGTTTGGAATTCCTAGCTAAAAGTATCAGTCACAATTGAGATGTCTTCCTATACGGTATCATTAACAGGAAAATCGTCCACTTTACGAAGTATCCTTTTCCCAGCTTTACGCTTGCAAAAAGGAAGATTTTGGGAGGCGGCACTGTTAGATTTTACAACTTACAACTCTATTCCCAATGTTACGGAAGATAAAAATAACTTATTGCATTATTATAAAGGAAAAGATGCCAGTGGGAAGTTTACAGGCTTAGAAGTTTGCAGTTTACCCACAGGTTCTTATGAAATTGATCATATTAATGAATTTTTGCAAAATAAAATGGGAAAAGACAATATAACATTAAAAGGTAATAAAAATACTATGAAAGCTGAAATTAACTCCAAATATTATATAGATTTTAATCAAGAACACTCAATCGGTGAATTGTTAGGATTTCCCAAAGATAGCCCAATTTTAGAACCAAATCAAACACATTCCGGCAAACAAACTGTAACTATACTAAAAGTTAATAGTATGGATATAACTTGTAACATTATACAGGGAGCTTACAGAGATGGAGCAAATACTCATATAATACATACTTTTTACCCAAGTGTACCTCCAGGATTTAAAATTGTTGAAAAGCCACAAAACCTAGTATATCTGCCGTTGAACACCACTTTCATTTCAGACATCGTGTTGAACGTATTGGATCAAGACGGTAACTTGATAGATTTCCGAGAAGAGCCAATTACAGTTAGATTACATTTAAAATCGACACTTTAATACAAAAATCATGGGTTTATCATTTAAAAGTGGACAGCCTACGGGAAACCGCATTAGTAGCTCTTCAGCTGTGGAGGAGTTAACACGCGAGAACATTCGTTTCTTAGAAAAGACTGGTTTAAAATTAACCGATTATAGATATACTGGATATAGCGCAGGGTCCGACATTCGACGAAACACTATGGGAAAAAGAATATCACACCCACAACCCTTACACTTCATCAAAATTGAACAATAACGATGAAATTCGTATTCCTATACAACATCAAGACATTTACACACTACCATGTGAAAGTTACTTGTATATCGAAGGAAAAGTAACAAAAAAGGACAATAGTGTAGGTACAACAGTTCCATTTATAAATAACCCTATGGCTTTCCTGTTTGATGAAATTAGATATGAAATATCAGGTGTAACAGTTGATTCCACTAAAAAAGTAGGTATTGCAACAACTTTAAAGGGGGTAACATCTATATCACCTAATGAAACCAATTTACTTCAACCAGCCGGATGGGTTTTACCTGAACATGACACAATCACTCCGAATACAAAAGGATATTTTGATTTTCATATTCCATTACGTTTGTTGCTTGGATTTGCTGAAGATTATAGAAAAATAATATTAAATGTTAAACAAGAATTAGTTTTGTTGAGATCTTCTAACGATAAAGACATTATTAAAGCTCCAGATGGTACAACGGATGCAAACCTAGAATGGAAATTAATATTAGACAAAATTGTATGGAGAGTTCCACGTGTTAAATTAGCTGACGAACATAGAATGCTACTATTAAGGAAGTTAAAGGCTGATCGTGATATTGTAATTCCTTTTAGAAGTTGGGAATTCCATGAACATCCAAGCTTGCCAACTACGGATCGTCACACTTGGACTGTTAAAACATCTAATTACGTAGAACGAGCCAGGTATATTATATTTGGTTTACAAACAGATAGGAGAGACAGCATCACAAAACATGCAGGCAAATTTGATCATTGCAACTTAAAAAATATTAAAGTTTATTTGAATTCACAATTTTTCCCCTACGACAATTTGAATGTGTCATTTAATAATAAAAAGTACAGTATATTATACGATATGTATGCGAGATTCCAAAATTCATATTACGGTAAAACAAATACACATTTACTATCACCAGAAGAATACTTAGATGGTTACACAATAGTTGTAATTGATTGTTCTAAACAAAATGAATCAGTAAAATCATCAAGTGTTGACATAAAGATTGAAATGGAGTTTAATGAAGCTATACCTGCAAATACAACTGCATACTGTTTAATTCTACATGATAAAATTGTAACATACACACCTCTAACTGGAATTGTTAAAAATGTATTGTAAAAAAACCGGTTTTGTTACATTCCGCGAGTATAAAAGCGGAGCGTGCAGTCCGCTCCTGATCAGTTTGTTGCCTGACGTCGTATGGGTAGCATCATCTTCAATATGGCTTCTACAAGTGGTACAACGGAATGCGATATAGAAAAAGAAATTTCAGAATTTTTGGACATGAATGAACAGCAACACGTCACAAATCAAGAAGAAGAAGAAAAAGGTAAAAATAAAAAATATTTGTCCAAGAGGAAAAGAAATGTGGAAGAAAATATTTCACCAAATATTTTGATGGAAGTATTTTTAAGAATTTTTTATCCAATCTCTTCAAGTTTGGATAAAAGTGTTTTATTGGAGTTATGAAATCAACCGACTATTCACCTACAGTAGTTTTAACTCACGGAACAAAAATGATTTTGTTTACAGCCAATGCTTGGGAATCTTTTATGAAACACCTCCATTTGTTGGAATGTTACTTTAATAGCAACATGTTTGGCAGGAAAACAAAAGTAGGACTATTGGATTCAGACTTGGAAATTGATATTATTAAACACCGAGGTGAACATCAAATGAGATTCAGAGATACAACCAAACATGATATAAAAATTCAACTAAACAGAGAAGAATTTTTTATTTTAACATGTGCAACGGAACCAATAACAAGATATTTAAGACAGCTAGTATTCTCCAGTTCAATTATTAAAGATTATTTAACAGACACTTTGGACAAACAACCGGACGCACCAATTTTGTATGGACCTGTGGACACTTCAATATTCAACAGAATTCCTCATGAAGTTCAAATGTGGAGACAATTGGAACAATATGTGCAAGAAAAAAATAATTTTGTAAAATCGGATGAAGAAACACATTTCAGTGATGAAAAGGATCAAAGTGATGAGAATGACTACAACAAAAATGACCAGATGGAAAGTTAAATTAAATTTTAAATTTTTTCACAACACTTTACACTTGAATTGGCAAATTTTTAATAAAAAATTCAAAATTTTGTGGGTGTAGGCCTACTGGGGATGGTGCCCACGTTAAATATACACCAACGCGCCTTCAACTGTACGGCCTGGCATAAATAAATGCCTACCGTGGTGTGGAAAACAGTTGACCTTCCGACACCGTGATGGATAGACGGGTGACCTTTCAAATGGACATGGAAGAAGAAATCAAGTCCAAACCGGGTATTATTGAATTTCAAGCTTTTCGTGGTAACGATGATCGGTTTATAATTAAAGAACTCGTATTTTACGATATAGATAAAAATATTCCTTACACATTTTTATTTAAACTACCATGCTCTTTTTCTTCACTAACCACCAAAGCCGCAACAACAAACCGATGGACTTGGAAATATTTTCATCACATCAATTGGTATGACGGTTTTACCAGTTATTCAGACTTGTATCATATTATGCATCAATTTTCAAACAGATTTACTAATATTTACACAAAAGGACTTGAAAAGAAAAGATGGATAGAACAATTTACATCTACTCCAGTTAAAGATGTGCAAATAGATAAAAATTTTAAATTTATTGCTGAAAACATTTGTATTTGCACACAAAGTGTGGAACATGAAAGGGACAGGCACTGTGCGTTAAAAAACGCTTTAAAATTAGCTACTTACCTGCAAGATGGAGAAATCGGCGATGGTGGTGGGGGTAACGGCGATTATAAAAGCGAGGAGCAGACCGAGACCTGGCACGAGTATTACTCGAGATTCCGAGACGACAACATCTCAGAGCAAGAAGACAGCGAGGACCTCTAGAACAACCATGGCATCCAACCAGTTTCTGCAGACTTTGGTGGAACAATTCAACGCCCACTCCAAGTCTACAATTTTGCCGGTAAAAAAATGTTCAGAGCTAAAGGATGAAAAACATTATATTATACATGCCATGAAAAAGATGGAAACTACAGTCGGCGAGGCAATCTGCTGCAGCTTGAGCGAAGCACCATACACTCCGGGAGATGAGCCGAAATTCCAAATTTACCTGCCCAAAAGATTTGTACACCTACTCCAGAACGAAGATCTACGCTCCATACAACCAGGATGTCTCCTTGGACCAGGATGTGTGGGACTTGGTGTCCCACGGATGCAGCGGCAGCAACTCCACCGAGCTCACCATCCACATCGCAGACAAGCAGCAGTGTTAAAAAAATTACATTTTTTCTTGTATTTTTTAACTATATAATTTTTGTCATGTAATCTTGTTTCTACTGTTTTAAATAAAGATAAAAAAATAAAAAAAATAAAAAAAAACACAAAAAAGGCAAAATATCAATATGTGAAACACAAAAAAAAAAGTTTCACATATTGATATGTTGCCTTTTTTTAAAAAGCTCTGGGGTGACCTTGACCTTTGACCTTTGCACAAATTAAACATAAAAATTTTTTTCAAACAGCAATACGTGTGTGTGTGTGTGTGTGTGTGTGTGTGTGTGTGTTTTCCACCACCATTTCAGGTTACCAGCATACAGACTGTAAAGAAGTTCAGTTTGATTGCAACTGTCAAACGATGAGCACCCTATTTGAGCTTTGTGTAAGAAAAAATATTGAAGATCAACAGCTATTTAGCCATACTTTACGATCCAACGCTCCTCAGCAAATTAAAATTTTTATCAAACAGTACAAGCTAGACAACAGAGGTTACAACACTTTTGGTTGGTACAAATTTGGTGATGGTACAAAACTTTGTCGAAGTTGTGGAAGGGCTGCTATCTCTAACCCGGCACAATTCTTACAAGATGATGGATCTTTACAATATGGCCATGTAGCTCCGGTTATGAGTTATGAAACACCTAGAGAACTTTGCGTTATTGTTTAATAAATATGTTTAGTTGGAAAAAATTTTACCACCTCCCATCAGACAGCGTGTGAAATCCTTCCCCCCACCACTATTTCATACTACCTTCAAACAACCATGCTAATATTCATTCCACCTTTGGACATCGCGCTGAAAACATCAAGATGGCTCTGACTGTAAAATGTGCAAATTATGAAGAGGTATTTGTAAGAAATATGGAAGAATTAAACAATATTGTTCAAGAATTAAAATCACTAATCGAACAGGGATACCGATTGAACATGCAAATTTTTGCGTGCAACACAAAATGCCCTCATGTCCCCAGGGATGACGAGCCGCCTAGGTCACCATCATCAACTTCTTCAGCCTACTCCTCCAGATCATCCATGAAGACTCAAGCCAGTCCAAACTTGGAATATTTCTCCTGACTAATATTTATATTTTGTATCCTCATTGTACTTCAATATGCATATTTTTGTATTGTAATAAAGGAATGATAAAATAAAAACAAAATAAAAAACCTTTCTTGCTACAGTATTGTAGCAAGGTAGAATTTTTTTAAAACACAAATTGGATGACCTTGAACATGTTCTAACATGTTCAGGTTTTCCCCTACCACTTTTCCTCTTGGAGACCTGAGATGTAGCACCAATGTGTTTCATTACGTCTTCATTTTTCGAGCTGCAAACATGGATGTTCCACCACCAATATATGAGGCCGATGAAGCGGAAAGCCTGGGGAGGAGGAGATGCCAGCATGTGGATCTATGGGAGATGATGGAAAGAAGGATGGAAGAAAGACGGATCAGGAAGGACCATATGCTAATTCAGAAAATTTTAAAATTAGATCTCTTCATAATCTTGGCCTTATTGATTGCAATCTTCTTCTACTTGGTATACGCAGTTGTATACTGCCTAAAATGCATCGAGTGTTCAGATAAAGCAGGAAAATTGCCAGTTTTCAACATTTTGATTGAAATTTCACAAGTTCCAAGATCACCTGAGAAAGAATAAAAAATAAATATTTATCAGGAAATATTTCCAATCCGAGTTATGGAGGTCCGGTAAATTACCGCCTGGGACGAGTTGTTTGTAAAAAATTAAATTTTTCTTCCTTCTGACCACTTTACCCCCACCACCTCCTTATCCCCACCACTGAGCCGGGTACCTGGGATACCGTCTGTGTACAAGTCAGTACGTCTTCTGACGCGGTGCTGTTCGGATCGCGTGTCGTTTGTCGCACTGTCGGGTGTTTCAAGAAATTATTCTTCGGCTCTCAGTCTCTCGGTGGGTAAGTCAAATAAAAAAAAACATTTTTTTTTTCAAGTGGGGCTGCTGGGACGGGTCAATGACCCCTGACGGATATATTAGGTCAAGAGTCTGATCGCTAGGGAATAAAAAAAAATATTTTTTTGCACTTTTGTGATTCCTTGAGAAATTTCAATTTCTCGGCAAAATTTGAGGAATCGCAAAAGTGCAAAAAAAATTTTGTTGTATTCTTGCGTGACCTTGACCTAATTAACGTCAGTGACGTCATCATGATGACGTCAGCGGTAATGACGTCACCATGACGTCATGGATGTGTCGTCATGTGTCGTCATTATGACGTCATTGGTGGCGTCATTAGTGACGTCATTGATGACGTCATCACTGCTGACGTCATCGTGATGACGTCACGTCCCAGACCCTACAATTTTACACTACTGTTAGCGTTTTCTGTAGCCTTTTTATAAGTGCACCGAAAAACATCTGTTAATTTTTGCCGTGCGCTAACTTCAAAGTTGTTTTGTTCTTAAGCAAAAAAAAAAAAAAAAAAAATACTAATTCAAAGCGAATAAGAAAAACGACTTGCAGACTACAATTTTAATGCAAGATTTTGACATTTCTTTACTCAACGTATAGGCCTATATCAGCTGTTTAAAGGAATGTTTAAATTAAGATGGAAGTCAACTAATAAACGTAAACAGATTGTGAAATTTGAGTTAATTTACTTTAAAATGAGTTTTCCATTTGATTTTTTTGCAGTATGATGAAAAACGTTGTTCATCACACGGACTCAACGTGTTTTTTCTGTGCTTAATCGCGTTTCCGAACTCGGCTTCGCCTCGCTCGTAAACCGCGATTGCGCACAGAAAACAGCCACTTTCCGTCCTAGTGATGAAAACTACTATTTCATAGATGACCCGACCTTCGCAGTAGATGTTATAGATCTTTACTGGAACAGTGGACTAGACTCCATCGGTCATTGGTAAACATTATACATTATTTGTCCATTTGTCCGGTTTCACCACCCTGCATAGTGAATTCATCGATTTACAAATATGAAAATAACGTTTAGCGTTTACCGTTCGATATACCGTATGCTCAAAAACTCTCCAGTAACTGACACATCTAGGCACATAAAACAAAAGATTTAAAACGAATATTTATAGAGAGAAAGACAATAAAATTTATGGAAACAACACGAATGTAAATAGCAACAGTGTACATTTCGTAACATTCCAAACAATCCAGTCCACACCACATGGCTCAGTTGAGTGTGATAAAAATCGGACAAAACTCTGCCTATTACTGTAAATTTAATTGCCTAAGCCATTCTATAAAATATATTTAATAATTTTTTAAAACATAAGGTTTGAATATATACGTGTTGTATTGACTGAAAACATTTTTTTTATAGTTTGCCATTAAATTACTTATTTGTTATTGCATTTAACTAATCCTTAATAGGTCGATCCAGAGAAAAGCTAGTAACTTTTTACAGGTTCGATTCCGGACCCAGTTGCCATTTGTCATTGGTCATTTGTCATTTTAATTATGGATAGCATCTATAAATTAATAATGCTATTTAACAAGTGGCCGATGTTAGATAGTAGTCAAGACCAGGGTTTGGACTGTTACCCATTAAAACATTTTAAATGCCTATGGCGTAGAAAGGCACAAAACACACAAAATAAATTTTAGAGTATATATTTTTTTTAATTGCCTTTGTGCTATTTCCTAATTTAAATCAAGTCTATACGCTTGACCAGTTCCAGATGGCATTAATAAATATTCCTTTTCAACCCTCTCACCTTTCTTTTCATAACTTTAACTTTTACTGATCACAAAATCTGCCTTACGAGTGGTACTACGGTTTAAGAGGGACAGATTCCTTGTTGCTGTCTCCATTAAGAGGAACTACTGGCAATAAGGTGGCGCCCTTGTGGGACAACAATTACCAGCCCTCGTTGGATAGTGTAAGGAGTCACCGATATCAAAAACAATTTGGAGTCATCGAGTTAGAATTAAGCCAATTTGAACCCAACCCTTCTCCACAGAACTAGCTGGGTTCAGCGCAAGCGTGTTTGGCACGTTGCAAGTTTGAAGTTGATTTGAGGCTTTCTCTTAAGTTATTGTCAGGCATTTAAATGGGGGTTCGCACAGAGGCGCCAACAGTCATGTATGAGGATTTCACTCCTCTTCGATCTTTTCACTAAATTATGTCTTTGTTTGAAATACGCAGAGTGAGTGTTCTAAAGACAACTTATACTATAAGCTAACCTTTTAATCAGCCAGTATACTTTAACATATCAGACTCCTATTACTTTCTTTTATTGCTTTCACGTAGTATATTTCAAATTTCAAATTTTCTTGCAAATTTTACAATACGGTGTTCAAAGCTTAAAGATACGAACTCCTCATTTTTATGTCAATTTTGAATTTATACTCACTGTTAAGACCATTTAATTAATTTACTTTTTTTCTAAACGTAGCATTTAGGGAACTAGATTCAATTGAAGTCCATTTTATCCCATACGAATAAGTGGATCAAACTTTAACTGCCAGAACCTCTCAAACCGTTGAGTAAAAAAATTTAAGAATAAAATGTCCAAAATATTATAAAAAAATATTTTAAGAACATTTTACCCATAAAAATTATTATTTACTTCTTATAAACAAACTAATTTTTCAATATGGAGGTAAACTAATAAATTTATAAACAGTGATGTTATTTAAAAGAATATATTATTTTGTGGGGGTTTTATTCTAAATTATTAATTTGGCCTCCATATTGTAAAAATGGAAAAATTCTAAATTCAAATACGTACCTAACAGCCACATTTGAAAATAATGGGGTTCCTCCATAAGAATTATATTTAACTCCTAACGGTACGTATTATTCTCCTTGATAAATAATAATTATTAAATATTATGGCTACTCATGAATTTATAAAATTGTTTACAAAATTGATTCTATAAATTCATGAGTAGCCATAATATATAATAATTAAGTATATACTGTCATATATGTAATTAAAATTTACCTCTTGGATCACTTTAGAACACTCACCCCATATAGGCCTATAAGTTAAACCTCAAGTTTAGTAACACTTAAAAGTATTAAGACTACTATAAGTGATACATACTATGAGGTGTTAAACCTTGTTTGCAAATCTTAAGCTTGCTTGAGGCAGTGAATATATTACGACCAAGCTATTGGTTGACTCCTCCTTTAGTCTATAAAATATTGACTAACTAAACTAGAATAAGTTACATAAAAACGTCATGTCCTTCACACATGTTCCTGATTACATCGGTACACAAATGTTATTTAACAGTTTCCTACGGTAATAGTGTACGATTAATAAAGTTTTCTAATTTTAATTTGGTTAAATATATTTATATCTAAGGAAGTATAAATGACACCAATAAAATCATATTTACTTTCCTCCAAGTTAGAGCAGAAAGCCGGTTTTCTAGGCATGCGGCAAGTGTCATTATAATCACGACATAAACAAATTAATAACAAGTTGTAATACATAAAATATTCACATCAGAAATAAATGTTTACTTTTGCGTTTATTTCATGGGATTTGAAAAAAAACTTTATACTTGAAAATGTTTAAAATAAAATAACTAGAGATATTTCACAACACTCATATCCATAAGTATACAAAATAAATAATTTTAAAAAATATATTATTTTATTTTATTGAAGGTTAACGTGTTACTTACTTATAATTCTTCAGTCGTTAAAATACCTCATATGCGGCATGAGACCTGTCATATAGTCAATTTACTTTAATTTACTCTCGGTACTGAGAACGCGTTTATACAGGAGTACATGATAAAAAGGTAAGCTCAGTTTAGGAAGGGTTAGGCTTTTCATAGAAACAAAAGTACAGTTGGTTGCACGAGACGTGAGACAGCCCACCAGAATTTGTTCTACATATGGGCAGGTTGACTCTATCTCGTGCATCATGGTGTGGAGTAATCATTATAATGATATACAGTAAAATCATTACTATAAGGTTTTCTTTTCTAATTCAGGCTATTAAACAGCCCATGTGTAGTACAAATCATGGCGAACGTAAATTGAATATACGAGTATTAAGGTCTTTATCATTCCTTCTCTTACATAAATATATTTCTTCATATACTTACCACATCAAGGTTTGTATTCAAAACTGAATGTCATAAGGTACGGCTACACATAGCAGGAAAGGATACGGAAAGGAAACGGAAAGGACACGGACAAAATTCTGATGTTGTGGCTACACATATCGGGACACGGACAGGACATTTCTGAGTCGGAAGGCTGTGCGCGCAGCCGTCAGACGTCGGAAGGTTGCGCGCGCAGCCGTCCGACACGGCTCATCCCGCCGGCCGCCACACTCACTACACTGAGCTACCGTTATCATTTTCTGATAGCGTCGGAAGGGGTGGCTACACATACCAGGACGGGACACGGACAGGACAAGACAGTGGCGGATGAATGCTCGTTTGGCGATCCATCCGACACGACAAATGTCCTGTCCGTGTCCTTTCCTGATATGTGTAGCCGCTCCCATTTGATAACACAGGGAGCATTCATCAGAAACTGTCCTGTCCGTGTCCTTTCCGTGTCCTTTCCTGCTATGTGTAGCCGCACCTATATGCGGCACAGATAAAAGTTTCATACAAGTAAGTAGTGTGTTTTTGCGGTTGCTGGCTCAGTTCAATGACCTCTGAGGAATGTGATGACGTCATCGCCAAGGTCAACGACCCCGATGACGTCATCGATGACGTAATCGATGACGTCATCGAAGATGACGCAATCGATGACGTCATACCCATGACGTCATCAAAATGACGTCATCGATGACGTAATTGATGACGTCACCATCGATGACGTCATTTCTGTGATGTCACACCCATGACGTCACAGAAATGACATGCTAATGACGTCATCATCCATTACATCATCAAAATGACGTCACTGACACTGTTAAGGTCAAGGTCACGCCGAAACTCAAAATTTTTTGGCACTTTTGCCGTTTCTCGCACTACGCTCCGAGTTTCAGTCAGAGTCCACATGACCTTGACGACTTGGAGCAAATCTGCGATGAGAAACAGCAAAAGTGCCAAGTCAAACTCGAGTTTGCGACATGACCTTGCTTAAACCGTCATCCACTAGTCCTCAGAGACCATTGAACAAGCACAACATCCGCAATTTCATATTACTGTGACCTTGAACACTTAACAACTACAGAGCGCCGACACCGATGCGCACCCCACGACAGCCACCGAGTGACTGACCGTCAGGCCCTGTGTACTCTAGGTATATCGGCTTGAGAGACTAAGACTCTAAACTGTCAGGAATGGGAGTAACTAACTGAATTTTGCAAGGAAAAGTCATTTCATCCAATATTTTAAACAAATCCTCATCAGTAAAACTGACATTAGTCCGTTTTGTATAAAAACTTAGGGTGTCCGCGCAACAGTTTGCGCCACTTAGCTAAAGTCGAAACCCTCTTAACTTTGAGTGGTGGACAGTGAGCAACTAATAAAGCCTTAACACGGCTAAGTTTCTTACCTAAAGTGTCCCGCGACATGGCGTCTCCTCACAAAAGTCCACACAATACTGAGAGACTGCTTGTAGCGCACGAGTCAAGGGAAAAGAGGTGGGGGAAACAGCAGGAGTGGGGGAAGGTCACAGTGGTGGGGGAAGGTGAGGCTTAACGCTGGAGTATCGCATCACTTCACCATGAGCTGTCCTACAGTCAACACACTGTTCTCTTGGCCCGAGTTGGCACTAGAAGAAACATTTCTGTACAGCTTAGGCTGTGAGAGCCGAGGAAGCAAAGTCAAAGTGGAAATCGCGTTAAACTCCAAGATGAAGAGTCTCCTAAATAAACTAATTGTATCTCTGCAATCCCCTATAACTCTGGAGAAATACCACTTTATAAAGCGACACCTTATTCTTTGGCAAAACGAATTGGAAATGGAAAAGATTACAGTAAAATTAATTTAACTTAAAATTTGGACAGGACACTCA
This sequence comes from Neoaliturus tenellus, assembly GCA_030545055.2. Lineage (NCBI taxonomy): Eukaryota > Metazoa > Arthropoda > Insecta > Hemiptera > Cicadellidae > Neoaliturus > Neoaliturus tenellus. The sequence continues at coordinate 233,707,744 of CM061531.1, forward strand.
TGGCGATACCACGTGGCGTGCAAACGCCACCCTATACATTACAAGTTAGGTTATTGAGCACCATATTTTTGTGTTTTTACTCAAGGTCACAACACTTTAACTCTAGCACGTCGGTTATCGTACCAGAGGTGCTCAATAACCTAACTTGTAATGTATAGGGTGGCGTTTGCACGCCACGTGGTATCGCCATGAGTGTCCTGTCCAAATTTTAAGTTACATTAATTTTACTGTAATCTTTTCCATTTCCAATTCGTTTTGCCAAAGAATAAGGTGTCGCTTTATAAAGTGGTATTTCTCCAGAGTTATAGGGGATTGCAGAGATACAATTAGTTTATTTAGGAGACTCTTCATCTTGGAGTTTCACGCGATTTCCACTTTGACTTTGCTTCCTCGGCTCTCACAGCCTAAGCTGTACAGAAATGTTTCTTCTAGTGCCAACTCGGGCCAGGAGAACAGTGTGTTGACTGTAGGACAGCTCATGGTGAAGTGATGCGATACTCCAGCGTTAAGCCTCATCTTCCCCCACCACTGTGACCTTCCCCCACTCCTGCTGTTTCCCCCACCTCTTTTCCCTTGACTCGTGCGCTACAAGCAGTCTCTCAGTATTGTGTGGACTTTTGTGAGGAGACGCCATGTCGCGGGACACTTTAGGTAAGAAACTTAGCCGTGTTAAGGCTTTATTAGTTGCTCACTGTCCACCACTCAAAGTTAAGAGGGTTTCGACTTTAGCTAAGTGGCGCAAACTGTTGCGCGGACACCCTAAGTTTTATACAAAACGGACTAATGTCAGTTTTACTGATGAGGATTTGTTTAAAATATTGGATGAAATGACTTTTCCTTGCAAAATTCAGTTAGTTACTCCCATTCCTGACAGTTTAGAGTCTTAGTCTCTCAAGCCGATATACCTAGAGTACACAGGGCCTGACGGTCAGTCACTCGGTGGCTGTCGTGGGGTGCGCATCGGTGTCGGCGCTCTGTAGTTGTTAAGTGTTCAAGGTCACAGTAATATGAAATTGCGGATGTTGTGCTTGTTCAATGGTCTCTGAGGACTAGTGGATGACGGTTTAAGCAAGGTCATGTCGCAAACTCGGGTTTGACTTGGCACTTTTGCTGTTTCTCATCGCAGATTTGCTCCAAGTCGTCAAGGTCATGTGGACTCTGACTGAAACTCGGAGCGTGGTGCGAGAAACGGCAAAAGTGCCAAAAAATTTTGAGTTTCGGCGTGACCTTGACCTTAACAGTGTCAGTGACGTCATTTTGATGATGTAATGGATGATGACGTCATTAGCATGTCATTTCTGTGACGTCATGGGTGTGACATCACAGAAATGACGTCATCGATGGTGACGTCATCAATTACGTCATCGATGACGTCATTTTGATGACGTCGTGGGTATGACGTCATCGATTGCGTCATCTTCGATGACGTCATCGATTACGTCATCGATGACGTCATCGGGGTCGTTGACCTTGGCGATGACGTCATCACATTCCTCAGAGGTCATTGAACTGAGCCAGCAACCGCAAAAACACACTACTCAAGTAGTTTATATTATAGATGTGGTTTCTGACTACAGCGGAAGCTTTATACGGTATCACGTGACTCGAGTGGACTAGATATCGTCCTGCATTCCTGTCAGGAATACTCATACATTGCTACTATTGCATTACATTCGTGTCAGGTATGGTCTGATGCAATATAATACGACCTATATTTCTTTAGAGTCAGTTTATTAAAACCATTCTAGTTGGGCTTTCTGTCTCTGTTATGAATTTTCAAATCTAAACGTTCCACATTTTACTACAGGTTTTTAACCCTCGAAAATATCAGCTCAATACAATTATGATGCTTAAAATTAGTACAAAGGTTGCAATACAAAGTTGACAGAGCAATATTTAATCATAAGCTCCAAGGAGGAAAACAATTATACTAACAATGCCGCTACCAAATTTGTTTCTAAAGTTCAAAACTAATGTTAAACTTCAAGTCTGAATACGAAAGGTGTGTTCTATATTCAATGTATTATCAGCAGAACTTATACAATATTAGTAGATATAGAAGGGCGGTTCTGGGCCACTCGTAGTTTTTTTTGATGACTTTTTGCTTCATATGACCACTTTTTTTGCTTCATGTGACCACTTTTTTTGCTTCGTATGACCGCTTTTGCTTCAAATGACCACTTTTTGCTTCAAATGACCACTTTTTTGCTTCAAATGACCACTTTTTGAATATAATCCAGGGAACACTCGTAGTTTTTTTTGAGCGCCTTCAGCTTCAAATTGACCGGTTTTTTTACCGGATTCTGGTTGGTTTTGGCCAAATATCAGCCCATTTCAGGGCATTTTTCAGGACTTCAGACAGTGATTTCAAGGAGCATTTTGAATATAATCCAGGGAATACTCATGTTTTGTGAGCGCCTTCAGCTTCAAATTGCAATTTTACCTTCAAAGACACATTTTTAGGCCAAAATTCTCCATTTTTTAACCCAGTTTAACCTCTTAAGATCTAATTCCTAAGGCCCAGACAAGCCCTAAAACCTAGCAGCTAAGGCTTTAACCTATCAATAAGCCCTATTAACCATTAGCTTAATCCTAATGTGTTGGACCTAAGATCTAAACCTAAGGCCTTGCACCTGAGTCCAAAGCCCTAAAACATAGCAGCTAAGGCTTAAACCTGTGAATAGGGCCGATTAGCCACCAGCCTAAACCTAATGTGTTGGCACTAAGATGTAAACCTAAGGCCTTGCACCTGAGTCCAAAGCCCTAAAAGCTAGCAGCTAAGGATTTGACCTGTGAATAGGGCCTACTAGCCAACAGCCTAAACCTAATGTGTTGGCACTAAGATGTAAACCTAAGGCCTTGCACCTGAGTCCAAAGCCCTAAAAGCTAGCAGCTAAGGATTTGACCTGTGAATAGGGCCTATTAGCCAACAGCCTAAACCTAATGTGTTGGCACTAAGATGTAAACGTAAGGCCTTGCACCTGAGTCCAAAGCCCTAAAAGCTAGCAGCTAAGGCTTTGACCTGTGAATAGGGCCTATTATCCATCAGCGTAGGCCTAATGTGCTGGACCTAAGATCTAAACCTAAGCCCTTGTACCTGAGTCCAAAACGATAAAACCTAGCAGCTAAGGATTTGACCTGTGAATAGTTATTAGCCAACAGCCTAAACCTAATGTGTTGGCACTAAGATGTAAACCTAAGGCCTTGCACCTGAGTCCAAAGTCCTAACAGCTAGCAGCTAAGGATTTGACCCGTGAATAGGGCCTATTATCCATCAGCGTAGGCCTAATGTGCTGGACCTAAGATCTAAACCTAAGGCATTGCACCTGAGTCCAAAACCCTAAAACCTAGCAGCTAAGGATTTGACCTGTGAATAGGGCCGATTAGCCAACAGCCTAAACCTAATGTGTTGGCACTAAGATGTAAACCTAAGGCCTTGCACCTGAGTCCAAAGCCCTAAAACCTATCAGCTAAGGCTTTAACATGTGAATAGGACATATTACCCAACAGCTTTGACCTAGTGTGTTGAACCTAAAGTCTAAACCTAAGGCCTTGCAACTGAGTCCAAAGCTCAAAAACCTAGTGGCTAAAGCTATGACCTGTGTATAAGACCTATCAGCCCCCAGCCAGGACCTAATGTGTCGGGACTAAGATGTAAACATAAGGCCTGACACCTTAGTACAAAGCCATAAAACCTTAAGATCTGAAAACCTACAAGGGGGCCGCGATTCACAGCCCCCCATGAAATGAGCAAACATTAGGGAACGAGGTCTTTTTTCTTTGAATATGAAATTATGATCAGAAATGGTTATCAGATTCAGATTGGAGTATTTGAAGACCAACCTCCATCCATCTTACCCAACTCCTAACTACCGCATGGACTTGACCCAAGACCTAAGGCTATACACCGTAGGCGTTAAGGATCTTAGCCCCAAGACCTAGGCCTTAGAGTTAAGACCTGAATATTTACAAGGGGGCCGCGATTCAAAGCCCCCCCCTGAAAAGACACTGTGGTCTAAACCTAATACCTAATATACCGTGGTCTAGGCTTTTAGGTTTTTAGACCAAAGACCTACTACACCATGGTCTAGACCCAAGATCTAAGGTCTGTGGTCTAGGCTTCAGGTTCTAAGCCCCAAGATTTAAGGCCTGCATAGGCATTTAGGTTCTTAGCCTCCAGATCTAAGGCCCGTAATCTAGGCCTTTAGGTTCTTGAATCCAACACCTAGGACCCTACATCATGGTCTAGACCCTAAACCTAAGGCCTGTGATCTAGGTCTCTAAGTTCTCCTCAAGACATAAGGCCCTACACCATGGTATAAAACCAAGACCTAAGGTCCGTTGTGTAGGCTTTAAGGTTCTTATACCCAAGACATAAGGCCCTACACCAGGGTCTAGAACCAAGATCTAAGGTCCGTGGTCTAGGCTTTTAGGTTCTTATACCCAAGTCCTAAGGCCCTACACCAGGGTCTAAAACCAAGATCTAAGGTCCGTGGTCTAGGCTTTTAGGTTCTTAAACCCAAGACCTAAGGTCCGTGGTCTAGGCTTTTAGGTTCTTATACCCAAGTCCTAAGGCCCTACACCAGGGTCTAGAACCAAGATCTAAGGTCCGTGGTCCAGACTTTTAGGTTCTTATACCCAAGTCCTAAAGTCCGTGGTCTAGGCTTTTAGGTTCTTATACCCAAGTCCCTAGGCCCTACACCAGGGTCTAAAACCAAGATATAAGGTCCGTAATCTAGGCTTTTAGGTTCTTATACCCAAGACCTAAGGCCCTACACCAGGGTATAGAACCAAGATCTAAGGTCCGTGGTCTAGGCTTTTAGGTTCTTATACCCAAGTCCTAAGGCCCTACACCAGGGTCTAGAACCAAGATCTAAGGTCCGTGGTCTAGGCTTTTAGGTTCTTATACCCAAGATCTAAGGTCCGTGGTCTAGGCTTTTAGATTCTTATACCCAAGTCCTAAGGCCCTACACCATGGTCTAAAACCAAGACTCAAGGTCCGTTGAGTAGGCTTTTAGGTTCTTATACCCATGTCCTAAGGCCCTACACCAGGGTCTAGAACCAAGATCTAAGGTCCGTGGTCTAGGCTTTTAGGTTCTTATACCCAAGTCCTAATGCCCTACACCAGGGTCTAGAACCAAGATCTAAGGTCTGTTGTGTAGGCTTTTAAGTTCTTATACCCAAGACCTAAGGCCCTACACCAGGGTCTAGAACCAAGATCTAAGGTCCGTGGTCTGGGCTTTTAGGTTCTTATACCCAAGTCCTGAGGCCCTACACCAGGGTCTAGGACCAAGACCTAAGGTCCGTGGTCTAGGCTTTTAGGTTCTTATACCCAAGATCTAAGGCTCTACACCAGGGTCTAGAACCAAGATCTAAGGTCCGTGTTCTAGGCTTTTAGGTTCTTATACCCAAGACCTAAGGCCCTACACCAGGGTCTAGAACCAAGATCTAAGGTCCGTGGTCTGGGCTTTTAGGTTCTTATACCCAAGATCTAAGGTCCGTGGTCTAGGCTTTTAAGTTCTTATACCCAAGTCCTAAGGCCCTACACCAGGGTCTAGAACCGAGATCTAAGGTCCGTAGTCTAGGCTTTTAGGTTCTTATACCCAAGTCCTAAGGCCCTACACCAGGGTCTAGAACCGAGATCTAAGGTCCGTAGTCTAGGCTTTTAGGTTCTTATACCCAAGTCCTAAGGCCCTACACCAGGGTCTAGAACCGAGATCTAAGGTCCGTAGTCTAGGCTTTTAGGTTCTTATACCCAAGTCCTAAGGCCCTACACCAGGGTCTAGAACCGAGATCTAAGGTCCGTAGTTTAGGCTTTTAGGTTCTTATACCCAAGTCCTAAGGCCCTACACCAGGGTCTAGAACCGAGATCTAAGGTCCGTAGTCTAGGCTTTTAGGTTCTTATACCCAAGTCCTAAGGCCCTACACCAGGGTCTAGAACCGAGATCTATTGTCCGTAGTCTAGGCTTTTAGGTTCTTATACCCAAGTCCTAAGGCCCTACACCAGGGTCTAGAAACAAGATCTAAGGTCCGTGGTCTAGGCTTTTAAGTTCTTATACCCAAGTTCTAAGGCCCTACACCAGGGTATAGAACCAAGATCTAAGGTCCGTGGTCTAGGCTTTTAGGTTCTTATACCCAAGTCCTAAGGCCCTACACCAGGGTCTAGAACCAAGATCTAAGGTCCGTGGTCTAGGCTTGTAGGTTCTTATACCCAAGACCTAAGGCCCTACACCAGGGTCTAGAACCAAGATCTAAGGTCCGTTGAGTAGGCTTTTAGGTTCTTATACCCAAGATCTAAGGTCCGTGGTCTAGGCTTTTAAGTTCTTATACCCAAGTCCTAAGGCCCTACACCAGGGTCTAGAACCAAGACCTAAGGTCCGTTGATTAGGCCTTTAGGTTCTTAGACCCAAGTCCTAAGACCCATGGACTAGGCCTTTAGGTTCATAGACCCAAGACCTAAGGCCCTTCACCATGGTCTAGATCCCCAAGACCTAAGGCTATACACCGTGGTCCCTATGCTATACGCCGTGGTCTAAGATCCTAGGCACAATTTCTAATTTCCATCATGGTCTAGATCCTTAAAACCTAAGGCCCTCCACCATGGACTAGTATTCATATTAAACCGTGTGCAGTTGTGATTGTTTCGTCTCTAGCTAGAGAAAACTCGGCCTTTAAGTTCTTAGACCTAAGGCCAAAAGCCATACACCGTGGTCTAGGCTTTTAGGTTGTTAGACCCAAGACCTAAGGTCATAATCTGTGGACTAGGCTTTTAGGTTCTTATACCCAAGACCTAAGGCCCTACACCCTGGTCTAGGCTTTTAGGTTCTTATACCCAAGACCTAAGGCCCTACACCCTGGTCTAGGCTTTTAAGTACTTAGACCCAATACCTAAGGCCATAAAGTAAAGACCTGAAAACTTACAAGGGAGTCGCGATTCACGACCCCTGAACAGACACTGTGAACCCAAGACCTAAGGCCTTACACCGTGGTCTAGGCTTTTAAGCTCTTATACCCAAGACCTAAGGCCATAAACCCTGGTCTATGCTTTTAAGCTCTTAGACTCAAGACCCAAGGGCATACACACTGGTCTAGGCTTTTAAGTACTTACTCCAAGACCTAAAGTCATAAACCATGGGCTAGGCTTTTAAGCACTTAAACTCAATGCCTAAGGTTGTCCGCATGGGCTAGACTTAAGACCTAAGGCCATACACCCTAGTCTAGGCTTTTAAGTACTTATACCCAAGACCTAAGGCCATATACCGTTTTCTAGGCTTTTAAGCTCTTAGACTCAAGACCTAAGGCCATACACCGTTTTCTAGGCTTTTAAGGTCTCAGACTCAAGACCTAAGGCCATACACCTTGGTCTAGGCTGTTAAGTACTTATACCCAAGACCTAAGGCCCTACACCGTGGGCTAGGCTTTAAAGCTCTTAGACCCAAGACCTAAAACCATAGGGTTAAGACTTGAAAACTTACAAGTTAATCGCAACTCACGATCCCCGAAAAGACACCGTGGTCTAGACCCAATACTTAAGGCCCTACACGAAGACCCAAGAGCTAAGGTCCTTCACCATGATCTAGACCCTAAGACCAAAGACCTTACACTATGGTCTAGTACTCGGCATAAACCGTTTGCAGTTGTGGTTGTTTCATCTATTTCTAGAGGTAAGTCGGCCTCTAAGTTCTTAGACCCTAAGACCAAAGGCCTTATACCACGGTCTAGTACTCGGCATAAGCCATGTGAAGTTGTGGTTGTTTCATCTATAGCTAGAGGAAAGTCCTAAGTTCTTAGACCCTAAGACCAAAGGCCTTACACCATGGTCTAGTACTCGGCATAAACTGTTTTGCAGTTGTGGTTGTTTCATCTATAGCTAAAGGTAAGTCGGCCTCTAAGTTCTTAGACCCTAAGACCAAAGGCCTTACACCATGGTCTAGTATTCCTTCTTAAGCCGTGTGCAGTGGTTAATTTGTCTATACTTAGAAGAAAGTCAGCCTTTAAGTTCTTAGACCCTAGACCTAAGACCCTATACCCATGGACTACAACCTGGACCTAAGGCCACATCCCAAGGTTTTGTACTCGTTTAAAACCGTGTGCAGTTGTGGTTGTTTCATCTATAGCTGGGCGAAGATTGGTCTTTAATAACTGTGTGCAGCTATTACTGTTTCGTCTCGAAAAAGAGAATGTTTAAGCTTTTACACCATAGCTTAGAACGAAAAAGCGTGGTCTTATTCCTAAAACCTAGGACCTTAGACCGATACCCTAGGACATAAGGTCTTAGACTTATTGCTTTAGATCTAGGGCAAAAGGAATTTAAATGAGAACCTAAGGCCTCATAATTTAGACCAACCCCAATCCCAAGCATTTAAGGCATTATACCATGGACCTGTATGTATATGACCTTAAACATTTGACCTAGGATCTAAGGCTTTAACATAAGTCTTAAGCCCTAAGACCCTACCCCATGGGCTAGTACTGGTCCTACACCATGTGGGACCGTGTAAAATGGCGTGCATAAAGCCAATCACATGGATTATTTGAAAGCCCCGCGCACATGAACACCTGTGTTTGCTGTTGGGCGTTTTTATGATTTGCGCTTTCGGGCGTTTTGCAAACTCGACCTGCATATTGCAAATCGATGTGTAGACGATGCCCTTTAATAATAACGATTTTAAAAAACGTTCGCAGACGTTAATTATTAAAGGGCATCGTCTACACATCGATTTGCAATATGCAGGTCGAGTTTGCAAAACGCCCGAAAGCGCAAATCATAAAAACGCCCAACAGCAAACACAGGTGTTCATGTGCGCGGGGCTTTCAAATAATCCATGTGATTGGCTTTATGCACGCCATTTTACACGGTCCCACATGGTGTAGGACCAGTACTAGCCCATGGGGTAGGGTCTTAGGGCTTAAGACTTATGTTAAAGCCTTAGATCCTAGGTCAAATGTTTAAGGTCATATACATACAGGTCCATGGTATAATGCCTTAAATACTTGGGATTGGGGTTGGTCTAAATTATGAGGCCTTAGGTTCTCATTTAAATTCCTTTTGCCCTAGATCTAAAGCAATAAGTCTAAGACCTTATGTCCTAGGGTATCGGTCTAAGGTCCTAGGTTTTAGGAATAAGACCACGCTTTTTCGTTCTAAGCTATGGTGTAAAAGCTTAAACATTCTCTTTTTCGAGACGAAACAGTAATAGCTGCACACAGTTATTAAAGACCAATCTTCGCCCAGCTATAGATGAAACAACCACAACTGCACACGGTTTTAAACGAGTACAAAACCTTGGGATGTGGCCTTAGGTCCAGGTTGTAGTCCATGGGTATAGGGTCTTAGGTCTAGGGTCTAAGAACTTAAAGGCTGACTTTCTTCTAAGTATAGACAAATTAACCACTGCACACGGCTTAAGAAGGAATACTAGACCATGGTGTAAGGCCTTTGGTCTTAGGGTCTAAGAACTTAGAGGCCGACTTACCTTTAGCTATAGATGAAACAACCACAACTGCAAAACAGTTTATGCCGAGTACTAGACCATGGTGTAAGGCCTTTGGTCTTAGGGTCTAAGAACTTAGGACTTTCCTCTAGCTATAGATGAAACAACCACAACTTCACATGGCTTATGCCGAGTACTAGACCGTGGTATAAGGCCTTTGGTCTTAGGGTCTAAGAACTTAGAGGCCGACTTACCTCTAGAAATAGATGAAACAACCACAACTGCAAACGGTTTATGCCGAGTACTAGACCATAGTGTAAGGTCTTTGGTCTTAGGGTCTAGATCATGGTGAAGGACCTTAGCTCTTGGGTCTTCGTGTAGGGCCTTAAGTATTGGGTCTAGACCACGGTGTCTTTTCGGGGATCGTGAGTTGCGATTAACTTGTAAGTTTTCAAGTCTTAACCCTATGGTTTTAGGTCTTGGGTCTAAGAGCTTTAAAGCCTAGCCCACGGTGTAGGGCCTTAGGTCTTGGGTATAAGTACTTAACAGCCTAGACCAAGGTGTATGGCCTTAGGTCTTGAGTCTGAGACCTTAAAAGCCTAGAAAACGGTGTATGGCCTTAGGTCTTGAGTCTAAGAGCTTAAAAGCCTAGAAAACGGTATATGGCCTTAGGTCTTGGGTATAAGTACTTAAAAGCCTAGACTAGGGTGTATGGCCTTAGGTCTTAAGTCTAGCCCATGCGGACCGCCTTAGGCATTGAGTTTAAGTGCTTAAAAGCCTAGCCCATGGTTTATGACTTTAGGTCTTGGAGTAAGTACTTAAAAGCCTAGACCAGTGTGTATGCCCTTGGGTCTTGAGTCTAAGAGCTTAAAAGCATAGACCAGGGTTTATGGCCTTAGGTCTTGGGTATAAGAGCTTAAAAGCCTAGACCACGGTGTAAGGCCTTAGGTCTTGGGTCCACAGTGTCTGTTCAGGGGTCGTGAATCGCGACTCCCTTGTAAGTTTTCAGGTCTTTACTTTATGGCCTTAGGTATTGGGTCTAAGTACTTAAAAGCCTAGACCAGGGTGTAGGGCCTTAGGCCTTGGGTCTAAGTACTTAAAAGCCTAGAAAATGGTGCAAGGCCTTAGGTCTTGGGTCTCAGAGCTTAAAACCCTAGCCCCCGGTATATAGCTTTAGGTCTTGAGTCTAAGAGCGTAAATGCCTAGTCCACAGATTATGACCTTAGGTCTTGGGTCTAACAACCTAAAAGCCTAGACCACGGTGTATGGCTTTTGGCCTTAGGTCTAAGAACTTAAAGGCCGAGTTTTCTCTAGCTAGAGACGAAACAATCACAACTGCACACGGTTTAATATGAATACTAGTCCATGGTGGAGGGCCTTAGGTTTTAAGGATCTAGACCATGATGGAAATTAGAAATTGTGCCTAGGATCTTAGACCACGGCGTATAGCATAGGGACCACGGTGTATAGCCTTAGGTCTTGGGGATCTAGACCATGGTGAAGGGCCTTAGGTCTTGGGTCTATGAACCTAAAGGCCTAGTCCATGGGTCTTAGGACTTGGGTTTAAGAACCTAAAGGCCTAATCAACGGACCTTAGGTCTTGGTTCTAGCCTATGGTGTAGGGCCTTAGGACTTGAGAATAAGAACCTAAAAGCATAGACCACGGACCTTAGATCTTGGTTCTAGACCCTGGTGTAGGGCCTTAGGACTTGAGTATAAGAACCTAAAAGCCTAGACCACGGACCTTAGATCTTGGTTCTAGACCCTGGTGTAGGGCCTTAGGACTTGGGTATAAGAACTTAAAAGCCTAGACCACGGACCTTAGATCTTGGGTATAAGAACCTAAAAGCCTACTCAACGGACCTTAGATCTTGGTTCTAGACCCTGGTGTAGGGCCTTAGGTCTTGGGTATAAGAACCTACAAGAATAGACCACGGACCTTAGATCTTGGTTCTAGACCCTGGTGTAGGGCCCTAGGACTTGGGTATAAGAACCTAAAAGCCTAGACCACGGACCTTAGATCTTGGTTCTATACCCTGGTGTAGGGCCTTAGAACTTGGGTATAAGAACTTAAAAGCCTAGACCACGGACCTTAGATCTTGTTTCTAGACCCTGGTGTAGGGCCTTAGGACTTGGGTATAAGAACCTAAAAGCCTAGACTACGGACATTAGATCTCGGTTCTAGACCCTGGTGTAGGGCCTTAGGACTTGGGTATAAGAACCTAAAAGCCTAGACTACGGACCTTAGATCTCGGTTCTAGACCCTGGTGTAGGGCCTTAGGACTTGGGTATAAGAACCTAAAAGCCTAGACTACGGACCTTAGATCTCGGTTCTAGACCCTGGTGTAGGGCCTTAGGACTTGGGTATAAGAACCTAAAAGCCTAGACCACGGACCTTAGATCTTGGTTCTATACCCTGGTGTAGGGCCTTAGAACTTTGGTATAAGAACTTAAAAGCCTAGACCACGGACCTTAGATCTTGTTTCTAGACCCTGGTGTAGGGCCTTAGGACTTGGGTATAAGAACCTAAAAGCCTAGACTACAGACCTTAGATCTTGGTTCTAGACCCTGGTGTAGGGCCTTAGGACTTGGGTATAAGAACCTAAAAGCCTAGACTACGGACCTTAGATCTCGGTTCTAGACCCTGGTGTAGGGCCTTAGGACTTGGGTATAAGAACCTAAAAGCCTAGACTACGGACCTTAGATCTCGGTTCTAGACCCTGGTGTAGGGCCTTAGGACTTGGGTATAAGAACTTAAAAGCCTAGACCACGGACCTTAGATCTTGGGTATAAGAACCTAAAAGCCTACACCACGGACCTTAGATCTTGGTTCTAGACCCTGGTGTAGGGCCTTAGGTCTTGGGTATAAGAACCTAAAAGCCTAGACCACGGACCTTAGATCTTGGTTTTAGACCCTGGTGTAGAGCCTTAGATCTTGGGTATAAGAACCTAAAAGCCTAGACCACGGACCTTAGGTCTTGGTCCTAGACCCTGGTGTAGGGCCTCAGGACTTGGGTATAAGAACCTAAAAGCCCAGACCACGGACCTTAGATCTTGGTTCTAGACCCTGGTGTAGGGCCTTAGGTCTTGGGTATAAGAACTTAAAAGCCTACACAACAGACCTTAGATCTTGGTTCTAGACCCTGGTGTAGGGCATTAGGACTTGGGTATAAGAACCTAAAAGCCTAGACCACGGACCTTAGATCTTGCTTCTAGACCCTGGTGTAGGGCCTTAGGACATGGGTATAAGAACCTAAAAGCCTACTCAACGGACCTTGAGTCTTGGTTTTAGACCATGGTGTAGGGCCTTAGGACTCTGGTATAAGAATCTAAAAGCCTAGACCACGGACCTTAGATCTTGGGTATAAGAACCTAAAAGCCTAGACCACGGACCTTAGATCTTGGTTCTAGACCCTGGTGTAGGGCCTTAGGACTTGGGTATAAGAACCTAAAAGCCTAGACCACGGACCTTAGATCTTGGTTCTATACCCTGGTGTAGGGCCTTAGGTCTTGGGTATAAGAACCTAAAAGCCTAGATTACGGACCTTATATCTTGGTTTTAGACCCTGGTGTAGGGCCTAGGGACTTGGGTATAAGAACCTAAAAGCCTAGACCACGGACTTTAGGACTTGGGTATAAGAACCTAAAAGTCTGGACCACGGACCTTAGATCTTGGTTCTAGACCCTGGTGTAGGGCCATAGGACTTGGGTATAAGAACCTAAAAGCCTAGACCACGGACCTTAGATCTTGCTTCTAGACCCTGGTGTAGGGCCTTAGGACATGGGTATAAGAACCTAATAGCCTACTCAACGGACCTTGAGTCTTGGTTTTAGACCATGGTGTAGGGCCTTAGGACTCTGGTATAAGAACCTAAAAGCCTAGACCACGGACCTTAGGTCTTGGGTTTAAGAACCTAAAAGCCTAGACCACGAACCTTAGATCTTGGTTTTAGACCCTGGTGTAGGGCCTTAGGACTTGGGTATAAGAACCTAAAAGCCTAGACCACGGACCTTAGATCTTGGTTCTAGACCCTGGTGTAGGGCCTTATGTCTTGGGTATAAGAACCTTAAAGCCTACACAACGGACCTTAGGTCTTGGTTTTATACCATGGTGTAGGGCCTTATGTCTTGAGGAGAACTTAGAGACCTAGATCACAGGCCTTAGGTTTAGGGTCTAGACCATGATGTAGGGTCCTAGGTGTTGGATTCAAGAACCTAAAGGCCTAGATTACGGGCCTTAGATCTGGAGGCTAAGAACCTAAATGCCTATGCAGGCCTTTAATCTTGGGGCTTAGAACCTGAAGCCTAGACCACAGACCTTAGATCTTGGGTCTAGACCATGGTGTAGTAGGTCTTTGGTCTAAAAACCTAAAAGCCTAGACCACGGTATATTAGGTATTAGGTTTAGACCACAGTGTCTTTTCAGGGGGGGGCTTTGAATCGCGGCCCCCTTGTAAATATTCAGGTCTTAACTCTAAGGCCTAGGTCTTGGGGCTAAGATCCTTAACGCCTACGGTGTATAGCCTTAGGTCTTGGGTCAAGTCCATGCGGTAGTTAGGAGTTAGGTAAGATGGATGGAGGTTGGTCTTCAAATACTCCAATCTGAATCTGATAACCATTTCTGATCATAATTTCATATTCAAAGAAAAAAGACCTCGTTGCCTAATGTTTGCTCATTTCATGGGGGGCTGTGAATCGCGGCCCCCTTGTAGGTTTTCAGATCTTAAGGTTTTATGGCTTTGTACTAAGGTGTCAGGCCTTATGTTTACATCTTAGTCCCGACACATTAGGTCCTGGCTGGGGGCTGATAGGTCTTATACACAGGTCATAGCTTTAGCCACTAGGTTTTTGAGCTTTGGACTCAGTTGCAAGGCCTTAGGTTTAGACTTTAGGTTCAACACACTAGGTCAAAGCTGTTGGGTAATATGTCCTATTCACATGTTAAAGCCTTAGCTGATAGGTTTTAGGGCTTTGGACTCAGGTGCAAGGCCTTAGGTTTACATCTTAGTGCCAACACATAAGGTTTAGGCTGTTGGCTAATAACTATTCACAGGTCAAATCCTTAGCTGCTAGGTTTTATCGTTTTGGACTCAGGTACAAGGGCTTAGGTTTAGATCTTAGGTCCAGCACATTAGGCCTACGCTGATGGATAATAGGCCCTATTCACAGGTCAAATCCTTAGCTGCTAGCTTTTAGGGCTTTGGACTCAGGTGCAAGGCCTTAGGTTTACATCTTAGTGCCAACACATTAGGTTTAGGCTGTTTGCTAATAGGTACTATTCACATGTCAAAGCCTTAGCTGCTAAGTTTAAGGGTTTTGGACTCATGTGCAAGGCCTGAGGTTTAGACTTTAGGTCCAACACATTAGGTCTAAGCTAAACGCAAATAGGTCCTATTCACAGGTCAAAGCCTTAGCTGCTAGGTTTTAGGACCCAAGTCCAAGGCATTTCATCTTAGGAACCATGTGTAAGGCCTTAGGCTTAGATCTTTAGGTTCAACACATTAGGCCTAAGCTGATAGATAATAGGCCCTATTCACAGGTCAAATCCTTAGCTGCTAGCTGTTAGGACTTTGGACTCAGGTGCAAGGCCTTAGGTTTATCTCTTAGTGCCAACACATTAGGTTTAGGCTGTTGGCTAATCGGCCCTATTCACAGGTCAAATCCTTAGCTGCTAGGTTTTAGGGTTTTGGACTCAGGTGCAATGCCTTAGGTTTAGATCTTAGGTCCAGCACATTAGGCCTACGCTGATGGATAATAGGCCCTATTCACGGGTCAAATCCTTAGCTGCTAGCTGTTAGGACTTTGGACTCAGGTGCAAGGCCTTAGGTTTACATCTTAGTGCCAACACATTAGATTTAGGCTGTTGGCTAATAACTATTCACAGGTCAAATCCTTAGCTGCTAGGTTTTATCGTTTTGGACTCAGGTACAAGGGCTTAGGTTTAGATCTTAGGTCCAGCACATTAGGCCTACGCTGATGGATAATAGGCCCTATTCACAGGTCAAAGCCTTAGCTGCTAGCTTTTAGGGCTTTGGACTCAGGTGCAAGGCCTTACGTTTACATCTTAGTGCCAACACATTAGGTTTAGGCTGTTGGCTAATAGGCCCTATTCACAGGTCAAATCCTTAGCTGCTAGCTTTTAGGGCTTTGGACTCAGGTGCAAGGCCTTAGGTTTACATCTTAGTGCCAACACATTAGGTTTAGGCTGTTGGCTAATAGGCCCTATTCACAGGTCAAATCCTTAGCTGCTAGCTTTTAGGGCTTTGGACTCAGGTGCAAGGCCTTAGGTTTACATCTTAGTGCCAACACATTAGGTTTAGGCTGTTGGCTAATAACTATTCACAGGTCAAAGCCTTAGCTGCTAGGTTTTAGGGCTTTGGACTCAGCTGTTAGGCCTTAGGTTTAGATCTTAGGTCCAACACATTAGGTCTAAGCTGGTGGCTAATCGGCCCTATTCACAGGTTTAAGCCTTAGCTGCTATGTTTTAGGGCTTTGGACTCAGGTGCAAGGCCTTAGGTTTAGATCTTAGGTCCAACACATTAGGATTAAGCTAATGGTTAATAGGGCTTATTGATAGGTTAAAGCCTTAGCTGCTAGGTTTTAGGGCTTGTCTGGGCCTTAGGAATTAGATCTTAAGAGGTTAAACTGGGTTAAAAAATGGAGAATTTTGGCCTAAAAATGTGTCTTTGAAGGTAAAATTGCAATTTGAAGCTGAAGGCGCTCACAAAACATGAGTATTCCCTGGATTATATTCAAAATGCTCCTTGAAATCACTGTCTGAAGTCCTGAAAAATGCCCTGAAATGGGCTGATATTTGGCCAAAACCAACCAGAATCCGGTAAAAAAACCGGTCAATTTGAAGCTGAAAGCGCTCAAAAAAAACTACGAGTGTTCCCTGGATTATATTCAAAAAGTGGTCATTTGAAGCAAAAAAGTGGTCATTTGAAGCAAAAAGTGGTCATTTGAAGCAAAAGTGGTCATTTGAAGCAAAAGTGGTCATTTGAAGCAAAAAGTGGTCATTTGAAGCAAAAGCGGTCATACGAAGCAAAAAAAGTGGTTATATGAAGCAAAAAAAGTGGTCATATGAAGCAAAAAGTCATCAAAAAAAACTACGAGTGGCCCAGAACCGCCCTTCTATATCTACTAATATTTCCGACTATTTCTGAACAATTAAAATGTCTACCTGCATTTCATTCATATAAGTTATGTCCAACAAGAATTTTCGGGTTGTACGTACTTGATCTACATTCAAGTAGATAAAAATAACGTTAAATAGTATAAGAAAAGTGAAATTTAAAAATACTTTTTTTTCTCTAATAGATTATTGAATAATATTTAAATACTATCAAAAAACCATGAACTTAAATAATGTTAGCTCTTAAAGTTTTCATGGGGTGTTTCCTCCCTAACTTAGAATTAAGAATTTTAATATTTAGTTATTATATTAATATATATATATATATATATATATATATATATATATATATATATATATATATATATATATATATATATATATATAATAAATTTATTATTTCGATATATAATAATTGAACAAATATTATGTATTTATGCATGCTTTAGTTAATAAAGTTAAACAATATCAAGCTCTACTTTTCCTTTTTTTCTATATATATTTAAAAAAAAACCCTCCAAAGGCAACACAGTAAAGTATGAAACAACAACAAAATTCTTTTGGTTATTATGAGGCTAAATTCTTGGAAACAAAGCAGTCTCCAGTAGTTAAGCAACAGTGTTTCTAAAGCTGTTGTGACAATTTAGCTAAATAGTACAATTGTGAAACTGTAGGACTGAAATATGCTACTTATAAGTTCACTGAAGTTCTCTCTCTGTTTAGTATTACTGTGTATTATACTTTTCCTGGAAAACTTTGTTTCACTGTGGGTTTTTTTACTTAAATCTTGCATAACAAACGGTGTGTTCTTCTCTTTTACAATTTACTAAATTTCGCTAAAATGTGCTGTAAAATATACTCAATGTCCGTAAGTAGTGGGGTTTGGTTACTTTCAAAACGGAAGTCGTGCCATTTGCCAGCCGCTGCCGGCCAGCTGCCATCGGCCAGATGGCAAATCAGTTGCTGTCGCCATATGCCATGCCATATAGCTTCCGGTGGGGGAGGAGATGTTATTTGAAATTTGAAATTCAACTTGAGAATTAGGTTATGGAAAGTATGTCAAGGTCATCCAGAGTAAGTTTTAAAAAACCCTATCCCGCTACCACCGGAGTAATAGTTCGGAGAGTGGAACTAACTCTGGTGATAGCGGGATAGGTATAGAATTAGGTTTGTGAACTTTATTTGTGAAAAACATACAATCAATGTGTGACAGCAGTGTTTAAACAAGTTGAAGTTTTGTTATGAACTACAGAGTTGTAAACACAAACACCGACGACGATGAGAAGGTAAACGCAGAGTCCCCAGATGATGTATTTAAAAAGTTTGAACAAACGTAACATCTCGAGTTGGTTTTCCCGTTCCATTTCCAATCGTTTGATTTCCAATTTCAATTTATCCTCTTCCATCCTTGTTACAAATGGAACTTCATCCATCATATCCATCATGTTTGTGTTTTTTGAAATTTTGAAAGAAGCGATGTTGATAGTGGAAGAGGCGACGATGGAATGAGAATCGAAAGAGGGAAATGTAGGTTAAATAAAGAAGTGGTGGGAGGAAAGAGCGTTGTTACATAGAAGTGGTGGGGGAAAGATGCTGCTCATCATTTGCCTCAGAAGTTGTGTCTGACTGTAGAGGGGTAAGAGGAGTAAGATTTAGTAAACTGTCTTCATCAGAACTTTCAACCTTATCACAAATAGGACAAGCGTAAGTTATTTCCAAATTCATTGTAATAGTGTTAAATTTATCTATAAGTTCATTTAAAGTATTAAATATTTCTTGTAAATCTTCTTTTGAGTTTATTTCAAAACTAGCATTCATTCGTGCCGATGGAGAGGTGTTCATGGTTAGAAAGTTGGCAATCGAATGAGGATAAGCGCCTAGGGAGGGGGCTTATATAATGGTGACCTTGAGCAGGCGTCTAGGGAGGGGGGCTGTCTAGGGAGGGGGCTTCTATATAGGGGACCTTGAGCTTATGATTGAATAAAACGTTTAGTTCTTCTTCTTCGTCTTTTAATTCAATTATTTGAACCGAAGTAGTTGTTTCATCTTCTTCACTCGATGAAGAAAACAATTCGCCAGGATTTAAATATTGAACTACAATTCTGAACCATCTTATAGGATATTCGTCAATGACAGAAAGTAAGTTTTGAAACAATTCTTCCATCTCCTCCCTGTCAGTTATTATATGTTCAAACTTGATAAATTTTCCTTCCATGTTGTTAGTTAGAGTGTTGGAAGTGGAATGATTTAATATTATATAAAAATTAGAACTAGTGGTGGGGGAAATCTCAAGGTCATCCAATCGAAGTTTTAAAAAAGAGTGTAAAATTGAAATTACACATTTGATGGTTCTACAGGATCGGAATACCAATCTGATCTGTATTTACATCTTTTTATCATATGTGTACAAAAATCATGTTGATGAGACTTGGTGCGTTGACAATGAGCAAGATCTAGAGGGTGAAATTTGAAACATCTTTGAGGACAACATGTATGAAAATATCTTGATTTGTAAAATTTGAAAGTTCGCAATTCCGGTGGCGGTAGTTGTTTTGTTTTACATTTGCAATAACAAGATCCGAAGAATTCACATTTAGTACAAGCTAACCCATCCACCATCATTGGTCCTAAATCTGTACACTGTTGTTCACAACAGTAACGAGGTTTGTACTTGTATTTTTGCTCTTCCATGTTGATGCTGCGGAGTCTAGTGAAAGAATAAGATTGTATAGTGATGAATAGCGAGTTTTATGTACTATGAAAAGTGGTAGGGGTAATTTCAAGGTCATCCAAATGGAGTTTTAAAAAATTATACCTTACAAGTGTAAGGATTATTGAAATTTAGGAAGTTTGTTTCTGTTTGTTTTCTTCAGACTTTTTTTCTCTCTCTGCCTTAGCCATAGCAATAAGTTCTTCTGTTGATAGTGGATGTACTTCAGGAAATTTTAAAATTAATTTAGCTTGATATCCTTCTTTAGTTAATACATCTAAATCTTGAGTCATTTGTTCAACAGTGTTATAATCTTTTCCATAGATTTTCCCATCAAGTTCAATCATCATTCTGTATAACATTTTGTAGAATAGATCTTGTCGTGGCGAGAGCTGAGAAGCGAATGATTATTTATCAAAGTGTTACATCCTTTTTATGAACTTGACATTGATCATGTGATTCCTTAGTTGTAATTTTATTTATTAAAAGTTATTCAACATTGGTAATACTTCTGGAACTTGACGTTATGTTGACCAGCTGGCGATGAAGAAGTTGTAGGTTGTGTAGAAAAAAATATTTCATCATCGCAATATTTTGTTTTAGTGAACATCCTTGTATTAGTAGCACTAACATCAACAGTTAAGTGATAACCACCAGTATGTAAAACTCGCATTTCGTTTGTTAAATCTTCAAGTTGTTCAAAACTTGTAATGGTGTTGGTATCGTAAGATGCACACTTAACCTTTAGGGACATGTTGAAGTTTTGTATTTAGTGATAGAGAGCGAGATTCGTACGGTACGAAAGGTAGTCGTAGACTGATGAATTTCACAAGTTGATTTTCACTTTTATTATCACACAAAATTGGGTCAAGGTCATCCCATGGAATTTTTAAAAAAAGCAACATATTGTAATGTATAAACACATTACAATATGTTGCTTTTCTTATTTTTTTTTTTTAGGTTTATATCATATTTATTGAGAAACAATTACAAAGAAATATTTACAATTTTATGTACAAACTAATCAGTAGTAGGTGTTACATGAATTGTAAGTTCAGTAGAGTTGTTTCCACTTGGTCCATGTGATACCAAATAGAGTGCGCCGGGTTGAATTATACGAAGATCTTCATTTTGTAGTAGTTGTACGAAGCGCTTTGGTAGGAAGATTTGAAATTTTGCTTCATCACCAATTGTATAAGGTGCCTCGCTCAATGTGCAATTTATAGCATCACCTACTGAAGTTTCCATCTTCTTTATTGTATGAATGATGTAGTGTTTTTCTTCTTTCAGCTCGGAACATTTCTTCGTAGGTAGAATTGTTGATTTTGAATGAGCGTTGAATTGTTCAACTAAATTTTGAAGTAAGTTGTTTGATGCCATCTTAATGTTTTTGCTGATGCTAATCTTCTTGTTAATAAGAATATCCGTTGGAGATGTTGTCTCTTCGGAGGTTCGAGTAATACTCATGCTGTGTCATGGTAGCTCTCTCACTTTTATTATCGAGACTACCCCCACCACTGACACTACCCCCACCACTGACGCTACCCCCACCACTTTGTTGAAGGAAATTATTCAAGCGGTAGGCATTCTTCAAAGCACACTGTGACCTTCGATGTTTAAAACTTTTTGATGAAATACAAAGTTCATTAAAGTAGCATTGGAAATCTCTATCTATTATTGCATTTATCACTTCATTGCTTGTAAATGATTGTATCCAATTTGCTTTTTCCAATCCTCTTGTGTAGATAGTTTTAAACTCTTTACAATAATGATTCATAATATGCGGCATCATGTTATAATGAATAAAACCTTCATCCCATTTTAAGTTGTGAAAATGTTTGTTTAACCATTTGTTTGTAACTTTCGCTTTAGTTGTTAGTTTATTGAATGGAAATGGAGGTTTGAACAAGTAATGATAAATTACAGATGTGTTCATATCCAAAATTACTAATTCTTTAATAATGAAATTTCCATCATTCCCTCGAAAAGCTTGAAATTCAATTATACCTCTTTTAACTTCCATTAACTGTGATGCAGTAGAAAACGAAACCCGTTTGTTCATGATGAAGTCTCATCTACAACTGACTGTTATTACAAACAAGATTGTTCTTCTTTTATTTCTTGTGTTTCTTCGTTTATATTAAAATTGGTGTGATAGTTGTTTAATTGTCTCCACATATCCACTTCTTGAGGTATTCGATTAAAAATTGAAGTATCTACAGGACCATATAAAATTGGAATAAATGGTTGTCTGTCCAATGTATCAATTAGATAATCTTTAATTATTGTACTTGAAAATACTAGTTGTTTTAAGTATCTAGTGACAGGACCGGTAGTACAACTTAAAGTGTAAAATTCTTCTTTAGTGAAATGTAATTTTACATCATGTCTAGTTAAATCTTTGAAGCGAACAACTTGTCCTCCACGATGTTTGATTATATCAACTTCAATATTTGATTCTAATAAACTTAATCTTGTTCTTTTTCCAAATGTGTTGTTAGTTAAATAACATTCCAAAAGATGTAAATGTTTCATTAGAGAATCCCAAGAAGTTTCAGTAAAGATAACCATTTTACTTCCTTGATTTAACATAACAATTGGTGAATAATCCAATGATTTTACAATTCCAACCGATATACTTTTTGTCATGCATGAAGAAATAGGGTAGAAAATTCGAAGAAATACTTCTGTTAAAATATTTGTTGTAATGTTAACTTCAACCTTTTTTCTTTTTACTTCTTTTTCAGCTTCTCCTTCTTCTTCTCTCTTCTTATGTTTGTTAAACTTGAGGAATTCATCCATTTCTTGTTCAACTTGTTTTTCTATATCAGAACTATTTTCATCCATTAGAGGTGTATTTTCTTCTCCGTTAGTAGAATTCATCTTGCGAACGATGTTTCCCATACGACGGTTGAAGATAGAATGAAGTTTCTACTAATTATTTTCTTGCTTTTATATTTTTTTTGTAAAATCCTTGAAATTTATATAATTACAAAAATTGTTTATTTTCAACTTGTCTTTTAGAAACAAAATTCTAACCTTAACAATAAAGGAAAATAATTCTAACCTCAATATTTTGCAGTAGTTATACTAATTCTTCTTAAAGTACATTCTTCACTATTCCGGTCAGAGGTGTGTAAGTAACTATTTTATCATGTAGAATTAGACAGTATGCCGAAGTTCCATCCGCTACTGGTTCTTCAAATTCCATTTCAATTTTTATATCAACACTTGATGATTTTACTGATTCATTTTGTTTTGAACAATCGATTACAATTATTGGAGCTTTGGAATAATATTGATCAGGTGATAATAGTGGTGTATTAGTCTTTCCATAATATGATGATTGAAATCTTGCGTACATATCATATAAAATGGAAAAACGTTTTTTACTAAACATGACATTTAAATTGTCATATGGAAAAAATTGAGAGTTTAGGAAATTTTTACAATTCTTTATTTTACAATGATCAAATTGACCAGCATTTGCAGTAATAACATCTTTTCGCTTAGTTTGGAAACCGAGTATTATGTACCTTGCACGTTCCAAGTAAGTTGATGTCTTGACGGTCCATGTTTGTCGTTCTGTTTGAGGTAATGTAGGGTATTCATGAAATTCCCAACTTCGGAATGGCATCACAATGTCACGGTCAGATTTTAACTTTTTTGACAATACTATTCTATGTTCATCAGCCAATCTTACATGAGGTACTCTCCAAACAACTTTATCCAATTGTAGTTGCCATTCCAATTTATCTTCAGTAGTTGCAGGGTCTGCAAGTATTAAGTCCTTATTAGTTGAAGATCTGAGTAATACTAATTCTTGTTTAACATTTATTATAACCCTTTTGTAATCTTCAGCAAATCCCAAAAGCAATCGTAAAGGTACATGAAAATCAAAATGACCGTTGGAAGCAGGTGTTATAGTGTCTTTATCGGGAGCAACCCATCCGGCGGTGACTATTGAATTCTTCTCATGTGGTGTTAATGATGTTAATCCTTTTAATGTAGTTGTTATACCAACCTTTTTTGTTGAATCAACTGTCACCCCTGATATCTCATATCTTATTTCATCAAAAAGATATGCCATTGGGTTATTTATAAAAGGAACTGTTGAAGCAGTTTTTCCATCCAATTTTAATACCCTTCCTTCGATGTACAAATAACTTTCACATGGTAATGTGTAAATATCTTGTTGTTGAATGGGAATTCTTATTTCATCATTATTGTTTAATTTTGATGAAGTGTAAGGGTTGTGTGTGTGATATTCCTTCTCCCATAGTGTTTCGTCGAATGTCGGTCCTTGAGATATATCCAGGATATCCATCGTTGTTAAGTTTCAATCCAATCTTTTGTAGAAAACGAATGTTGTCTGATGTTAACTCTTCCAATGTCGAGGAGCTACTGAGCTCCCGACTCTTCCGTTGTGGTTTAAATGATAATCCCATGTTGATTTTTATGTCGCCGCTCTGATGTGTATTCGTATAGTAATTGTTTCTCCTCTAAAGTCAACAATATGACCGTCTTGATCCAATATGTTCAGTACGATGTCTGAAATGAAACTGGTGTTTAATGGTAGGTATATCAAGTTTTGTGGCTTCTCAACAATTTTAAAACCTTTAATCTAATTTATTAATTCCAGGATCTCCTCTTGCTAAACGTTTTGCCAACTTAGTTCCAGGTCCACAATATTGATAACCTCCAGGAATATGTAATTCGTATGGTAGAGCGTCTATCGCTCGATTTACAATAGCACCAACAGGTATCCGTTTAAGCAGGGATAACGCAGCTGAAGTTATACCACGTCCTCTCTTGTTGCTGTCTTGATGATGACTGAGTGATACAGCCTTCATTATGTAGTCTTATATAAACTGGCGTGTTTACTCCACAAGATACTTTACATAAATGAATAAGTTAGGTATAATTTTATATATTTAAACACTTAGTTATTCAAATTAATGATATACTGATTTATAATTCTATTTTTAATCCAAGCTTCCCGTTCATCGGGTTGAATTATCACATGACTCGTTGTACTAGCTATATGATTATGGGTATCAATAAGTAAATTGCCCACTATTCTTATTAAACAATCTAAATTTACAGCATCTTTTGGATGTTGAGGATCATGTAATTGCATAATACGTTTATCATTACATGTGTAAGCTGTTGAATCACTTTTTGATGTTTTTATGACTTGTCCAATAGTAGCAGCATCATTTGAATCTTCACCTGGTAAAATATTAATTATTTTCTTCATCTTTGCATCATATTGGGTCCCAAAGTGTTTATCCCAAGTTATTGTTTGTTTCATTGTAACACAATCATTTTCTTCGTAACCAGGATAAATATCTTTTATTCTTCTATTACGACCATTGTATGTACCTAATGTACCACCACTCGCAATTAATGTTTGCACCATTAGAGGTACATCTGTATCTTTTATACCAAATCTTCCATTTGTTATTGTTTTATGTCCTGCATCCCATTCATCATTATTTCCTTGCATTAAATTAAACTTTTCATTTCCATGTATAAATTTATCTCCCCGCTTTAACACGGCATCTTCATGTTTTACAAAATTGGATGTTTCCTTTTTTAATTCTTTAGATAATTGTTCCATAGTAACAGCATCTTTTGGTTGAGAACCAAACTTTACATTTGTCAGTGTTTTACCATGACAATCGATTTCATTAACATCTTGTAAAATACAGTTGTCCTTGATGTATTTTAGGTTTACAGCATCACCGTCTTCCTTTGGGTATCCAATGTCATTTATAATAAATTTATAAAAAGAATATCCATGTTTAGTTTTTTCCGGTATTATAGAATGTAAATATTCTTTATTAACTGAATCTTTATCATTTTTGGGATTTCCCACGTTGGTTATTCTATAATTTCCAGCATCATATGTTTGTCCATCTTTTAAGTTGTTACCCCATTGCAATTTTAAAGTATTTGAAAGTTCAGATGATAAGTACTCTTTAGTAATTGCATCAGAACCTTCAGTTGGTTTACCAACATTAATTAATCTATGTGATTTAACATCATAAGTATTCTTATGTAATTTCAATGATGTTGAAGTAGCTTCTTTTACTGTCTTTAAATTTGCTCCATCAGTATCTTCTTCTGGATCTTTAACTAATTTTAAACGTTTATTACTTATGTTATAGTCACCTTCAGGTGTTTGCGGTAATCCGCTTCTTTTTCTGTCTTCTCCAAATTGCACTCCTAATGCGGAGTAGCGTCCGAACTTGTCGACGCTCATGTTAGAACTGATACATCTTATACTTGTAACTTCTTTATATTTGCGGACAATTATACAATTATGCCACGATTTTTAAGTTCATCAACTAGAGCCACCCATTCATTATTTAAACCAGTATGACCGGCTTCCATAGCTTCATGCAATAGTCTCATTCTGTCAACTAATTTATTGATGTCGTTGTAATAGATAACATTTGTATTGTATAGATTTTTCATTAATCCTTTACCAGATGTTGAAGTATCTCCTTTACTCTTTTTACCATGTTGTTCAAGAAGTGATAAATCCATAAGTGATAAAGATTTTCTTTTTAAAGGTTGTCTCACAGCCGGTGTGGTACGTAATGTTGGTAATTTTCGTGGGGGAAACAATTTTTTTATAACAATACTATATTTTGTTGCACGTGAACGATTAATCATTGCATCCTTTGAGTAGTTTCTTTTATGAGCGTTAGTATTTTGTAAAATTTCTTTAAAAGTATTTAAATCTTTTGCTGAATATTTTATTGGTATATTTTTAAAAATTAATTCATATAATCCTTTTGTTCCTTTATATCTATGATCACCAATAATGATATAATCGTCTTGAGTTACTTCAAGCTTAGAGTTACCAATTTTCAATTCATTTCCATCAATTCTTGCTCCATATACATGTGATTTACTTAAATTTGGATTTGATTTCATGTCATGTAGCATTTTCATTATATATTTTCGTCCAAGAGGTCCATGTTGTAATATATCACTACTCAATTGAGTTAAATTTGGAATAGATTGTTCTGCTTCAGGTATTGGCTGTTCTTCCTTTTCAACAATTGATTCTTCTTCATCTTTTGTTTCTTCTTGTTCACTAGCACTTGTATATGAATCATCATCATCATCTTCTTTTTTTAATGCTTGTACTTCTTGTTTAGAAACTGGTAGTAAAACATCTCCTTCATAACGAGGTTTACCAATAGTTTCTGATATCTGTTTTAAAGGTTCCGTGATAGGTTTAAATGTATTCTCTAAAAATTCTTCTCTTTCACTTAAACCCATCCTTAATGCACGATTCTTTATCCTAATAGAATCACTGAGTGATTTTATTTCTTTTAATAGTTTTTCTTGATTCACCATGTTTACACTGTGAAGTTCAACGTGTTACTAGATGTAGCGTAGGTAGTTCAACGTATTAATACAAATTTATCCAATCCTATACGATATCTACCATTTTTAATATCTTCTTCTTTCATAATAACGAGAAATCCATATTTTTCATTCCATGCTTTACCACACATTTCTTTAAATTTATCAAATGGCATATCCGCATTAACATGATCATTATATATATGCTTTAAATTTGTCTCATCTTGCTTAAAGATGATCAACATATTTGCATTGTCTCTTATAAGTTGTTTTGGAATTTTACTGTATGTTTGACCAATATAAATGCTATCAATATTATTATGTCTTCCCATAGCAAAATAATTTCTTATAGTATCATGATTTTCACAAGAAACATCGTCAAATATAAAAATGGAAAATGGTTTTGCTTCACTTGGTTGCATTATTGTTTCACTAGCATTAAACTTGTAGAAATTCACTTCAGGTACACTTGCAAGTATTTTATCTAATAATTGATATTTTGGTTGTTGCAATGATTTTGAAAAAATATATATATTGTTAAAGCGTAAACCTTTAGGATTAGTTATAAGGTTAAAGACAACATTAGTTTTTCCACAATTTGAAGG
Organism: Neoaliturus tenellus; assembly: GCA_030545055.2. Lineage (NCBI taxonomy): Eukaryota > Metazoa > Arthropoda > Insecta > Hemiptera > Cicadellidae > Neoaliturus > Neoaliturus tenellus. The sequence goes on from CM061531.1 coordinate 233,735,014, forward strand.
ACCAGTTATTAAACATCTTATAGTATTTGGTAGTAATTCACCATGTTTACCATGATTTAACTTATTATTGTCAACTGTCAATTCATCAATATTATTAATATTAAATCGATCTTTTTGTTGTACAATCTCCATCTTGTTTAAAGGTTAAACACATAATGAGCTATTTAATAACTATACCAAGTCTTTTGAAGGAATCCAAGAGTCTTCACTTTTATCAAATCCTAACCACCTAACTTTAACCATATCCTTTTTCCTTTGTAAAACCTTTTCAACAAGATATACATCACCAACTGTTGATTTTAACAACTCATGTCCATAGAATCCACCTTGAAGTAATTCACCCTTATTATCCTTTAAAATGTAAGTTTCAGGTATAGTTGGTTGCACTTTATAAATTGTAAATACTTCATTAGTCCAATTTGGCAGATATCTTTTACTAAATACACCTTTGTATTTGCTTATACGAACTTTATCATTAACCTTAAACTTTTTTGGTTGTAACTTTTCTATTTTTGGTGTTGTATTATTTTTGATGCGTTGTAATACAATTTTAGCATTAGCACTGTTTACTTGGATAGGTTTCATTCCAATGGTGCGATGATATTTGTTGTTATACTCTTTTATAAGTTGTGGTAATATGTCATACCACACATATGATCCTCGTTTTGAAAATTGTTTATACATAGCTCCTTTTAATGTTCTATTAAATCTTTCAATTATTGAAGCTTTAACTTCAGAATTTGTAGAATAATGATTTATTTTATATTTTTTCATCAAAGCTCCAAAATCTTTATTAAAATATTCTTTTCCATCATCCGTTTGTAAATGTTTAATTTTAAATTTATTTCTTTGTATTGTTGTCTCTATAGCTTTGGTAACACTTTTACCAGTCTTGTCCTTCAACGGTAAAGCATCAGCTATTTTAGTAAAACAGTCTATAATTGTTAAAATATATTTAAATCCTTTGTTTAATTTACTGTGTGGTATCATTTCAATAAGATCAGCTTGGTAAAGATCATTCATTCCTTTAATAATTGTACTTCTTCTTGGAAATCTTCTTCTTGCTGGTTTATGTAGTTCATTTACAATCTTATCCTTTACACTTTCCATCTTAAAGTGTTGCTTGCACACTGTTTGTAGAAATACTGATCCATACAATGGTTTATTCTCTTATATATATAGTTGAAATATGGGTCAAGGTCATTTAATATTAGTGTAAAAAAGAGGGAACATGGCATTGGGCTTGCCATGTCCCCTCTTTTTTACGGAAAGGAAAAAGGAAGAAGGTAAAGGACGAAGAATAGGTTTACTGGTCGATAGGGTTTAAGGAATAGTGGCCAAATGGTAGAGTATTAATTTTATCTTCTAAAATATATCGCTTGTCGTCTTTGTAGCTTAATGCCCACTTTGTTTGTTTTACACTAAAAAGTTTTCACCCATTCATTTTCAAACAAACATCTTTTATAATGTTGAAACTGTACATTCTTCTTTAGGAAAGATGTCTTTATTCCTTTGGCTTTCTTCGTGACTTGATGTTCGTTCCTTTCGTTTATGTACAGTTGAAACGAATACAGTTTGGACATCAATGCTACAATTTCCATCATTGGCACACCATTTGTTTCATCTTTAAATTTTCCCAATACTTTTTTGTTTTTGTCATAGTCATAATTTGGATGGTCCTTAGGATAATCGGAAAAATCAAAATCATCTTTATATACAAAAGATTCGTAAATCCTCATACATGTCATTTGTTTTAATCCAGTAAATAAGTGCATCTGTATCCATATATGCAATACCAATGTTATCTCTTCCATAATGATTAACCATCTTCTTATAATGAAACTCGTACATGTGTGTTTTAGAAATATCTAATATTGACATTCCAAGATATAAAGGACGATCCAATAGAACTGATTTTTTGTTCATAGAAATGACGACAAGATTTTCATTTATAATTACGGATGAACCAAAGTTTGGTTGTTGCACTAGTTTCTGTAATTTTACTGGATCAGTTACTAATTTGATATTCTTATGTTTCCTTTTGTTTTCTAAAGTCTTGCCAAATATTGCATTGTTCATCAGTTTGAAGAAATCCTTTTGAAAACTTGACGTAGCGGCAGCTCTTCTTCTTGTGTTGTTGTCAATGTATGGTTTCAACCAACAAGATTGAGAGAATTGTAGTATTCGATTAATTTTTGTAATTTTTAATCCCAAGTCTAAAGCCTGTTGTATCATCCAATAATGTCCAACATACCTAGACTTATTGTTTAAAGTCATTAATAATTTCGGCCATCTTCCAGTAGGGGAAATTTCAGTCTTTGGAAGAAGTGGTAAATCGTAATGATGATCGTGAAGATGTTCAGGATATTCAAAATCAACATCAAAAATGTAACCAGTTTCACCATGCTTTGGTATATCCATAATGTTTCCAATCGATTCTGGATCTATCCATTTAAAATTATCATATGGAAGGGGATTTGACATTGCCCATCCGTATAAGTTATTTGCATCGAAATAACCTAGGAATGTCGTTGGTTTTGATGCATCATAATCGGGCAGATACTTGTTATTCGCCTTAACATGTCTGGTTACACTTTGTGTCAATCCCCCTCGAACTCCTGATCCTAACATCAAAACCATATCTATATCAGTAAGAAGTTGTAATTTACAATTTGTTTCTTTCAACATGGCTTGCCATGCTAGTCCAGGTGAAGTGTATGAATGAAGAGGGTCCAATCCATATGCTGCAAAACACGTATTTCTAAATTCTTCCATTATATCACATAATAAAGTTACATCTAATTTAACATAAAAATCTGAATATTCTCCCAATGTTGTAAATCCTAATTCATTCCATACTTTACATGCATGATCATAATCCTCTTGAGATATGTCCATGTCGTATAGTTTACTTTTAAATTCTTCTTTTGGCGGAAGTGATGTTTCATTAAACTTTTCTAAACTGTCTATATAATCATATGGGAAAACACCTTTCCGAAGTACGAGATCCAGTTTGTCGTTACTTACAATCTTCTTTGTTTCAATAAAATCTTGTTTCCTTAAATTTTCAGAAAGTTTAGACAAACTCGACGGCATAAATCGGTAGGAGTCTAAGAATCTTAATTTGACATTTCCAACTGTTTTAGAGAAACTTATAAATTTTTCTGAAGTTTCAGCCAACACATCTATCGAACCATCGTCTCTTCCTAATTCAGGTATTATAAAATGAGCATCATACCCACTGAGGTTATGCAGAACCACATGAATAAATAGTGGTAAACGATAGCTCAAATTACATTTATTACAAGCAGCACCCCTGTAATAACCTGTAAGGTGGTCATGATCTTTAACTTTATAATTGTCAATGGTAAATTCATTTTTACATAAGAAACAATGAGTTGCATTTTCATGTTGAATTTCCTCTTCTTCCTCCATCGGTTTCATTGGTATGATATTTGTATATAATCTTTGTACATTTTCAGCTATTAAATATAAATGGTCAAGAAATATTGTTTCCACATTTTCACCACGATATACTAGAGGTTCTGAAGTTAATCCATATTGGTTTAAATGTTCTTCTGATAATGTTGATTTAACCATTAAACAAAAACTATTTGGTTTATGCATTTGATATTTGACACTTTTTCTAGCTTCACAATTTTCATCTTCTATAGGAATTAGTGTTGATTCAAAATCAGCATATACAACTATAGGGATACGATATTGATGATGAACTTTTTGAAATGTAACAAATGCTCTGCTTTCTGAAGGTAAAATAATTTTTGCTTCATAATTATTGTTACATAATCTTTTGTGCTCTTGTAACCATTCCATTCCTTGTCTTCCTTCTCGTTGGAAATTAAAACATCTTTTACAGATCAGCTTTTTGTTTCGATTTTTTGAAAGTTGTTTATTAACAAGAGAGTCAAATTTCTTTATATACACATAATGAGATACATCTCCTTGTGTTAGTAGTAGTAAATCTGTATGATCTGCTAGCTCTTCTTTAGCAATACGTAAAGGATAAACTTTATTTGAACTATCTAATCCAAAAACATTAATAGATGTGCCGGGATTTTTCTTCTCAAATTTTGATATATCTTTTAGTGATACAGGATAACTAATTCCTTGAAAGTTATATCTATATCTTTGATTTTCATAGTGCTGGTTTGGTTCATTACAATGATTTGGTACAAATTTACATGTCATCGCATATCTAAAACATTCGTTATCTTGATTTTTCACATTAACACATGATCTTGTATCCTCAATTATTTTTGGTAAACGAATATAACTAGATCCCATTAGTCCATATCCATGTTTATGAACTCTTATATTTAATCCTTCAATACTTATAAGACTCCACCCTGATCCTCGTCCTTCATGTTCCTGAATTTTAGTTAATATTTCTTCTATACATTTTTCAACTATTGAATCAATGTCTGAACTTCCTATGATAGTTTGATTTTTAGTTATAAATCCTCTTGGTGATAATTCTTCTTGTACATTTATAAACATAGCTTCTAGTAGTAATCCAAATTTGAGAAAATTTAATCTTTTTAATTCTTCTTTTAAAGTTCTACTGATAATTGGTTTTGCTTCTCTAATAAATTCTTCTAAGTTTAAATCTTCATTTTGAATCTTATGATGCATTACTACCTTTCCGGGTAAAGCTGATACTTGTAAATTTGGTAAAGTTGTTGTAGGTCTTGCTGTTATTTCATTTTGTTCTTCTTGTTCTTCTTGTTCTTCTATGTTGTTGTGAATTAGTTCCTTATGTATTTCTAACAGAATATCATCATTAAACGATTCCAAACATTTATCGCAATGATACATGTTTGGTGGTGTTCACTCTTCAAAATTTCGCCAAGAAATGAAATGAGCTCTCCCTTTCCTTCTTTTATAATAGTTCCCCCACTACTATTTCATCTTCTTCTTCTTCACTTTCAGAAGAAAACAAACGTCTTGGACAAAATATTAATCTTCTACAAACAGATTCTTCATTAGTATTCTCTATATGAATTGGAGTTTCAATATGTATTTCTTCATATTCAAATGATGACGAAGACTCTGATATTACTACATCCATATCCAAATTTTCATTCTCCACATCATTGGCATTTTCTTCTTCTGATGTTGTTACATCCACATCCATATCATTTATAGTTTCTACTTCTGAAGTTTCGCTATTATTTTCATCTTCTTCCATATTTAAATCCTCTAATTGAATTTTATACAATATTTCAATCATAGATTTCCTTGGATAATCGGTGTTGTCCACAGGAGCCATTTCCAGTAAATGAGGAATAACTGTTTTTGATCCGGCTTATATGATATTTTGCTAAGTATGTCAAGGTCATTTTTGATTAAGCGAGAACTGGGAATAGATCACTAAGCAGCATGATGATTCATTACTACAAAGTGATCTATTCCCCATTCTCTAAGAAGTGTCCAATCAATAACCAAAGTCCAAGTTCATTTTTTTTTGTTTTGTTTAATTTAAGTCTTTTACATCTTCTTCTTTTATTACACAATTTATAGGTTCACTGTTCGATGTTTCAATATGTTGTTTTATCTTGTGCTCCAGCTCTTCTATTCTTGCTTCCTTTATCATTAATTCCGATTGTAAGTAACTAATGTAATCAGCCGCCATGTCTACCGTTCTTGATCTTATTTCTCCTAACTTAACACCAGGAATCAATCTCTGTAGTTTGTAAAATCTCAACCTTATTCTTGACTCTCTTACTTTAGCCATTTCTCGAAATCTTTGTTTTCTATCTTCTTCTTTGCTTGTGGTCAAGTCCATACTTCTGACAAGTTTACTTTCAGAGTGATTCCTCTATAGTAGGCTTCTCCTTTATACACTTTCCCCCACCATTTTCAATTTCCCCCACCCTACTAATGTAGGTCAAGGTCATCCAATATAACGCGAGAACGAGGAATAGAGCACTAAGTGGCATGTTAGTCCATTACCACAAAGTGATCTATTCCTCGCTCTCTATTCTACATCTACTTTTTTTTCATTTTACTATTTTATTATTTTTTTTTTGTTTTTCTTGGGGGGGGGGGGAATGAGTGTTTACTTTTTACAATGTTCATTCTTCTTCTCCAACTTTTCAATTCTTTCTAACAATTCCAACAAATATGCATTGGTTGCTTGCAAAGTTTGTATCCTAGTACATCCCACTTTAATAGAGGGAACTGTTAACTGTAATTTTGTAAATTCTATCCTTTCTTTCTTGCACCTTTCTCTCATGTATGTGTTTTTCCTGATTCTTCCTGATTGAGCTGATATTAACTTATTACAATCTGTATGGGGCTTTGATACTTTAAATACTGATGTACAAAAATGAGTTGATGTTGTCGGCTGTTGATTTTCATACAAATTTTGTGTTGAAGTAGTAATTTGTTGATTTTCATACCAATTTACACTTGAAGTGGCAGGTTGCTGATTTTCATACCAAATTGAACTTGAAGTACTAGGTAGCTGATTTTCATACCAATTTGAAGTACTAGGCTTCTGATTTTCATAACAATTTAAACTTAAAGTATTTGGTTGATGCCAATCCTCAGATGCCAATACAGGTGTTGTGGAAGGATGCTCCATCGTTGTATAGAGTGAATTCTGTTCTACAATTTTGCCGGTTTTATCTCATTTCCCCCACCACTAACTTGTACATTTCCCCCCACCACAATAATTTTCTTCTTTTCACATTTCAAATTTTGTACCAGACTTCTAATGTTACATCTGCATCTTCTTCCTTCACATACTTAATAAATTCTGGGCTTCTTGAAGTAGTATTTGGAGTATTGAGGTAGTTCATCACCTTCACATGGCTTTCTTCATTATGGGTGTAACAAACTACTTGAACTAACATGTTACTATCTTCTTTCGATTTGATAAATTCTGCAACTGAGGTCCATTCCTCGTATTTAATTTTGAAATGCTGAACTTCAAACTGCATGTTGTTTGAACAAATGCTGCAACAATATTAAAAGTCTCTTCAAACAACCTGCATTTATACATGTTCCCCCACCACTTTATAATCTCCACTCCTTTCCCCCACCTTCTTCATATGTAGAAGGGGTATTATGATTTCAATGCACTATACTTAATAAATTCAAACAAATTTTGTGCACAAATGTTACATTTTTTCTTAACTGTTTCAAATTTCATCACTTGGCCTTTTACAAGGTGAACTCCATCGTCTTCAAATTGTTCAAAATCTAAAACAGATGCTTTTCCACAATCATGACACATTTGTGTTCCATCTTCAAAAATATAAGCAAGATAAATACCAAATCCACAATTGTCCTTCTTAAATTTGATGAGCATTTCACGAATTGGTTGAGGTATTTCACATTTATTTGTTCTTATTATATGATGGTAAAGAAACCCATTATTAATAATTTGTTGTAAACACAAAACTAACAAGCTGTCCATAGTATTAGACTTGTACTGAAAGTTATATCCATAACTATCTCTTTATATGCTCTTACCCCCACCACTTTTATGTAGGTCAAGGTCATCGGATATTAAGCGAGAACTGGGAATAGATCACTAAGCGGCATGTTATTACATTACCACAAAGTGATCTATTCCCTATTCTCTATAAGGGGTGCTGATAATTTAGATTCCTAAAATTTCTTTTCCTTCTTCTTCACCTTCTTGAACAGTTGTATTACCAGACATGTGTGATATTAATTTCTTCAATTCTCGATTTTCCATTTCTAATCTTTTCAATTTTAGATCTCTTGCTTCAACTTGCACTTTCAAAAATTTGATATAACTTCCAGCCCAGTGGAGAGTTTTCAATCTTGGTGCTCCAAGTTCAATTCCTGGTATTTGAAATTGTAGTCTATTGAATTCCATCTTCATATCTTCTCGGCCTTGTCTTTCTTTTTCTAGTCGTTTTAATCTTTGTTTTTCCCTGAAGGAAGAAGTCGGTACATGATGAAACATTTTGATCAACAATTTCTTGAAGAGTGAGCTTCTACACAGATAGTCAACACATTTATCCACATTCCCCCACCAAATTTAAGTCAGTAGTGGGGAGATGCCAATGGTGGGGAGACGTCAATGGTGGGGAGAGTTATACTAATGTAATGGTTATTTCTACCGTTACACTCGCTCCATTCTCCAAAAGATATTTGTAATATGGTTCTGGATATTGTTCTCTTTCAGATCCTGCATGTTCTTGAATAAAGTCGAAAGCCAATCTTTTTGAATAATCATTATGAAACACTTCTCTAACACAAACAAGAATTTTTTCTTCCAAAAATTTTACTTGAACTAATGGTATTTTGCTTACATCGTCCTTGTCCATGATGGGTAGCTTGTAGGTAAAAGTATTAGGTGGTAGTTTTTGTGGTTTATCGAGTAGAGAACAAAATTTTCTGTACAATTTCTCCTCAATGTCTGGAAAACGATGTATATCAAACAGATTGTAGTATGAAGGATCAAAAGGTATTTTACGAAACATCTTCAGTCACTAGTCTCCCTAAGACTGATCTCCTGCACAAATATTTAACACATTTATAAACATTCCCCCACCAACTTTTAACTTGTGGTAGGGATATTTTTCCCCCACTACTTCTTCAAAATGGTGGGGGTACCTTAGTCCAATTCAGATTCAGATTCAGAAGACAGTAAAGGTGATATGGGTGATTCCAACGATGAATCCAATATAAATATTTCAATAGCTTCCTTAATTATATCTTCATCACTATCGTTTATCATTTCTTCAAATATTTCTTGTTCAATCTGATTTCTTCCTCTTCCATCGTAGAATCATTATTAGTTTCATTATAATTTTCCTCTATGTTTTCTTCCTGTATTTCATTTGTGCTTTCAAAAACATCTTTAACTTCAAAATAATTAATAAATGGAGTATCTTTAGACAACATGTTTATTTACTACTTCTTTTACTTCAAACAACAAACTATGTATCGCTTACTTAGTCTTATATATACTCCTACCCCCACTATTTTTGCAAAACAAAGGAATGGGAGGGGGGTTAGTATCTATTCTTCTCTATCTAGGTTATATTTCATTGCTGTCACATCTACTATAATTTTCTGCTCTTCAATTTTATTGCGAATAAATATTGTCCAAGGAAATAGTTCATTAATATTATTAATTGTTACTTTTATACTATACAAAATTTCAAAATGTTCTACTAATGAAACAAAAACAATAACTCCTAGCTCATTGTTTGCCATAATTTTTTCTTCAAATTTTATCCGTAAGTTTGTTATTAAACTCCATATATTAATATCATTGGCTATGAAACCATCAAGTCTGGTAAGCATCTTCATGCCGCAAGGTGTGGGTACAGACTAGGAACTTGGAGGTTCATAGCCTGCCTTTTTATCAATTTTAAAAATGGGGAGGGGGAAGGAATAAGGATTGGGAAGGGATAGGGTGTAGGGTGGGGGAAAGGTAATTTTGTTATTACACTACTTGTGCAAGAAAATAGCCACCAGTGTCCACACCTTGTTCATAGCACTCCATCATAGATTGTGCCCACTGCAACATGCGGTCTTTGTCATTTGGTGTGACAAGGAAAGAATGACTATCACCATACAATATAAAAGAGTCAATTCGTATATAACATCCTAAATTTAACCATTTATTAGCTTCAACCAAAAATTGTTCTATTGTATCAAATGGAAATTGTGGATCAATTGCTATAACTTTACGTTCTTCACTAAGTTCAACACTATAATCATCATCGTCTTCACTCTCACTCTCACTATCATTATTTAAAATGTCTTCAGGTTGTAGAAAAACATCGGAAATTTCAGAAGAATTAAAATGGTAATTCACATTAGGAGGCATATTTGATGTGATGTACTTGACAGCACAAAGTGCAAGTACAGACTAAAAACCTGAAGGTTCATAGCCCGCCTTTTATAAATTTTAAATATGGGGAGGGGGAAGGAATAAGGATTGGGAAGGGATAGGGTGGAGGTGGGGAAAGGGTAATGTGGTTATTAAGCCACTTTCCAACTATGAATCCAATATAAATATTTCATTAGCTTCCTTACTTCAAATAACTAACTATGTATTGCTTACATGATAAAATTTCAATTTCATTAATTTCATTTTCACTGTCATCTTCACTGTCATCTTCACTGCTACTATCCATATTTTCTATCACATTTTCTTCATGTTCAATCTCATATTCACTGTCATTTTCTTCTTGTTGTTGGAAATCATCTACTACATCATCTTCAGGTGGTTGAAAAACATCAGCATTTTCAGAAGGATTAAAGTTTTCATTAGGGTAAGGAAGCATTTAAAAAAATAAAAATATTAAGACTGGCAGAAACAAAGCAACAAGAGCGGTGGAAGAAACCAGAATGAAACACTAGCCATAGCCGGCTCAGCTTTTATAACGGTATGCAAATGAGAGGGGTTACCAGCCGGTCATGACCGGTCATTGGTCCAGGAGGTGGGGGAAGAAGTGGTGGGGGAAGGGGGGGGGCTCCATTTTTTTCGGGGGGGGGGGGCTCCATTTTTTCGGGGGGGGGCTCCATTTTTTTCGGGGGGGGGTCATTGACCTTTCAGGTCCGGTCATTGACCCTAAGGAGTGGGGACAGACACAGAACCCTCCTTTGCTTACTACTACACGGATCAAACTAGCCATGTAGCAGAACTTATTTCTGCTAAGTCGCATGTAAGCTAAATAGCTTACATCCCTAAATTTAAGTCTTAGGTGGCCCTGAAAAGGGCCGTTTGGCTGGGTTTGGTGGACTGCTATGGAGCTTAAGCCATAAAAAAATAAGGGACTTCACTGTTGTTTTCTAAATGGATTTCAGCAGGATCGGCTTGTATAAACTTGTACAAATTAAGTGCGCAAATATCGCATTTTTCTTCTTCTGGGATGATAAACTTGTATGACAAGTAAGATTTGTATTCATAAATTCCACCATCTATTATAAAATCCAATAATCCATTTCCTATTGCAGCCGAACCGCATTCTGGACACATATTTGTTCCATCCATAAATTTATACTGAAGGTAATGAAAAACTCCAAAATTTTCTTTATAAAAAGAATACACTTCTTGACGTAGTGTTAGTGGAAGGTTTGCATCTTGAAATGCAAGTTCCACCAACACTATATTTGAAACTATCTGTCGCAAACATAATTCTAATAGAGTAGGCATATTGCAGTGGTGGCCGCACGGATTGGAATGAAGACTCTGGAGTAGCTAGTGTAACGGTTAGATGTAGGTAGACAACCGGTCATGACCGGCCATTCACCCAGAGGAGTGGTAGGGGAAGGAGTGGTGGGGGAAGGAGTGGTGGGGGAAGGGGGGGGGCTCCATTTTTTCGGGGGGGGGCTCCATTTTTTCAGGGGGGGGGGTCATTGACCCTTCAGGTCCGGTCATTGACCCTAAGGAATGCAGACAGACACAGAACCACCCTTTACTCACTACTCACATGAAAGTAGGTCACGAGACTTAGAGTGTTAAAAAATAATGGGGGAGAAACACAACGCTATAACGCGTTGTGTTTCTCCCCCAGTATTTTTTTAAGCAATAATTTGGAAAAAGCTATGTGAATTTACTTGCTACGCCCCCACCTTGTAATACCATCCAGTTTGTGTCTGAGGAGATAGTCTTTAGAGTCTAACTCATAAACAGATTTCTCTTTGCGCAAGGATTCAATCACTTTAATATTATATTTTACGCCGTTACAAGTTGCCAAAATGTGTTCGTTGTCAATAACACTTTCAAAAAAATAGACACAACCTCTCTTAAGCCTATTTCCTTTTACACCAATAATTTTGGATTGGTATTCAACAGTGGGGGTTTCTGTCACTTGTGTTTCAGAAATGTGTTTTACGACATGTACACGGCAAAAACTTTCGTTTTTTACACATTTCCTCCCACAAGGTGATCCTTTCTTAATTCCCCTAGTAAGCATTTCAGGGCAAGTAGTGGGACGGCTAAATGCCCTACGACGCTGTTCTTGTAATAATTGAAATTGCTCTGAAGGAGCAGGTTTAGGAGTAGGTTTAGGAGTAAGTTTAGGAGCTGGTTTAGGAGCTGATTTAGGAGCTGATTTAGGAGATGATTTAGTAGCAGGTTGAGAGGATTCAGTTTTGTGATAGGTATGATCTTCAGGTGTACTAAGTGGTGGGGTAGGAGGCAATGGTGATAGTGGGATAATGGATGTGCTAAGACGATGAACAATGGTTTCAACGGAAGGGGTATTAGGATGGTGGTGAACTGGCTTCTGCGGTGGCGGCATAGTAGTTGATGGTGGTGCGGAGTCCTTTGAAGGCGAAGGCGAAGGCGGTGAAAAAATACTACGAAGTCTAGAAGTGTTGGTTGGCGGAAGAATAGCTCCAGAAGTTGAAGGTTGAGATGCAAGTCGGTTCTTGTAGCAATCAGGAAGGTTTTTGAGGAGAAGAGTTTTCTTAGGTGCAGGAACAGCCGTAGTAGAAATAGAAGTCGAAGTAGAAGTAGTAGAAATAGTAGTTGGTAGAGAAGACATGGTTATAACTCCAAGTTCGCAGCGTAACGTCTGGAATCAGAATGAAACACTGGCCGCGGCTGGCTCGGCTTTTATAACGGTATGCAAATGAGAGGGGTTAGCAGCCGGTCATGACCGGTCATTGGCCCGGGAGGTGGGGGAAGGAGTGGGGGAAGGAGTGGGGGAAAGGGGGGGCTCCATTTTTTCGGGGGGGGGGGGCTCCATTTTTTCGGGGGGGGGGTCATTGACCCTTCCAAAAGTGGGTCAAGGTCATTCAAGATTTATAATGATCCAAGGTGATGGGAACAGTAATACTGTTCCCACCACCCTGTTTGCCTAGCGGTTCCCACTCCCAACCCACTAGTTACGTTCTGCAAGGGAGGTCCCTGGGCCGTCCGCATCAAAGCGTAACTTCCCGTCCGCATCAAAGCGTAACCATTAATTTCAGGGAAACTGGAACAGTTAATGCAGAAACGCAACTCTAACCCCACCCAAACTAATCCCACCCATCATATTCCTAAACAAAATGCAAAAAAAAGTCCGGCTTGCGGATGTCCCACCCATTTTAAATGAAGTTCAACTGAACTTCTGAATTTACAGTTAATCTACCCCCTAACATCTAGCTGTAAGGCAAAACAAATGCACAAAACAAATATAAATTATTAGTACCAACACATCATTATTAAAAACCAAATAATTCAACACAACCAAATACCATCATTATTCTTAAAATTAATACACCTTAATGCTAAACACCTCTTAAAATTAATACACCTTAATGCTAAACCCAACTTATAACTAACATCGCAATGCGCAAATTCTTTCTTAAATTAAATGCAACTTACAACTAAAACACACACACACATACTACATTAAAAAACGCAACATAGTTTAAGAAGTTCAAATATATATAGGCCTACTATATATTTGAAACCTCTTGCTGAATCGCCAACAACCTTTCGCTATGAAAGTTTGTTGGCGACTGACGCAAGAATTGGGCTCCTATCCCTCCTCCGTTCTTGAGTAGTGGGAGAAGTTGTTTCACTCCAGTACAGTATTCAATCCAGTCCAGTTGACACCAGTGTAAAAGTAAACCAGAAGAGTGGGGAGCTGCGCATGCGCAGCGACTCAAAAACCAAGGTTTGAGGTTAGAATTATCCAAGTGAGGTTAGAATTATCCATGGTAGCTGCCATGTTTAGTTCGGTGACCGGGTGACCGGTCATTGGCCTGAAGGAGTGGGGGTAGGAGTGGGGGAAGGGGGAAGGGGTAAGGGGGGGGCTCTATTTTTTCGGGGGGGGGGGCTCCATTTTTTCGGGGGGGGGGTCATTGACCTTTCCGGTCGGTCATTGACCCGAAGGAGTAGGGATGGACACGGAACCTTACTTCTCTTACTTCTCAGGTGAAAGTCGGTCGACCAGTCATTTGCTCACCATCTGCCGCCATCTGGCTGGAGTTATTGCCTCTATAAAAGTGGGTAGTTTATCGCGCCACAAACATTCATTGCCTTGCATCCGCTCAGTCATCATCTCTCATTACTTTTACGTTATGACTACTTCGGTAACTAGGTTTGAGGTTAGAATTATCCATGGAATAAACTTCGTTACTTTTAGCATTCATATTGTAGGTTAATTCTAACCTACAAAATTACTACTCCGGCATTTTCTTTTAATTTCTTTTACACTTCATTTTATATCTCAGTCTTCTTTTTACTTCTAAATGTAACACATCGGTTACAATGAATACACAATGTTTAAAATTAAAGCTATTGCGAACACAACACATATTACGAAGTACTTCTAAACCTTCAATTTCAAAGTGTAAAACTAATTTAAATAGAGTTAGGAAGAAGTACAGTTTTAACCCATTATACTGTTCGACAACTTCTCAGGTTAATGTTGATGATAGTGTTATTTACGACATTTTACGTTCTATGTTACACTTCAATAACTTTGAACTTGTTACACCTATCGACTGTGTTCAACAAGTTTTTTTTATTTTACCCCCACCATTCCCTATATAAGGGCCCCGACAATAATTCCTACTTCATTATCTTCTATGCTCTTCAGCTAACAACATCTCCACTCTAATTTACACTACAATAATAATGGAAACCAACCAAGAAAATGTTCAAGTTCATGAAATATCATCAACAACTCATCCAAGGGAAAATCCTTCTAGAAATTCAACTTCAACAACTCCTCAGAACCCTGTACAAGTTCCAGATGTATCTTCTACAACAATAAATGATGTAGAAGCTATTCTTCAGGTCCTTGTCGGTTTCGACTGACCTGTATGACGATCACCGATAAACTGAACTCTTAGAGTTCAGTCTTTTTTAAAACCCCCTCCATATGACCTTGAAGCAATTATCCCCTCTCCTTTATACACTAACTCCTACTTCAAAAATTAACACCATCTGCTCACCCCTTCTCCACCCCTTCATTTAATTTAGCCTCTCCCCACCTGAAGCTATATGGCATGGCAAATGGCGACAGCAACTGATTTGCCATCTGGCCGATGGCAGCTGGCCGGCAGCGGCTGGCAAATGGCACGGCTTCCGTTTTGAAAGTAACCAAACCCCACTACTTCCGTATTTTTTTCTTTTAATAGCATAAAACATCGGAAATAAAGTTATTATAGTTTAGGGTCATTGACTTTTTTTGTAATATAGAATTTCTAATCAATTGGAAAAAGGAATAGCAATGTGGTATACATCACGGATATTTTTATGGAGACATTTTAAAAATTAAATAGCAAATACTTTATGTTTGTTGTCGTTAGAGTAAGTAAGAATAAATATAATTGACTAAAAACAAATATAAAAACTCAAACAAATTTTAACACATTTCTTTAATTTTAGCTTTGTTTCTTTTTCAAACTGTTAGATAAAAAATGTGTGTTTTTAAAATATGCATATAATTTTCATTTCCCTAAATACACACATTTAATAACATCCAGTATTGTTGCCTAATTAGTACCTCATGAAATAAATACCTCCTGAGACTCTAAATAAACTAAATTAAGCAAGCAAAGGGAAAACCGGAGTAAAATTCGTAAACGATTAATTAAAGATAAATATGAACATGTTTTAACGGGAAAAGGTTATATATAAATTCTCGCTTTAACATTTGAAATCATACATCTCACTTGTTAAACTGATTTATAGACATAAAATGACAATTATCCTTCATTTGAAAAATTATGGAGGAGAGAATTTTAATCTTAGATGTATTTAATATTAAATGCGACAGACGTCCTGTGATATTCCAGTAACAGAAACATTGCGAGTTTTCATCAGACGGGCAAATAAAAGAGTTAGTAATGACTGCAATTAGTTTTTATAATGGGTAATTAAGTCATTAAAACACTTATTAATACTTTCCCCCTGGAATGGAAGAAATACTTAATAATAATGGGTTACAATACCTTTCCTTCTTCAATCCTTGCGATTTCTCTACGGATGACTAGTTTCGGAACTTGTTTCCCATTTTCAAATCTGGTGTCAAAATAATAATAAAAAAACCTGTCAGTTTTCATCAGTAAAAAAAAAATTAACACTTAAAACACAACATGGACACGACGAACGAACCAAAAGAAACATTTAAACATTGATCACACTTGTGGACGGCCAAAAAGAAGTCCAGACTTCGTGGCCAGCGAGAGCACATCCAGCCGACCTGATTGTTGACATGTATTCTGGAGTGGCGTTATCAGGTGGACTTATTATAAATGGTATTGTTGTTACCTACATTCCAATTTTTTCGAATGAAATATTTTAGTAAAACTTGATTTTTCATTTAAACATCATCAGGTGACGACTTTATAGCTTAGTAAATTTCGTAGCTCTCCAGCAGGTTCATTACGGGACCCTTACTACATTTATGTAATATTCTTAAATTGTCACTGTTGTCAACATGATTTTCATTAGGGAGGTGTTCTGCAAACTTAAAACGCTGTGTCTGCAACTTAGGTTTATGTAGGTGTTCACTATCCCTTTATTAAAAGGAACTCTCAGATTTTTCACGTAAATTTTTTTACAATCACTGCAGAATAATTTATAGATTCCCGTATTGACAAGGCTACTAAGGCTTGGAGCTAACTTTGTTTGAGTGGCATATAAGTTTAATTGTTGTTTTAATTGCCAAAATAATTTTGTATTTGTTTCATTCGTTTTTCATCCGAAACAACTCATCCATAGACAAATCACGTTGATTGAAGATGGAAAGGTATTGTATCAATATTATGTAAAACATTAAAATATTGTAAATTTAAAATTAAATGCACCGACATTATAATAATAGTTTTCATCACTAGGAGCTAATGTGGATCTTTATGGTGAACAATTGTGTTGTAAAAACGTGGCGCAGCCGATATTTTAAAACGATTAAGCACAATAAAGATACTTTTGCTCCGAATGATGAACAACGGTTTTTATCATAATGCGGAGTTAGACCTTTAATATTTAAAAATATTAACTATAAAGTTGTATTTTCGAGGCAGTAAAAAAACGTTTTTGGTACTGTTGAGAGAACTAAAACAGGCTGGTTTCGTGCAGAATGATAAAAAAATGTTTTCGTTCGTTCCAGTTTTTCAAAGGCAAATCGATAAATTTTCAACTAATACAATAAATATATATTAAACAAATGTTTTTTTCACAACAACATATTTGTCTCGTCTTAACTCAAAGTGAAAATTTTGTTTTACTGGAATTTATTTTATTTTACGAGTTAGTAAAATGAAATAAAACAAATACAAATCAATAATCTTAGCTTTAGTGGCATTTTAATTTTATAGCAAAATATACATTTTACAGGGAAATTTTAAAACTGAACTTGTTAATATCTTATGTCTATATGTGGTTAGTTGCCATACTTAACCAATAAAAAAAAACTATAATTGGGTTCAGAATCAGTCAAAGGGGGCAGCACTTTAAATAACTAATATTTTGTCAGCTAAGGAATATTTTTCATTTACAGATTAATTTTCAGTGTACGTAAAAGTTCATTTTTAGTAATTTCTTTGAGACATACGTTGTTTACTATTGTTCTTAAAATCCACCCCTTCGTACCCCTTCTCTTCGTACCCTTCCGCTTGAATTCGTAATTAAAATCCATAGGATTTATAATGTCCGTTAAACTAAGCCTGTAAATAATTTAAATAAACAATCAAGCATCTTAAAAATGTATTACTTTTATTGCATATGTAGGCCTATTCCATTTTAAGTTCAATACGAGTTTAGATGTTTTATTTTTCTTTCTTCTTCATTACTAGAATGGTCATTTTGACAAAATCTTTGGAGATTATAATTATAAAATTAAAACACACTTAAGAGTCCTGGAAAATAATACTTACATGTTTATTATAAACACTAGTTTATAAATATTGTTTTGAAAAACCTAGAAGTATCGTGATCAAACTTTGACCATCGTAAATAAGAACTCTCAGCAACACCGTTCTTCCAAACACGCGATCCTTGAATCACCTGGTTTTATTAGTTATTTCACTTCTTTTTTTAATAAATTGTTAACAATAGCGTATATTTTAAATATGTATTAATTAATTCGCAGGTTTACCCGTCCCTTCTTGAAAAATAGAATTGATATCTGAACATCAATCCTAAAAGTATAATTTCAACAATTTTCGATCCCCCATTTTAATATTTACCATTCATGGACAATTTATTAAGGACAATTTATTGTCTTCTACACGAACACAATAAACTATCCAATTTCTCTATTTTACACCGAGCAGAAACATTGCCGTTACCAATAACAAATCATTACCTGAACGATCATTTTGTTAACTTTAAGTAAATACACAGTACACTTAAATTTTCTAGTTAACACGTGTGAGAGTGGATCAGAATAAACTCTTATACATCCTATGTGTTTTAGTTAAATATACTATAACTAAAAGGAAGTCTGTAGTAAGGTGATTATTTTGACAATACGTTTACCAGATGTGATTTGTATTTACTGTTTTAAACGGTTTAGTTTCAATAATGCACGCGAATGCTACATTTCATACTATATGATAAGCTGTTTGGCAGCTGCTTTAGCTGCATTTCGTATTTGTTATTTGGAATGTAAGCTTTTTTAAGTACAGTAGAAACAAATGGAAACATAATTTGAATAGCCTGTTAATTTTCGAAACATAAATTTTTACCAAACAATAGAACTTACATAAATACACCTTGTTACAACTATAGCAAAAGATTCAATAATCACCTCGCACAACCCAATAAACTAACTCTTCGAAAGTAAACAAAATCATATATGAATGAAAGGATTTGAATCGTTGCCAGAGCACATAAGAAATATTCATCAAATTAGCAAATTTAAAACTGTATATATATATTTGTGTTTCTTTCATTTACAGGAATTCCCCACACCACCTGGCAACCATCACATCACACAACCTAACAAAGTTTAAACTAACCTGACCAACTAACCCACATGACCCAACCTGACCCTACCAACCCGCCTATGAGATCCAAGACTCCTGAGACACCTGACGCCCCTAGTGCCATCTTGACACTTTTGTAGATGAGGATACGTATGTATGTAATATAATATTTGAATAGAGGTGAAAATGTGTGATAAATTGCAAAACCAACTATATTTTACAAATGTATATAACATATGTTTTTAATTAATTTTTCACTTTTCAATAATAATCTACTATATATTTGTCAAATACCACTCACTCACGTATCAGAGTATCTCCAAAACTATAAGGCCTAGAGGGTTAAAACTTGGCATGGACGTTCATCTTTGCTCAAAAACGCTCACTAAGAAACGGTTTTGCAAAATTCCGTCGGGACTCCGCCCCACACAACTTCAAAATTTCGATACAATGTTATTCTTATGGGGGATTTTTAATGTAAATCAAGGCAACAACGAATCTCAAAAACTATAAGACCTACAGGGTTGAAATTTTGTGTATTCGTTCTTTTTTATCCATTGGTGCTCACTAAGAAACGGTTTTACGAAATTCCTGCAGGGCTCCACCCCACACGACTTCAAAATGTCGTTATAGTGTTATTCTTATGGAGCACTTAAGATACGAACCTAGGAAACAACGAATCTCCAAAACTATAAGACCTACAGGGTTGAAATTTGAGATGGAAGTTCCTCTTTGCCTATAGGTGCTCACTAAGAAACGGTTTTGCGAAATTCCTTCAGGGCTCCGCCCCACATGACTTCAAAGATTTGATGTAATTACTGTTGAAGATTCAAAGCTATCAGCTGTTAGTGAAGTAATAAATGTAAGAGATGACATAGCCATATGACAATGTTTTTATCTCTTTGTAAACAATTTAGATGGTGTAAAATGTTTATTAGTTAAGTTAATACAATAAAAGGTGATGACGGACCTTGAAGTGTTAGAAACTTACAATGCTCTCGTCCCACATAGGGTTCACACTATGCCTGGTGATAGTGCCTGTCTTTTGTCTGCATTATCCTCTGCCATGAAAGGGTCTATCGCAGATTGCCGCAATATACGAGCCGAAATCGTCAAAAATGCTTCTGATTACTGGGACAGGCTGATGCACGTACATTTCATGACAAGAGAGTGTCTGCCTTATAAAAACAGGGGGGAATATGTATCTACGATGTCGAGAAAATCTATGGAATTTCATTTGAGTTGAAAATTACGGCGGAAATTTACAATGAAAATTTAAAGTGTTTATTAATAAAACTGTTAACTGGCAATACATATGGGCAAGCAGTGAATATAAAAAGTTTCAAGTTTACAGGGGAAAAAACCAAGGGTCAACTACGAATCTGAAAAACCAGACGACCTAAGGTATTTATAGTTGGCATGGAAGATCCACTTTCTCTATAGGTGCTCACTACAAGATGCTTTTGGAAAGCTACTTAGGGCTCCGCCCTACATGACTTCAAATATACTTTTGGGGCCTATGGCTTCAAATATTTAGTATGGACAGTCTTTCGTTGTTCGTAGGTGCTCACTAAGAAACACTTTTGCAAAATTCCTTAATGGCTCCACCCTACAGGCTTTTGAAATTGCAATATAATGTTATCCTATTAGCCAATTTAAATACAATTTTAGGAAACGACGCATCTCCTAAACTATAGGGAATGCGGGGTTGAAACTTGGATTGATCTCTTTGTCCAAAGGTGCTTAATTAAAACTGTTTGCACATTTCTTTCAGGACCCCGCCCCACACAGAACCTCAAAATTACTATAGAGCTTACAGAGTTGAAATCGGGACCACGGAAGTCGGCACCAGTTCTTAGTCGCTATAAAAAAAACAAAAAACAATGAAAGTCGGCACCAGTCCCGGGAGCGGCCGCCATGACACCATGAAAGTCGGCACCTGCCACGCCGGTTCCTCCTTCCACTTTTACCTCCCCTCACGCTCATACCCGTCATCACTCTTCACTCTCTGACCATTACCCCGTGTGATAACTTGAAACCCCCAATTTCATTACCAACTCACGGACGGGGCTTATTTGCATAAAATTACAGGCTGTGTAGACGATATATTTAGTCTTAAAAGCTAAAATTCATCGTTACAAAATGATGTTACTGGATTGTTGAACTTATTATGTTCCAGTTCTACTATTAATCAGTTTAATTGTTTCTTTATAGAAGGCTGTATGCCTAGGCGTTTCTTATCTGTTACTTTATATATTTGCAGATGCAGGACAAAAATGTAACGAACTTACGTGTATATTTTTTTACAGTTTAAATACGTCATCTAACGTAGGCCTACCGCTCCCAAAAATTTACATTCTTTCACATATCACCTAAAAAAATAAATACTTGAGGTATTTGTTCGTAAGTAACTAATTACTGTCTCAGTAGGTTATCCGCATTTTACTGTCTTAAAGAACGAGTGGCCGCGTGCGATTTAAAAATTGGGAACAGAGCACCCGACTGACCATCGGTGCAGCATCCAAGGGTCGACGGTAATCAATAGAAGAATGTCAAAATCATCAATGGAGCTGAACCCTTCACTGATCTAAGGGAAGTGGTGAGAGAGTTAGCAAGGGGGCAAAAGACAAGAGAAATAGGGGTAAGACGGCGCTGTGGAGGGGAGACTACCTGAGGCCACTGCAAAACCTTCCTGGTGCCGACTTTCATTGTGGCATTAATAACGCTTCGATGATTTTTGCCGATGGACAGGTTTGGTGCCGACTTTCATGGTCGCCGTTGCAATTTGGCAAGGACATTCCTCTTTGCTAATAGCGTTTTACTAAGAAAAGGGTTTTCAAATAATTTTTTGAAGCTCTAGGGCTCCGCTCCACTGAGCTAAAATTTACTCTATGGCCTTCTGGATTGTAACTTCACACAGTCGTTCCTCTTTGCTCATCATAGGTAGGCCTACTTACTAAAATATGGCTTTACAAATATAGTTTTTGAAATCCTTTAGGGTTCCATCCCACAGGACTTAAAAATTACTATGATGATTCATCCTTGTGACCAATTTTAAATGCGAATCAAGGAAACAACGGATCTCAGATATATAGGACAATAAACTTTGTAGTCGGCGTTCCTTTATCTCATTGGTGCTCACTATGGAACAGTTTTGCAAATTTCCATTTGGGACAGTTTTGCCCCACAGAATATTAAATTTATTACCAGAATATTTATTAAGTACCATAAATCCTTCGGGATTGCAATTAATCGTGGATCCTCTTTGCTGATATGTACTCCCTAATAAAAGGCTTTGTAAATACCATAGTTTATTTAAGTTCTTTAAGGCTACAACCCACTGGACTTAAAAATTACGGGGTTGAAATGTGACACGGACGTTTCTCTTTACTCATAGTTGCTCATAAGATAAGGTTTTGCATAATTCTTTCAGGGCTCTACCCACACTACATCAATGTTTCGATTGAATTTGAAAAGTTTCAGATTCAATTGCTCTTTAAAGAGATTTTGTTACAGTAGTGGGGTTTGGTTACTTTCAAAACGGAAGTCGTGCCAATTGCCAGCCGCTGCCGGCCAGCTGCCATCGGCCAGCTGCCAAATCAGTCGCTGCCGCCATATGCTATGCCATATAGCTTCAGGTGGGGAGAGGCTAAATCAAATGAAAGGGTGGAGAAGGGGTGAGGAGATGGTGTTAATTTTTGAAGTAGGAGTTAGTGTATAAAGGAGAGGGGATAATTGCTTGAAGGTCATATGGAGGGGGTTTTAAAAAAGACTGAACTCTAAGAGTTCAGTTTATCGGTGATCATCATACAGGTCAGTCGAAACCGACAAGGGATTGAAGAATAGCTTCTACATCATTTATTGTTGTAGAAGATACATCTGGAACTTGTACAGGGTTCTGAGGAGTTGTTGAAGTTGAATTTCTAGAAGGATTTTCCCCTTGGATGAGTTGTTGATGATACTTCATGAACTTGAACATTTTCTTGGTTGGTTTCCATTATTATTGTAGTGTGAATTAGAGTGGAGATGTTGTTAGCTGAAGAGCATAGAAGATAATGAAGTAGGAATTATTGTCGGGGCCCTTATATAGGGAATGGTGGGGGTAAAATAAAAAAACTTGTTGAACACAGTCGATAGGTGTAACAAGTTCTAAGTTATTTAAGTGTAACATAGAACGTAAAATGTCGTAAATAACACTATCATCAACATTAACCTGAGAAGTTGTTGAACAGTATAATGGGTTAAAACTGTACTTCTTCCTAACTCTATTTAAATTAGTTTTACACTTTGAAATTGAAGGTTTAGAAGTACTTCGTAATATGTGTTGTGTTCGCAAAAGCTTTAATTTTAAACATTGTGCAGTCATTATAATCGATGTGTTAAGTTCAGAAGTTAAAAGAAGACTGAGATATAAAATGAAGTGTAAAAGAAATTGAAACAGAAAGCCAGAGTAGTAATTTTATAGGTTAGAATTTACAAAGGCTATTTCATGGATAATTCTAACCTCAAACCTAGTAAGTGAAGTAGTCATAACATAAAACTAACGAGAGATGATGACCGAGCGGATGCGAGGCAATGAATGTTTGTAGCGAAATAAACTACCCACCTTTATAGAGGCAATAACTCCAGCCAGATGGCGGCAGATGGCAAGCAAATGACTGGTTGACCGACTTTCACTCACTTGAGTAGTAAGAGAAGTAGGGTTCTGTGTCTATCCCTACTCCTTGGGGTCAATGACCGACCGGAAAGGTCAATGACCTCCCCCCCCCCCCCCAAAAAAATGGAGCCCCCCCCCCCTTCCCCTACTATTTCCCCCACTCCTTCCCCCACTCTTCCAGGTCAATGGCCGGTCACCACCGGTTGTTGACTTTATGTGGTGAAACCAGACTAAATATGGCAGCTGCCATGGATAATTCTAACCTCAAACCTGCTGCGCATGCAACGAGTTCTCCGGATCGGAATAGTGACTATGCTATTGCGCATGCGCCTAGTCCTGTATTACTCACTTTAGCGCTACTGCACATGGATAATTCTAACCTCAAACCTTGGTTTTGCGTTGCTGTGCATATGCTGCTCCCCACTCCTTCGCCTTCCTTTTACACTGCTGCGAATTGGACTGGATTGAACACTGTACTGGAGTGAAACAACTTCCCCCACTCCTTGAAAACCCGAGGAGCGATAGGAGCTATATCTTTGCTTCAGTCGCCAACAAACTTTCATAGCGAAAGGTTGTTGGCAACTCAGCAAGAGGTTTCAAATATATAGTAGGCCTATATATATTTGAACTTCTTCTACTATGTTGCGTTTTTTAATGCAATGTGGTATGTGTGTGTGTGTGTGTTTAGTTTTAAGGTGTATTTAATTTAAGAAATAATTTGCGCATTGCGATGTTAGTTATAAGTTGGGTTTAGCATTAAGGTGTATTAATTTTTAAGAATAATGATGGTATTTGGTTGTGTTGAATTATTTGGTTTTTAATAATGATGTGTTGGTACTAATAATTTATGTTTGTTTTGTGCATTTGTTTTGCCTTACAGCTAGATGTTAGGGGTAGATTAACTGTAAATTCAGAAGTTCAGTTGAACTTCATTTAAAATGGGTGGGACATCCGCAAGTCGGACTTTTTTTGCATTTTGTTTAGGGAATATGATGGGTGGGATTAGTTTGGGTGGGGTTAGAGTTGCGTTTCTGCATTAACTGTTCCAGTTTCCCTGAAATTAATGGTTACGCTTTGATGCGGACGGGAAGTTACGCTTTGATGCGGACGGCCCAGGGACCTCCCTTGCAGAACGTAACTAGTGGGTTGGGAGTGGGAACCGTTAGGCAAACAGGGTGGTGGGAACAGTATTACTGTTTCCATCACCTTGGATCATTATAAATCTTGAATGACCTTGACCCACTTTCGGAAAGGTCAATGACCCCCCCCCCCCCCGAAAAAATGGAGCCCCCCCCCCCCCCCGAAAAAATGGAGCCCCCCCCCCCCCCCGAAAGGCCCCCCCCCCCGAAAAATGGAGCCCCCCCCCCCCCCCCCCCATCCCCCACTCCTTCCCCCACCTCCTTCCCCCACCTCCCGGGCCAATGACCGGTCATGACCGGCTGCTAACCCCTCTCATTTGCATACCGTTATAAAAGCCGAGCCAGCCGCGGCCAGTGTTTCATTCTGATTCCAGACGTTACGCTGCGAACTTGGAGTTATAACCATGTCTTCTGTACCGACTACTACTTCTACTTCGACTTCTATTTCTACTACAGCTGTTCCTGCACCTAAGAAAACTCTTCGCCTCAAAAACCTTCCTGATTGCTACAAGAACCGACTTGCATCTGAACCTTCAACTTCTAGAGCTATTCTTCCGCCAACTAACACTTCTAGACTTCGTAGTATTTTTTCACCGCCTTCGCCTTCGCCTTCAAAGGACTCTGTACCACCATCAACTACTATGCCGCCACCACCATCAACTACTATGCCGCCACCGCAGAAGCCAGTTCATCACTATCCTAATACCCCTTCCGTTGAAACCATTGTTCATCGTCTTAGCACACCTATTATCCCACTATCACCATTGCCTCCTACCCCACCACTTAGTACACCTAAAGATCATACCTATCATAAAACTGATTCCTCTCAATCTGCTACTAAACCATCTCCTAAATCAGCTCCTAAACCAGCTCCTAAACCTACTCCTAAACCTACTCCTAAACCTACTCCTAAACCCGCTCCTTCAGAGCAATTTCAATTATTACAAGAAGAGCGTCGTAGGGCATTTAGCCGTCCCACTACTTGCCCTGAAATGCTTACTAGGGGAATTAAGAAAGGATCACCTTGTGGGAGGAAATGTGTAAAAAAACGAAAGTTTTTGCCGTGTACATGTCGTAAAACACATTTCTGAACCACAAGTGACAGAAACCCCCACTGTTGAATACCAATCCAAAATTATTGGTGTGAAAGGAAATAGGCTTAAGAGAGGTTGTGTTTATTTTTTTGAACGTGTTATTGACAACGAACACATTTTGGCAACTTGTAACGGCTTAAGATATAATATTAAAGTGATTGAATCCTTGCGCAAAGAGAAATCAGTTTATGAGTTAGACTCTAAAGACTATCTCCTCAGACACAAAACTGGATGGTATTACAAGGTGGGGGCGTAGCAAGTAAATTCACATAGCTTTTTCCAAATTATTGCTTAAAAAATACTGGGGGAGAAACACAACGCGTTATAGCGTTGTGTTTCTCCCCCATTATTTTTTAACACTCTAAGTCTCGTGACCTACTTTCATGTGAGTAGTGAGTAAAGGATGGTTCTGTGTCTGTGTGCATTCCTTCGGGTCAATGACCGGACCTGAAAGGTCAATGACCCCCCCCCCCCCGAAAAAATGGAACCCCCCCCCCCGAAAAAATGGACCCCCCCCCCCCCGAAAAATGGAACCCCCCCCCCCCCTTTCCCCCACCACTCCTTCCCCCACCATTCTTTCCCCTACCACTCCTCTGGGTGAATGGCCGGTCATGACCGGTTGGTCTACCTACATCTAACCGTTATACTAGCTACTCCAGAGTCTTCATTCCAATCCGTGAGACCACTGCTGCAACATGCCTACTCTATTAGAATTATGTTTGCGACAGATAGTTTCAAATATAGTGTTGGCGGAACTTGCATTTGAAGATGGAAACCTTCCACTAACACTACGTCAAGAAGTGTATTCTTTTTATAGGGAAAATTTTGGACTTTTTCATTATCTTCAGTATAAATTTATGGATGGAACAAATATGTGTCCAGAATGTGGTTCGGCTGCAATAGGAAATGGATTATTGGATTTTACAATAGCTGGTGGAATTTATGAATACAAATGTTACTTGTCATATAAGTTTATCATCCCAGAAGAAGAAAAATGTGATATTTGTGCAATTAATTTGTACAAGTTTACACAAGCCGATCCTGCTGAAATCCATTTGGAAAACAACATTGAAGTCCCTTATTTTTTTATGCGTTAAGCTCCATAGCAGTCCACCAAACCCAGCCAAACGGCCCTTTTCAGGGCCACCTAAGACTTAAATTTAGGGATGTAAGCTATTTAGCTTACATGCGACTTAGCAGAAATAAGTTCTGGTACATGGCTAGTTTGATCCGTGTAGTAGTAAGCAAAGGAGGGTTCTGTGTCCATCCCCACTCCTTAGGGTCAATGACCGGACCTGAAAGGTCAATGACCCCCCCCCCCCCCCCGAAAAAATGGAGCCCCCCCCCCCACTCCTTCCCCCACTCCTTCCCCCACCTCCCGGGCCAATGACCGATCATGGCCGGCTGCTAACCCCTCTCATTTGCATACCGTTATAAAAGACGCGCCGGCTATGGCTAGTGTTTCATTCTGGTTTCTTCCACCACTCTCGTTGCTTCGCCGCTCTTGTTGCTTTGTTCCTGCCAGTTTTAATATCTTTATTTTTAAAATGCTTCCTTACTTTAATGAAAATTTTAATCCTTCAGAAAATGCAGATGTTTTTCAACCACCTGAAGATGGTTTCCAACATCATGAAGAAAATGCTTTCCAAGAACATGAAGAAGATGTGATAGAAGACATGGATAATAGCAGTGAAGATGAAAGTGAAGATGACAGTGAAGATGAAATTGAAATTAATGAACAATTCAAAGTATATTTTATAGAAACACAATTCCCTTTTGATGTAGTTGAAAGATTTATTTTTGAAGCACATAGATGGCTAAATTTAGGATTCAACATTATAATTGGTTCACCTATTGTCTATAATAACAGTAACTTCTTCCTTGTAACTCCAAATGATCGAGAACAAATTCTTACTTGGCAGGACGATGTGATGAGATCATACGAACTGAACATTGGTGTTGGGTACTTTGTTGCAAGAGTGGCTTAATAACCACATTACCCTTCCCCTACCTCCACCCTATCCCTTCCCAATCCTTATTCCTTCCCCCTCCCCATATTTAAAATTTATAAAAGTGGGGCTATGAACCTTCAGGTTTCTAGTCTGTACTCGCACTTTGTGCCGTGAAGTACATCTCTTGTATTTTTTTCTCCACCTTTTAAAATATTATTTATTTGAAAAAATGCCTCCTAATGTGAATTACCATTTTAATTCTTCCGAAATTTCCGATGTTTTTGTACAACCTGAAGACATTTTAAATAATGATAGTGAGAGTGAGAGTGAAGAAGATGATGATTATAGTGTTGAACTTAGTGAAGAACGTAAAGTTATAGCAATTGATCCACAATTTCCATTTGATACAATAGAAAACTTTTTGGTTGAAGCTAATAAATGGTTAAATTTAGGATGTTATATACGAATTGACTCTTTTATATTGTATGGTGATAGTCATTCTTTCCTTGTCACACCAAATGACAGAGACCGCATGTTGCAGTGGGCACAATCTATGATGGAGTGCTATGAACAAGGTGTGGACACTGGTGGCTATTTTCTTGCACAAGTAGTGTAATAACAAAATTACTTTTCCCCCCACCCTATACCCTATCCCTTCCCAATCCTTATTCCTTCCCCCTCCCCATTTTTAAAATTGATGAAAAGGCAGGCTATGAACGTCCAAGTTTCTAGTCTGTACCCACACCTTGTAGCATCAAGATGCTTACCAGACTTGATGGTTTTATAGCCAATGATATTAATATATGGAGTTTAATAACAAACTTACGGATAAAAATTGAAGAAAAAATTATGGGAAACAATGAGCTAGGAGTTATTGTTTTTGTTTCATTAGTAGAACATTTTGAAATTTTGTATAGTATAAAAGTAACAATTAACAATATTAATGAACTATTTCCTTGGACAATATTTATTCGCAATAAAATTGAAGAGCAGAAAATTATTGTAGATGTGACAGCAATGAAATATAACCTAGATAGAGAAGAATAGATACTAACCCCCTTCCTATTCCTTTGTTTTGCAAAAATAGTGGGGGTAGGAGTATATATAAGACTAAGTAAGCGATACATAGTTTGTTATTTGAAGTAAAAGAAGTAGTAAAGAAACATGTTGTCTAGAGATACTCCATTTATTAATTATTCTCAAGTTAAAGATGTTTTTGAAAGCACAAATGAAATACAGGAAGAAAACATAGAGGAAACTTATGACGAAACTGATAATGATTCTATGATGGAAGAGGAAGAAATGGTACAGATTGAACAAGAACTATTTGAAGAAATGATAAATGATAGTGATGAAGATATAATTAAGGAAGCTATTGAAATATTTATATTGGATTCATCATTGGAATCACCCATATCACCTTTACTGTCTTCTGAATCTGAATCTGAATTGGACTAAGGTACCCCCACTATTTTGAAGAAGTAGTGGAGGGAAAATATCCCCACCACAAGTTAAAAGTTGGTGGGGGAATGTTTATAAATGTGTTAAATATTTGTGCAGGAGATCAGTCTTAAAGAGACTAGTGACCGAAGATGTTTCGTAAAATACCTTTTGATCCTTCATACTACAATCTGTTTGATATACATCGTTTTCCAGACATTGAGGAGAAATTGTACAAGAAATTTTGTTCTCTACTGGATAAACCACAAAAACTACCACCTAATACTTTTACCTACAAGCTACCTATCATGGACAAGGACGATGTAAGCAAAATACCATTGGTTCAAGTCAAATTTTTGGAAGAAAAAATTCTTGTTTGTGTCAGGGAAGTATTTCACAATGATTATTCAAAAAAATTGGCTTTCAACTTTATTCAAGAACATGCGGGATCTGAAAGAGAACAGTATCCCGAACCATATTACAAATATCTTTTCGAGAATGGAGCGAGTGTAACTGTAGAAATAACCATTACATTAGTATAACTCTCCCCTCCACTGACGTCTCCCCACCATTGGCATCTCCCCACTACTGACTTAAATTTGGTGGGGGAATGTGGATAAATGTGTTGACTATCTGTGTAGAAGCTTACTCTTCGAGAAATTGTTGATGAAAATGTTTCATCATGTACCTTGTGATCCGACTTCTTCCTTCAGGGAAAAACAAAGATTAAAACGACTAGAAAAAGAAAGACAAGACCGAGAAGATATGAAGATGGAATTTAATAGACTACAATTTCAAATACCAGGAATTGAACTTGGAGCACCAAGATTGAAAACTCTCCACTGGGCTGGAAGTTATATCAAATTTTTGAAAGTACAAGTTGAAGCAAGAGATCTAAAATTGAAAACATTAGAAATGGAAAATCGAGAATTGAAGAAATTAATATCACACATGTCTGGTAATACAACTGTTCAAGAAGGTGAAGAAGAAGGAAAAGAAATTTTAGGAATCTAAATTATCAGCACCCCTTTTAGAGAATAGGGAATAGATCACTTTGTGGTAATGTAATAACATGCCGCTTAGTGATCTATTCCCAGTTCTCGCTTAATATCCGATGACCTTGACCTACATAAAAGTGGTGGGGGTAAGAGCATATAAAGAGATAGTTATGGATATAACTTTCAGTACAAGTCTAACACTATGGACAGCTTGTTAGTTTTGTGTTTACAACAAATTATCAATAATGGGTTTCTTTACCGTTATATAATAACATCAAATAAATGTGAAATACCTCAACCAATTCGTGAAATGGTCATGAAATTTAAGAAGGACAATAGTGGATTTGGTATTTATCTTGCTTTTATTTTTGAAGATGGAACAAAAATGTGTCATGATTGTGGAAAAGCATCTGTTTTAGACTTTGAACAATTTGAAGATGATGGAGGTAAATTAGTTCACCTTGTAAAAGGCCAAGTGATGAAATTTCAAACAGTCAAGAAAAAATGTAACATTTGTGCACAAAACTTGTTTGAATTTATTAAGTATAGTGCATTAAAATCATGATATCCCTTCTACATATGAAGAAGGTGGGGAAGAAAAAGAGTGGGGATTATAAAGTGGTGGGAGAACTTGTATAAATGTAGGCTGTTTGAAGAGACTTTTAATATTGTTGCAGCATTTGTTGAAACAACATGCAGTTCGAAATTTGCCATTTTAAAATTAAATATGAAGATTGGAGCTCTGTTGCAGGATTTGTCAAGTCTAAAGAAGAAAATCAAAAGTTGCTAAATGTACATTGCTATATTCACAATGAAGAAAGTCATGACAAAATAATGGCATATTTAAACACACCTAATGTAACATCAGAAAGCTCTGCATTTATAAAATATTTAAAAGAAGAAGATTTGGATGTGACCCTAGAAGTTTGGTATCTAATTTAAATTATTGTGGTGGGGGAAATGTAGAAGTTATTGGTGGGGGAAATGAGATAAAACCAGCAAAATTGTAGAACAGAATTCACTCTATACAACGATGGAGCATCCTTCCACAACACCTGTATTGGCATCTGTGGATTGGCATCAAAATTATCAACTAAATACTTCAAGTTCAAATTGTTATGAAAATCATCAGCCTAGCACTTCAAATTCAAATTGGTATGAAAATCAGCTGCCTAGTACTTCAAGTTCAATTTGGTATGAAAATCAGCAACCGGCCACTTCAAGTATAAATTGTTATGGAAATCAGCAAACTATTACTTCAACACAAAATTTCTATGAAAATCAACAGCCGACAACATCAACTAATTTTTGTACATCAGTATTTAAAGTATCAAAACCCCATTTGGAGTGTAATAAGTTAATATCAGCTCAATCAGGAAGAATCAGGAAAAACACATACATGAGAGAAAGGTGCAAGAGAGAAAGGATAGAATTTACAAAATTACAGTTAACAGTTCCCTCTATTAAAGTGGGATGTACTAGAATACAAACTTTGCAAGCAACCAATGCATATTTGTTGGAATTGTTAGAAAAAATTGAAAGTTGGAGAAGAAGAATGAACATTGTAAGAAGTAAACACTCATTCCCCCCAAGAAAAACAAAAAAAAATAATAAAATAGTAAAATGAAAAAAAAGTAGATGTAGAATAGAGAGCGAGGAATAGATCACTTTGTGGTAATGGACTAACATGCCACTTAGTGCTCTATTCCTCGTTCTCGCGTTATATTGGATGACCTTGACCTACATTAGTAGGGTGGGGGAAATTGAAAATGGTGGGGGAAAGTGTATAAAGGAGAAGCCTACTGTAGAGGAATCACTCTGAAAGTAAACTTGTCAGAAGTATGGACTTGACCACAAGCAAAGGAGAAGATAGAAAACAAAGATTTCGAGAAATGGCTAAAGTAAGAGAGTCAAGAATAAGGTTGAGATTTTACAAACTACAGAGATTGATTCCTGGTGTTAAGTTAGGAGAAATAAGATCAAGAACGGTAGACATGGCGGCTGATTACATCAGTTACTTACAATCGGAATTAATGATAAAGGAAGCAAGAATAGAAGAGCTGGAGCACAAGATAAAACAACATATTGAAACATCGTACAATGAACCTATAAATTGTGTAATAAAAGAAGAAGATGTAAAAGACTTAAATTAAACAAAAAAATGAATTTGGACTTTGGTTATTGATTGGACACTTCTTAGAGAATGGGGAA
Organism: Neoaliturus tenellus; assembly: GCA_030545055.2. Taxonomy (NCBI): domain Eukaryota; kingdom Metazoa; phylum Arthropoda; class Insecta; order Hemiptera; family Cicadellidae; genus Neoaliturus; species Neoaliturus tenellus. Next base: position 233,767,399 of record CM061531.1, read on the forward strand.
TAGATCACTTTGTAGTAATGAATCATCATGCTGCTTAGTGATCTATTCCCAGTTCTCGCTTAATCAAAAATGACCTTGACATACTTAGCAAAATATCATATAAGCCGGATCAAAAACAGTTATTCCTCATTTACTGGAAATGGCTCCTGTAGACAACACCGATTATCCAAGGAAATCTATGATTGAAATATTGTATAAAATTCAATTAGAGGATTTAAATATGGAAGAAGATGAAAATAATAGCGAAACTTCAGAAGTAGAAACTATAAATGATATGGATGTGGATGTAACAACATCAGAAGAAGAAAATGCCAATGATGTGGAGAATGAAAATTTGGATATGGATGTAGTAATATCAGAGTCTTCGTCATCATTTCAATATGAAGAAATACATATTGAAACTCCAATTCATATAGAGAATATTAATGAAGAATCTGTTAGTAGAAGATTAATATTTTGTCCAAGACGTTTGTTTTCTTCTGAAAGTGAAGAAGAAGAAGATGAAATAGTAGTGGGGGAACTATTATAAAAGAAGGAAAGGGAGAGCTCATTTCATTTATTGGCGAAATTTTGAAGAGTGAACACCACCAAACATGTATCATTGCGATAAATGTTTGGAATCGTTTAATGATGATATTCTGTTAGAAATACATAAGGAACTAATTCACAACAACATAGAAGAACAAGAAGAACAAGAAGAACAAAATGAAATAACAGCAAGACCTACAACAACTTTACCAAATTTACAAGTATCAGCTTTACCCGGAAAGGTAGTAATGCATCATAAGATTCAAAATGAAGATTTAAACTTAGAAGAATTTATTAGAGAAGCAAAACCAATCATCAGTAGAACTTTAAAAGAAGAATTAAAAAGATTGAATTTTCTCAAATTTGGATTACTACTAGAAGCTATGTTTATAAATGTACAAGAAGAATTATCACCAAGAGGATTTATAACTAAAAATCAAACTATCATAGGAAGTTCAGACATTGATTCAATAGTTGAAAAATGTATAGAAGAAATATTAACTAAAATTCAGGAACATGAAGGACGAGGATCAGGGTGGAGTCTTATAAGTATTGAAGGATTAAATATAAGAGTTCATAAACATGGATATGGACTAATGGGATCTAGTTATATTCGTTTACCAAAAATAATTGAAGATACAAGATCATGTGTTAATGTGAAAAATCAAGATAACGAATGTTTTAGATATGCGATGACATGTAAATTTGTACCAAATCATTGTAATGAACCAAACCAGCACTATGAAAATCAAAGATATAGATATAACTTTCAAGGAATTAGTTATCCTGTATCACTAAAAGATATATCAAAATTTGAGAAGAAAAATCCCGGCACATCTATTAATGTTTTTGGATTAGATAGTTCAAATAAAGTTTATCCTTTACGTATTGCTAAAGAAGAACTAGCAGATCATACAGATTTACTACTACTAACACAAGGAGATGTATCTCATTATGTGTATATAAAGAAATTTGACTCTCTTGTTAATAAACAACTTTCAAAAAATCGAAACAAAAAGCTGATCTGCAAAAGATGTTTTAATTTCCAACGAGAAGGAAGACAAGGAATGGAATGGTTACAAGAGCACAAAAGATTATGTAACAATAATTATGAAGCAAAAATTATTTTACCTTCAGAAAGCAGAGCATTTATTACATTTCAAAAAGTTCATCATCAATATCGTATCCCTATAGTTGTATATGCTGATTTTGAATCAACACTAATTCCTATAGAAGATGAAAATTGTGAAGCTAGAAAAAGTGTCAAATATCAAATGCATAAACCAAATAGTTTTTGTTTAATGGTTAAATCAACATTATCAGAAGAACATTTAAACCAATATGGATTAACTTCAGAACCTCTAGTATATCGTGGTGAAAATGTGGAAACAATATTTCTTGACCATTTATATTTAATAGCTGAAAATGTACAAAGATTATATACAAATATTATACCAATGAAACCGATGGAGGAAGAAGAGGAAATTCAACATGAAAATGCAACTCATTGTTTCTTATGTAAAAATGAATTTACCATTGACAATTATAAAGTTAAAGATCATGACCACCTTACAGGTTATTACAGGGGTGCTGCTTGTAATAAATGTAATTTGAGCCATCGTTTACCACTATTTATTCCTGTGGTTCTCCATAACCTCAGTGGGTATGATGCTCATTTTATAATACCTGAATTAGGAAGAGACGATGGTTCGATAGATGTATTGGCTGAAACTTCAGAAAAATTTATAAGTTTTTCTAAAACAGTTGGAAATGTCAAATTAAGATTTTTAGACTCCTACCGATTTATGCCGTCGAGTTTGTCTAAACTTTCTGAAAATTTAAGGAAACAAGATTTTATTGAAACAAAAAAGATTGTAAGTAACGACAAACTGGATCTCGTACTTCGGAAAGGTGTTTTCCCATATGATTATATAGACAGTTTAGAAAAGTTTAATGAAACATCACTTCCGCCAAAAGAAGAATTTAAAAGTAAACTATACGACATGGACATATCTCAAGAGGATTATGATCATGCATGTAAAGTATGGAATGAATTAGGATTTACAACATTGGGAGAATATTCAGATTTTTATGTTAAATTAGATGTAACTTTATTATGTGATATAATGGAAGAATTTAGAAATACATGTTTTGCAGCATATGGATTGGACCCTCTTCATTCATACACTTCACCTGGACTAGCATGGCAAGCCATGTTGAAAGAAACAAATTGTAAATTACAACTTCTTACTGATATAGATATGGTTTTAATGTTAGAATCAGGAGTTCGAGGGGGATTGACACAAAGTGTAACCAGACATGTTAAGGCTAATAATAAGTATCTGCCCGATTATGATGCATCAAAACCAACAACATTTCTAGGTTATTTCGATGCAAATAACTTATACGGATGGGCAATGTCAAATCCCCTTCCATATGATAATTTTAAATGGATAGATCCAGAATCAATTGGAAACATAATGGATATACCAAAGCATGGTGAAACTGGTTACATTTTTGACGTCGATTTTGAATATCCTGAACATCTTCATGATCATCATTACGATTTACCACTTCTTCCAAAGACTGAAATTTCCCCTACTGGAAGATGGCCAAAATTATTAATGACTTTAAACAATAAGTCTAGGTATGTTGGACATTATTGGATGATACAACAGGCTTTAGACTTGGGATTAAAAATTACAAAAATTAATCGAATACTACAATTCTCTCAATCTTGTTGGCTGAAACCGTACATCGACAACAACACAAGAAGAAGAGCTGCTGCTACATCAAGTTTTCAAAAAGATTTTTTCAAACTGATGAACAATGCAATATTTGGCAAAACTTTAGAAAACAAAAGGAAACATAAGAATATCAAATTAGTAACTGATCCAGTAAAATTACAGAAACTAGTGCAACAACCAAACTTTGGTTCATCGGTAATTATAAATGAAAATCTTGTCGTCATTTCTATGAACAAAAAATCAGTTGTATTGGATCGTCCTTTATATCTTGGAATGTCAATATTGGATATTTCTAAAACACACATGTACGAGTTTCATTATAAGAAGATGGTTAATTATTATGGAAGAGATAACATTGGTATTGTATATATGGATACGGATGCACTTATTTACTGGATTAAAACAAATGACATGTATGAGGATTTACGGACCTTTGTATATAAAGATGATTTTGATTTTTCCGATTATCCTAAGGACCATCCAAATTACGACTATGACAAAAACAAAAAAGTATTGGGAAAATTTAAAGATGAAACAAATGGTGTGCCGATGATGGAAATTGTAGCATTAATGTCTAAACTCTATTCATTTCAACTGTACATAAATGAAAGGAATGAATATCAAGTCACAAAAAAAGCTAAAGGAATAAAGACATCTTTCCTAAAGAAGAACGTACAGTTTCAACATTATAAAAGATGTTTGTTTGAAAATGTTGAAACAACTGCAACATTTAACACTATTAGAAGTTATAACCACCAACTTTTTAGTGTCAAACAAACAAAGTGGGCATTAAGCTACAAAGATGACAAGCGACATATTTTAGAAGATAAAATTAATACTCTACCATTTGGCCACTATTCCTTAAACCCTATCGACCAGTAAACCTATTCTTCGTCCTTTACCTTCTTCCTTTTTCCTTTCCGTAAAAAAGAGGGGACATGGCAAGCTCAATGCCATGTTCCCTCTTTTTTACACTAATATTAAATGACCTTGACCTATATTTCAACTATATATAAGAGAATAAACCATTGTATCGATCAGTATTTCTACAAACAGTGTGCAAGCAACACTTTAAGATGGAAAGTGTAAAGGATAAGATTGTAAATGAACTACATAAACCAGCAAGAAGAAGATTTCCAAGAAGAAGTACAATCATTAAAGGAATGAATGATCTTTACCAAGCTGATCTTATTGAAATGATACCACACAGTAAATTAAACAAAGGATTTAAATATATTTTAACAATTATAGACTGTTTTACTAAAATAGCTGATGCTTTACCCTTGAAGGACAAGACTGGTAAAAGTGTTACCAAAGCTATGGAGACAACAATACAAAGAAATAAATTTAAAATTAAACATTTACAAACGGATGATGGAAAAGAATATTTTAATAAAGATTTTGGAGCTTTGATGAAAAAATATAAAATAAATCATTATTCTACAAATTCTGAAGTTAAAGCTTCAATAATTGAAAGATTTAATAGAACATTAAAAGGAGCTATGTATAAACAATTTTCAAAACGAGGATCATATGTGTGGTATGACATATTACCACAACTTATAAAAGAGTATAACAACAAATATCATCGCACCATTGGAATGAAACCTATCCAAGTAAACAGTGCTAATGCTAAAATTGTATTACAACGCATCAAAAATAATACAACACCAAAAATAGAAAAGTTACAACCAAAAAAGTTTAAGGTTAATGATAAAGTTCGTATAAGTAAATACAAAGGTGTATTTAGTAAAAAATATCTGCCAAATTGGACTAATGAAGTATTTACAATTTATAAAGTGCAACCAACTATACCTGAAACTTACATTTTAAAGGATAATAAGGGTGAATTACTTCAAGGTGGATTCTATGGACATGAGTTGTTAAAATCAACAGTTGGTGATGTATATCTTGTTGAAAAGGTTTTACAAAGGAAAAAGGATATGGTTAAAGTTAGGTGGTTAGGATTTGATAAAAGTGAAGACTCTTGGATTCCTTCAAAAGACTTGGTATAGTTATTAAATAGCTCATTATGTGTTTAACCTTTAAACAAGATGGAGATTGTACAACAAAAAGATCGATTTAATATTAATAATATTGATGAATTGACAGTTGACAATAATAAGTTAAATCATGGTAAACATGGTGAATTACTACCAAATACTATAAGATGTTTAATAACTGGTCCTTCAAATTGTGGAAAAACTAATGTTGTCTTTAACCTTATAACTAATCCTAAAGGTTTACGCTTTAACAATATATATATTTTTTCAAAATCATTGCAACAACCAAAATATCAATTATTAGATAAAATACTTGCAAGTGTACCTGAAGTGAATTTCTACAAGTTTAATGCTAGTGAAACAATAATGCAACCAGGTGAAGCAAAACCATTTTCCATTTTTATATTTGACGATGTTTCTTGTGAAAATCATGATACTATAAGAAATTATTTTGCTATGGGAAGACATAATAATATTGATAGCATTTATATTGGTCAAACATACAGTAAAATTCCAAAACAACTTATAAGAGACAATGCAAATATGTTGATCATCTTTAAGCAAGATGAGACAAATTTAAAGCATATATATAATGATCATGTTAATGCGGATATGCCATTTGATAAATTTAAAGAAATGTGTGGTAAAGCATGGAATGAAAAATATGGATTTCTCGTTATTATGAAAGAAGAAGATATTAAAAATGGTAGATATCGTATAGGATTGGATAAATTTGTATTAATACGTTGAACTACCTATGCTACATCTAGTAACACTTTGAACTTCACAGTGTAAACATGGTGAATCAAGAAAAACTATTAAAAGAAATAAAATCACTCAGTGATTCTATTAGGATAAAGAATCGTGCATTAAGGATGGGTTTAAGTGAAAGAGAAGAATTTTTAGAGAATACATTTAAACCTATCACAGAACCTTTAAAACAGATATCAGAAACTATTGGTAAACCTCGTTATGAAGGAGATGTTTTACTACCAGTTTCTAAACAAGAAGTACAAGCATTAAAAAAAGAAGATGATGATGATGATTCATATACAAGTGCTAGTGAACAAGAAGAAACAAAAAATGAAGAAGAATCAATTGTTGAAAAGGAAGACCAGCCAATACCTGAAGCAGAACAATCTATTCCAAATTTAACTCAATTGAGTAGTGATATATTACAACATGGACCTCTTGGACGAAAATATATAATGAAAATGCTACATGACATGAAATCAAATCCAAATTTAAGTAAATCACATGTATATGGAGCAAGAATTGATGGAAATGAATTGAAAATTGGTAACTCTAAGCTTGAAGTAACTCAAGACGATTATATCATTATTGGTGACCATAGATATAAAGGAACAAAAGGATTATATGAATTAATTTTTAAAAATATACCAATAAAATATTCAGCAAAAGATTTAAATACTTTTAAAGAAATTTTACAAAATACTAACGCTCATAAAAGAAACTACTCAAAGGATGGAATGATTAATCGTTCACGTGCAACAAAATATAGTATTGTTATAAAAAAATTGTTTCCTCCACGAAAATTACCAACATTACGTACCACACCAGCTGTGAGACAACCTTTAAAAAGAAAATCTTTATCACTTATGGATTTATCACTTCTTGAACAACATGGTAAAAAGAGTAAAGGAGATACTTCAACATCTGGTAAAGGATTAATGAAAAATCTATACAATACAAATGTTATCTATTACAACGACATCAATAAATTAGTTGACAGAATGAGACTATTGCATGAAGCTATGGAAGCCGGTCATACTGGTTTAAATAATGAATGGGTGGCTCTAGTTGATGAACTTAAAAATCGTGGTATAATTGTATAATTGTCCGCAAATATAAAGAAGTTACAAGTATAAGATGTATCAGTTCTAACATGAGCGTCGACAAGTTCGGACGCTACTCCGCATTAGGAGTGCAAGTTGGAGAAGACAGAAAAAGAAGCGGATTACCGCAAACACCTGAAGGTGACTATAACATAAGTAATAAACGTTTAAAATTAGTTAAAGATCCAGAATAAGATACTGATGGAGCAAATTTAAAGACAGTAAAAGAAGCTACTTCAACATCATTGAAATTACATAAGAATACTTATGACGTTGAATCACATAGATTAATTAATGTTGGTAAACCAACTGAAGGTTCTGATGCAATTACTAAAGAGTACTTATCATCTGAACTTTCAAATACTTTAAAATTGCAATGGGGTAACAACTTAAAAGATGGACAAACATATGATGCTGGAAATTATAGAATAACCAACGTGGGAAATCCCAAAAATGATAAAGATTCAGTTAATAAAGAATATTTACATTCTATAATACCGGAAAAAACTGAACATGGATATTCTTTTTATAAATTTATTATAAATGACATTGGATACCCAAAGGAAGACGGTGATGCTGTAAACCTAAAATACATCAAGGACAACTGTATTTTACAAGATGTTAATGAAATCGATTGTCATGGTAAAACATTGACAAATGTAAAGTTTGGTTCTCAACCAAAAGATGCTGTTACTATAGAACAATTATCTAAAGAATTAAAAAAGGAAACATCCAATTTTGTAAAACATGAAGATGCCGTATTAAAGCGGGGAGATAAATTTATACATGGAAATGAAAAGTTTGATTTAATGCAAGGAAATAATGATGAATGGAATGCAGGACGTAAAACAATAACAAATGGAAGATTTGGTATAAAAGATACAGATGTACCTCTAATGGTGCAAACATTAATTGCTACTGGTGGTACATTAGGTACATACAATGGTCGTAATAGAAGAATAAAAGATATTTATCCTGGTTACGAAGCAAATGATTGTGTTACAATGAAACAAACAATAACTTGGGATAAACACTTTGGGACCAAATATGATGCAAAGATGAAGAAAATAATTAATATTTTACCAGGCGAAGATTCAAATGATGCTGCTACTATTGGACAAGTCATAAAAACATCAAAAAGTGATTCAACAGCTTACACATGTAATGATAAACGTATTATGCAATTACATGATCCTCAACATCCAAAAGATGCTGTAAATTTAGATTGTTTAATAAGAATAGTGGGCAATTTACTTATTGATACCCATAATCATATAGCTAGTACAACGAGTCATGTGATAATTCAACCCGATGAACGGGAAGCTTGGATTAAAAATAGAATTATAAATCAATATATAATTAATTTAAATAACTAAGTGTTTAAATATAAAAAATTATACATAACTTATTCATTTATGTAATGTATCTTGTGGAGTAAACACACCAGTTTATATAAGACTACATAATGAAGGCCGTATCACTCAGTCATCATCAAGACAGCAACAAGAGAGGACGTGGTATAACTTCAACTGCGTTATCCCTGCTTAGACGGATACCTATTGGTGCTGTTGTAAATCGAGCAATAGACGCTTTACCATACGAATTACATATTCCTGGAGGTTATCAATATTGTGGACCTGGAACTAAGTTGGCAAAACGTTTAGCAAGAGGAGATCCTGGAATTAATAAATTAGATCAAGCTTGCAAACAACACGATATAGCATATTCAAAGTTTAAAGATTCAACAAATAGATCAATAGCAGATAAAATTCTAGCAGAAAAAGCTTGGCAAAGAGTAAAATCAAGTGACGCAAGTATTGCAGAAAAAGCAGCGGCTTGGGCAGTAACAACAGCCATGAAGACAAAAGCTAAGTTTGGTGGTGGAAGACGACGTCGCAGAGGAAGACCTGCAAAAAGAAGAGCTCCCAAAAAAGGTGGAAATATTAGAAAGAGACGTCGTAGAACTCGTAAAGCAAAAGTAAAAAAGGCTTCTGTTTGGTCAATGGTAAAAAACGGAGCAGGTTTATACCTAAGACCGTACCGTGTGTACTAAATAAAAAAAATCAATTGATAATTCCAAATAAAGCCTTAACTAATCATCAGTTAAATGATTATGTAAAATGTTTGAAAATACCATTCTTTCGAGGAGTTTTTATGAAAGATGCATTACCAACTAAAATATGGAAAAATGAAACTGGAATAGTAAATTTGGATTCCACCTATGGTCCAGGCACTCATTGGGTATGCTATAAAAAGCTCGGACAAACCGTTTACTACTTTGACAGTTTTGGCAATCTACCACCACCTAAAGAACTTCAACATTATTTTCAAAACTCCAAAAACATTTTTTACAATTACAAAAGAGAACAACCTAACAATACTGAAATATGTGGACATTTATGTTTGGAGTTTCTAGCGAAAAGTGTCAGTCACCTTTAAGATGTCATCGTATACAGTGTCACTGAGTGGAAATTCATCCACATTAAAAAGTACTCTATTCCCAGCATTGCGTTTATCCAAAGAAAGATTATGGGAAGCTGCATTACTTGATTTGACTACCTACAATTCAATTCCTAATGTTACAGAAGGAAAAAACAATTTACTACATTATTATGAAACTAAGGATGCTGCAGGAAAATACTCAGAATTGAAAATAATTACATTTCCTACTGGAGCTTATGAAATTGATGATATAAACCAATTACTACAGAAAAAACTCGGAGAAGAAAATATCACCGTTAAAGGAAACAATAATACTTTAAAAGCAGAAATAACTTCAAAATATTATATCGATGTCGGAATGAAAAACTATTGGCAGTTTACTTGGATTTACAGATACAAAAAAGAAAATCTTAACTCCTGAAACTACTCATTCAGGTAATACAACTGTTACAATATTAAAAGTAAATAGTATTGATGTAACATGTAATATTATACATGGATCATATAGAGAAGGAGTAAATCAGCATATTTTACATACATTTTATCCAACAGTTGCTCCAGGTTTTAAAATTGTTGAGAAGCCACAAAACTTGATATACCTACCGTTAAACACCAGTTTCATTTCAGACATCGTGCTGAACATATTGGATCAAGACGGTCATAGTGTTGACTTTAGAGGAGAAACAATTATTATACGAATACACATCAGAGCGGCGACATAAAAATCAACATGGGATTATCATTTAAACCACAACGGAAGAGTCGGGAGCTCAGTAGCTCCTCGACATTGGAAGAGTTAACATCAGACAACATTCGTTTTCTACAAAAGATTGGATTGAAACTTAACAACGATGGATATCCTGGATATATCTCAAGGACCGACATTCGACGAAACACTATGGGAGAAGGAATATCACACACACAACCCTTACACTTCATCAAAATTAAACAATAATGATGAAATAAGAATTCCCATTCAACAACAAGATATTTACACATTACCATGTGAAAGTTATTTGTACATCGAAGGAAGGGTATTAAAATTGGATGGAAAAACTGCTTCAACAGTTCCTTTTATAAATAACCCAATGGCATATCTTTTTGATGAAATAAGATATGAGATATCAGGGGTGACAGTTGATTCAACAAAAAAGGTTGGTATAACAACTACATTAAAAGGATTAACATCATTAACACCACATGAGAAGAATTCAATAGTCACTGCCGGATGGGTTGCTCCTGATAAAGACACTATAACACCTGCTTCCAACGGTCATTTTGATTTTCATGTACCTTTACGATTGCTTTTAGGATTTGCTGAAGATTACAAAAGGGTTATAATAAATGTTAAACAAGAATTAGTATTACTCAGATCTTCAACTAATAAGGACTTAATACTTGCAGACCCTGCAACTACGGAAGATAAACTGGAATGGCAACTACAATTGGATAAAGTTGTTTGGAGAGTACCTCATGTAAGATTGGCTGATGAACATAGAATCGTATTGTTAAGAAAGTTAAAATCTGACCGTGACATTGTAATGCCATTCCGAAGTTGGGAATTTCATGAATACCCTACATTACCTCAAACAGAACGACAAACATGGACCGTCAAAACATCAACTTACTTGGAACGTGCAAGGTACATAATACTCGGTTTTCAAACTAAGCGAAAAGATGTTATTACTGCAAATGCTGGTCAATTTGATCACTGTAAAATAAAGAATTGTAAAGTTTTCTTAAACTCTCAATTCTTTCCATATGACAATTTAAATGTCATGTTTAGCAAAAAACGTTTTTCCATTTTATATGATATGTATGCAAGATTTCAATCATCATATTATGGAAAGACTAATACACCACTATTATCACCTGATCAGTATTATTCCAAAGCTCCAATAATTGTAATCGATTGTTCAAAACAAAATGAATCAGTAAAATCATCAAGTGTGGATATAAAAATTGAAATGGAATTTGAAGAACCAGTAGCGGATGGAACTTCGGCATACTGTCTAATTCTACATGATAAAATAGTTACTTACACACCACTGACCGGAATAGTGAAGAATGTACTTTAAGAATAATTAGTACAACTACTGCAAAATATTGAGGTTAGAATTATCTTCCTCAATTTTTAAGGTTAGAATTTTGTTTATAAAACACAAGTTGAAAATAAACAATTATGTAATTGTATAAATTTCAAAAATTTTACAAAAAATATAAAAGCAGGAAATTACCTAGTAGAAACTTCATTCTATCTTCAACCGTCGTTTGGGAAACATCGTTCGCAAGATGAATTCTACTAACGGAGAAGAAAATACACCTCTAATGGATGAAAATAGTTCTGATATAGAAAAGCAAGTTGAACAAGAAATGGATGAATTCCTCAAGTTTAACAAACATAAGAAGAAAGAAGAAGAAGGAGAAGATGAAAAAGAAGTAAAAAGAAAAAAGGTTGAAGTTAACATTACAACAAATATTTTAACAGAAGTATTTCTTCGAATTTTCTACCCTATTTCTTCATGCATGACAAAAAGTATATCTGTTGGAATTGTAAAATCATTGGATTATTCACCAATTGTTATGTTAAATCAAGGAAGTAAAATGGTTATCTTTACTGAAACTTCTTGGGATTCTCTAATGAAACATTTACATCTTTTGGAATGTTATTTAACTAACAACACATTTGGAAAAAGAACAAGATTAAGTTTATTAGAATCAAATATTGAAGTTGATATAATCAAACATCGTGGGGGACAAGTTGTTCGCTTCAAAGATTTAACTAGACATGATGTAAAATTACATTTCACTAAAGAAGAATTTTACACTTTAAGTTGTACTACCGGTCCTGTCACTAGATACTTAAAACAACTAGTATTTTCAAGTACAATAATTAAAGATTATCTAATCGATACATTGGACAGACAACCATTCATTCCAATTTTATATGGTCCTGTGGATACTTCAATTTTTAATCGAATACCTCAAGAAGTGGATATGTGGAGACAATTAAACAACTATCACACCAATTTTAATATAAACGAAGAAGCGCAAGAAATAAAAGAAGAACAATCGTGTTTGTAATAACAGTCAGTTGTGGATGAGACTTCATCATGAACAAACGGGTTTCGTTTTCTACTGCATCACAGTTAATGGAAGTTAAAAGAGGTATAATTGAATTTCAAGCTTTTCGAGGGAATGATGGAAATTTCATTATTAAAGAATTAGTAATTTTGGATATGAACACATCTGTAATTTATCATTACTTGTTCAAACCTCCATTTCCATTCAATAAACTAACAACTAAAGCGAAAGTTACAAACAAATGGTTAAACAAACATTTTCATAACTTAAAATGGGATGAAGGTTTTATTCATTATAACATGATGCCGCATATTATGAATCATTATTGTAAAGAGTTTAAAACTATCTACACAAGAGGATTGGAAAAAGCAAATTGGATACAATCATTTACAAGCAATGAAGTGATAAATGCAATAATAGATAGAGATTTCCAATGCTACTTTAATGAACTTTGTATTTCATCAAAAAGTTTTAAACATCGAAGGTCACAGTGTGCTTTGAAGAATGCCTACCGCTTGAATAATTTCCTTCAACAAAGTGGTGGGGGTAGCATCAGTGGTGGGGGTAGTGTCAGTGGTGGGGGTATTCTCGATAATAAAAGTGAGAGCGCTACCATGACACAGCATGAGTATTACTCGAACCTCCGAAGAGACAACATCTCCAACGGATATTCTTATTAACAAGAAGATTAGCATCAGCAAAAACATTAAGATGGCATCAAACAACTTACTTCAAAATTTAGTTGAACAATTCAACGCTCATTCAAAATCAACAATCCTACCTACAAAAAAATGTTCCGAGCTGAAAGAAGAAAAACACTACATCATTCATACAATAAAGAAGATGGAAACTTCAGTAGGTGATGCTATAAATTGCACATTAAGCGAGGCACCTTATACAATTGGTGATGAAGCAAAATTTCAAATCTTCCTACCAAAGCGCTTCGTACAACTACTACAAAATGAAGATCTTCGTATAATTCAACCCGGCGCACTCTATTTGGTATCACATGGACCAAGTGGAAACAATTCTACTGAACTTACAATTCATGTAACACCTACTACTGATTAGTTTGTACATAAGATTGTAAATATTTCTTTGTATTTGTTTCTCAATAAATATGATATAAACCTAAAAAAAAAAAAATAAAAAAAGCAACATATTGTAATGTGTTTGTACATTACAATATGTTGCTTTTTTTAAAAATTCCATGGGATGACCTTGACCCAATTTTGTGTGATAATAAAAGTGAAAATCAACTTGTTAAATTCATCAGTCTACGACTACCTTTCGTACCGTACACATCTCACTCTCTATCACTAAATACAAAACTTCAACATGTCCCTAAAGGTTAAGTGTGCATCTTATGATACCAACACCATAACTACTTTTGAACAACTTGAAGATTTAACTAACGAAATGCGAGTTTTACTTACCGGTGGTTATCACTTAACTGTTGATGTTAGTGCTACTAATACAAGGATGTTCACTAAAACAAAATATTGCGATGATGAAATATTTTTTTCTACACAACCTACAACTTCTTCATCGCCAGCTGGTCAACATAACGTCAAGTTCCAGAAGTATTACCAATGATGAATAACTTTTAATAAATAAAATTACAACTAAGGAATCACGTGATCAATATCAAGTTCATAAAAAGGATGTAACAGTTTGATAAATAATCATTCGCTTCTCAGCTCTCGCCGCAACAAGATCTATTCTACAAAATGTTATACAGAATGATGATTGAACTTGATGGGAAAATCTATGGAAAGGATTATAACACTGTTGAACAAATGACTCAAGATTTAGATGTATTAACTAAAGAAGGATATCAAGCTAAATTAATTTTAAAATTTCCTGAAGTACATCCACTATCAACAGAAGAACTTATTGCTATGGCTAAGGCGGAGAGAGAAAAAAAGTCTGAAAAAAACAAACAGAAACAAACTTCCTAAATTTCAATAATCCTTACACTTGTAAGGTATAATTTTTTAAAACTCCATTTGGATGACCTTCAAATTACCCCTACCACTTTTCATAGTACATAAAACTCGCTATTCATCACTATACAATCTTATTCTTTCACTAGACTCCGCAGCGTCAACATGGAAGAGCAAAAATACAAGTACAAACCTCGTTACTGTTGTGAACAACAGTGTACAGATTTAGGACCAATGATGGTGGATGGGTTAGCTTGTACTAAATGTGAATTCTTCGGATCTTGTTATTGCAAATGTAAAACAAAACAACTACCGCCACCGGAATTGCGAACTTTCAAATTTTACAAATCAAGATATTTTCATACATGTTGTCCTCAAAGATGTTTCAAATTTCACCCTCTAGATCTTGCTCATTGTCAACGCACCAAGTCTCATCAAGATGATTTTTGTACACATATGATAAAAAGATGTAAATACAGATCAGATTGGTATTCCGATCCTGTAGAACCATCAAATGTATAATTTCAGTTTTACACTCTTTTTTAAAACTTCAATTGGATGACCTTGAGATTTCCCCCACCATTAGTTCTAATTTTTATATAATATTAAATCATTCCACTTCCAACACTCTAACTAACAACATGGAAGGAAAATTTATCAAGTTTGAACATATAATAACTGACAGGGAGGAGATGGAAGAATTGTTTCAAAACTTACTTTCTGTCATTGACGAATATCCTATAAGATGGTTCAGAATTGTAGTTCAATATTTAAATCCTGGTGAATTGTTTTCTTCATCGAGTGAAGAGGATGAAACAACTACTTCAGTTCAAATAATTGAATTAAAAGACGAAGAAGAAGAAGAACTAAACGTTTTATTCAATCATAAGCTCAAGGTCCCCAATATAGAAGCCCCCTCCCTAAAAAGCCCCCCTCCCTAAACACCTGCTCAAGGTTGCCATTATATAAGCCCCCTTCCCTAGGCGCTAATCCTCATTCGATTGCCAACTCTCTAACGATGAACACTTCTCAATTGGCACGAATGAATGCTAGTTTTGAAATAAACTCAAAAGATGATTTACAAGAAATATTTAATGCTTTAAATGAAATTATAGATAAATTTAACGCTATTACAATGAATTTGGAAATAACTTACGCTTGTCCTATTTGTAATAAGGTTGAAAATTCTGATGAAGACAGTTTACTAAATACTACTCCTCTTACCCCTCTACAGTCGGACACAACTTCTGAGGCAAATGATGAGCAGCATCTTTCCCCCACCACTTCTATGTAACAACGCTCTTTCCCCCCACCACTTCTTTATTTAACCGACATTTCCCTCTTTTAACTCTCATTCCATCCTCGCCTCTTCAACTATCAACATCGCTTCTTTCAAAATTTCAAAAAAAACACAAACATGATGGATATGATGGATGAAGTTCCATTTGTAACAAGGATGGAAGAGGATAAATTGAAATTGGAAATCAAACGATTGGAAATGGAACGGGAAAACCAACTCGAGATGTTACGTTTGTTCAAACTTTTTAAATACATCATCTGGGGACTCTGCGTTTACCTTCTCATCGTCGTCGGTGTTTGTGTTTACAACTCTGTAGTTCATAACAAAACTTCAACCTGTTTAAACACTGCTGTCACACATTGATTGTATGTTTTTCACAAATAAAATTCACAAACCTAATTCTATACCTATCCCGCTATCGCCGGAGTTAGTTCCACTCTACGAACTATTACTCCGGTGGTAGCGGGATAGGGTTTTTTAAAACTTACTCTGGATGACCTTGACATACTTTCCATAACCCAATTGTCAAGTTGAATTTCAAATTTCAAATAACATCTCCTCCCCCACCGGAAGCTATATGGCATGGCATATGGCGGCAGCGACTGATTTGGCAGCTGGCCGATGGCAGCTGGCCGGCAGCGGCTGGCAATTGGCACGACTTCCGTTTTGAAAGTAACCAAACCCCACTACTTGTTACCTACAAAATAAACTGAATCACGGGCGAAGCCGTGACGGGCAACAGCTAGTTATTTATATTTATTGATTGGAAGTGAGATCTCAATTTAAAAAGTTTTTGAAATATTCCAATAAGAAATAATATGACATATGCTTTTAATTTATGAGTCATAATATTACTACCATATAAAATTTAAATTATTTATGTAAGTTACATAGGTGAACTGATACTATAAATTAAATAACACAAAATTTTCAATGTGTGACTGTGGTAATCAATAAACAATAACTCTAATAATAAAAATTATTTATTGCAATACAGAGTTATTATAAAAGTGGTCCTATATTAGTTAAAATTGAACCAAGAACTGTATTCCCTAACAAATACTAATCAGTTAAATTAAAATATATAAAAAATTTCTAGTTATGAATTTCAGGTCTGAAAGTAACAATGAGAATAAATAAAGAAAAGTCACATAAAATATTACTACCTTCCAACCTCTCTTGGGAATGAATTGTGAACTCTTGCCTCACATTGGTCAAATGTAATAAATCGTTTAGCAAAACACGGTTTGTGCTTTAAAAATAGAAATATATTGAAAATAAAATGTTTGAAAATGTGATCAAATATTATATCAACATTACCCAATAGAATAACTACAAGCTGGGTGGTCACGTGTTCTTCAACTTGCATCGTGAATGAGTTATTTCTATGAAATCGTTTAATAAGGTCTAAGTCATAGTTAGTACATAAGAAGAGTTTAAAAAATGGCATTGCACTTAAATTTAAGTTTTAGTTTCCTAAAAATAAATAAATATATAATAAAATAACAAAAACAGTGTTATTAATCCATTATATTTAGGAGACGGAAAACATTGAAATAACACGATCCTTCATTATTACGTATTTTACTTATTTTTTATTTGAATTATTAAATGTAGTTTTTAAATATCTATTTTTATTGAAATTGTATATCAATGTTACACTTACTCACCGTTCTACAATCCTTTAATTGGAATAAAAGTAGCATAAAAATAAGTTTAAAAAAATTTAAATACTTTTAATATTAGTTCATTATTTGAAAACTATTTTAATGTTAGTTTAACTTGGATTTTTTTTATCAATACCATGTTTGAAACAAGTTTATAATAATTTAAAAATAACTTAGAAATTACAATAAACTTGTTTTAAACTCATTTAAGTACGAGTTTGTAATAATCTTAAAATGAGTTTGCAATGATATTTATAATTCTAATACGGGTGGTAACGTTTTTCATGTATTTCTGCTAAAAAGTTTAAATTCATGTATTTCTGCTAAAAAAACAAATTGAAAAATTTCAAAAAAGTGAGCAAAATTTTCCAGTTTTGTCACGATTTGAACCCTCAATCTCCTACTCATTGTCCTGAGCCACTCGACTTCAGTGTCGTCAAATATTTATAAAATTTTACAAATATAAAAATTTATAACATTACCTGGAAATGATCTTATTTACTACTTCAACATTTACAAATCGGCTTTCACTGGTGCACTTAGGAGCTATGTAAGTTAAGTAAAAAAGTTGGCCCAAATTTAAAATAACTTACAAATAGACCGTTTTCAGGTGTTTTAATAATTTCAAAAGTTTAAGGGTATCAAAAATTTTATACAATTTGAATTTTTATTTTTAATATCACAAGAATACGTCTTAAACTTTATACAATTACTACTCCACTTGAATAGTAAAAAAATTGACATAAATTGATATATTAATTTGATTTGACTTTGATATTTTGTGAATATGAAATTTTTCATGTGACTTAATTTAACAGTTTTAATGTTTACCTGACGTAATATATTTATTGTGTGTCACGTGGGTTACAGTCTAAGTATAAATGTATCGAGTGTCGGAAGGCGTTTTATTATTTAAAAATGAGTTGGTAGAGAGGCAAGTTTCCATTGATTTCCCGAAAGAATAACATAAGAAACTTTATTTATATTTTCTCTGTAACCATAATAAACTTATATTAAAATAATTTTGAATCATTATAGACATATAATATAATAATTGTAAACTTATTTTAAAATGAGTTTCTAATAATTTTAAGATTATTTTAATATAAGTTGATTTTGCTTTAAAACTATTTTAAAAGTAATATAAACTTATATTAAAATAATTTTAAAGTTATTACAAACTTATATTATTATAATTTTAATATTAAACTAATTTTTATGCTACTTGGGCATATTGCATCTGTTGCTCTTAATGAACCAAAGTCATCTGGTACATAGTGTATTAGATACTGATTAGTGTTTATAGCAGATTAATGTCGGTAAATTAAAAAATAGTATTACAAAATACTATCATAAAATAAATATAAAACATTGTATAAAAAAAATTGATAGAGATTGCCCACTGGTCGACATTCGATCAAAAATTTAGTTGATCTTGAGCCAATTAGATTTAGAATGTTTTATTACTAGAACATCTGTTCATCCCGATTTGCATTTTTTATTACAACAGCTGACTAATTATTTATTCAATTAAACTTCTTCGACAATATTAACATTGAAACCTTATAGCCTGTAGGGCGTATCCCTGGGGGCCGATGTGAATTAAAACGTGATTCTGCTAATCTACAGGACTACACCTTCTAACGGTATGAGAGGATGTCTCCTACGATGCGCACAAGGTGAGAAAAAAGGGAGGAAAATCATGCTTGCCTATTTATATATAGATATTAAAGTTTACAAAACCTATTTTTATTGTAATAAACATTTTGACTGGAAGTAATATAAAAGTTGAATAAGATAAAATGAACTGATAAAAAATGTATCATAAATTAAGCCTGGATAAATTAATTAAAATAAATTAAAAAAATATAAAGATACAAACATTACGGCTATAGAACTACCAAGTGAAAAATATATACAAACATTTAAAATTAATTCCAAAGTTAAAGGGGAAAGCCAGTTGTTTCAGTAAATGAAACCATCCGATATTTTGTAAATCACAATAAAGTTTCCTTAGTCTCTCGCAGCACCTTGAGCGGACTTAACATTTACTCACGACCTTCGGTCAATGTTTGGACAACGTGTTAAGAGAGAAGTAATTTAAATAGTGTGTACAGAATTATGGTTTTATATATTAGGCTGTAATATGAATGAGTTTCCGTCGGCAGTTCTAAATTAATCCATGTAGTTATATGTTTCGGCTCAACACCATCCTCCGACTATATCAATACAAGAGATGCATTCGCAACCACGCTTCACTAGTTAATAAAAAATAATAAACGGTATCAGATAACTGACACATACTTTCTCCCAAGAATATGAAAAGGTGTTAAAAGCCTCAAAACATTAATGTCTCGATAGCTCAGTCGGATAGCCACAAGGTGAGCAGCACGAGTTTTTGCATCTAAAAATTGAGTTTTTTTTAAAACACATTTTGCTCTATAACTTTTGAACGCGCACTTTTCCGGAGATGCGGGTGGTGTCATTTTATTCAGCATTTTAATCTTAATAAACCACAAAAATTTAATCAAAATCGTTAGAGCCGTTTTTGAGACATTTTGGTTTTTCACGTTTTTTGGAGGTTTTTGGGGGTAAACTACCCTTAAAAATCAAAAATAAAAAAAAAAAATGAAATAAACGGTATCAGTTAACTGACACATACTTTCTCCCAACAATATAAAAAAGATGTTAAAAGCTTCAAACATTAATGTCTTCATTGTATATATGCTTTAAATTTGTTTCATCTTGCTTGAAGATGATCAACATATTTGCATTGTCTCTTATGAGTTGTTTTGGAATCTTACTGTATGTTTGACCAATATAAATGCTATCGATATTATGATGTCTTCCCATAGCGAAGTAATTCCTTATAGTGTCGTGATTTTCACAAGACACATCATCAAAAATTAAAATAGAAAATGGTTTTGCTTCATTTGGTTGCATAATTGTTTCGCTGGCATTAAACTTGTAGAAATTCACTTCAGGTACACTTGCAAGTACTTTATCCAATAATTGATATTTTGGTTGTTGCAATGATTTTGAAAAAATGTATATATTGTTAAAACGCAATCCTTTAGGATTTGTTATAAGGTTAAAAACAACATTAGTTTTTCCACAATTTGAAGGACCAGTTATTAGACATCTTATCGTATTTGGTAGTAATTCACCATGTTTACCATGATTTAACTTATCATTGTCAACTGTCAATTCATCAATATTATTGATATTAAATCGATCTTTTTGTTGTACAATCTCCATCTTGTGTCAAGGTTAAACACACAATGAGCTATTAAATTACTATACCAAGTCTTTTGAAGGAATCCATGAGTCTTCACTTTTATCGAATCCTAACCACCGGACTTTAACCATATCCTTTTTCCTTTGTAAAACCTTCTCAACAAGATATACATCACCGACATTTGATTTCAACAATTCATGTCCGTAGAATCCACCTTGAAGTAATTCACCCTTGTTATCCTTCAATAAGTAAGTTTCAGGTATAGTTGGTTGCACTTTATAAACTGTAAATACTTCATTAGTCCAATTTGGTAGATATCTTTTACTAAATACACCTTTGTATTTGCTTATACGAACTTTATCGTTGACCTTAAACTTTTTTGGTTGCAACCTTTCCAATTTAGGTGTTGTATTATTTCTGATGCGTTGTAATACAACTTTAGCATTAGCACTGTTTACTTGGATAGGTTTCATTCCGATGGTACGATGATATTTGTTGTTATATTCTTTTATAAGTTGTGGTAATATGTCATACCACACGTATGATCCTCGTTTTGAAAATTGTTTGTACATCGCTCCTTTCAATGTTCTATTGAATCTTTCAATTATTGAAGCTTTAACTTCAGAATTTGTAGAATAATGATTTATTTGATATTTCTTCATCAAAGCTCCAAAGTCTTTATTAAAATATTCTTTTCCATCATCGGTCTGTAGATGTTTGATTTTGAATTTATTTCTTTGTATCGTTGTTTCCATAGCTTTAGTAACACTCTTACCAGTCTTATCCTTCAATGTTAAGGCGTCAGCTATTTTAGTAAAACAGTCTATAATTGTTAAAATATATTAAAAACCTTTGTTTAATTTACTGTGCGGTATCATTTCAATTAGATCAGCTTGATAAAGATCATTCATTCCCTTAATAATTGTACTTCTTCTGGGAAATCTTCTTCTTGCTGGTTTATGTAGTTCATTTACAATCTTGTCCTTCACACTTTCCATCTTTAGGTGTTGCTTTTACACCGCTTGTAAAAATACTGATCCGTACAATAGTTCATTCTCTTTTATATAGTTTGAATATAGGTCAAGGTCATTTTCATATTAGTGTAAAAAAGAGGAAACATGGCATTGAGCTTGCCATGTCCCCTCTTCTTTACGGAAAGGAAAAAGGAAGAAGGTAGAGGACGAAGAACAGGTTTACTGGTCGATAGGGTTCAGGGAGTAGTGGCCGAACGGTAAAGTATTAATTTTATCTTCTAAAATATGGCGCTTGTCATCTTTGTAGCTTAATGCCCACTTTGTTTGTTTGACACTAAAAAGTTGATGATTATAACTTCTAATAGGGTTGAACGTTGCAGTTGTT
The DNA here is from genome assembly GCA_030545055.2 of Neoaliturus tenellus. Lineage (NCBI taxonomy): Eukaryota > Metazoa > Arthropoda > Insecta > Hemiptera > Cicadellidae > Neoaliturus > Neoaliturus tenellus. The sequence continues at coordinate 233,789,569 of CM061531.1, forward strand.
TCGACATCTTCAAACAACATCTTTTATAATGTTCAAACTGTACGTTCTTCTTTAGGAAAGAGGTTTTTATTCCTTTGGCCTTTTTTGTGACTTGATGTTGATTCCTTTCGCTTATGTACAGTTGAAATGAATATAGTTTGGACATTAATGCTACTATTTCCATCATCGGTACACCATTTGTTTCATCCTTAAATTTTCCCAATACTTTCTTGTTTCTGTCGTTGTCGTAATTTGGATGGTCCTTGGGATAATCTGAAAAGTCGAAATCATCTTTATATATAAAGGTGCGTAAATCTTCGTACATGTCATTTGTTTTAATCCAGTAAATTAGTGCATCCGTATCCATATATGCAATACCAATGTTCTCTCTTCCATAATAGTTAACCATCTTCTTATAATGAAACTCGTACATGTGTGTTTTGGAAATATCCAAGATTGACATTCCAAGATACAAAGGACGATCCATTACAACTGACTTCTTGTTCATGGAAATAACAACTAGATTTTCATTAATAATTACAGATGAACCAAAGTTTGGTTGTTGCACTAATTTCTGTAATTTTACTGGATCAGTTACCAATTTGATATCCTTATGTTTCCTTTTGTTTTCCAAAGTCTTGCCAAATATTGCGTTGTTCATTAGTTTGAAGAAATCTTTTTGAAAACTTGATGTAGCGGCAGCTCTTCTTCTTGTGTTATTGTCAATGTACGGTTTTAACCAACAAGATTGAGAAAATTGTAGTACTCGATTAATTTTTGTAATTCTTAATCCTAAGTCTAAGGCCTGTTGTATCATCCAGTAGTGTCCAACATACCTAGACTTGTTGGTTAAAGTCATCAATAATTTCGGCCATCTTCCAGTTGGAGAAACTTCAGTCTTCGGAAGAAGTGGTAAATCGTAATGTTCGTCGTGAAGATGTTCGGGATATTCAAAATCGACGTCAAATATGTAACCAGTTTCTCCATATTTCGGTATATCCATTATGTTTCCAATTGATTCTGGGTCTATCCATTTGAAATTATCATATGGAAGGGGATTCGACATTGCCCGTCCGTATAAGTTATTTGCATCAAAATAACCCCGGAATGTTGTTGGTTTTGATGCATCATAATCGGGCAAATATTTGTTGTTCGCCTTAACATAACGTGTTACACTTTGCGTCAATCCTCCTCGAACTCCTGATTCTAACATCAACACCATATCTATATCTGTAAGAAGTTGTATTTTACAATTTGTTTCTTTTTACATGGCTTGCCACGCTAGTCCAGGCGAAGTGTACGAATGTAGAGGGTCTAATCCATATGACGCAAAACACGTATTTCTAAATTCTTCCATCACATCACATAATAAAGTCACATCTAATTTAACATAGAAGTCTGAATATTCCCCCAATGTTTTAAATCCTAATTCGTTCCATACTTTGCATGCATGATCATAATCATCTTGAGATATATCCATGTCGTACAGTTTACTTTTAAATTCTTCTTTTGGAGGTAGTGATGTTTCATTAAATCTTTCTAAACTGTCTATGTAATCATATGGGAAAACTCCTTTTCGAAGTACCAGATCCAGTTTATCGCTGTTTACAATCTTCTTCGTTTCGATTAAATCTTGTTTCCTTAGGTTTTCAGAAAGTTTGGACAAACTCGACGGCAAAAATCGGTAGGAGTCCAAGAATCTTAATTTGACGTTTCCAACTTCTTTGGAAAAACTTATAAACTTCTCTGAAGTTTCAGCTAACACATCGATTTTACCGTCGTCTCTTCCTAATTCAGGTATTATAAAATGAGCGTCGTACCCACTGAGATTATGCAGAACCACAGGAATAAATAGTGGTAAACGATAGCTCAAGTTGCATTTATTACAAGCAGCACCTCTGTAATAACCAGTGAGGTGGTCGTGATCTTTAACTTTATAATTCTCAATAGTAAAATCATTTTTGCACAAGAAACAGTGAGTCGCATTTTCATGTTGAATTTCTTCTTCTTCGTCCATCGGTTTCATTGGTACAATATCTGTATATAAGCTTTGTGTATTTCTAGCTATTGAATATAGGTGATCAAGAAATATTTTTTCCGCATTTTCACCACGATATACTAGAGGTTCTGAAGTTAATCCATATCTGTTTAAATGTTCTTCTGATAATGTTGATTTGACCATTAAACAAAAACTGTTTGGTTTGTGCATTTGATACTTTACACTTTTTCTTGCTTCACAATTTTCATCTTCAACTGGAACAAGTGTTGATTCAAAATCTGCATACACAACTAAAGGGATACGGTATTGATGGTGAACTTTTTCAAATGAAACGAATGCTCTGCTTTGCGGAGGTAAAATAATCTTTGCTTCATAATTATTGTTACATAATCTTTTGTGCTCTTGTAACCATTCTCTTCCTTGTCTTCCTTCTCGTTGAAAATTAAAACATCTCTTGCAAATCAACTTTTTATTTCTATTTTTTGAAAGTTGCTTATTAACAAGAGAGTCAAATTTCTTTATGTACACATAGTGAGACACATCTCCTCGCGTTAGTAGTAGTAAATCCGTATGATCTGGTAGCTCTTCTTTTGCAATACGTAAAGGATACACTTTGTTTGAACTATCTAATGCAAAAACATTAATAGACGTGCCGGGATTTTTCTTTTCAAACTTTGATATATCTTTTGTAGAAACGGGATACGTTATTCCTTGAAAGTTATACCTGTGTCTTGCATCTTCATATTCTTGGTTGGGTCTACATGGATTTCGTAATACAAACTTTGACGTCATAGCATAGCGAAAACATTCATTATTTTCATTTTGAACATTAATACAAGACTTAGAATTTTCAATTCTTTTTGGCAAAGGAATATAACTAGATCCCATTAGTCCGTATCCATGTTTGTGAACTCTTATATCTAATCCTTCAATGCTTGTAAGACTCCATCCGGATCCTCTTCCTTCGTGTTCCTGAAGTTTGGTTAATATTTCTTCTATACAATTTTCTACTATTGAATCAATGTCTGAACTTCCTATGATGGTTCGGTTTTTTGTTATGAATCCTCTTGGTGATAATTCTTCTTGTACATTTATAAACATAGCTTCTAGTAATAAACCAAATTTAAGAAAGTTCAATCTTTTCAATTCATCTTTTAAAGTTTTACTTATAATTGGTTTTGCTTCTTCAATAAATTCTTCTAGATTTAAGTCTTCATTTTGAATTTAATGATGCATTATGACTTTACCAGGTAATGCAAATACTTGTAGATTTGGTAAAGTAGTTGAAGGTCCTGCTAAAATTTCATCTTGTTCTTCTTGTTCTTCTTGTTCTTCTGCGTTGTTGTGAAATAGTTCTTTATGTATTTCTAATAGAATATTATCGTTGAACGATTCCGAACATTTATCGCAACGATACATGTTTACTCTTCCAAATTTCGCCGAGAAATGAAATGGGCTCTTTTGTTCCTCCTTTTATAAAGGTTCCCCCACCACTGTTTCATCTTCATCTTCATCTTCTTCACTATCCGAGGAAAATAGTCTTCTACAAACCGATTGTTCATTCGTATTTTCTATTCCAGTTGGAGTTTCAGTTTGTACTTCTTCATATTCAAACGATGACGAAGATTCTGATATTACTACGCTTAAATCTTCATTCTCCACATCATTGATGCTTTCAACTTCTGATGTTATTAGATCTATATCCATATCATCTACGCTTTCAACTTGTGATGTTTCACTGATGTTATCCTCTTCTTCCATATTTAAATCTTCTAGTTGAATTTTATACAATATTTCAACAAGAGGTTTCCTTGGATAATCGGTGTTGTCCACAGGAGCCATTTCAAGTAAATGAGGAATAACTTTTTGCGATTCGGCTTATATGATATTTTGATAAGTATGTCAAGGTCATTTTAGATTAAGCGAGAACTGGGAATAGATCTCTAAGCGGCATGTTATTTCATTACCACAAAGTGATCTATTCCCCATTCTCTAAGAAGTGTTCAATCAATAGCCAAAGTCCAAATCCATTTCCTTTTTTATTTTAATCTTTTGTTACATAGTTTATTGGTTGACTGTTTGAATTTTCAATGTGTTGTCTTATTATTTGTTCCAATTCTTCTATTTTTGCCTGTTTTATCATTAGTTCTGTACGTAATTCATTAATGTAATCAGCCGCTTTGTCCACCGTTCTTGTTCGTATTTCACCTAACATAACACCAGGAATCAATCTCTGTAGTCTGTAAAACTTAAACTTTATTCTAGACTCTCTTGCTTTAGCCATTTCTCGAAGCCTTTGTTTCTTATTGTCTTTACTTGTAGTCAAGTCCATACTCGTTACAAGTTCGCTTTCGGAATAATTCGACTATAGTAGGCTCGTCCTTTATACATTTTCCCCCCACCACTTTCAATTTCCCCCCACCCTACTAATATAGGTCAAGGTCATCCGATATAACGCGAGAACGAGGAATAGAGCACTAAGTGGCATGTTAGTCCATTACCACAAAGTGATCTATTCCTCGCTCTCTATTCTACATCTAATTTTTTTTGGGTTTTGCTAATTTTTATACTTTTTTTGTTGTTTTTCTTTGGGAGGAAACGTGTGTGCAGATGTTACTTATGAGAATGTCCATTCTTCTTCAACTCTTCGATAGTGTCCAATAATTTTATCAAATATGCGTTGGTTTTCTGTAAAGTCTGTATTCTGCTACATCCAATTTCAATGGTAGGCACCATTAATTGTAATTTTGTCAATTCTATCTTTTCTCTCTTATATCTTTCTTTCATTCTTAGGTTTTTTCTTAGTCTTGCTGAAGATGGTGTTATTGGTTCATACATACAACTTGGATATGGCTTTGACATTTTCAACACTGATGTAGAAGACACTTGCAGCTGTTGATCTTCATAGTAGTTTGGTGTTGGAGTAGAAAAACATTTTGATTCTGAATTTTGTTGGCAATCTGAAGTTGAAAATACAGGTGTTGCAGAAGGATCAGCCATCTTTCACTGTTGCCGTACAAAGTGAATTCTTCTCTAAACTTCTGCTTCTTTTATCACACTTCCCCCCACCACCGACTTATATGTTCTTCCCCCCACCATAATAATACATACTTGTTTCTCAAACTTTGTACCATACTTCTAATGTGACGTCCACATCTTCCTCCTTTAAGTATTTTATAAATTCCGGGCTTCTTGATGACACGCCAGGCATATTTAGATAGCTCATCACTTTGTGATGGCTTTCTTCATTATGTATATAACAATATACTTGCATCAACTTATGTTCTTGTTCTTTTGACGATACGAAATTTGCAACTGAATCCATTCTTCATATTTGATCTTGTAATGACGCACTTCAAATTCCATTATGTTTCTTCTAATTCCGAAACAATAATAAAACTCTCTTCAGACAACCTGTATTTATACACGTTTCCCCCACCTAGCTATAACCCCCCACTATTTTCCCCCTCTCCTTTATACGTGGAAGGGGTATTATGGTTTGAATGCACGATACTTAATAAACTCAAACAAACACTGTGCACAAATGTTGCAAATTTTATTACATGTTTGGAATTTCATTATTTGAGCTTTTACAAAATGAACTAACCTACCTCCATCATCTTGGAATTGTTCAAAATCTAAAACAGACGCTTTTCCACAATCATGACACATTTTTGTACCGTCTTTAAAAGTATAAGCAAGATAAATAGCAAATCCATAATTTTCTTTCTTAAATTCAATGAGCATTTCACGAATTGCTTTAGGTATTTCACACTCATTTGCTCTTATGATGTAATGGTAAAGAAACCCATTATTGATAATTTCTTGTGAACACAGAACTAACAACCTATCCATCGTGTTAGACTTAAACTGATAGTCACATCTAAAACCTTTTTCTTACATGATTTTCCCCCCACCACTTTTATATAGGTCAAGGTCATTGGATATCAAGCGAGAACTGGGAATAGATCACTAAGCGGCATGTTATTCCATTACCACAAAGTGATCTATTCCCCATTCTCTAAAAGGATTGTTTTGATAATTTAGATTCCTAATATTTCTTTTCCTTCCTCCTCACCTTTTTGAACTGTAGTATTACCAGACATGTGTGATATTAATTTCTTCATTTCCCGATTTTCCATTTCCAATTTCTTCAATTTTAAATCTCTTGCTTCGACTTGTAGTTTTAAATACTTGATGTAACTTCCAGCCCAGTGTAGAGTTTTCAATTTCGGTGCTCCCATTGCAATTCCGGGTATTTGAAATTGTAGTCGATTGAACTCCATGTTCATATCTTGTCGGTCTTGTTTTTCCTTTTCTAGTCTTTTTAATCTTTGATTCTCCCTGAACAAAGAGGTTGGATCACAAGGAATATGACGAAACATTTTGGTCAACGATATCTTGAAGAATGAGCTTCTACGCAGAAAACCAACACATTTATGCACTTCCCCCTCCAACTTTAGGCTAGTAGTGGGGAGAATTACATTAACTTAATACTTATTTCCACTGTTACACTTGCTCCATTTTCAAAAAGGTATGTGTAAAATGGTTCTGGATACTGGTATTTTCACGTCCTATATTTTCCTTAAGAAAGTTGAAAGCCAGTCTTTTCGAATATTCATTATGATATACTTCTCTTAAATTAACAAGAATTCCATCTTCCAGGAATTTCACTTGAATCATTGGTATTTTGCTGACATCATCTTTGTCTATCAGGGGTAGCCTGTAAGTGAACGTATTTGGTGGTAGACGTAAGGTTCTATTAAGTCGAGAACAGAATACTTTGAACATTTTCTGATCACTAATTGCAATTTCATGAATACCTATCATTTTATAGTATGAAGGTTCAAAAGGTACAGCACAAAACGTTTGTACTTGACAGTTTCTTGAAGAAGATGGTGCGTTAGGATTGAACATTTTTAGTCAACAGTTTCCTGACGAATAAGCTTCTACGCAAATAACCAACACATTTATGAACATTCCCCCACCAACTTTAAACTAGTGGTGGGGAGAATTTTCCCCCACCACTTCTTCAAGATTATTAATTTCAATTTGAATTACAACAAAAGTATTTGATGCAAAATCCCAAAAAACAGAATATGGAACAGTTTCTTCTACATCTTGAGATTCATTTTGCGCTTCAACTACTTCCATCATTGAAGGTTCTTGATCAATTTCTGTTACTTCTATCGCTTCTTCTACAGGATCTTGTATTATGTCGGTTGTTTCAACTTCATCTTCTTCTTCAACTAACGTAATATTTCGTTGTTTTACAATTTCAATTAATTGTATAAAAGAAGTATCTCTAGGAGACATTCTTAACCATACATGCAGCTCCAACAAATGTTGACTTACTAATAATAAAATTCGCAATTTATAGGACTTATTTAAAAACAATAAAGTGGGGGGACTACCTTAGTCCAATTCGGATTCGGATTCAGAAGACAGTAAAGGTGATATGGGTGAATCCAATGATGAATCTAATATGTATATATCAATTGCTTCTTTAACTATGTCTTCGTCACTATCGTTTATCATTTCTTCAAAGATTTCTTGTTCAAACTGTTCCATTTCTTCTTCATCCATCGTTGAATAATTATCAGTTTCGTTATAATTTTCCTCTATATTGTCTTCTTCCATTTCGTCTGTACTGATATAAACATTTTTAACTTCAAAATAATTAACAAATGGAGTATCTTTAGACAACATATTTGTTCACCACTTCTTTTACCTCGAATAACAAACTATATATTGCTTTCTTAGTCTTATATTCTTTTACTCCCCACTCTTTTGCACAATATAAGGGAAGGTGGGGGAGAGCGTTTTGTAGTTATTCTTCTCTATCTAGGTTAAATTTCATTGCTAGCACATCTACTATAATTTTCTGCTCTTCAACTTTATCGCGAATAAATATTGTCCAGGGAAATAGTTCATTAATATTCTTGATTGTTACTTTTATATCATACAAATAATCAATATGTCTTAGTAATGAAACAATAACAACAACTCCTATCCCATTGTTCGCCATAATTGTTTCTTCAATTTTAATGCGTAAGTTTGTTATCAAACTCCATATATTAATATCATTGGCTGTGAAACCATCAAGTCTAATACTCATCTTGACGGTGCAAGTACAGACTAAAAACTTGGAGGTTCATAGTCCGCCTTTTATGAGTTTTAAAAATGGGGAAGGGGAAGGAATAAGGATTGGGAGGGTTAGGGTGGGGGGTGAGGGAAGGTTTGTGTGGCTATACTAGCCACTACACTAGCCACATTAGACCCAAGAGCCCACTTGTGCTACAAAGTAGCCACCAATGCTAATATTTTCCTCGTGACACCTCAGTATATCACCCCGCCAAATCAGCATACGTTCTCTAGTATTTGATGTTACACAAAAGAACTTACTATCATGATACAGAATAGCTGAACCAATTATAATATTATATCCTAAATTTAGCCATTTGTGCGCTTCCGAAATGAATCTGTCTACCATATCAAGGGGATCTAGTTCATTGAAATAAAATGGTCTCATTTGTTGATCAAGTTCAATGCGAATTTCATTGTCATCTTCACTCTCACTGCTACTATCATTTTCATTCTCTTCATTTTCATTCTCTTCATTTTCACTGCTACTATCATCTTCATTCTCACTGCTACTATCATCTTCATTCTCACTGCTACTATCGTAGAAATCTATCGGATCTTCTACATGTTGATGGTAAACATCAGCAAATTCGGAAGGATTGAACTCTTCATTAACGTGAGGAAGCATTTTAAAACACAATAATACTGTCAAAGACAAAACAAAAAGTGCGGCGCGTGAAAGCAGAATGAAGGAGAGAACAACGCTTGCTCCACTTATATAGCAGTATGCAAATGAGGAGACTGGCGTGGGGGGAGCGTGACGGGATTGGTTCAATTCAGTCCAGTTCATAGCGGTGTAAAAATAAAACGAAGAAGTGGATGCGGCGCATGCGCAATAACGTGAAACCAAGGTTTGAGGTTAGAACTTTCCAAGCGCAGTAGCACTAAATGGGGTAATACAGACTCGGCGCATGCGCAATAGCATGGATTGTTCCGATCCGAAGAACTCGTCTTTCCAGGCGCAGTAGCACTGAATGGAGTAATACAGACTCGGCGCATGCGCAATAGCATGGATTGTTCCGATCCGGAGAACTCGCCTTTCCAGGCGCAGTAGCACTAAATGGAGTAATACAGACTTGGCGCATGCGCAATAGCATGGAGTGATTCCGATCCGTATACTAGGGTTTGAGGTTAGAATTTTCCATGTAAGCTGCCATGTTTAATTCAGTTTAATTAGATGGAGTCAACAACCGGTCATAACCGGCCATTAACCCGAAAGAGTTTGAGGCTCGTGCCGCAATGTTGTACAAAAACGATCGAGCCACCAGTACAAATCGTCAAATCCTAGAGGTTGCTGAAATAACAAGCTGTGTTGACCTTTGTCGTCGGTCACAAAGCTTGTTATTTCTAGCACATCACCATCCTCTATGATTTGCAACATTTCTCTGAAAACCCCATCAAGGGACAGACGAGGGTTTTGGGGATCCGCGTAAATTGTGATAATTTGATCGTACTGGATCCGGTATGGAATCTCAAGCCTGTTGTTGTCACCTTCGGGTTCCGAAACCTCGTAGGTGTCAACAACGTGCTCGTGGAATACTGGCGTCTCGACCGGCGGCATCGCTGTATGGAGGCGGAATGAGAAAGCGAATGTAACTAGTAACCGTGACTGGAACGGTATAATGAGTCCCGGTCATGACCGGTTATTAACCCGAAGGAGTGGGGGAAGGAGTGGGGGAAGGAGTGGGGGAAGGAGTGGGGGAAGGGGAAGGGGGGGGATTTAATCTCCATTTTTTATGGGGGGGGTTCCGCTTGAGTGAACACGGTTTCCGCTTGAGTGCTCATGCGGAACGGATCTTCTCACGCGATAATTGTTGTGTGCTAATAAAGACTAATTAACTTGCAAAACAACATGCGGAGTTTCTCTTTGAATGCTGATGATATTTCATTAACACACCATTCCTTGCACGCTATATGAACCTACACCGGCAAAACAATGCAAGTCAGAGAGGTCATATAACTGTACATCGACCTCAAAAAAGTAGGTCACGGGACTTAGAGTGTTAAAAAATAATGGGGGAGAAACACAATGCTATAACGCATTGTGTTTCTCCCCCATTATTTTTTAAACAAAATTTGGAAAAGACTATGTGAATTTACTGTTTACGCCCCCACCTTGTAATACGATCCTTTTTATCCCTGAGGAGAAAGTCTTGAGAATCTAAAGTGTTAAATCTCTTCTCTTTACACAAATTGTCACAAACTTTAATTTGATATTTTTTGCCGTTACATTTTGCCAATATGTGTTGGTGGTCAACAACACTTAGAAAAAAATATCTCAAACCTTTCTTAAGCCTCTCTCCTCTGACGGATATTATTTCAGAATCGTCTTCAACAGTGGGGGTTTCTGCCAGTTGTGGTTCGGAAAGATGTTTAACGACATGTACACGGCAGAAACTCTCGTTCTTAACACATTTCCTTCCACAAGCTGATCCTTTCTTAATTCCCCTAGTGAGCATTTCAGGGCAAGTAGTGGGGCGGCTAAATGCCCTACGACGCTCTTCTTTTAATAATTGGAAACGCTCTGAAGGAGCAGACCTGGGTGGTTGATTTTTAGGATAGGTGTGATCTTTAGGAACTGGAAGTGGTGGAGTAGGAGGCATTGGTGAAAGTGGAATAACAGGTGCACTTAGGTGGTGAACTAAGGTTTCGATTGACGGTTCGTTATATCGAGGAGCTGGCTTCTGCGGTGGCGGCATGGAGTCATTTGAAGACGAAGGCGGTGAAAATATGCTGCGAGATGCGTTATTGCCGGCCGGAGGAAAAGGAGCTCCAGAAGTTGAAGGCGTGGATTGAAGTTGATCCTTACACCAGGCAGGAACATTTTTCAGACGAAGAGTTTTCTTCACCGGAGTTGAAACCGTAGTAGAAGTTGTAGTAGTAGAAGTTGTAGTAGTAGAAGAAGTTGTAGTAGTAGAAGTCGTGGTAGAAGCCGTAGTAGAAGATGTTGGAGGCAGAGATGACATGGTTACAAGTCTGTATTCGCAGCGTAACGTCTGGAATCAGAATAAAACGTTAGCCGTAGTCGGTGCGTCTTTTATAACGGTATGTTAATGAGAAGGGTTAGCGACCGGCCGTGACCGGAAGGTGGAAGGAGTGGTGGGAAAAGGAGTGGTGGGGGAAGGGAGGGGGGGAATTAATCTCCATTTTTTATGGGGGGGGTTCCGCTTGAGTGAACACGGTTTCCGCTTGGGTGCTCATGCGGAACGGTCATTGACCCTTCCGAAAGTGGGTCAAGGTCGTTCAACATTTATAAAAAACCAAGGTGATGGGAACAGTAGTAACTGTTCCCACCACCCTGTTTGCCTAACGGTTCCCACTCCCAACCCACTAGTTACGTTCTGCAAGGGCCATCGATGCAATTTTGTTTGGCCCGTCCGGGTCCATCCGTAACGGGCCGGTCCGGGTCCGTCCGTAACCGTGAATTCGAAGGGAAACTGGAACAGTTAATGCAGAAACGCAACTCTAACACCCACCCAACTAAACCCACCCATAATATTCCTAAACAAAATGCAAAAACCTAGTCCGCAATTTGCGGATGTCCCACCCCTTCTAAGTGAAGTTCAACGGAACTTCTGAATTTACAGTTAATCTACCCCCTATCATCTAGCTGTAAGGCAAAACAACAGATCATTATTAAAAACAAAATAATTCAACACAACCAAAATACCATCAATATTCTTAAAAATTAATACACCTTAAAGCTAAACACAACTTATAACTAACATCGCAATGCGCATATTAATTCTTAAAATAAGTGCACCTTACAACTAATAAACACACACACACACACACTACATTGCATTAAAAAACGCAACGTAGTATAAGAAGTTCAAATATATATAGGCCTACTATATATTTGAAACCTCTTACCGAATCGCCAACGACTTTTCGCTATGAAAATTCGTTGACGACTGACGCGAAGATCAGGCTCGTATCGCTCCTCAGATTTTGAGAGGTGGGGGAAGTGGTGGGGGAGTGAAGCACAATGGTGGGAGGAATTAGCGCATGCGCGGTACGGTTATTTTCACTCCAGTACGGTCCAGTTCGCAGCGGTATAAAAGTCAAATAAGGAGTCGGAGCGAAACCAAGGTTTGAGGTTAGAACTTTCCATGGGAGCTGCCATGTTTAATTCAGTTTAACTAGATGGAGTCAACAACCGGTCATAACCGGCCATTGACCCAAAGGAGTGGGGGAAGGGGTGGGGGAAGGGGGGGGATTTAATCTCCATTTTTTATGGGGGGGGGTTCCGCTTGAGTGAACACGGGTTCCGCTTGGGTGCTCGTGCGTAACGGATCTTCCCACGCGATAGCCGTTATAAATGGAGATTGTTCATCGCACCGCGACCATTAATTAACTCGCATTTGCGGTGTTCACATCCTTCCTACTCATTATATATACGTTTCGCCAACTTCATTATACAAGTCTAATTGCTATTAACCTGAAATTTCATTTACATTAGCACATGTCGTCCTGTTTGAATCACCTTCGCGTGCTCGACGTTATATCTCATTCATCTGTCTTGTTCTCACTCCTACACGTCTGACATACTTCTTGTGATGGATACGCAATGTTTGAAATTGAAACTTTTGCGGACACAACATATATTACGAAATAATTCCAAACCATCAGTTTCAAAGACTAAAACAAATTTAACAAAGGTTAGGAAGAAGTTAAGTTTTAACCCGTTATACTCGGCTAGAACTCCGCGGGTTAACGTTGACGATACTGTTATTCACAATATTTTACGTTCGATGTTACGTTTCTACAACTTCGAACTTGTTACACCTATCGACTGTGTTCAACAGGTTTTTCTATTTCATCCCCACCATTCTTTATATAAGCGCGCCCACAACAATTCCTGCTTCATTATTCTATACGCTCTTCAATTGACAACAACTCCGCTCTAGGTTACGCTACACAGAGATGGATACGAACCAGGAACAAGTACAAGTTCACGAAATATCATCTACTACCCACCCGAGAGAGAATCCTCCGAGAACTTCGCCTCCACCGAATCCACAGGATCCCGTCCAAGTTTCGGATGTATCTTCGACGGCGAGGAATGATCTTGAAGCTATTCTTCGGTCGCTCGTCGGTTTCGACTGACCTGTACGGCGATCGACATTAAACTGAACTCCTAGCAGTTCAGTCTTTTTTAAAACTCCCTCCGGACGACCTTGAAACAATTATCCCCTCTCCTTTTTCAACTAACTTCTACTTGTGTTCCACTGTTGAATTTCGGTTTTGAACTGACTTTTACTTTATGCGCAGGTTTGGTTCAAACGCAAACCCCAACCCCTCCCCCTGATTTAATAACCGACCGGAAGATGTATGCCCCGGCGCATGGCTTCCGGGGCAGCTGACCTGAGCCAGCGGTAACCAAAACACACTACTCTCCTCCAACACGTCCATTTTGCCCCATTTATGACAACTATGAAGTACACTTTAAGACCGTTGTTAAACTTATTTGACCACGGAAAACAAGCATGTAATAATCAACCCCTTATTGTGATGTGAAAATATGTATCACAATTATACATATTGTGATTGTTGTCGACCATGCCGGTACGAATGTTGACTTCTGGTTGTCCATTGTCGAGTTTGGGCGATGCTCTTTATATATTGTTTTAAATAGCCAACATAGGTCTGCCTAATGTAAAACTAAGGCATTCTGCGCATTTTAGACGGTATACATGTGACGGGCCGAAAACCCCTGGACCGTTTAAATACTATTAATCCATGAGGCATCTACACCCACCCTGTTGAAAGCTCTTTTTTTACCGTCACTCAATTCAATCTGTTTATTAATAATAAAATATAGGGTCGGGTATGTTGAAATTGCTTTTGCCTCAAATGGAACAACGGACTATGTTCCCAGGAAATGATTCCGTCAGCTAGGTTCAACACATGCCCGGCCAGTGTCCCAGATACGAAGCGGCGCGCATGGCTGGAATGCGCTGACCAAGATCGTTCCAATTCCATGGCAAACCAAACTAACTGCGCAACTAGTTCGGGTAATGTGCATTTTTGCCGCTTGGGGCAGCACCGGATGGGATGGCAGCTGCGTGTTGGCCGCTTCCCCCCCTCTCCCTGGAGGGGAAGTGGTGGACGGAGGGGAGCTGTGTGTCGGCAGTCCGGTGGTAGTCTCAAGATAGGTCGGTGCAGCGTCACCTTGCCCTCCAAATTCTAAATTCTTTAACCTAAACCCAATCGGCCGCTAGCTTACCGTTGACTGATAGTTTTGATCTTTGCGAATTAGCTGTCTCAAATTGTAACGTTAAGTCTCTACCCCTCGTTTGCGCCTCTCGCTATCGTAGAGTAAATTCGTAGCTCCGTAAGTTAAGCCTGTTGTTGCCTCAGTGAGATAGTTTATTTTGTGTTACAGAGTATTTATTGTTGTGTTATAGAGTTTTACGTTATCGAGTTTATTTTGTGTTACAGAGTATTTATTGTTGTGTTATAGAGTTTTACGTTATCGAGTTTATTTTGTGTTACAGAGTATTTATTATTGTGCTATAAAGTATTTACGTTACCGAGTTTATTTTGTGTTGTTATTTCGGCCACTTAGTCACACTGGTGTCAGGTGTGTAACTCGGTTCAAGAGTCCGAGTATCGTTTTTAGCCTGCGCGTAAGGTACCGACCGGTGGTCATTTAAGAATTAGATTTTAAAGACTTCTTTGAATTTCGTTAATACCTCGGTCTCCTTAGTTACTGCGTCTCCCACTGGACCAGAAGGAAGGACTACTTGTGAGGAGGAGTGATGTACGTGTTGGGTGAGTTAACGTACTGTATTTCATTATTACTTGTTAGTTGTTAGGTTACAAAAGTACGTGTTGAGGTTAGTCGGAATTTGAAGTAGGCCTAGGCCCATGAAAGTTTTTTTTTCGTTTTGGGGATAAGCTAATTAATTTGAGGGAATATATTATGAACTTTAAGCTATCTGAGTTTAGTTTCGTCAGCAACTCTTGTACTATTTGTAATTAGTTTTCGCCTTAGGAGCGAGTGTTGTTTGAGTTGATGAACTAACCTACAATTGCGATTGCCACTTTTTGTATGTTAACCTGAAACTTAAGGGTGCCTATTTTAAGTGAATGTGTGGTGAATCGTAAATGTGTTGGAATAATATCCCGGCGTCATTGAAGGTGGATCAGTTCTGATGCTTAACATATAAATTCTCCTGCTGTTGTTTTTTCGCATTAATTTTTGTTCCCTTTGTTGATGGGCAATAAGCTAAATTAAAACTATTTTTGAAATAGGCCTATTAGAGCCTACTGTTTGTTTTGTGATTTGCCTCCTTGTCAGGTCAAAGGATACCAGCACATTTGGATCACCTTTAGAATTTAAGTGAATTTGTTCTGTATAAGCAGGTGCCTATCATTCTAAGTTATAGCCTATCCGTTGTTTTGTTTGAACCGGCATCCGGGTATGTGTTCTTTGTTTTTTAATGTACGGTAAATTGTTAATGACCCTGGTTAATGCCGGGAAGCGGTTGAGATAGCATCGAGCCTGGGAAATTTCTTGTTGTAGGTAGGCCTACGTAATATATATATATTTTCCCCCCCTTCCGACTGGTGAATTGGGCCTAATTAAGAGATTGCCGCGTTGGACGAAAATTTGGAGAAAGGTGCCATTCTGGTGAATGTATTGTTCCTTTCAGCTTTGGAACCTCGTATTAGCTTACACCATGAATGCGTACTTCCTTAAAAAAGACGAGAACCAGTATGAACTGAAAATTCGGGGACAGCCAGTCACTGGCTCAGCGGATGACTTGAGGAAGCGCCTTACTAAATGCGTTAAGGCAAACACGCCAATCGACCTGGCCGCTCTGGCGTCCCTGGACGTTGAATCGGAATTAGGGATCTGTGGAAATAAGATTGATTCTTTGGCTGCTTCCGTCGATGAGTATGACGGGGACTATTGTGATACAGAGGGCCAAAGGCTGGTGGCGCGGATATGGCACTCCTATTTGCGTGTGGAGCGAATCACAGCAGGCGCGGCGGCTGACAATACACTTCAACAACGGCATGATGAGCTGTACAGGCGGGCTAAGGCATTATGTGATGCTGTTGAGGAAAGGAAAAAACAAACAGTGCGCAGTAATGAAGAGGCGGGGGCTTCTGAGCAGCGGGTGGCACCACCGTTAGCTGCTCAGCTGCCGGCGTGCAATGCGAATGATGCTGCTATTGTTACACTTGGGGATCACGGTAATAGAGTGACATTGGCCCCGCCTCCGGCTCTGCCATTGACACAACCTTCCGGTCTGGGGGTGACGTCTGCGTCACCGATGGAACTGCGAAATACCAAGTGCGTACCTGTGTACAAGTGGGGGCTGCAGTTTGATGGCCAATCTCAGAGCGTGGGGGCTTTCCTCCAACGTGTTGAGGAGCTGCGCAGGGCTCGGGGGGTCACCACAACTGAGTTGTTTAACTCGGCTGTGGACTTGTTCACAGGGCCTGCCCTGACGTGGTATAGGTCCACGATAGGCCGCCTTAGTGACTGGGAACAGCTGAGTAGGGACTTGGAATTGGTGTTCCAGCACCCGAGTCATGATATGTATTTGACTCAGGAAATATTCAACCGCGTGCAGGCGGATACTGAGCCTATTGACCTTTACATTGCATCAATGGAAGGCTTGTACAGCCGTTTGTCGACATCCGAACCAGAGGAGGTCAGGCTAAAACAAATAATTCATAATCTGAATCCGCAGTTACAGGACCGGTTGGCACTGTTTGATATCACGTCAATAGAGCAGCTAAGGGTGATGGGGAGGAAAGCGGAGGCGGGACGCCTTCGCTCAGTCACTGCCCGAGGCGGCGTGTCAAATTTGAGGGCAATAGAACCTGATTTGGTGTATACCCAGCTACGCTGTGCGTGGGGCCAGGGAAGCGCTCGGCCAACTTCCGATCGCAGAGTTTTCCAGATGACTACCTCCTCGGATGTCACATGTTACAATTGTCATGCCAAGGGCCATGTGTCCCGGGATTGTAGGGATAAGACCAACACATCCACAGCCAGGGTTATTTGTTGGCGCTGTAACAAAGTTGGCCACATACAGCGATACTGCCGTGCGCGAATCGACTGGATGGGACCTCGTTCGGGAAACGAGGTCGGGGTAAGTGGAGTCGCCGACACAACACCCCGAGAATGAGTTACCCGGTTAAAACAAATCGCCTTAGCACAGGGCCTGACGTGTTGGAGGGTACGGATGTGGTAGTGGAGCCAAGTGAGTTTATAATGCACGGTGTTTATCTCGCTCGATGTCTGACCAGAATAGAGAAAAATCGCTGTTGGGTCAAGGCCGTAAACGTCAGTGCAGAGGAAGTCACTTTACCAAAAAACTTAAAGTTGGGGACACTCGACAGCGAAGTTTCCTTCGCGGAAGAGGAAACTCCTGTGCGTCGGAAAGTGGTTATTCTAGCTGATAGCCATGGTCGGGGGTTGCAGGGGATACTTTCGGAAAGGTTGCCCCGTAACGTCGAGGTCGAGGTCTTTTTCATGCCAATCGTGAAATTGAAGCACATAACGTCTCGGGTGACAAACGTGCTTGAAACTATGAGTCAAAATGACTCTCTAGTTCTGATCGGGGGGACTAATGATGTGGACAAGTCTGGACCTTATTTGCTGACCCTACGGGAGGCTTTCGACAGCCTGCCGGAGGCGTGGGGGCCCAATATATCAGTTTTATCAATCTTTGATAGGTATGATCTTGACCTCAGGTCTGAACTGCGCCAAGCAAACGCCCTTCTGGAGTCCATGACTCTAAAGTTTAGTAGACGAAACTCTGGCGCAATCACATTCGTCGATGTAAGGAGCGAGCTTAGTCGGGGAATGTACACGAAGCACGGCCTGCACCTAAATGATCAAGGGAAGACAAGGTTAGGAGTCATCCTGCGTAGGTTGGTGCTCCAAACCCCTGCTCATCCGCAGGCCAGGGTCGGTATGGTTAGTGTTGCTGAGGAGGCTGACCTGGGGGCATGTTTGGACAGGAAACTTGAGCACCTCCCTGGGCACGAGCGGGACTTGGTGAAGTCCACATTGATGGAGTTCCGAAGTGTGTTGGCTCATACCGAGGATCAGCCTCTGGGCTGTACCTCGGCGGTGAAGCATGTAATTCGCACTGGGGACGCGGCGCCCATCTATAAGAAGGCGTATCGGGTACCTCACCACCAGAAGGCGGTACTTGATGGCCTCATTAAAGATCAGCTGGACAAGGGCATCATTGTTCCTAGCCAGAGTGAGTGGGCTTCTCCAGTAGTGCTGGTCCCAAAAAAATCGCCGGACGGAACTTCAAAATTCAGGTTCTGTGTTGACTTCAGGGGGTTGAACTCTGTTACGACCCCTGACGTCTATCCCCTACCAAATATCACTGAAACTTTGGATTCGCTCGGGGGCTGCCAAATGTTCACAACCTTAGACCTACGGTCTGGGTACCACCAAATCCTGGTGGACGAGGCCAGTCAACCTAAGACTGCCTTCAATGTGCCGGGAGGTCACTACCAATACCAACGGATGTCGTTTGGCCTGAGTACCGCACCGGCGACTTTCCAGCGACTCATGGATTCTGTTCTGATGGGCCTAAAGGGGGAGAAATGCCTTGTCTACTTGGACGACATAATACTGTTCTCCAAAGACTTGCCTTCTCACCTCGAGGCTATCCGGGAGGTATTCACGAAGTTACGGGATGTGAACCTATCAGTCCAACTAGGTAAGTGTAATTTTGTAGTGGATGAGGTTCAATATCTCGGTCATGTGATCACCAAAAGGGGGGTGGAACCGGACCCAGCTAAGATTGAGGCGGTGAGGGATTTCCCAGTACCAGTGTCAGTAAAGGATGTCCGCTCGTTTCTGGGCCTGGCAGGTTATTACCGTAGGTTTGTGGACAACTTTGCTACCATCGCGCGGCCACTCTTTGAGCTAACCAAGCTTGGGCAAGAGTTTGACTGGAATCCTTCTTGCCAGGAGGCTTTTGATCAACTTAAGAGCAAGTTGGTGTCCGCACCAGTCCTAGTTTACCCGGATTTCAGTAGGCCATTTATACTGTCTACCGATGCTAGCACCCATGCCTTGGGCGCCGTCCTCTCTCAGGAGGTGGATGGGGAGGAGCATCCTGTGGCGTATTGCTCACGAACTTTATTTCCAGCAGAGAAAAATTACTCAACCACTGAACTTGAGTTGCTCAGCCTGGTCTGGAGCACCAAGTACTTAGATGCTACCTACTAGGCCGCCCTTTTAAGGTCGTCACAGACCATGCCGCCCTCAAATGGATGTTGTCTCTGAAGGACCCCAGTAGCAGGCTGATGAGATGGTCGTTACGATTAGCTGAATTCGAATTCACTGTCGAACACAAAGCTGGAAGAAAACATACCAACGCGGATGCACTCAGCAGGGCGGTGCGCGCAGCCAGGAGGGAAGAGTTTCCCATTGTTGACCTAGATCTGCTCAGGTCACGCCAGCGGGAGGACCCCGCCGTGCAGAGTTTGAGGGAAGCAAAGAATTTCCGGATGAGCCCCGAGAAAGTACTTTATAGATTAAGAGCTGGTGAGAAAAAAATTGTCGTGCCAACCTCACTGGTTTCAGAAATAATAAGGCTGCATCATGATTTACCCACTGCCGGCCACTCCGGGGTGGCTAAAACACTGGGCCGGGTAAAACAGAAGTTTTGGTGGGGTGGGATGGAGAAAGACGTATTGGACTACGTAAGGACCTGCCGCAGCTGCAACCAGCGTTCCAATTACGGTAAAATCAAAGCGCCTCTTGGGGAAATATTCAATGAGCCCCGGGAGCCCTTTGAAGTAGTTGCAATGGACATAGTGGGCCCCTTGCCCACCAGTGCCTCACAGAATACCTATATACTCAGTATTATGGACCACTTTAGCAGGTACTGCGAGTTTGTGCCGTTGCCGGATCAAACTGCCGAAAGTGTTGCCCGTGCCCTTGTCCAGAGGGTAATAACCAAGTTCGGGGTGCCGAAATCCTTGGTAACGGACCAGGGAGCTAACTTCACGTCAGACCTAATCAAACACCTTTGCAAGTTCCTGCATGTAAGGAAAATTCAGAAGACAGGGTTCCACCCACAGGGTAACGGACGACTCGAGCGGGTTCATGCCACAGTCGTGAGAATGCTGAGCCATTTTGTCAATCATAACCAAAACGATTGGGACGAATACCTCCCTTACATCACCATGGCCTACAACTCACAGGGGCATGAGAGTACAGGTTACTCCCCTCATGAGCTAGTATTCGGAAGGAAGATGGAGATTCCCTTGGAGTCGGACCTGACGATTACCGAGGGGGTGGACATATTTGATAACCATATTGAAGCCCTGCGAGACAGGCTTCGGGAGGCTTATGCAACTGCCGCGAGGTGTAAAACTGCAGCTCGCGGCTGGAATGAGCGACAGTACAACAAGGGTACTAAGGCTCCTCAATTCCAGGAGAGCCAGATGGTTCTGTTGCATGTGCCTACGGTAGGCCGTCACCGTGTGAAAAAGTTGTCAAAATTATGGAAGGGGCCATATCAAGTCATTAAAGTTCTTTCACCCCAAAATGTGGTGTTGCGCATTAGGAAGCGGGACGTCACAGTACATGTAAACCGAATAAAACCATTTCGGAAACGCTCTCCACTCTTGACTGGGGTGCGGAGAGAGATAGAGGAGCCGGGCTCTTGTAGTGAGGATGAGGAAGTGGTTGCGAGGTACGAACAGGAGGATGCTCCGGTCCCTGGAAGTGCAGTGGCCGGACCCCCTACCTTGTTACGACCGCAGCGGACTAGGAAAAAACCGGCGAAGTGGGGGGATTTTGTGGAAATTTGAAGCCATATCAATTGTAAGGGGTAGTAAGTATGGCTGTTTGGAAACAGGGGCTGGCTTGGTACGCTTAATTTAAGCTTTATCTCATCATTTAGTATAAATAATGTCAGAATATGTAATGTCAGAACACCTTAAAGCACTGTATGCATCATGGTTTGAATCAACATTGAGGTATGGTCTTGTTCACTGGGGTGGAACATTCCCAACAACTCTTATGTCAATAGCGATGTCACAAAGATTTACATAAAGGAATATGTGTAATGTATGGAAATTTGACAGTATATCATTTATGTTTGGGGAATGGGGTTTGTTAAATGTCACACAGTTGTATATGTTATCAGTATTGAGTTTTGTTTGTTGTTATTTATTAAACGTTGTCCATATTAATTTATATAAACTGTTGCCTTTTTTTTTTGTTAAATATTTATTTATTGTTGGTATTGTTATTGTATGGCAGAGTGTTGTCCTTGATGTATTGTATTGCGCATTCATTGAGATCTTGGAAAGCCAGGAATCTAGAAGCTAAAAATAAACTCTCAAACATTATTGTAAACAAGTAAATACCAGAAAGATGAAGGATATTTAAATTTTCCAGTGTTTAATTTAATTGTGTCACACGTGCGCGTTTACATGAGACAAAATGACATGTAAAATGAAATTTTCTTTGGAAAAAGAATTTCTTGAATTTGAGTTTTGAATTTGGATATCTGTTTTAGGCTTTTTAGTTATTGTACACGCTGTGACCTGCGGCCAGTCCTTTCACCAGGGCGTCATCTTCGAAAAGGAAGGGGATGTCCTGCTCACAGACAGCCACTGGACGCTGGTGCTTCAGTATAACCTCACCGAGGTGGAGGAGGAAAACCGGAACTTAAGTGTTTTGCTGGAGACGGTGAGGTGTCAGTATAACGATTTCTTTCAGGATCTTCTCACGAAGAACATTAGCGGTCACTCCCCAGTGCCTGCCCTTGAGACTTCCTTTCGCTATGAGTACACAGGTCTGCAGCGGATGGTGGCCGACTATGTGGGCAAAACGAGTGACTTAGTCACTTTGCTGCCTCGCATCCGTCAGAGGAGAGGCTTGGTGGACGCTGGGGGACATGTCCTAAAATTTCTTTTTGGAACCGTAATTGGTAGTGATCTAGAAAGTATAAATAGCAGGCTAGATTCAGTAGAAAATGTGGCGGACCAAATTTCTCACGTTGCTCAAGAGCAACTAACATTGCTTGGAAGCATGCAATCTGAAATTTCAAACCATTCACGGACAATAAACAAAATAATTTTAACTCTCAAAGGGTATCATCAAGTGATGCATAAAGACATGGTCCGGAATTACCAAAGAGAACAAATTGTTGCAAGTCAGCTCAAAACCCTATTCGTGTATTTGAAGTTAAGCTCCGCGCTCTCAGAGATTAAAGACGCAATCAGCCTAGCTGTGCAGAGAATGACCCGGCTCCACCAAGCCATAGAGGACCTTGCTTCTGGGAGGGTGACAAGCAACTTGATCCCCCCTCACCAGTACGTGGAAATCCTTAAGTCAGTGGCGAAGGCAGTTCCTCCCCCTGCAAAATTATTTCTAGATGCACACTTGGAGAACCTTCATAATTTATATTCGTTTGCAGAAGTTAATTCTTACACCACCGAAAATCAATTGCGGGTGCTCATCAAGCTGCCCTTAAAAAATGATAATCAGATGTATGAGGTCTTTAACGTAATAACTTTTCCAGTTTTTCATTTACCCCTTGGTCGGTGGCTTAAGTGGGAGTTGGAAGAGCAAAAGTTAATGGTTAGCAAGGATAGGCAAACTTATACTACCTTTTCACCCGAACGATACAATCGAGAATGCCATTTCGGCCGCCTCACAGTGTGCCCTTTGACTAACATGCTGCTTAATGTGCATAAAAGGCCCAACTGTGCAGCTGAGTTAATGCTAAAGGGAGAAATATCTTCATGCAAACGTAAGATAATAGCCGGACTCCAGTCCCCAGTGTTGGTTAAAACCCCAAGTCGCTGGATATATACCACCTCTGGGGAAACTAAAGTTGTTCTGAATTGTTATGGCTTCCATGGTGAGCTTAATGTTAGTGAAATCACTCTGAGGGGGGTGGGGGAGATCCCCAGCAGGGACCGTTGTGACTTCATTGCTGATGGGTATCGCGTGCCTGCCCGATTTTTTGGCAGCTCCCATTACTCAAGCGACTTTGGAAAAATTAGTTTCCCTGAAATCAAGGGCATGTATGACCATGAAGAATCTGTCCTCCTTGGACAAGACCTAAACGAAACTTTGAAGGTCCTTCAGGGACTTTATGACCAACTCGGTACGTTGAGCGTAAAGGAATATTCCCTCGAGACGGCCTTCCAACTCCTCAGGGTCCACCATGCGAGCTTGCGGAGGTTTGAGCAGATTAAGTGGGGAAGCTCCTTCATTTGCGTGGTTGTAATAATTTTCGTACTGTTTAGGTGGAGGCGCAGAGCAGTCCTGTGGCTCCGAGCCAGTGTGACACGACACAGAGAGCGTAGCCGCACTGCCCGGACCACCGACTCGACGGCTGGCCGAGATGCGCCTAGCGAGGTGGAGATGCGACCATCCCAGGGGAACATAGTGGTCGTGGAGATCAACCGCCCACGACTGCAGGCTCACTGGGTCGCGTAAGTCCTGCGCAATTAAGAATTTCACGAGATTTGGTTATGGACGCCTTCCGACAACCTGCTCGGCCGTGCAAAAGCCGAGTGGTGACTATAAAGGTGCAAGTGATGGGACTTGTTGTGCAATTGGAAGTGAATTCGCTATGTGTGTTTCCCCCTCTGGAAACTGCAGACTAAAGGGGATAACAGACTCGCTCCGCGGTTCAATGCAAACACATTTGGGGGTTCCCTCCCCACCAATCGCTAGTTCTTCCTGTGTGAATTATGTTAAGTCTTAGGCTAATTTATTCTATTGTTTTGATGTGTTTTTTGTTTTTTTTTAAATATTAATTTACGTTGACTGGACGAAGGGGTCTGGAAAGAAAGTTTATTCAGAACCAAGTAAATATTAAAGAAAAATTATAAAAGTTCCAATTTATTTATTTATTTCTTTTTTTTCAAAGGTAAGGGAAGAGTGAATCTAACCCCTTTACGTTCGGTCCAAGAACCAAGGAAGTATGGGAATGTAAGCAGCTGCGGTCCAACTAACTACCTGAATTGACCTGTCCTTCCCAGCCACACTAATAGTACTGGACCATACCCTTGGCCTGGGACCAGACAAGATTATTTTAGCAATCCATAAATATAGGCTAGGTGATACCTAGCTTAAATAAACCTGAGGCTACTAAGAAGCCAAATATACCTTGTTTGAGGGTTGGCCGGCACCTTCAACCCTGGTTGTTAGACCCCTGAGTCGTCTTATCCCTTGTAATTTTAGAAACTTGTGTAGATGACAGCGTAGTTTTCCGTTTAATAGATATATATGTGTGCTTGTGGCCCTTCGTGGCACGTGTTTT
Organism: Neoaliturus tenellus; assembly: GCA_030545055.2. Classification (NCBI taxonomy): domain Eukaryota; kingdom Metazoa; phylum Arthropoda; class Insecta; order Hemiptera; family Cicadellidae; genus Neoaliturus; species Neoaliturus tenellus. The sequence goes on from CM061531.1 coordinate 233,813,983, forward strand.
TCCTTTTCGAGGTGGCGCAATGAGCCTCAGGCGTTGTAACCCTATGTGTAACTTTTCTGTTAAAAATAAGAAATGTTTTATCATGTCTTGGTAGCTTCAAGAGAGGGTCTTATAGTTAGGTAGACTGTGGAGGTCCAACGACTCTCTCCTAAGGTCTAAAAGAAGGACCTTGCCTATTGGGGAGGAAAGGAGATTGGGAAAGAAGAGCTGTATTCACTTTAACACTGTGTACCCCTCCTTAGGGGAGGGATGTTGAGACTCCTGTATGTAGTGTGGTGTAGTGTTAGACCGTAAATGTTGAGTAAGCTAGGGTCAGGACCGTAGAGTCAACTGAGGGATCCATTTTTTTATTTTATTTTTTTTATGTTCTAGTGTGTATTCAAGCATCAAACTTTCCTTTATTCATGAACCCACATTTGCAATACATTGAATAGTGCTGATATTTCTGTCTTAAGTAGTATGAACCTAATCAATCATAAATTCAGTTACCCAGTAGTGTAGGAGTTAATTTTTAAACAACTGTTAACGAATACTGAATCAATTACATTATTTTATTTTGTTGTCATTTTATTATTTTATTATTCTGTTATTTTGTTTTTTTTGTAAGTTTTGGAATTCCTTGAGGGAATTAATAGATAATGTGGGTGGACACTCCATAGAATTTTCCTTTAATACATCAGAGTTATTTCCAATAACTATAGTCTCACCAAGCTAAGTAAGAAGACCCTTGCACCAATGAAACTAGTTCAGTATAAAAAAAAAGGGGGAAAAAAACTTCAATGTGTGTTGTTCAACTTGCCTGTTATCTTTTAAGTTATAGTTGTGAAGGGTTTTCTTTTATAATATTGTTCCGGAGATGTACGGGTCACTGTACCTAATATAGGGTAACTCGATGATGGTAGTTTACTTATGGCCAGGGTCAATGTTACCTGCTCGCTCAAGTTATTTGCTCTTTGGTTGTTGTATGCTAGTTTGTTATAAGCTATTTATTGCATTTGTTGTTATGCATTTAAGAATTTTATGGTTTTAGCAACCTGTTGAGAATTTTTAAGTTTAGTAATTTGTTGAGATTTCCCGATGTTATAGTTAGGAGAAACATTGTTACACCAATTTGCTTGTGGCAAACAGGGCACATTCCATCCATTAGAAACTCAATTCAGAAAATCCGCTGGGGTAGCATGTTAGTTAACAGTAGTATTTCATGTATATGTAAACCATATGATATTTCTAGCTCAATCAATCATTAACGGCTGTACGGAGGAAGGTGACGACGCTCAGATCGAATCTATGTTTTTTTTCTAAGATTTCCTTTTTCCGATTCAATATGTTTGGGCAAAGATAAAAGGGAAAGCTAAATCAGGGCACAATGTTGAGCCTGGCTGATCGTGAATTGGGAAAGGAGGAACCATACACTGGGAAGAATTAGGTTGGAAGCTGTCAAGCGCAGCGCCTCTTCGCCAGTTGCTTCGTGCTGTTACCTCATGCTGGGGGCAGCATGGTCTAAGGGGGTGAGGTATGTGACGGGCCGAAAACCCCTGGACCGTTTAAATACTATTAATCCATGAGGCATCTACACCCACCCTGTTGAAAGCTCTTTTTTACCGTCACTCAATTCAATCTGTTTATTAATAATAAAATATAGGGTCGGGTATGTTGAAATTGCTTTTGCCTCAAATGGAACAACGGACTATGTTCCCAGGAAATGATTCCGTCAGCTAGGTTCAACACATGCCCGGCCAGTGTCCCAGATACGAAGCAGCGCGCATGGCTGGAATGCGCTGACCAAGATCGTTCCAATTCCATGGCAAACCAAACTAACTGCGCAACTAGTTCGGGTAATGTGCATTTTTGCCGCTTGGGGCAGCACCGGATGGGATGGCAGCTGCGTGTTGGCCGCTTCCCCCCCTCTCCCTGGAGGGGAAGTGGTGGACGGAGGGGAGCTGTGTGTCGGTGTCGGCAGTCCGGTGGTAGTCTCAAGATAGGTCGGTGCAGCGTCACCTTGCCCTCCAAATTCTAAATTCTTTAACCTAAACCCAATCGGCCGCTAGCTTACCGTTGACTGATAGTTTTGATCTTTGCGAATTAGCTGTCTCAAATTGTAACGTTAAGTCTCTACCCCTCGTTTGTGCCTCTCGCTATCGTAGAGTAAATTCGTAGCTCCGTAAGTTAAGCCTGTTGTTGCCTCAGTGAGATAGTTTATTTTGTGTTACAGAGTATTTATTGTTGTGTTATAGAGTTTTACGTTATCGAGTTTATTTTGTGTTACAGAGTATTTATTGTTGTGTTATAGAGTTTTACGTTATCGAGTTTATTTTGTGTTACAGAGTATTTATTATTGTGCTATAAAGTATTTACGTTACCGAGTTTATTTTGTGTTGTTATTTCGGCCACTTAGTCACATACATCTGTCATATCGGAATTTTCAACTTGCTTGATTCATTAACATTCGAAATATTAGGGATTTTGTTTAATACCCTAAAAACTAATTCAACGTTGTTATTCTTAAGCCGTTTCCTTCAACTATATTGGATGCAGTCACTAAATTCTACACTCTTTAACATGCTTTCTATCACACCCATTATATTTAGAACATGTATTTAAAAATTTTAGACCTCTTCTGTTTGACTATAATCTGATCATTAAGGTTACTTGAATAATTATTAAATACTGCAATGAATTTAATTGTGTTAAGTTCTTTATCATAGTTGTTAGGACTAAACGTCACGTTTAAAAGCCTGTAAACTAAGCGGTTCTAAGCTGCCATATTCTGAGTGTTGGAATGGTAAAAAGTGGCATGGATGGTCCGTGATGAGGTAGTGGGTTTCCGATCAATGCTGAAGTTTTTTTTATATTTGTTATGATTTAGGACTCAAATTAAAACTTTGAGTATTTTGTACTTTTAGGTGTTTGCAATTTAAAAAAAAGACTCTAAATCCGACAAAGTTGTCTGAAAGACAATGAAATAAAAATATGCATTATTATTTACCAACAAAAGCAAAACTGTTTATGCTTGAATAATTAACATGTATTAGACACATTTACGCGAAATATAACATGACAAAATGATTAATTAGTAGCTTGCTGCCTGTCAATGTCCAGTTTTTTCACGTTAATAAATAAGGAAAGAATAAATGAATAAATGATTTATTTCCTCAAAGAACAAGTACAAGTAACAAAATTATAAATTGAACACTAAGGTATTTCCAAACATAAGATAACAGTCTGTTACAATAGAGAAAATATAAAATTCCAAGAGGAAAATAGGGTCCCAAAGGCAACGCCTGATTAGGGATTCTATCAACTAAAATAGACATTAAAGATAAGAGTTCATGATTCGGTGGCAGACTCCAAACCTAAACATAATTAATGGTCCCAAATTTTATTAAATTATAATTAAATTTGAATACACATTACATTTGAATTACATTAGAAGGATTGAATATACAAGATTTTTTACCATATATTAGCAATATGATATATATTTTTAAAATCTTTATAGTTTACCATATTCTTAACTGGTTTTTACCAATTTAGTCAAAAATTCATTTCAAAGTCATGTTTTATATTTTTGACAAGGGATGAATGTGATGGAAACAATATTGTGTGGCCAATGTGGCTCATATTTACTGTTATATTTTTCACTTCACAAAATATCTAACCTTTATTGAGCTTATGATCATTGTATAAACATTTAAATTACTTGAACATTGAACACTTAAACTACTTATTCTTTCCCAGTAAAATTAGGATTTAAATTAGGATTATTATTTTTTCTTGATTGAAATAGGCCTAAATAATGTAATTGAAATTCTTCTTTACGATTAGGCTATAGACTACATCCGTTCATAATTCACTTATTTTTTACAATGTAATGTGTTTGACATCCGACTCAGCCTTGGTCCAGAGAAAAATATTACCAGAACCATGTCATCATATCTGTAAGCAGTGAGACAAACAAGAAGTCTGTCTAATCACTCACTTTACTAGACCTACTCAAAAAACGAGGTAGACTAAAATCACTCCTTAGACAATTTATATAATAGCAAAATATTCATTAGATATTAAACATAATAATGTTTTAAGTACCATCAAACATTGCTATTTTGGTCTTACTATTTGTTTTTATAATGAATGTAATGAATATCATACATTTCACAGTGTAGGAGGAAAGAGTCGTTTACACGTGACATCAATTTACTTATGCTCGAGGTACCTCCGAATGCTAAGTTGTTTTGCAACATAATGGCAACTCTGCTGTTAGCATGTTGGGGATTTTTATAATAAATACCATTATATCTTCTAATGACGCTATCTTCTCTAGAATTGTTAGTGTCAGGAATATTAAACTAATTACTCAAGTAAAAAAATGTCTGTATAATTCTTTTACTCTAAAGGGTGAAAACTTTATTTTCATCACTGGAAACAGGCGTTAAACAGAACTCAAATAGATATCTTTTATTCGATTTAATCATAAATCTAGACCATCGTCTGCATAATATTATTAAGGCATTCTCTTAGCCTTTTTAAATCCGTGTCACGTTTATTTGGTGACTTTAGACTAGTATATATGATCACTTGGATGGAAAGTTTAACTTTCCGAGCTACGACCTATCTTGCCCACGAGGCGTCAGCCGAGAGGCGGAATTTTTGTTAAGACAGGACATCACACTGAAGAGAATACAAATTAGTGATCTCAAATTAAATGGTTTTACCATGTAAGCAAAATGATGTAGATGTATATAAAATGTATAGTTGTTTATTTATATTTTTGATAGTATGAGATATCCCTATTTTGTATTTATTCAACAAAAATATCTCTTGATCCGTAGCTGTGCAGCAATGTCCTTTGCCCTAATGTGCCGGCCTGGATGGCAGATAACGGCATGACCGTGTCGTTTAAACGGACTGAATTGGCTATGCAGGACAGTTTTTACATCCATTAGAGTTAATAAAGTCCCTCTCTTATGCGGTGAATACAAATTTATAGGTTTTGCATTTTGTGTAGTTATAAAACAATAAAACGACAAAAGAGACAATAGACTTTTAAGTAAAAGACTACTTTTGATTACGGGATTGTAATAAATTGATAAAAAATTTGCATTATTATTAATGTGCTACTTTTAAGTCACAGTAAAACTAGGTCTAAGTTCCTGTTTAAACCAGAACTCACGGAAAATCACATAATACAGAGTTATTAAAAACAATAGTGCAAAAAATTAAGTTGATTCATTTGTGTACAAAGAGTAATAAAATCAGGGAAATAGTATAAAAATATTTGTTGCAAAGATAAGTTTTAATTTACACTACAAAAAACGCACTAAAAATATAGTGATATATAAATTAATTAAAATCCATGTTGTATAGCCCCGGAGATGTAATATAACTGAATGTGGATTTAACTTTCGTATTAAAATGGTATTAGCAAATGCCATTTGGAGCTGATTTGACGAAATGTAAATCCTTATTTAGACATAAATTAAGCTCTTTATTGCAGAAATATCCAGGAGGTATTATAGTAACACCGCCCCCAACAGTGCGCAACATCTCTTATACTGTATTAAAGATGCTGCTGCTTCTGTTATGCAATATCTAGAAAGTTTTATGGGTCTTAGCAGTCCTAAGAGTGTGGGAAACCCACAAGAAAAAAATAACTGGAGTAATGTCTCGTGAATGTGACATTTACTGAAACAGCGGCCGGCGCCGTTGCATTCTGAGCAAACCAAGCCACCAAGGTCCAGTGTCCGGAGCAAAAATACGACGATAACAAATGCTATTGAATACCTCATAAACCCCTACATTTGTTGTGTGCGATAGCACCATCAAACTGAAAAAATGCTATGGAACAAGTTTGTAACAAAACCTTGTTAAATTTGCACCGTTATTTTGTTATATTTTTTATTATATCTAAACATTTTATATAGTACTAAATTATTTTTTGGACTGGTCGAGTACAAAGGGGGTTTGCAAGACGGAAGGAGTTTCTTTTAACAATTCCAAATTTTTATTTGTAGAAACAAAAGCATCGTCGTTTTTAGGTGTTTGTTAAACGCCCTCTCCATCTTAGAGACCATACAATGCACTTCAATATGCTAACTGTAAAATTATTTCTCTAAATAATTTATGTGCGTTACAAAATAATTTTTCTATAACAATCGGTTCCTAGTAAATATAATCTTAGAGATGTATATTCATATACATCATATTCATATACTTAGATTCATATTCATACACTGTGTGTAAATAAATAATGGAAACAAATCCGTATTTTTAAAACCAAAATAGGTAGAAATATTTGATTTGTAGCATTACTCATTTCAAATATATAGGATTTTTTTACCCCGTAAAATTTTATTTTTTTACCCCGTATGAAAAAATTCAACCCCGTACCAGAGTGGGGGGTTAGCAGTAACTAATTTTTCCATATAGCAACCCCTATCGAGTGACCCCTCATTTAAAAGAGTTTGTCAAAATATATACAATGCCGCAAACCCAACCTTAAAAGGATGATCGAAACACAAATAGTAGGCAATCAAACTTAGCATTAAAAGCATATTGCTGAAAACAAAAAGTGCATTCATTATCTTCTGATACACTTCACCTTTTGAGGTCGGGTTTGTGGCAAATTGCTTGGAATGCAAAGCCCTTTAAAATGATGTGTCATATGACGGAGGCCAATGAAGGTTTTCCATGCTGGAAGGTTTTCCTTTAGGGGACATCCCTAGTGAAAGTCGTCGGGAAAACTGAATTGGCCTATGTCATATGATACTCAATAGGGTTTGCTATGTGAAAAAAGTTACCTCTAACCCCCCCACTCTGGTAGGGGGTTTCCCCTGGGGCATAGAGGGTACAGGAAACAAGGATAGGTGAATGGGGACACGGGGAGGCATGAGGTCACGTCAAGTGTGGGGGGAATGGGGGACACAGGGGTCCAGGATGAAGGAGTATACAGTATTAATGGGCTTATGTTGTATTGAACTATTTTATTTACTTGAGATACAAACTCTTCATGACATAGTTAAGGTTAAAACTATTTTCACCGCGTCCGGCAGTATATTAGTGCGATAAATTTTCTTTTTTCTACAAAATAGACTACTGTATTTTCATATAGAGAAATTATGGGTAGATCACTGATTTGATAGTGCCACAAAGTTTGGTCAAGATTAGGAAATATTTTGTTATAAAATCGGAAAGTATAAATTCAACTACAGCTTGAGAAAAATACAATAATATTGCAAGGAGGTCATAAATTGAAACTTATTTGTGGAGACAGCATTACAATTTTTATTGTTAGGGCCTATGCCCCTACAAGCCACTAGTATGGTTTTAATTGAATTTATGTTATCTAATACATACAATCGACAGTGAATAATAGTTAACAGATTATTTATTTTACACTCTTTAAACTTCTTCAGTTTATTCACTGTAGAGACATTACAAACCAATAAGTCAGTGTGAAAAACGCCAAAACAAACGTCATTTTGTAAAATTCTACTTGGGAAAGTTATTTACGTAGCACAATATTTGGAGGTCTTAGACGAAAACAATGTTAATCACTTTCGATGTACTTTAATAGCTGTTGATCCTATTGAATATATTTTTTCATGGTTAAAAATTTTTTTGTTACTGTGCGACTATTATTTTATTAAATTTTAAAATTTATAGAACTATTTCCTTTAGTATATCAGAACTACAGTGCAATTAGGAGAAGAAAGTATTAAAATAATATCAGGGAAAAGTGATTAATTTTAGTGTTAACCATTTAAATTCCATAGCTATAAAGTATATAAGCAAATGAAAACTTTAATTAGTTATTTTCAATTTAAATTCAGAAGAATATAAAATATTAATTGGATATGAATATAAAACTGAGGTGTAGTTTCTAAATTTATGAGTACGGGTAACCATAACTCTAAGAGAGAACGTTAGGGCTATACACATAATAACACACTATCTAAAACTGTTCACAATAATAGGCCAATACTCTTGATATTAAAATCATCGTGAATTCGAAACAAAGACGAAGATGTTATTAATAGTCCAGTGAATAGAGGGATGTTTGCTTACAAACGGTCCGGTAGTTCTAATTTTTTTATATGTTGTCTAGGATGGTTAGTAGTTGTTTAAAGTGCAAAATGAACAATTTTCCCCCCTCCATGCCCGCCGCCATATTGAAAAAATACGAAAAAAATCTGTACTTTTTTCAGATTTTTGGTTATATCATCGTTGGGGTTGCATTTTATATATAAGACAGCAATGTTAATGTTGTAGACAGTTAAATTTCCCATAATTTACATATTTAATTTGTCTATCTAGGACTTATGGTTACGGAGACATTCATTTTTTAAAATATATAAATATTTCTTTTTTTTATTTGCCAACGTTTTGATTTTGGAACACTACAATTCATTAAAAGCCAGTCAGGCCTAGTTGAGATTATTTAAGGTCATTTTTTACGTGGTGAACTACACCCAGTATATCTATAGTGTTCCAAACAGCCAACCCAAGAACGACCTACGTATTTTACTGTAATGGAAGGTGACATTATGTATACAGAACTATATAATTTTTATACATTTTATTCTAGTGGTACTTTGTTTCAATAAACAAAGTTGTTTCACGAAATTTTTTTTTCACGAAAGAAAAAAAAATTAGAAATTCACGAAACGTTGTTTGTAGATTATTTGCTATTGAACATTACCTCTCACCTGTATAATATATTCTTGTAAAATAGTAAAATATCACTGTTTAATGTGAAAAAACTTTAGTATGATATATGTTAATTTTAAGTTGTATCAAAAAATGGTAAACAATTGATGCTTTTTTATTAAATAAAATTATACACAACAGCAAAAATATGGTGTTGTTTTGATTTTTTACTTACGCATCAATTTATAAAGTCGGTTAAAAGAAATGTAGATAATTACATTTCCTGACGAGATATTATGATACTCGTTTTCTTAGATTGGGCTATAAAAGAATTAGTGTTTTAAAATCAAAATTCTGGCAATTGAAAAAAATGAAATATTTGTATATTTTTAAAAGTGAACATCTCCTTAACTATTAGCCCTAGATAGACAAATTAAATATGGAAATTATAGGAAATTTAACTGTCTACAACATTTAAATTACTGTCTTCTATATAAAATGTAACCCCAACTATGATATAACAAAAAATCTGAAGAAGGTACGGATTTTTTCGTATTTTTCAATATGGCGGTGGGTGCGGGGGCCTGAAAATTGTGCATTTTGCATTTTAAACAACTACATACCATCCTAGACAACGTATAAAATGTTTTAAAAAAATTAATTTAATTTATTTTTATTTTTCTATTTTGTAAGAAAACACCCCTATTTTTTCTCTATAAATTACTATAAATGCATATGTTTTTTGAGGAATTCCGTTGGACATGGAAATAATTGTTGAAATTAACAGTTGCTACCCAGTTTTTATTTTTTTAATTTTTTTTCGGGGGGGGGGGGGGAGATTGGCTATACAGGCTAATTGTGATGCCTGTACATTCGATTATGTATTCAGGCTGAACTGTTTTGGAGCTTTACTCTAAACAGTAAAATTGAAATTCTGATCACTTATGTGCACAAAGAAAATATTGTACCAATAAATATTTAATTTATATATTATTACAAAGGTATACTAGTAAAAAACTTAATTAAATCTCCAAAACTATTTGATCGGTATTGAACACATGCCACAAATGTCAGGTATCCATAATCAAATTTAGTTTGATCTTTTCTCTGGTGTCAATCTGCACAATCATAATCGTGCTGGACTCTGGACTAAGTCTGAGGTTATATATTTCTTCGTCTTGATAAAAAGTGTTTAAAGACTATGATTCAGGGCCAAAGCGAGATAATCATCAGTTCCTGTGTATACAGCAAAAAGCCAGAAACTGGAATAATATCCCTCTTGGTATCCTACTTTCCAACTTTGAGACTAATATCAGGAAATGTATTTAGGATGAACTGATTCACTGATTCAGCGGCATCCTTTTTTTACTCTCTCAAGATACAAACTTCTTTGTAATAATGTAAATTAAATTATTATTCTTAATTAATGAAAACAAAAATATGTGTCAAATGTTTCGAATTTTGCTAAAAAGAATAAACTATTTCGTAGTACAGTAAAAAGCATAAGACATAATAAGTATAGTCTAGGACAGTGTCAATTTTTCATTTTGCAGTCCCCAGAAGCTAAAAACACCGTTCTTCCAAATTTTATTTTAAAATACTTTTAGGTAACATTTTAAATAGTAGTTAAAAGTTGAAAAAATATGATAATTTTTAAACACTTATAAATTACTGATTTCATATTCAATCTAGACGAACCTCAAATTCTTCACCTGATAAACCCTAAAAAGATGCATTTGGTTTCAGATTTTGGAAATTGACTTACTCACATCACCATTGCTGCGTTCTAATTCGATTTTACTGTTCTAATTTATGAATAACAAATTGTTTTGGAGAATATGAAAATTTATTTGCAAAATTAAAGCTAATACATGTTATCGAATGATATAAAATGGCAATTTTTTTTTAACAGATTACTAAAACCTTAGATTAAATGTATTTATATTCATATTTACGTGAGTTTCAACACCATGACGCTGCTAATGTGGTACAGTGGACTGATTATCAAGCTGATCGTAGACTAATCATAAATAATCCTCTCAGTAGCCAGGAGGTATACTGCTATCAAACGACGTCATTTGACTGAATTGATGGTGGCTTCGTGATTCTGGGGACATCCAGGACTATTGCAGTAATAGGAAGACGCATTTGTGCTAATGAGGGTTGAGATTTTACTATGTGTTAAACAGCTGTTGGAAATAAAAAGACGTTAGTATTGACAATTAAGGTTTCATTATTTGCCTCATATGTTGGTCATAAAATAAACACTTTAAACATCTACCACACCATTTATTACCACATATGTATTACTTTGAAGTAAGTGATTGTAATAATAATTTTCCGTGTAAATATTCATAATGTATACAAATTAGAAATACAATAATCTAGATTGCCTATTTTTATGAAGTAGTTTTTAAAAACCCGTAGCAGTCCCAAGTGATATTAAAAATATTAAAAGGAAATGCGCAATGAAAACTAAGATATAATTCCCTCTAATCAACGGTAAACATTAGACTAATTACATTTAAACTTTTCCAATTACATTTATTAGATATGGCATTTAGTACTTCTTTATTTTTATGCTATATTGGTATGTTGTCAAATGTTAAGAACCAAATAAAAAATTTATCAACTTTAAAAATTTGATATTTATTAAATGCCATTAATACACATCAATGTTAATACCATAAATTAAAAGTTTCATTTTTATGAAACAAAACATATTTAGTTTTGTGAGCGATATGTTTCTAACAAAATGTTGAGCATTTCACAAATCGCACGATGATATGAGAAATCTCAATTTAAAAGTCTCGGTCCAAAAGATAAGACAAAAATATTATCAAAATATTAAAAATACAGAAAGAGAACATATTTGTATCAATAAAATTACGAGGTGATATGAAATAACGTTAAACGTCCTCCATAATACTAGTCCATAATGGGGATTAAAAAAAGTCTGCTTTGTGTGCAATAAAACATATGTTTTGGTTGTATTTTAAAACGATAGCAAGATGATAATATCGAAAGAAGACGACCTATATATTAATTATAAACTCATAAGGTTATACTCATTGGTATGTTATAATTAATACAGTATAGGATTGTAAAGAGTGCTTTGTATGCATTTCGTCTCTGCAAACGGTATTGTTAAAATAATACCAATAAAAAATAAATCTTTTAGAAACTTTTCTAGGTAATGAATTACTAGAAATCTGGTATTGCTTATGAACTCCAATTTTAGTCATACAACTTTTGTCTTTTATGTTATAAATCAACGTACTTGAAGTTATTGTGTAATATTTATGTTATTCATAGCCTAAATTTACATAAACAGTAGTGTGAAATTGGGGATGCTGGGCCAGTTCAAGGTCACCTGAGGGATGACGTCATCGAGGTCAATGACCTCACCGATGACGTCATCGATGACGTCATCGATGACGCAATCTATGACGTCATCACCAATGACGTCACTTCCATGACGTCACACCCATGACGTCACAGAAATGACGTGCTGATGACGTCACCACCCCTTACGTCATCAAAATGACGTCACCGACGCCACCAAGGTCAAGGTCAAGCCGAAACTTAAAATTTTTTGGCACTTTTGCCGTTTCTCGCACTACGCTCCGAGTTTCAGTCCGAGTCCTCGTGACCTTGACCACTTGGAGCGAATATTCGACGAGAAACGGCAAAAGTGCCAAGTTAAACCTGAGTTTCTGACATGACTCTGCCTAAATGGGCAATCGGTAATCCCTCAGGTGACCTTGAACTAGCACAACACCCCCAATTTCATATTACCGTGACCTTGAAAACCTAACAACGGAGCGCTGACACCGATGCGCACCCCACGACGGCCACCGAGTGACTGACTGTCAGGCTCTGTGTACTCTAGGTATATGGGGAAGTGGAGGGGGAAATCTCAAGGTCATCCAAATGGAGTTTTAAAAAAGTTGAAGAGTAGAAAGACTACTCTTGTGCTTCCTGGGCGACCTCATCAACTTCTAACGGATCTGTAAACCAATCTGATCTGTAGCGGCAGGAGTCCAGAAAACAGGTGCACCACCCATCAGGTTGTCCGTAGCACTTCCGACAATTGGTAAGATTCGAGAAGTGAAATTTAATACACCGCTGCGGACAACAAGTATAAAAGTATTTGGATTTGTAGATTTTGAAAGTTTGTAGTACCGGTGGTGGCAGCTGTTGGTTCTTGCATCTACACCTGCAACATCCGAAGCATTCACATTGCCGGCAGGCCAGCCCATCCACTTGCCACTTTGGTAAGAGGAAACACTTATCCTCACAGCAATAGGTTGTCCCCGTCTCTTCCTCCCAACGCTTCTTTGCACAATATGTGACGCCTTGTATCTCCAAACACCTATGCTCGCAACATGAGACGCGCTTACTTTCCATAGCTGATGTTGCTTTGACGAGGGAGCACGATGAAGTGATGCTGTGGTCAGTGGGAATGGGGTTTATATAAACTAAGGTGAGTGGAGGGGGAAAGGTCAAGGTCATCCAAATGGAGTTTTAAAAAAGAAAAGAGTAGAAAGACTACTCTTGTGTATCTATAGCGATTTCATTGATAGTGAGTGCTTCTGTATGCCAAGTTGATCTGTACTGACAGACTCCTAAATAATGTTTGCAAAAACCTGCAAAATGATTGTTGCACAATTTGCAGCCAGTTAGCTGTTTTAGTGTGAATTCAATGCAACGTTCAGGGCAACAAGTGTACTTATGCCCTCTCATCTGGTACACATGGAATGTCTTCAACTCCGGTTTAGGCTTCTTCCAAGACTTGCACTTACACATGCATTGACCAAAAGCTTCACATTTTCTACACGCCAGGCCATCCGCAACATCAATGTCATTTGGCCATGAAAAACATTTCTGTTCGCAACAGTAATTAAGTTGACTCTCCATGTTGCTGCGGTGAAGGTGCGCGATGAAATGATGCTGCAGTCATTGAGAGTGCACCTTAAATAAACACAGTGGAGGGGGAAAGGTCAAGGCCATCCAAACGGAGTTTTAAAAAAGATAACCAGTCGTCCTCCTCCTCCTCGTCCGTCGTACTTAGAGAGCTGTCAGACGAAGAGCCCCGTGCAGGTGCTCCCCAGATGAAAAACAAATCAATTTTAAAACGAAGACCAGGATCTTGCATCATCAATTCCTTTAATTTGTCACATACTAAGTCCACCTTGTGTAAGGTGTCAACAACAAGCTTCCAATTCGTTGGCTCAATATAACTTGTAGTAGAGTCTGCCTCGCTGATAACCACATCCTCCGGCCGTATTGGAGTGTAAAGATGTGTAAAGTTCTTCGGCTGTAGCTGAGGTTCAGGCTGGCTGGAAGTGGAAGGTTGAGTGTGGACCCCTGTCGCATCGAAATCCATAGTCATTCTACATTCAATGTTGGGGTTTTCGTTTAATACATACACCAATTTCTCATGCAACATATCCACTTCTGCCGAGTCTTGCAGATGAACATTCCAGGAAAATGGCCATTCTTCATCCGTAGTGGAGTCAACTCGAGAAAGAGTGCTGTCCGCCATGATAGCTAAGCAAGGAATGATGTGAGCTACAGACTGTGGGAACAGTATTGAAAAGTAGAGGGGGTAAACCAAAAGTATTTGGAGGGGGTATTTTCAAGGTCATTTAATTTGGGTTTTAAAAAAAAGGAAATAGTGGAGGGGGAATTCTCAAGGTCATCTAATTTGGGTTTTAAAAAAAAGGAATGAAGGTTACTCCTCTTCAGCCTCGTTGTCCCCCACATCCTCATTAGCCTCATCTTCATCGACGTCAGACTCGCCGTAAGGGTAGATCGGGGACATGGGCGAATATTGTGGAGATTGTTGACCGTTGTTATCGTCCCCTTGCATTCTGACTTGGGACCAATCATAATTTAAATTCATTTGTATTATGATTCCAGGGTTGTCCCGCAGTATTTCCTTCATCCGTTCGCAAATTGTTTCCAAATAGTGTACACTATCGATCGACAGTGTCCAACCCGTACTTGTACCGACATCAGTAGTGGAGTCAGCTTGGCTGATGGTGTTGTTGTCTGCCATGGTTGCTTGTCGGACAAGGAATGACGGTTGATGTGATGCTCATGCAGGAACATGGTGAAGTGGTGGGGGGTGTGGTGGAGTAGTGGGGGTATTTTCAAGGTCATCCAAACGAAGTTTTAAAAAAAAGGAAAACCTACAAAGTAACATTGAAACTTTCCAATTGATGGTGGCGAGCGTTTTCTTCTGCAACCTTGCCGACACATGTGACTATGCCATACAGTATGAAAAGTACAACCATAATAAGGCCGAACAATAAAAGATAGCCGTTGACTATCATGATATTTTCTGAGTGTATCTGCTTTCTTCGTATCGCCCTCTCCTGCATCCTCTTCTCCAACTCGTGGACGAAGTCACAGCAAACATGAGGACATGTTTTATCCGTTGGTAGGTTTGCCATTGTTGATGTTGTCGGTTTGGCTGTTGAAGATGGAATGAGGTTTCCAATTGTGATGTGCCATGTACATCAATAGTCAAGTGGTGGGGGTAGCAAAGCAGTGGAGGGGGAAGTTTCAAGGTCATCCAAAAAAACCTATCAAGGTGTTTTAAAAAAACCTATCTTGTTACTGAGCTTATATGTCAGTAACAAGATAGGTGTTTTTGCTCTTTTACTTCTTTAATATAATGAAAAAATATACATATTCTATCATTGTAAGAACAAGGAAGACAACTGCTAGTCAGCTGAAGTAGTCCAAGTTGTCTGGCTCGGTCTTCATCGACGCCGGTGAGGAAGCCGTGGAGGAGTGTCCAGGCTCTTCTTTTGACTGCCGGGTGTTCCGTATGTTGCAAGCGTAAACTTGCACGTTTATACGGTAGCCTCGTGCCACCATGAGCTGCAACTCCTTGTACAAGTCGTTTAGCTCCTGCTGAGTCTTGATGCTCACCTCCTCGTAACTTGCGCAACTGACGTTCAGAGACATCCTGATGTTGCTAGGTCGGCTGCTGGAGTAGAAATGAAGCCGAGGCACAGCGTTTAGAGGTACATGAAAAAGTGGTGGGGGTAATGGTGGTGGGGGTATGGAAGATCCAATTAAACACTTCTAAACTTTTTCCATTGATACAGTGGGATGGAACAAATAGCACAGGTGTCCTTGTAGTTTTCAAATCTAAACATCGGTGCTAGAAATCCGAACTGTTTTCTACCACCTTCCTGTACGAACCGTCGAAGGTCTCTGACGGCAGCATTGCCACAAGGCCTACAAAACTTTTCCCCGTCTTGGAACCTATACCAGGAGTATCCCGAATACCCTCTATTATCTTTCTTGTACTCTTCGATATCCTGTTTTACTGTTATAGGGATATTATCTCGTAAAGCCGTCTGGAATAAAGATGCGTCAGTTATAACTCGTTGTAAGCAAAGCTCGTACAAGGTGCTCATCGTTTGCTAGTTGGCAACAGAATGACCGTTTTTCGCATCCAAGCAGGTTTGAATCCTAGTGCGGTAGTGGGGGTAATTACGGTAGTGGGGGTAGTTGTGAAATGCAAAGGTCAAAGGTCAAGGTCACCCGCGAAGTTTAAAAAAAATGCAACATATCAATACGTGAAGTTTGTCACATATTGATATGTTGCATTTTTTGTTTTTTTATTTTTTTTGTCTTTTATGATTCGTTTATTTATAAAAAATTACAACAACATATGTACAACATTAAAACTTAAATCTAACACTGCTGCTTGTCAGCGATGTGGATGGTCAACTCTGTAGAATTGCTACCCGTGCAGCCGTGGGACACCAGGTATAGACACCCGGGTTGAATAGAGCGAAGATCCTCGTTTTGTAGAAGATGGACGAATCTCTTGGGCAGGTACACCTGGAACTTTGGTTCATCCCCCGGAGTAAACGGTGCCTCGCTGAGACTGCAGCAGATGGCCTCCCCAACTGTAGTCTCCATCTTCTTCATAGCATGGATTATGTAGTGCTTCTCGTCTTTTAGTTCCGAGCACTTCTTTACAGGTAATATTGTTGACTTGGAGTGAGCATTGAACTGCTCGACCAAAGTCTGAAGGAACTGGTGAGATGCCATGGTCAGGTTACAGATCGTCTTCTTGCTCGGAGATGTTGTCGTCTCGGAATCTCGAGTAATACTCATGCCAGGTCCCTGTCTGCTCCCCACTTATATACTCTCCGTTACCCCCACCACTCCCTACTTCCCCACTTTGAAGGTAAGAGGCGAGTTTATAGGCATTTTTCAAAGCGCAATGTCTATCTTTATCATGTTCTGGGCTTTTTGTACAAATACATATGGTTTCCAGCATGTATTGATAATTTTTATCCAATTCCACATCATTAACCGGAACATGAGTAAATCCTTCGATCCATCTTTTCTTTTCTAACCCCTTTGTGTAAATATTGGTAAACTTGTCTGAAAAGTGATGCATAATGTGATACAAGTCCGTGTAACTTGTAAAACCATCATACCAATCGATATGATGGAAGTGTTTTGAAATCCATCTGTTGGTAGTAGCGGCTTTACTAGTTAAAGCCGCTTTAACATGAAACACTTGTATTCATGTCCAAAAACACAAGTTCTTTTATAATGAATCTATCATCATTACCACGAAACGCTTGAAACTCAATAATACCAGGCTTGGACTTTACTTGTTCTTCTTCTCCCTTGTCCATTTTGAAGGTCACACGTCTGCTCATTACGAAGTCAGGAGGTCAACTGATTTCCACACCACGGTAGGTACTACTTTTATACCAGGCCGTACAGTTGTTGGCGCGTTGGTGTATATTTAACGTGGGCACCGTCCCCAATAGGCCTAACCCAACAAAATGTTGGTTATTGTTTTAAAAACTAACCATTGTCATTTAAGTTTCCATCTTTATATTTTCCTTGTTTTCATTTTCATCACTAACACTTGATTCTTCTCCTCCATCTTCCTCTTCTTCCTGTTTTACTGATTTCTTATGTAGTTGAGCGTACTTTTCCAATTGTCTCCACATCTGTACTTCATGAGGAACTCTATTAAATATAGAAGTATCCACAGGTCCATATAATATAGGTGCGTCCGGTTGTTTGTCCAAAGTGTCTTCCAGATAATCTTTAATAATCGAACTTGAAAACACCAGTTGTCTCAAATATCTTGTTATTGGTTCAGTAGCACAAGTTAAAATGAAAAACTCCTCTCGATTAAGTTGAATTTTGTTATCATGTCTTGTTGTGTCTCTAAACCGCAGCTGATGATCACCACGATGCTTAATAATATCGATTTCCACATTTGAATCCAAAAGTCCTACCCTTGTCTTTCTTCCAAACATGTTACTACTTAAATAGCATTCTAGCAGATGCAAGTGTTTCATAAACGATTCCCAAGCACTGTCCGTAAACAAAATCATTTTGGGTCCATGAGTTAAAATTACAGTAGGGGAATAATCTGTCGATTTCATAACACCGATTAAAACACTTTTGTCCAAACTGGAAGAGATTGGGTAAAATATTCGCAAAAATACCTCACTCAATATGTTTGGAGAAATATTATCTTCAATATCCCTTTTTCTCTTTTGTATATTCTTTCTTCTTTTACCTTTTTCTTCAACATTATTACTGGCGTGAAGTTGTCCGCAAACGTTTTGTTCACCTCCTTCCTGGTGACCTTGAGGATCTAAAAACTCAGATATCTCCTTCTCAATATCTACCACATTTTCAGGTGTACCACTAGGAGAAGCCATATTGAATACGATGCTACCCATACAACAGTAGGCAACAAACTGATGAGGAGCGGCCTGTACGCTCTGCTTTTATACTCGCGGAATGAAACAAAACCGGTTTTTACAGTACATTCTTAACAATTCCAGTTAAAGGTGTGTATGTTACAATTTTATCATGTAGAATTAAACAGTATGCAGTTGTATTTGCAGGTATAGTTGCAGTAAACTCCATTTCAATCTTTATGTCAACACTTGATGATTTTACTGATTCATTTTGTTTAGAACAATCAATTACAACTATTGTGTAACCATCTAAGTATTCTTCTGGTGATAGTAAAGGTGTATTTGATTTACCGTAATATGAATTTTGGAATCTCGCATACATATCGTATAATATACTGTACTTTTTATTAGCGAATGACACATTCAAATTGTCATAGGGGAAAAATTGTGAATTCAAATAAACTTTAATGTTTTTTAAGTTGCAATGATCAAACTTGCCTGCATGTTTTGTGATGCTGTCCCTCCTACCTGTTTGTAAACCAAATATAATATACCTGGCTCGTTCTACGTAATTAGATGTTTTAACAGTCCAAGTGTGACGATCCGTAGCTGGCAAGCTTGGATGTTCATGGAATTCCCAACTTCTAAAAGGAATTACAATATCACGATCAGCCTTTAACTTCCTTAATAGTAGCATTCTATGCTCGTCAGCTAATTTAACATGTGGAACTCTCCATACAATTTTGTCTAATGTTAATTTCCATTCTAAGTTTGCATCTGTTGTATTATCTGGAGCTTTAATAATGTCTTTATCGTTAGAAGATCTCAATAAAACTAATTCTTGTTTAACATTTAATATTATTTTTCTATAGTCTTCAGCAAATCCAAGCAACAAACGTAATGGGATATGAAAATCAAAATATCCATTTGTATTTGGAGTGATTGTATCATGTTCAGGTAAAACCCATCCGGCAGGTTGAAGTAAATTGGTTTCATTAGGTGATATAGATGTTATCCCTTTTAAAGTTGTTGTAATACCTACTTTTTTAGTAGAATCAACTGTTACACCTGATATTTCATATCTAATTTCATCAAAAAGGAAAGCCATAGGATTATTTATAAATGGAACTGTTGTACCAGTAGTAGTACCGTCCTTTTTAGTAACTTTTCCTTCAATATACAAGTAACTTTCACATGGTAGTGTGTAAATGTCTTGATGTTGTTATGGGAATACGAATTTCATCGTTATTGTTTAATTTCGATGAAGTGTAAGGGTTGTGGGTGTGATATTCTTTTTCCCATAGGGTTTCGTCGAATGTTGGACCCTGCGCTATATCCAGTATATCCATAATCGGTTAATTTTAATCCAACTCTCTCTAAGAAACGAATGTTCTCGCGTGTTAACTCCTCCACAGCTGAAGAGCTACTAATGCGGTTTCCCGTAGGTTGTTCGCTTTTAAATGTTAAACCCATGGTTTTGTATTAAAGTGTCGATTTTAAATGTAATCTAATCGTAATAGGCTCTTCTCTGAAGTCTACCAAGTTACCGTCTTGATCCAATACGCTCAACACGATGTCTGAAATGAAAGTGGTGTTCAACGGTAGATATACCAGGTTTTGTGGCTTTTCAACAATTTTAAATCCAGGTGGTACACTTGGGTAAAATGTATGTATGATATGGGTGTTAGCCCCATCCCTGTAAGCTCCTTGTATAATGTTGCAAGTTATGTCTATACTATTGACTTTTAATATTGTTACTGTTTTCTTACCGGAATGTGTTACATCTGGTTCTAAAACGGGCTGATCGTTGGAAAATCCTAATAAATCACCAATTGAGTGTGGTTGAGTAAAATCTATATAATATTTGGAAGTAATTTCAGCTTTCATCGTATTATTATTACCTTTTAATGTTATATTGTCTTTTCCCATTTTAGTTTGCAAAAATTCATTTATGTGATCGATTTCATAAGAACCTGTGGGTAACCTACACTCTTGTAAGTCTGTAAATTTCCCACTGGCATCTTTTCCCTTATAATAATGCAATACGTTATTTTTACCTTCCGTAACATTGGGAATAGAGTTGTAAGTTGTAAAATCCAATAGTGCCGCTTCCCAAAATCTTCCTTTTTGCAAGCGTAACGCTGGAAAAAGGATACTTCGTAAAGTGGACGATTTTCCTGTTAATGATACCGTATAGGAAGACATCTCAATAGTGACTGATACTTTTAGCTAAAAATTCCAAACATAAATGGCCGCATATTGAAGTATTATCAGGTTGTTCTCTTTTATAGTTATAATATATGTTTTTAGCAGATTTAAAGTAATTTTGAAGTTCTTTTGGTGGTGGCAAATTACCGAAACTATCAAAATAATATACATTGTTATTTAGTTTCTTATAACAAACCCAATGGGTGCCAGGCCCTTCAGTATTATCCAAATTTACAATTCCAGTCTCATTTTGCCACATTTTCTTTGGTAAACTGTCTTTCATAAACACACCGCGGAAAAATGGTATTTTTAAACAGGAAATATATTTAAATAATTCAATATTGGTTAATGCTTTATGTGGTATGACCAATTGATTTTTTTCATTTAATATGCACGATAAGGTCTTAGGTAAAGACCTGCCCCGTTTTTTACCATTGACCACACGGTGGGCTTCTTCCTGCCTTTTCTGCTAGATCGTCGTCTTCTTATATTTCCTCCATGTTTTCTTGTGGTTGACTTCCTTTTTACCCTTCTTCTCCTCCTTTTTCCACCTCCTACTGCTGTTTTAGCCTTCATACCTGCTGTTACTGCTAAAGCTGCTGCTTTTTCTGCTATGCTAGCGTCACTTGATTTTACTCGTTGCCAAGCTATGTCCGCAAGCTTTCTGTCTGCTATCGATCTATTTTTTGAATCGGCAAACGTGGAATATGCGATATCGTGTTCTTTACAAGCCTGATCTAACTTGTTTATGCCTGGATCACCTCTTTCCAGTCGTTTTTTCAATTTAGTTCCTGGTCCGCAATACTGATAACCTCCCGGTATATGGAATTCGTATGGTAAAGCGTCTATTGCTCTATTTACGATAGATCCTACTGGAATTCGTTTTAAAGCTTTACTTAATAGAGAAACCGCTGTGGACGTGATCCCACCTCCTTTCCTTACAGTGTCTCGATATGGACTGATGTACCGGAACGTCATTATTGTCCTTTTATAATCGAAATGTACAGCTTATGTGTTGCCTCTATGACGAGTTGAACATAAATGAAGTCGTTTATTGTGATTTTACATTAAATATCAATGTCACCCCAATCTGATGATCTAAACTTTTGCGTATTAGGGTTAGTAAAGTATTTATTAAAAATTTCCCGTTTAATCCAAATACCTCTCTCGGAGTCGGACACCCAATCATGATGTGTACGGGTTGCAATAAGATTGTATATATCAAATAATGCGTTTCCTAAAACTTTAATAAGAAAATTAACAGTAACGGCATTATCCACATGTTCAGGGTCTTTAAGGTCTGTTATACGTTTATTATTACAAGTATACACTTTACTATCCATTTCTGATAATGTGATAGTCTGTCCTACAGTTGCAGCATCCCTTGCTTCTCTTCCTAACGCCAAGTTTTTTATTTTTTTATTACTACATGTAAAAAACGACCAGTTATGATTTGGATCTAGATGTACTGTTTGTCCTAAGGTAGCCGCATCTCTATCTACATGACCCCATGACACATTTGATAACCTTCCATGCATGCAATCCCAATAAGCGTTTTTGTATGTCAATAAATGAAATTTTTCATTACCCTGGATAAAGTCATCCCCTTGCTTTGATAATACTTCATCTCGTTTTACAAAAGAGGTTGTTTCCTGTTTTAAGGTTTTCATCATTTGACCAACTGTTGCACCATCTGATGGTGCTGAACCATCTTTTACATTCGCCAAACAATTACCAAAACAATCTATAACCCCTACATCACGTGTGATACAATGATCTTTAATATATTTTAGATTTACAGCATCGTTTTCAGTTTTCGGATAACCTATATCATTAATAACAAATTTATAAAAAGAAAATCCATCTTTTGTCTTTTCAGGTATCAAAGAATGTAAATAGCGTCTATTTACGCTGTCTTTTGCATCTTTAGGGTCATCTACGTTGGATATACGTTTATTGTTGGCACTATACGTTTTCCCATTGAATTTTAACGTATTCTTTAATTCAGATGACAAATAACCTTTGTTTATCGCATCACCGTTTTGATTTGGTTTACCAACGTTGATAATTCTATGATCTTCTGCGTCATATGTGTTATTTTGTAGTTTTAATGTTGGCGATATCTTTTCCTTTAATATTTTTAAGTTTATTGCATCGTTTTCATCCGAAGGATCTTTTATGTTTTTTAACCTTTTATTACTAATATCATAATCTCCTTCAGGTGTCTGTGGTAAACCAGCACTTCTTTTTAAACTATTCGCGTAATATAATCCATCCGAGGAGTAACGTCCGAACTTGTCGACACTCATGGTGCAACTGAATAGTACTCTAGGAAGTAACGCATTTTTATGAGATTACCCCACGGTTTCGGAGTTCATCCACTAAAGCCACCCATTCGTTTTCCAATCCAGTATGACCCGCTTCTTTAGCTTCATGTATTAGTTTCATTCTATCCACCAATTTATTGATATTATTGTAATAAATCACATTTGTGTTATATAATTTCTTCATTAAACCTGTACCCGTAACGGACTTACTTCTTTTTCTTCGTTCCTGAGCATTTACATCCAAAGTGGATGCCATAAATCTTCGTTTTACAGGTTTTCTTTGTGTTAACGGCATTGTTTGTCTTCTAGTTGGTATTAACTTGGATACAAATGCTTTATATCTTAAAGACTTAGATCTAAAAGGAGGCTGGTCAGGTAAATACTTTCTCCTATATGCATTTGTCTGTTCCAAAATCTTTTTATATGCTTCCATGTCTTTTTCTTTCACTAACGATACTGAAGGCTTATTTTCAAATAATAATTCAAATAATCCTTTTGTGCCCTTATACCTTTGATCACCAATAACAATATTATCATGTTCGTCAACGTTTAACGGGCTATTACGTATCATTAAACCATCTTCTGTTAATCTCGCTCCATAACTATGGTAATTCTTATTAGGAATTGTTCCGAGTAACATTTTTACCATGTATTTCCTTCCTAAAGGTCCTTTGTTATGAATGTTTTCACCCAACAAGCTTATGTTTGACGGTCCTTCTCTTGCCTCTTCTCTTTTTTCCTCTTCACTAGCAGTTGGTGCTTCTTCAGGTCCCCTTTCACTATAACCTGGTGATTCTAGCTCTCTTTCAGATTCTGCTCCGGTAAAGCCACTATATGTAGAGGATTCCGGGTCTTCATCACTAAAACCTTCATATTTTACACTTTCTCTTTCAAACTTTGTGATAGGTGCAATCGCATCTCCTTCCAATACAGGTTTAGCGAATTTTTTGTTTAATTGTTTTAAAGGTTCAGTAATAGGTTTAAAAGTAGATTCAAGGAATTTCTCCCTCTCGCTAATACCTAGTTTTAACGCTCTGTTTTTAGCCCGAATAGAATCACTAAGTGATTTTATTTCTTTTACTAATTTTTCTTGGTTAACCATGTTTGTAGCAAGACGTGTTGTACAACAATGAATGTTTTATACCATGTTCAATGTATTAATATAAATTTATCAAATCCTATCCTGTATCGACCATTGTTTAGCGGTTGTTCCTTCATAATTGTTAGGAACCCATACTTTTCAGCCCAAGCCTTTCCACATAACTCTTTAAATCGTTCAAATGTCATATCCGCATTTACATGATCAAAATATATATGTTTTAGGTTGGTTTCGTCCTGTTTAAATACAATTAACATGTTTGCATTGTCTCTAATGAGTTGTTTTGGTATTTTGCTGTAAGTTTGGCCAATATAAATGCTATCTATGTTGTTATGTCGACCCATAGCGAAGTAATTCCTTATTGTGTTTTGGTTTTCACAAGATACATCGTCAAATATGAACACAGAGAATGGTTTAGCTTCTTGTGGTTGCATGACACTCTCGCTTGCATTAAATTTTAAGTATTTAACTTCAGGCACATTATTTAGTATCTTTTCCAATAATTGATATTTTGGTTGTTGTAGTGATTTTGAAAATACATATAGATTATTAAAACGTAATCCTTTAGGGTTTGTAATTAAATTGAATACTACATTAGTTTTTCCACAGTTGGAAGGTCCGGTAACCAGACAGCGCACGGTGTTTGGTAACAAATTGCCATGTTTCCCACTATTAAATTCTGAATTATCCACTGTGAGTTCATCTATATTATTAATAGTAAAACTCTCCTTTTGTGGTATTATCTCCATCCTTTGTAATGGTTCAAACTAAAGTGATTCTCTATCGTTATATCAAATCCTTTTTAGGTATCCAAGAATCTTCCGTCTTATTAAATCCTAACCATCGTACTTTAACCTTATCTTTTTTCCGTTGCAACACCTTTTCAACTAAATATACATCGCCTACTGTTGATTTTAACATTTCATGTCCATAAAACCCTCCTTCAAGCAATTGTCCTTTATTATCTTTTAAAATATATGTCTCGGGTACTGTAGGTTGTACTTTGAATACAGTAAAAACCTCATTGGTCCAATTTGGCAGATATCTTTTACTGAATACACCTTTATATTTACTTATTCGCACTTTATCACCCACATTAAATGTTTTAGGCTTTAGTTTTTCAACTTTTGGTTTGGTATTCATTTTTATACGTTTTAATACAAGGTTTTCATTTTTACTAGTTACTTGGTTTGGTTTCATTCCGATAGTCCTATGAAATTTGTTATTATAATCGTTTATAAGTTTTGGTAACATATCAATCCATATGTGCGATCCTCTGTTGGAAAACATTTTATACATTGCACTTTTTAAAGTTCTGTTGAATCTTTCAATTATTGAGGCTTTTACCTCTGAATTGGTTGAGTAATGGTTTATATTGTGTTTTTTCATTAAATTTGCAAATTCTTTATTAAAATATTCTTTTCCATCATCCGTTTGTAAATGTTTAATGGTATGTTTGTCTCTTTGTATAGCTGTTTCCATTGCTTTTGTAACACTTTTGCCACTTTTATCTTTTAGTGGTAAAGCATCTGCCATTTTTGAAAAACAGTTAATAACAGTCAATATGTATTTATATCCTTTATTTTGTTTGCTATAAGGAATCATTTCGATTAAATCCGCTTGATATAAATCATTAATTCCTTTTATCACCGTATTTCTTCGTGGAAACTTTCTTCTTGCAGGTTTATGAAGTTCGTTGACAATTTGTTGCTTCAAGTCCTTCATATTGCAAGTTTCAATGTTTGTTGTGCCACATGTATAATCACAATGAATGTTGTTTTAAATATTCACATCATTTATATGGGTCAAGGTCATCCAAATTTGTGTAAAAAAATGGGGAACACGGCGTTGGACTTGCCGTGTTCCCCATTTTTTTACGGAAGGAGAAAGGAATAAGGTCGAAGTTGTAGAAGGACGAAGAATAGGTTACTAGTTGATAGGGTTTGAGGAGTAATGGCCGAAAGGAAGAGTGTGGATTTTGTCGGGCATAATATGTCTTTTATCATCCCGGGCTGACAGTGCTTTTTTAATTTCGGTGACACTGTAGACTTGATGCTTGAAGCTTCGGATATTGTTGAATGTTGCTGACATTGTAGTATCTTCAAACAAACAAGTCTTGTAGTGGTCAAATGTCACGTGTTTTTTTTAAATAAGATGTCTTCACTCCTTTTGCTTTCTTGACTGTCGGTGTGTTGTTCTCGTGGTACATCTTAAATGAATACAATTTCGCCATCAACGCTACTATTTCTTCTAAAGGCATTCCATTTGCTTCATCTTTAAATTTTCCAATTACTTTTTTATTTTTTTCATTAAAATTTGGATGGTTCTTGGGATAGTCAGAAAAGTCGAAATCTTCTTTGTATGGAAATGTCCTTAGGTCTTCATACATGTCCAAAGTCTTTATCCAGTAGATAAACGCGTCCGTATCCATGTATGCGACTCCAATGTTTTCCCTTCCGTAGTGTTTAACCATTTTGTTATAATGGAAATCATACATCAGGGTTTTACTTATGTCCAAAATCGACATACCTATGTATAACGGACGTTCCATGACTATTGTTGTTTTCTTCATACTGACGGCGACTAGATTTTCGTTTATAATCATGGATGTTCCAAAATTTGGTTTTTGCACTAATTTTTCCAATTTTCTAGGATCACTCACTCATTTTACATTTTTATGTTTTCTTTTGTTCTCCAAGGTCTTCCCAAAGATGGCGTTGTTCATTAATTTATAGAAGTCCTTTTCAAATGCTGTTGTCGCTGCAGCTCTTCTTGTAGTGTTGGAATCAATGTATGGTTTCAACCAACAAGACTGGGTGAATTCAATTGCTCTATGAATTCTCACTATACGTAGACCCAATTCAAGAGCCTGTTGAACTACCCAGTAATGAGCCACATACCGATCTTTATTCTCCAAGGTCATCATCAATTTTTGCCATCTTCCTGTCGGTGAAACTTCAGTCTTGGCTAGGAGAGGCAAGTCGTAGTGATGGTCATGAAGGTGCTCCGGGTATTCAAAATCACAGTCCAAAATATAGCCTTTTGGACCATCCTTTGGAATCTGTGAAATGTCTCCGATGGTAGCCGGGTCGATCCATTTGAAGTCAGCGTAGGGAAGCGGATTTGACATTGCCCAACCATAAAGGTTGTTTGCGTCAAAGTAGCCAAGGTAGACCGATGGTTGTTGCTCGTCGAAGCCGGGGATGTACTTGTTGTTGGCTTTGACATGACGTGTTACAGCTTGTGTCAAACCGCCCCGTACACCAGATTCCATCATGAGCACCATATCAATATCCGTTAGAAGTTCCAGTCGACAGTTGGTTGACTTTAGCATAGCTTGCCATGCTAATCCTGGAGATGTGTACGAGTGTAGAGGGTCCAGTCCATAGGCGGAGAAGCAGGTGTTTCTGAATTCTTCCATCACATCGCACAGCAGAGTTACGTCCAATTTTATATAAAAGTCAGAATATTCCCCTAAGGTTTGAATGTTTAGTTGGTTCCAAACATTACAAGCATGATTGTAGTCTTCAATGGAGATTTCACTTTCGTTTAATTTGCTGTTGAAGGCTTCAATAGGTGGTAGACTGGTTTCTTCAAATTTTTCTGTAGAAGTTATGTAATCGTAGGGGAACACTCCTTTACGTAATACTAAGTCCAATTTATCTTCAGGTACAATCTTGCTGGTTTCTTTTAGGTCTTCTCTTCGTAGATTCTCAGACAATCTGCTCAAACTAGATGCCATAAATCTATAAGAGTCTACAAAGCGAAGTTTAATTTTACCTACTGTTTTTGAGAAACTGATATACTTTTCCAATGTTGTAGCAAGAACATCAATTCTACCATTATCTCTTCCTAACTCTGGAATAATGAAGTGGGAGTCGTAGCCGCTAAGATTGTGTAACACGACAGGGATAAAGTGGGGCAGTTTGTAATTTATATTGCATGAATTACAAGCAGCTCCTCTGTATAAACCTGTCAGGTGATCGTGATCTCTTACTTTTGGATTTTCTTCACTGAAACTCTTCTTGCATAGATAACATCTTGATGTCAGATTATATTCTTCCTGTTGATTCTCATTCAAAGGATCCATAGGTACGACATTACCATACAAGCGTTGTACCTTTTCAGCAATGTCATACAACCGGTCTACGAAATACTTAGCGGCTTCTTCACCACGGTAGAGTATTGGAGTGGATGTTAAACCATAGTCTTGCAATTGGTTTTCAGACAAGGTTGATTTCACTAGTAGACAAAAACTGTTGGGTTGATGCAACTGATATTTTGTTCTTCTAGTCACTTCACCGTCCGGCAGCTCCTGTGGTACTAACGTAGATTCAAAATCTGCGTAGATGACTACTGGAATCCGATATTGGTGAACTGTCTTGTTAAATTGGATACACGCTCGAGACGGTGGTGGCAGACTAATCTTTACTTCATAATTTTCGTTACAAAGTCTTTTGTGTTCAATCAACCATTCTGATCCTCCACGTCTTAGTTCTTTATATGTGAAGCAGAAACATCTTTTACACACTGTTAACCTACTTTTATGTTTTGATAACTGATTCCATACCAAGGCTACAAAGTCCTTTATCCATACATAATGGGAAATTTCACCCTTAGTTATCAATAGCAAATCAGTGTGGTTTCTTTGCTCAACCTTTACTACCCGCAAAGGATAAACGTTGTTCGAATCATCCAGACCAAAAACATTGACTGAAACGCCAGGATTTTTCTTTTCAAATTTGTCAATGTCTTTCAAGGTAACTGGGTAGGTGAGACCTTGAAAGTTGTAGCGGTGTTCATTCTCGTAATATTCTCTACCAACTCTACAAGGATGATCTTTAACATACTTGGTTATCATTGCATATTTAAAACATTCATTACCTTCATTTTGCACATTCCTACACGAGTTGGTGTTTTGGATTTTCTTTGGTAGAGGGATAAAACTACTACCCCTTAAACCATATCCATGCTTATGAACCCTTACATCCATACCTTCAATTGATGATAAAGTCCATCCAGATCCTCTTCCTTCATGTTCTTGAAGTTTGGTTATAAGTTCCTCCAAGCATTCTTCAATAATATCATCGATGTTGGAGGTGAAGGTAAGGGTTCGGTTTTTGGTAATGAACGCTCTCAATGCTGTTTCACCATCAGTATTGTTAAACATAGCCTCTAACACCATTCCAAATTTAATAAAATTTAATCTTCTTAGTTCTTCCCTCAAGGTTTCACCAACAAGTTCCTTAGCCTGGGTTATAAATGTTTCCAGTTCCAATTGAACATTATTAATTTTGAAATGAGTTACAACTCGTCCTGGCAAAGCCGTGGTGCGCAGTTGTTTCACATCTTCCAGTTCTTCTTCAGTGTCCTCTTCTTCAGTGTCTTCTTCTTCTTCAAAAGGTCTCTATTCCGCAGACCACACTCAAGTCCAAGTCCAAGTCCAAGCCCAAGCCAAGAATTTTACACACTTTATTGCCACCAGGTAATAGTTATTCGCACATTCACTTGGTTTGCAAAGAGGTACTGAACAAACTCCATATTAGTTGTATTTTCGGTATGTAAATGCATCATGAAATATGCAATCTTATCAATTGCAGCATTGTCTAAAGGTTCACAGTTTACAAGTTCCAATGTACCTAGGCTTGTCTTCTCTTCGATCAATTCCACAACTTCATTAACATCTTCTTCCATAAGGATGAACTCAACGCTGAAGCTTTCCATTGTAGCTGGTGTCTACACAATTGCTTGACTAAATCCGCTCTTCATCAATCCTACATATATACCAATTCCCTCTCCCATTACCCATTCCCCCTCTACCTTTATATGGGTCAAGGCCATCCAATAATACCCTTTGAGCGGGGGATAGACCACTAAGCAGCATGCTAGTCCATTGCCGCAAAGTGATCTATCCCCCGCTCTGTATTCCACACAAGTCCTAGTCTTTACACACACACACATAAGCCCCAGTCTTTTACACTTAGCCATATACTTTGTCCTCCCTGCCAATTAAGAGTTCCCCATGTTTGCCACTATTTTCAATTAACCTTTCCAAGTCCCAAAACACAATGTCTAAAATAACCAAGTTCGCTCGTCCAATTTGAAACACACTATTCCCCCCAAAGTCACTTGCTCTCACTTGTTGTCCTGTATACTGCTTCTTCTTCCACGCTACAATCACTACCCTACCTTCTTCAACAACCATTCTTTTAACATTATCATACACTTTCTTCAACATCCCTCTACAATTTAAATAGTTAATGGACACATACTCCCACTCCTTACCAATGATCAGTGATCCACTCATTTTTCTAGCGTTCCACTGGAAGGTCCAAAGCAGAATGAAGTCGGGATGTACAGACTCCCTCTTTTATACCAGTTAACCGGTTGTCCTTCATTTAAAGTGGGTCAAGGTCATTCAAAAGTACCCTTTGAGCGGGGGATAGACCACTAAGCAGCATGCTAGTCCATTGCCGCAAAGTAGTCTATCCCCCGCTCTGTATTCTACACACACACACACACACATGTCCCTGTCCAAGTCTTTCATTACATACCTAATATATATTCACTTCCTTCATCATCACTATCACTCATCACTGCTTCCACAAACTCCACCGGGTTAAAGTTAAATTGTTTCAATTGTTCTTTTAAGTTTTCAATTTGTTGGTCCTTTACTTCTAAAACACTGTGAAGGTGTGATATGTAGTCCGCTGCCTCGTAATGCTTGCTACTCTGGGATCGCCTAACTTCAAGCTGGGAACTACACCCTGCAGCCTGAAGTACGCCATACGCCTTTCTTGCTCCTGCCGTTGACCAGGACTGAGCAAGCCTTGCCCGTCTTGGCTCACCTCCAGCAAGGTCCGTAGCATTGGAGCTTTGCAGGCGTTTGCCCGAGCAACAGTTATGCTGTGGAATGGTCGAGCAGGTCCACGAGTATCAGGCAGCACGTTGGCAGCACGCCTTCTTGAAGAAGAAGAGGAAGCCCAAGAAGTTTTGGAGTTGGACGCCATGTTACAGTGCGGTATTCAGCTAAGCGGTACAAAGCAGAATAACCAAACTGCACATTAATACCCGTATATATACACTTATCAGTGGTGGGGGTACTAGCTAACCTTGGTAAAGTGGGTCAAGGCCATCCAAAAACATTACCAGAACGGGGGATAGATCACTAAGTGGCATGTTAGTCCATTGCCACAGAGTGATCTATCCCCCGCTCTGTATTTCACATTCACGCACACATTCATACATACACACAAGTCCCAGTCCAAGTCTTTACCCACACACCTATCCACTCTCATCCTCACTATCATCACTGTCCAACAGGCTTTCACACTTCCTAATTAGTTTTTCCCATTTACTCCGGATATAAAGTAGCTCCCTGCGAGTATTCTCTAGCATTCTGTCCCTTTGCTCTATGACTTCGTCGTACCACTCGATGATGTTTGGTGGAGTCTGAGTTGATGCGTCCATCGTGGTTGGTTGAGAAGCTCCGCTGCTCCGCAACTCCTTCCTCACAGGACCAAAGCCGGAGAATCGGACACGACTCCTTGACGAAGGCCCCGATCGGATTGGTCCAATGCTCGGGCTGGAGTTGGAGGCGGCCGGGCCAGAGGTAGAGGCTGGGACGTTCATAGCAGACATGGTGGTGTTCAGCTTAACGGTGTAAAGCAGAATGAGAGGACGGTTGATCACCACTCCTATATATACCCGTTTTTAGTGGTGGGGATAACACAGTGGGGCGGGGGGGGGAAAGGAAGGAATTTTGCTTAGTCTTCCCGGTCATCAGTTTTACATACCTTTAGCACACCCATTATTTTTGTTTCTTCAATAACTTTACACACCTCAAACACCCAAGCAAACAGCTCATCTATGTTGTTATAATTGATTTTTGTCCAGTGTTCATACTTATGAGTTTGGTTGTTTATAATACATAAATAAAATGTAGACCCATCTCGTCTTATAAAACACTCAACTTCCATTCTATGCCGGTTTAGCACTTCCCAAGCATTGTGTTCATTTATCAAGAAGTCACCACCTTTGTAATTGTACTGTGACATGTTTACCACGGAGCACAGAAACAGACTGAAGCAAATGAACGGCTCATACAAGCTTAGTAAGAGCGTTAGAGTGGGGGTATCACGTGATACATAACATTAGTTGTAAGGTTAGCACTTTACTTTAAACAGTAATTTATATGGGTCAAGGTCATTCAAACTTTGAAAAATTTTTACCTCCAAACACTTGTAGCAAGCTACAAGTGTTTGGAGGTAGGTTTTAATTTGTTAAAGATTTTTGTAACTTAGTCTTCACCCTCAAGGACACGGTTTGAGATTGTCCCAGTGACTTTACATCACCGCCAGGTTAAAGTAAGACCTAATGTTGTTAAGACTGTAGGGTCTTACTCTCGGAAGATTGATGTTTTTGTTCAAGTGCGTTTGGCAACGGTCTTTATCTAAAACAGCAAACTTCTGACAGCAAAGCACCCCAAAGTCTTTTGACATCCACACGTAATCGCATTTATTACCCTTGCCAGCAGGGAGTTTAACACGCTTACGTTTTTGTGTTGGACGCTTTACTGGAGTGTTTTGGAGCTCTTCCGGTTTAGGCTGGCTAGAAGGGATGGAGGTGGGAGGTGAAGGTTTAAGAAGGTCAAAAGGTAGGCTGCAGACAATTTTGGGTGGGGTAGGTGAACGGGTTAGGTCGATTGAGGGAAGTTCGGGGGAGAAGATTGATTTACGGGGTGGTTTGGTTGGTGTAGGTGGCATGGGGGATATGGGTGAGGGACATTGGGATTTGGTGTAGGATAGGATTTTCTTTGTGCGACTATAGGGGGTTATCCTCGACCTTGACGCCTCTTGGAACACCGCAGACTCCGATCCCGAGTCTGATAGCAGCGAGAGTGCAGGAGAGGCTATCAGGACTCGTCCGCTGGGGTTTTTTGAAGATGCCGCAGGTGCGCCAGCCTCTTCCGATGCTGCAGGTGCGCCAGTCTCTTCCGATCCTGCAGGTGCGCCAACCTCTTGCAATGTTGGTGGCAATGGTGACAGGCTGGGCATCGAGGCAGGCTGCGGTGGCGGCGGCGGCGGCGGCATCGTCAGGCAGCTCAGAATCTGCGCTGTCATGAGGTATTCTAGGATCGGAGCGGAGGACGATGAGGGCTGAGGCGTGTTGGCCGAGGTTGAAGAAGCTGGTGGGTAATTCTTGAGCTTAAGACCCATCTTGATGAAGCGAATAAATGAAGAGTAAATATGAAAAGAGTAAATATGAAAAGAAGATTGAAATAAGTAAACAAAATCTCAGGAGCGAGAGAGGACCGTCCGGTACGGGAACCTGGACAGGAATGAGAAGTGCATGCCACCCGGCCGCCTTATATCCCCACCGGGGCTGCCACGCCCAGGATATCAGGGGTGGGGGAGGGGGTGGGGGAGGGGGTGGGGGTGGGGGTGGGGGTGGGGGTGGGGGGGGTGGGGGTGGGGGGGGTGGGGGTGGGGGTGGGGGGGGGTTCGCACTTTTTGTCGGGGGGGGGGTCAATTTAAAACAATAAGCCTCACTTAAGGCGTTTATGTTAACATCGCTGAAGCCTCCAAAAAAGACACACTTGTAGACGAGTCAAACCTTGTGTGTTACTTGACTTGTACATTTTTTTTAAAAGAGCTTAATATATTTACCTTGTTAATAAGACCTGACTGTTAAAGAATTTTGAAAACTTTTATATATTTAGGTCAAGGTCACGGAAAAACTTTAAAAAATTAAGCCCCACACCCCCGATGGGGGTGTGGGGCACTTGGGTTGTCATCGCTGTAGCCTCCGAAGAGACCCAACTATGACAACAAGGCAACATCCAATGTCGTGTTCCCTTCGCCACGCAAGACTTGTAAACATTTACTGCATTGTCTTTTCAATAGCTAACAAAACATTTACTTAATTTTGAGAGAGGTTGAGGACAGCCCTAGTGGCTTACGTCCTCGGTCCGAGTGCAGAGGCCGCCGCAAATTGGCCACAGCTGTGGTCTGCATGCCAGCGTACAAACGGACCGGTTCCCAACCCAGCCGCAATATTGCATGCCTGAGAGGACCCATGCTAAAATTGGTTTAAAATTGTTTTACACGGGGGTCTACTCCCGTACCCTACCTTTAATATTTAACTTTATCAATGCAGTAAATTTTTATAAATCTTTGTGGGTCAAGGCCACACGGACATTAAAAAAATTTCGGCCCCCGTACATCCATGGCGAACCACGAATGTTCGGGGGCCTTGGGGACTAAAAACACAAATAGCTAACAAAGATTCATTTACATACTTTTGAGTTTCCAGAAGGGAAACAAGAGGTTGAGGACAGCCCTAGTGGCTTACGCCCTCGGTCCGAGTGCAGAGGCCACCGCAAATTGGCCACAGCTGTGGTCTGCATGTCAGCGTACAAACGGACCGAGTCCCAAACCCAGCCGCAATATTGCATGCCTGAGAGGACTCATGCTAACGTTGGTATAAAATGCTTTTACACGGGGGCCTACTCCCGTTCCCTGACTTTACAATTTACTTTGAGCATTGAAAAAGCTCAAGGGGGGATTGCTAAAACAAGCGTATACACTTTAGAAACATATAACACACTTACAACACACAATTGAGCTCAACGTAGTCAATGCTGGAACAAGCACATACACATTAAACACATATAACAAACAAGACACAAAGGATAAAAGACACACAGGAGACATAGGGTACAAGTAAAACACTCTCATATAAAACAATTCGCAATACCCAAACGCAAGCGCAATATCTTACAACTAATACAAGTCTTAAAGTTAGAGTAGACTTCGCTAAACACTGAAGGCGCCATTCAATGTTTAGTGATGCCTATGGCGGTCCGTCCCGATCGTTCACGTTCAACGCGCGGGAGCGGACTGCGAGCCGGCTCTGGCTGGGCCCCCTTATATCCCCGCCGGGGCTGCCACACCCAGGATATCAGGGGTGGGGGAGGGGGTGGGGGTGGGGGAGGGGGGGGTTCGCACTTTTTGTCGGGGGGGGGGGGTTCGCACTTATTGTCGGGGGGGGGGGTTCGCACTTTTTGTCGGGGGGGGGGTTCGCACTTTTTGTCGGGGGGGGGGGGGTCAGGTAAGTTAAGTGGGTCAAGGTCACCCACAACACTTGTACTCTAAGTGTTGGCTATACCCCCACCACAACTGGGTCCCTAGGCTGCACAACACCGCTTCGCCAGTATGTCTCCGGCTTCCATGCGGTGCGTCTCGCTGTTCTCTAGCTCTCTATATGTAAGTAATTTTACAAGTTCTGAATGTAGGTCACTACACTTTAACTCTGGGACGATATCGACTTGTAGTATTTCAGTGTTTTGACTCAAGGTCATCACACTTTAACTCTAGCACATCGGTTATCGTACCAGAGGTGCTCAATAACCTAACTTGTAATGTTTAGGGTGGCGTTTGCACGCCACGTGGTATCGCCATGAGTGTCCAGTCCAGGTTTTAAGTTAAATTAATTTTACTGTAATCTTTTCCATTTCCGCTTCGTTTTGCCAAAGTATAAGGTGTCGCTTAATAAAGTGGTATTTCTCTAAAGTTATAGGAGATTGCAAGGATACAATTAGTTTATTTAGGAGACTCTTCATCTTGGAGTTTAACACAATTTCCACTTTGACTTTGCTTCCTCGGCTCTCACAGCCTAAGCTGTACAGAAATGTTTCTTCTAGTGCCAACTCGGGCCAAGAGAACAGTGTGTTGACTGTAGGACAGCTCATGGTGAAGTGATGCGATACTCCAGCGTACCACCTCACCTTCCCCCGCCACTGTGACCTTCCCCCACTCCTGCTGTTTCCCCCACCTCTTTTCCCTTGACTCATGCGCTACAAGCAGTCTCTCAGTATTGTGCAGACTTTTGTGAGGGGAAGCCATGACGCGGGACGCTTTAGGTAAGAA
Organism: Neoaliturus tenellus; assembly: GCA_030545055.2. Taxonomy (NCBI): domain Eukaryota; kingdom Metazoa; phylum Arthropoda; class Insecta; order Hemiptera; family Cicadellidae; genus Neoaliturus; species Neoaliturus tenellus. Next base: position 233,849,906 of record CM061531.1, read on the forward strand.
ACTTAGCCGTGTTAAGACTTTGTTAGTTGCTCACTGTCCACCACTCAAAGTTAAGAAGGTTTCGACTTTAGCTAAGTGGCGCAAACTGTTGCGCGGACACCCTAAGTTTTATACAAAACAGACTAATGTCAGTTTTACTGATGAGGATTTGTTTAAAATATTGGATGAAATGACTTTTCCTTGCAAAATTCAGTTAGTTACTCCCATTCCTGACAGTTTAGAGTCTTAGTCTTTCAAGCCGATATACCTAGAGTACACTGAAGCTGACAGTCAGTCACTCGGTGGCCGTCGTGGGGTGCGCATCGGTGTCAGCGCTCCGTTGTTAGGTTTTCAAGGTCACGGTAATATGAAATTGGGGGTGTTGTGCTAGTTCAAGGTCACCTGAGGGATTACCGATTGCCCATTTAGGCAGAGTCATGTCAGAAACTCAGGTTTAACTTGGCACTTTTGCCGTTTCTCGTCGAATATTCGCTCCAATTGGTCAAGGTCACGAGGACTCGGACTGAAACTCGGAGCGTAGTGCGAGAAACGGCAAAAGTGCCAAAAAAATTTAAGTTTCGGCTTGACCTTGACCTTGGTGGCGTCGGTGACGTCATTTTGATGACGTAAGGGGTGGTGACGTCATCAGCACGTCATTTCTGTGACGTCATGGGTGTGACGTCATGGAAGTGACGTCATTGGTGATGACGTCATCGATTGCGTCATCGATGACGTCATCGATGACGTCTTCGGTGAGGTCATTGACCTCGATGACGTCATCCCTCAGGTGACCTTGAACTGGCCCAGCATCCCCAATTTCACACTACTATAAACCTTACAAATATTTAACATACATTTAAACAATCGTTTATAGAAAGTTTTCAGTTTAAAACTAGTAAACGAATTCCTCATTGAAATGGAAGTAATTTGTAATTTAATTGTCATTCTCCCATTGATTTTTTTGGATCCTACACAGTTTTGAATCGTTTTAAATTAGTGACAAATAATTGCTTTGATCCAGTGCTGAATGAATATTCCTTAGTCATAGTTTATTTTAATTTATGGCTTTCTTGGTCTACTGTAAAAGAAAGAGAATGTTGACGCTGTAAACAAAGGCTTTGTATATTACATTAAGGTTACAGCGAAACTTATTAAGGAACTCTGCTAGTTAAAACCTCCATAAAACTAACACCGCAATGCAGCGGTTTTTACGCTTCCAGTCCATAAGAGTAAAGGGATACACATAATGTCAACATAATAGTTCTAATACTGTTTGCAGTAAGTTACCAGATACTAAGTTATAAGTGGCGAAAAGGCCAAGTATGCCACTTCATGTAAAATACATTGTAATTTTAACTATCATTCAATTGTATGATTGTTTGCATTTCTTTATTAGCGAATTTCCCTATACGGAATACGCTATTATGGTAGTAGCGATGGTAAGACCAAAGTCCGGGACCAAGTTACTTTTTCATTTTGAGGTCCCCAGAAGAAAAAACCAACCCTTTCGTTCATTTTCATATATATGTATTATATATATATATATATATATATATATATATATATATATATATATATATATATATATGTCAGTGGTACCGATAACTTTTGAAGGGGACCTCCGATTTTGATCAAATTTTGTATGAAGGTGTAAAGGTAAGAACAGGTCTATTTTCATGAGTTCGCAAACCAGCATAATCGGGTTATGGGGACGGGGTTTTATGGAGTTTCAAATGGTCAAAAATGGGTTTTTCGCATTTTTGGACCTTAATTTTCAAAATTCACCCATTTTTACTAAAACCATATAAAAGAGCTTAAAACAAACAATTTGGTATTTTTAATTTTAACTTGACTTAACAGGTTACGGATAAAAGCTAAAAATAGGTTTTCCATGTTAATCTTATGGAAAATCAACAAAACCCTGTATCTCGCTTATTTATTGGAATAACTTTATAAAATTTGGTATGTACATGCACTTGGTAGGGTTTAACTGATATTTGCTTACAACACCCTTATGGCGGCAAACCTAGGTACTCAGCCCTATGGGGTTTATGGGGAAAATGAAAAAAACACCATAACTTGATTATATTTGGAATGTACATTCGCTAGGTAGTATTTAACTGATATTTGCTTACCACACCCATATGACGCCAAACCTACAAACTCACCCCCATGGGGTTTATGGGGAAAATTAAAAAGTGCCGAATATTGATACAGTTTGATATTTTCCTTACATAACTATAATTTCCTAACAAAACTAACATTTTCTAACAACATCTCATTGCAACAAACCTACATACCCATTACTATGGTGTTTATAGGGAAAATACGATATCTCAAGATAGTTTGGAAATTCGCTCATTACGCAGGTTTGCTGCAACGGGGGTATTTTTCTTTATTTATCTACATCGTGTTTTAATTTGACGTAGTTCATCAAGACCTCACGCCAGCTTAATGAGGTTCAATTTTCCTAACTCAGTTTAAACTAGTCCAGGAAATGTCAGTGTTAAAATCTTACGGCATAATTTGGTTTAATTTTAAGTTTTGTTTTTAATTCCTTGATTGGGAAAAGCGGCCTTATTTAAAAAAGGCAATTTATTAAGAATTTTATGTAAATACCTAATCATTATCGTAACAGTTATTATAACCCTCAATTTTCAATTAAAAAGTCAGCCGCGTTTAATGTTGAGGACAGATCTGAAATTGCTGCTACGATAAAGTTTTCCATCGTTTATTGATACACAAAGGTGGTAATATTTATTAGTTACTGTTACTGTTATGGTTATTAGTAACTGGACTAGAGGAACTGTTTGTTTCATGATTTGTAAGTTATTCAAAAAATGTACGTTTATATGGAAATAATTATTTAAAATTTATTGGGCTACACCCACCTTAATATTTATGATGCGTGGATCCTTCGTCAATAGATAAGAACACAAAACACAAAACACACGTACACTAAATCGGATCCCGCTATCAAAGTCCCATAGCGGACTTTGATAGCGGGATCCGATTTATTGTACGTGTGTGTTGTGTTTTGTGTGTTTATCTATTGACAAAGGATACACGCATCATAAATATTAAGGTGGGTGTAGCCCAATAAATTTTAAATAATTAATGAAAAAACCCCACCCAACAAGAAATCATGTCATTCAGAATAAGTATATGGAAATAAAATAAAATTTATTTGTTTCCTAAAAAAAAACTGAAATAATTTCTAATTAAATACAAAATGGTGAAATTTTAAAGCGAATTAGCAAAAAATACTTCATTTACTAAATTCAACTATTATGAGGGTTAAATAACAAATTTTCTAACTTGAAATTGTATTGAATTATTATAATTTTAAATAATCTGAACGTTTCTATGGAAATTAAATTGAAATTAATTATTTGTATTTAGTTTGAAATAAAATTTAATAATTAACAGAAACAACGTAAAATTACTATAAAATCAGTCAAGTAACTAAAATATAAAATGTATTCTTTAAATCTATAAGTAAATGAACTAAAAACATGAAGCCATGATTCCAAAATAATTACGTTAATATTTATTAGTTTAACTGGCCTAGGAACACTGTTTTTTTTCTGATTTGTAAGTATTTCAAACAATATTACGTTACTATGGAAATGAAATAATTTTTTTCCCTAAGAAATTGTATAAATTTCGAATTAAATAAAAAAAATAGTGAAAATTTAAACGAATATTAACAAAAATATCTCATTTGCCATATTTAACTATTATAAGGGTTAAATAGCAAATTTGCTAACATGTAGTTGTATTGAATTTTTATAATTTTCAATAATTCTGACGTTTTTATGGAAATTAAATTGTAATTAATTGCATGAATTAAGTTGGAAATAGTATTGAATAATTAACAGAAACGACGGAAAATTATCATAAAATCTGTCAAATAACTAAAATATATTCTTTATATTTATAAGTAAATAAACTAAAAAACATGTAACCATGATTCCAAAATAGTTATATTAATTTTTATTAGTTGAACTGGCCTAGAGGGATTGCTCGTATTTCATGATTTGTAAGTATTTAAAAGTATTACGTTTCCATTGAAATCCATTAAAAACTTTTGTTTCCTAGGAATATTAAATCATTTGTAATTAAATGCAAAATGATGAAAATTTTAATGCATATTAACAAAAAATAATTATATTTACTATAGTTAACTATTTTAATTGTTAAATAACATTTAATAGTTTAGAATTCTTATAATTTTCAATAATCTTGCAGTTTCAATGGAAATAAAAGTGAAATTAATTGTATAACTAACATAACATATATTCTTTGGTTTTATAAAGAAATACACTAAAAAACATGTAAACAAGATTCCGAATTGTAATTTTAATGTTTATTAGTATACCTGGCCTTGAAGAACTGTTTATGTCATGATGTGTAACTATTTAAAACAAAAACTACGTTTCTATGGAAATAAAATAAATTAAAATTGTTTCCTAGGAAACTGAAAATTTTTTTATTGAATACAAAATTATAACTATTTAAATGAATAATAACTAAAAAATTAATTTACTGTTCTTAACCATAATAAGGGTTATAACAAGTTAGGAAAACATGTAGTTGTATTGGACTTTTATAATTTTCAATAATCTTTACGTTTCTATGGAAATTAAAGTAACATTAACTGCATGAATGTAGTTCAAATAAACTGAATAATTAGCAGAAACAAAGTATAATTATTATAAAATCACGTATAAACTAATTTTTAATATTATTTGAATTTATAAAGAAATTAACTCATAAAACATGTAACCATGATTCCAAAATCGTTATCATTACATTTATTAGTTTAACTTTCCTAGAAGAACTGTTTATTTAGAGACCGTTAATAGGAGACTGAAATAATTTTTAATTAAGTACAAAATTATGAAAATTTAAACGAATAATAACAAAAAATAACTTTATTTTCTATGGTTAACCTAAATAACTATAAAACCGAACTATAATAAGGATTAAATAACAACTTTGATAACATGTAATTTCAGTAATTTTCATTTATTTTCAATAATCCTGACGTTTCTATGGAAATTAAAGTGAAATAAATTGTATGAATTTAGTTTGAAATAATACTGAATAAATAGCAGGAACAAAGTATAGTTATTATAAAATCACTTAAGTAACGAAAATATCTATATATATAATACGTGATGCCCCTTTTTTGTTAACACTACTCCTCCCTTATTTCTGGACCAATTTTAAAGTTTGAGGTGTCAAAAGAATGGTCTCAGTTCGTAGTTTTGCAATAAGGTTTTAGATTTTTGATATTTTAATTCTGAAGCTCACGGGAAGCTCTCAAAGTTCATTTTTTGTCCATAAGATTAACATGGGGAACAATTTATATTGAATTGCTAAATAAAACAGCTGTTGATAGTTAAACAAACAAAAACACATTAAAAGCTGAATAGAAGCAAATTGAACTGGTACTGAAATATCAACATCATTTCCTACTTTAATACGAGGAGTGTCTAATCTGAGCGTTTAACCTTTTCTCAAAATGTAGCTTGTAGATTTTGCTTGAAAGTTTTATTAACGTGTATTTGGGCACAAAAATAAATTTTGTAACTTAACCCTAGAAAAATTCATTTTTGTTTACGAAAACATTTTTGGACATTGAAATTCTTGACATGGGTCTTATTGGTCGTCCTATTGATATTGAAACAATAATGAAAGGTAACAAATATTAAAATAGATCACTAAATTTGTGTGCATGGGTTTTCAAACTGCTATAAACTATAAGGAAAAGGGATAGTTGGTTGTAAGTGTAATAAGCTTTTTATTTACTATTATAGTATAAACATGTTTTAAGCAGAACGCTACACATATTATTCATTACACATACAATTCATACTATAGAAACCAATAACACAAACATGAATCTCAGAAAAACTAATAAAATTTTAGCCGTTTATCATAGAAAATAATTTTATGAAAATCATATTAAATATAACTGTACCAAAATTACAATAACCTTCCTATTGAAATTAAGAATATGAATTCAGACACAAACATATTTGAGAAGAAATTAAGAAGATATATTATTGACAAGAGCATTTATTCAATGGAATACTTTTACAATATAAAATAAGAAATTATGAATTTTAAATTAATTTTATTTATTATATATATATAAGTTTATGATGTATAGGCTAATGCAATTTCTTAATAATTGTCAGCCGAATAAATGTTGATTAATTGATTGATTAAAAAACCTGTGTAAAAGACAACATTTAAAAGTTTTTTACCTCCACTATAGAAAAGAAGCTTATTACAAAAATGGTTTTTATAAAGAGAAATTTTAACCAAAATAAAAATGCCACTAACAACAAAGATGTAGATTCTCTTAATTTTTGTGATTTCTTTATTTAAACTTTGTAATGTCATGCAGGATAGTTATGGAGGATTTAGGCATAAATAGTAAAGTGGACTCATTCACTATGTCATTAACTACCTCATACAGTAGTACCGGTACGGTACTACAAAAACAGCCGCTGTGAGTGCTGCATAACTCATACAGGACCGGGGAGTAATGAAATGTTGATTTTTATTCTGTTGTCATTTACGTTTTATGTTTGATGAACTATGTGGATCTAACATCTGTGAATTTATTCTAAATTTTATAGGAGGGTTTAAAAAAAGGCCCTAAGACATGTAGGCAAAAGAACAACTACGTAATCTGAGCTAATTTAGACCTAAAAGAACGAGCACCACATCTCAACTCTATCACATTGGGAAGTTGGAAATTTATAATAAAGATCGATCGATGAAACACCAATAATGTTCTATCTGATTTTCACTATAATGGAATTTTTTTCAAAGTATTAGACCTACCATGGAGCAAAGTTTGATCACCAGGTACCTTAATAATATGCAGCGCATTGCGCTGCACAGGCCCTCTAGTAATTATATATTCTCTGAATTTATAAAGTAATAAACTAAAAAACATGTAACCATGATTTCAAGATAGTTATCATAACATTCAGTAGTTAACCTGGCCTAGAAGAACTGTTTATTGCACTATTTAAAAGTATGCCAAACAAATATGACGTTTCCATGAATATTAAATATAATTTAATTGCTTCCTAGGATATTTAAATAATTTCTTACTAAATGCAAAATTAAAAAAAATTTAAACAAATATTAAAAAATATTTGTTAGTACAGGTAACCATAATAAGGGTTAACAACTTTACTAACATGTAATTTTATAAATGTTTTATAATTACCAATAATCTTGGCATTTCAATTTAAATTAAAGTGAAATTAATTGTATGAATTTAGTTTGAAATAATATTAAATAATTAGCAGAAACAACGTAAAATTACTAAAAATTACTTAGGTAACTACAATATATTCTCTAAATTTATAAAAAATAAACTGAAAAATGAATAACCATCTTGCCATATATACTGTATACAGGGTGAACAACTTAACTGAATGGATGGTGAAGTTCGTGTCCATCAACTGGGAGGCTGTTCGTAGAGGTGGTTTTCGGGACCTCAATCGGCCAGCATTCTGGGGAAGGTAATCATGGATGGGCAGCTGTGGAGCAGATAAGATCTTTGTGTATTCCCTAATGAGTGCATCCCTTCGTCTTATTTCAGAAGGAGCGATATTACACAGCACCGAGAGCCAGGGCACAGCGGTTGCCATGAGTGTACTACTAATGCCTCTCATGGTCCTGTTTAGCTGGACGTCGATCTCTCTAACGTGCACACTATTTAACACGGGAGCACAGTACTCAGCAGTTGAATATACCAATGACAGAGCAGTTGTTCGCAGAATTGTGCGTTAGCTCCCCATGTGGAGCCAGCAAGGTGATGGACAATGTTAGTCCTGGTTCTCACCTTAGTTACCGTTTTTTGTAAGTGGCTTTTAAACGTGAGAGACCGATCTAAAGTGACTCCCAGATACTGTGGGTGGTCATTATGTTTCAGCTCAACACCGTTGAATACGATTTTAAGTTTTTGTTTGGCCAGTCTATTATTTAAGTGGAAGCAAGCAATCTCAGTTTTTGATGGGTTTGGATTTAGCTTCCAGGCTTCAAAATATTCACCGAGGGTCGTGAGGTCATTTTTTAGTGTTTCCTCAGCTTGTTGAAAATGCTGGTGTTGATATGCCAATGCAATATCGTCTGCATATATAAACTTTAAGGACCGAGTTACAGGAATGTCGGCAGTATACACATTAAAGAGCAGTGGGGCGAGCACTGACCCTTGTGGCAGGCCATCCTTTAGTTGCCTAAACGTACTTTCTCTACGTCCCAGATATACTTTTATCATCCTATTGGAGAGCATTGAGTTGAGGAGACGCAACAAGAAAGGGCAAGGAATAAGGTCGTAAAATTTAACTAGGAGGCCTTTTCTCCAGACAGTGTCATAAGCTGCAGTTAGATCTAAAAAAGCCACAGAGGTTTTCAGTCTTCGCTCAAACCCATCCTCAATGAAAGAAGTCAGAGCCAAAACCTGGTCACAACAGTTGCGACCAGTCCTAAATCCAGCTTGTTCGACAGGGATGCTGGCATTGGGAATAGGGAGGATTCTGTTATAAATCAACCTCTCTAGCAGCTTATAACAAACACTTAAAAGAGCTATAGGCCGATAATTTCAGGCGATTTGGATCTTTTCCGGGCTTCAGGATAGCTATGATTTTGGATTTTCTAAATATCCCAGGCATGTCGCCGGTTTTCAGGGTGGTGTTGAAAACTTCAAGAAGCCACTGTCTAGCCTTGTTACCTGAGTGTTTTATAAACTCCGGGAAAATGTCATCCAAGCCTGCTGCTTTGCCTATTGGCATCGCATCAATCGCCACTTCCAGCTCGTCGTAAGTGAAGGGTCTAGAGACTTCCAACGGTGCTTGCCGACTCTCTTTGTGTCTTTGTGTCTTTGTGTCTTTGTGTCTTTCTACGCCAGTGGCATTTTTAACGTTTTGACGGGGAACGGTCCAAACCCCAGTCTTGTTACTATCTAACATCGACCAGTTGTTAGAAAGCATCATTAATTAATAGCCCAATGACAAATGGCAACTGGGTCCGGAATCGACCCTTTAGAAAGCTACTAACTTTCCTCAGGATCGAACCAGCAACCTTTGGATTCAAAGGCGAGCACTATAACCACTCAGCTACCCAGCCAGTTATCTTATCTTATTAAGCTTGAAAATAATTTATCTGTCTGCAGACGTACGCACAGGTTTTGAAAGTACGGAGTGTTGTTTTACAATTTCACGAGGACTATTCTGTGAGGCATCGTGTTTTTCACTTGATTTACCAGTGGAGAGTTTCCTGAGCAGAGACCAAGCTTTCCGACTGCTTTTAGTGAAGTTCAGGTTCTCGACAGTTTTCACCCACTTCTCTTTCTGGAGTTGTCGAGAGAGTTAAGGAGTTGGTCAGCTACATCTCTGTCAGCAGTGTCTGTAAACTCACTGTGAAGATCTTCTCACTCTCTGCTCCATCCTGGTATGTATTCTGTTCTAAAACCTCTTGGGATTGTCGCCTTAGCGGAAGACAGGACAAGGCGTGTGAACCGATCATAGTTTTTTTTTATTTTAGAGGGGATGAACCTGATGCCGCTATCAAGCCTTGATGAGAAGGCCTCCCACTCAGCTTTATTAAAGTTCCATCTAGGCCGAGGAAAAGATCTCACTAGTGGAATTTCCGTTCCTACTGATATTAAAACAGGCCTGTGCTGAGAGTGGGGGAATGCACCTAGGACCATCCTGGAAGTAGGCACGGGTGTTGCTGATGGTTCACGGGAGCAAAAGCACAAGTCTGGAGAGTACCCATGACGCCATCGGGCTGAATGGAAGGTGTGTGGGTCCTTGGCATTATATACCAAGAAAAGTTTGTTATTTTCAGCCCAGCTTGAAAGACGAGTGTCGTTGTCATCATCGGACAAGTATCCCCACTGGGTATGATGACTGTTGAAGTCACCTACATATACCACAGGAAGTTCAAAAGTTGGGAGAACTGTTTCTGACTACTGGGTGTTCGGTGGTTTGTAGACATTTACAATAGTAGTCGCAGACACATTAACAGCAACAACAAATGTGTTGTTATCACAACTTTTGTGGGAGACTGATACGTCGTCTATGTCCTGTCTAACGTACGTCACCACTCCGTAGACCCTGTGACCTATTTCTTCCACAAGCTTATATCCTGGGATGTTGCCCCTCGCACTGTTTTCTAAGTCTTCTGCATGTGTTTCTTGCAGTGCGAGGACATCGACCTCATTTTCCAGCAGCACCTTGCTGAGGCAGTCACTTTTAGATTTGCTCAGACCCTCTACGTTAAAATGAAAAACATTTAAAACACAGCCTAAGTTTCTAAATTAGCCCTGGAAAGGGCCGTTTGGATTTTGTCTGGCAGCTGGCATAGCTGAGATATCACTGTGTGTGACAGTTCAGCTGCCAAAGTTGTTGTTCGTTTAACACCACCCGGGGAGTACGTACAACTTTAATGGAATGCTGCGGACGAACAACATCACCCCCCATATATATAATATATAAACAAAATATATAACGACAGCCGCCATCTTGGAATATATTTCCCATAAGAGCCCATTTCTGCGGCCAAGAGAGCGCCTTAACTACTGGCATCCCTTTAATCTCAAATAAGTAAATAAATTCCTTAACTACATGAACTAACTTTAAAAAAATAAAATAAAAATAAAAAACAGCACAGCTGAGTACAGAATTTCTTAAACACGATATTAATCAACAAAAAGGAAAATATATTAGATAATATAATATATTATGTACAACGTCATTCTTCGCTAACATAAACTATTTTCATCACTGTTGTTAATCAACGTACTATGAAGCTAACAAGCCTAACAAATAAAACTGAACTCAAGGTTTGCGGTAAAAGTATGTAAACAGAAGGGTTCTGGGGAGAGAGAACTTTTGTAAATTATGATAGCATATTTTAGTCCGGTTGTTTCGCAATTGCGCTCGCTATTCAGCTTAAATACAACTACAGCTTTGGAACCTCTGCTGGCTAATTACTGCAAGCGTGGCCTAGTTTCCGAGGATTTCACCTCATAATGTAAAAAAAAATTATTTATAGTAACATTTAATTTTTTTTGTTGTTTTTATATTAATAAATAGAGCAAATAAATATGAAAAATGCTAGATCATTATGATTTTAGCAACTCTACGAACTCAGATGAGGTTTTAAAATTTTAATTTTAATGCATTTATTTATTTTAACCTTTATGATAATTGCTGTTAAGATTCATTAGTAAAACGAACATTCACAAACAATTTTTATTTCCATTGTTTATTTTGATATTTTCTTCGAATAATTGTTATTTGTAACATGTTTTAGTCATGTTATTGCTGTTACCTGGTTTACTATTAAAAAAAAAAATATATGTGCATTACAAAAATTATAATCAGTGATAAAAATTGCCCTAACTAGAATCATGTCACTTTGAGAGGGCATCTTGCAATTATAACACGTGAGTTTCATAAAAGGAAATAACCATGGACATGCTGTAAAACTTTTGTGTATCAGTGTTTTATGTAAAGAGAGTATCATGTGTTAAGTGTCAATATTTTATCAACCGACAAAATCCCCTGGATGGATATAAAAAAGTACATCTTAAGTTTGGTCAAACTGAAATTCCTGACTGATGATGAACATATGGGTTTGAAATTAATTTCAAAATATTAAAACAAGGATTGCTAGGGTACGATTTTAACTCACTAGCATCCCTAAATTAATATTGTTCACTTATAACATTTATCGTATTTTCACAGTAAATTGAAAAGATGAGACTTCTTCTGTTAGGAATAGTATAACGAATTTCAAAAAGACTGATATTGAAAATAACACTGAAGACATGTAGGTTTCGTGTTATATTAAACCAGAACATACCTGACAGGAATGTGATGCAATAGTAGCAATGCATGAGTATCCCTGACAGGAATGCAGGGCGATATCTCGTGTTACTTCATTCTTGTTATCAGAAACTGTATACATACAATAGCTACTCCTATGAATTAAAAATTAAAAACGTGATAATCATAGTATTGAAAAAAGATTAATATTGCATATAATAGTGAAAATATAGTTACTTTAAAATGTTGTAGTAAATTTTGAATGTATATTAAGGTCATTGCATTATTTACGTTTCGATAACGAACAATCCAACGCCGGCCTTGTTAGTATGTAACGTTAATGTGTAGTTAGACAGCATCATTAATTATTATCCCAATGACAAACAGCAATCAGTGCAAAATCGACAACATCAAGGATAAGGGCAGGCAACCACTTTATGTTATACTCTTAGTTTAATGTTTTTAGTTTTTTAAAAGAGTTTTGAACTTCAATACTACAAAATGTAGTTGAAAACAAATCACGACATAGTGAGAGTTATTTATAAATTGTATTAAAGAGGGTGAAACCCCAATAATTTATTTAGTTTATACAATATTATTTTATTATAAAGACCAGCTGTGCACATTTTTACAATGAAAAACCATTACGGTATATACTGTATAAAAGGAACAAATTAAATTAAGTGAATACTATTTTACTCAAGATATGGGAAATATGCTGCATCCATCTTAACTTTATAATAGTGTACTGTAGTTAAAATTAAACGATTAAATAAATTAATGTTCTATATAGACTAGTTAAAAAAACTTCTAGTATTTATGTCTTCAAAGTATAATTTAAAACAATTAAAATTTAAGATTTTCCAATGCGTTTATTACTCTATAAAGTCAGTTGCAAAAGAGAAGTCGACAAGTACGTCGGTCGTAATATATTCTGCCGCAAGCTTGGGACTGGCAAACAAGGTTTATCACCTTATACAATGGATTAACTTTCAACTGAAATATATACTGGTGTATCAATACAAAATATGATACATTTAATGAATCATAGTAATTGAGTTCTGTAAAAACAATTAATGGGAATCGACCCTTTCACTATAGTAATTTAGTAATTTAGCAACAGAAGCAACCGTGAAACTATAGGTAGTTTAAAGGTTATTTAAGTCACATATAAATCATTTGCTATATGTCTTGGATTGTAAAAAAACAATTTTAATTAACTTGTTTACTAAGAGACAATACATATAATTTTCAACATATTTATATTTATTAATAAACAATTTTTCCATGCGGTCCATATCGACAAATTGTGTGCATTTAAATAATACTTTACTGAAAAAGATATACGAGCCACGTTTTCAATAGTTTTTCTCCCACTCGACTGTTTAATGTGGTGTGTATTTGAACGTTTGGAATGTCAAAATTAAACTACTGCGATTCATCTTTGTTTTACTGATTTATTTCTCTTATTATTATGAGTTATAATATTTGCTTTGATTGTAAATTCGTTTAGTAAACATTTTATTTCACTATAGGTTGTTAGTAGTGGTGTAAATAATTCCTAGTCACTTTATTATTAAAAATATTACCTTTTAAGATTGATAAATTGAAAACAATCTTTATTTCTTTACCTTAAAACGGTAAACATAACATATTGAAAATAGCTTAAGCAAATTTATACACAGTTTTAAATTGCTTTTAAGCTTTGAAATCTAAACATTCTAAAATAACATCTTGCATTAAATAAGCAAATTAATAAATTTAATCCTTAAAAGTTGTTTCTAAACAATGTTATGGTATTCTCTTTTGCCTTCATCATAACTACGTCAACTATATTTAGATATGCAAGAAATATTTATATCATTATGATCAATTAAAGTCTCCAATTATTCTCTCCCTCATTAACTTACATATGTATTCTACAACTCATGAACCTGCAGCCAAAGTCTTTTACAGAGTACAGTACACAGTGTACTTCTTCAATACTCCTTAAAAAAATAAACTTAATTAATATAGAATAAAAGAATGATTAATAAAAAATTTATATCAATACAAATATTATTTGAAATCCTAGTCGAAAGATGTAATGACTCGTTAAAACTATTATTTATTGGCTTAATTAATAATCTGTGGGTAAAAATAACAAAAAAGTAATACTGTAGATCTGGATGCAAATCTTTACTTTTATTTTTGGCAAGTATTTGTTCCATAATATACATTCTCAAATTACTCTCCAAGAGAATTGCTCAAAATTAATTATTTTTCTGACAGTTTTTCACCGATTTCGTAACTGAAAAAACTTAATTTTCGTAATGAAACTATAAGAATAAGGAGCTCAAAGTTGAATTCACCTATACCTATTACGTAACACTCATCGCCGTTTAAACAAATCGCCCAGTTTTTAACCGGATTTGATTACCGTATTTTGTGAACTTTTAAGACAATGGATAAAGTTTTTAACCTTATTCCCCGAAAAACATAATTTTTACAATGATATTGTGGCAAATTAAAAAACAAACAATAACATGTTTCGTACCGTTTTGTATATGACTATCTCACTAGTATTTTAGTGTTATATTTTCCTTTGTTTTAATTAAAGTAAGTTGAATATATAAAATAAATTAATAAACTGGATTGGTATTAAAATTATTACTAAACCGACAAAACAGTTTTAAATGTGCAATTTTCTATAATTACAACAAAGGAATGACGGGAAACTAAAATTAAATTAGACCGGTGGTTATAGTAAAGGTCTATTTCTGATCTCAAAGTCACTACCATTGTTGTTGTAGTACATGGTCTGTCATTATTCTCTGCGAAGTCACACAATATTTATGACGATTGCATCCAGTTATTACTTAAGGAATAAGTTAAGCTCCGACATTTTTTGTGTTGTCTTAATTTTTGTTGACCTACTAACAATATGCATAACTAAGACTCTGCGCCGACGCGTGATTCTCAATTAATCGTTGTTACACATTTTAGTTATCGTTGTTAGAGCAATTAGTATTTAAACTATCAATATCCTTAAACGATAGAAAGTTTGGTTTACTGAACAAATAGGTTTTAATCGGTTCTTTGTAGGTAAAGACTTTTTTAAGCTAAAACTCTTTTTCTATCTAACCTCCGTTCCTACCCACGACATCGTTTATCACTCTACTTTAGTTTTGTATGGAAATTAATCAGGGTATCGTGCTAGTTGGGTTTCTCCGTTTACTATAGGGCAGTTCATAATGGATGTATTTTGTATAAGACGTTACTTAAAAGTAAAGTTTAAACTTTTAGTTTAAGTTTAAACTTAGTTCCTTTTATGTTCAAATTACAAAATGCACGTCGATCAAGCTTACAAACTTAAACATTGCGCTAACAAAATCTAAACATTAGGTAGTTGGATCAAAGCTACCTTTAGTTAAGCACAGGAAACATAGCTTTAGTTACAAACCGCTTAATACTAAATCTTACTTAGTTGAGCAACTCAAATACTACTTGATAAACTGCACAAAGTATTGAATTCGACTGAACTTGTTTGAGGATGAATAACGAACTCTTATTAGCAACGCAACGAAATGGAGTTTCTACCTTTATAAATAATAATAACACTATTATATCACTATATGATATCAGATGTCCATAAGATCGTCAAAAGTTTGTTTATGAGGTAAGTAGACCAAAAGGGAGTGGCATCTGCAATCTAGCGCTAACATTTGAACCAAGAATATTTGTAGTAATTCAAAAATGTCTACATATGTTTTTATGTAGATGTATACATTTTATGTAGAAAATGATATGAAAAAATCATACACATAATTACAGTGTCCCAGGCTAAGTAATAAGGAAAATTCTCTTTCTTAATTGTTCATATTTATACAATAAGACATAAAAATAAATAATAACAGATATTTTATGTCGTTTATTTTTTTATCAATTTTATTTCAAATTTGCTACACATTTAGGAATTTGTTCTATTTTCAATGATACAATAATTAATTAATTATAATGTTAGTAAAAGGAAAAGTTTAAAGCTAATGAAAGTCAGTATTTTTCAATCATTATCATAAAGGAGTTTTCATGAATTTATAGGGAACGTTATATTTTTTCCTTACTTCTTTATTTAACATAATAGGGTAAAAATATATGGGTATAAAGCTGAAAATAGTATACCGTGTGAAGAAATCACTCACTTTAATAATTTCACATTAGACGTTACATTTTTTATGGTTTATAATATATTTTATTGATACTTACCTACACAATTTTTCATACAACCTAAAAATTAATATAGCGACGAAAATAGTAATGTTTTTTTTTAAATAGTTATTATTGCTTATGTTGTAAAACACCTTTTTAATGTAGAATAAAATTTTAACTATATAACATTTACTTGCAGCCCCTAATAGTAGTTTATCTACGGCTGTTTCATTAATCACCAATAACAATGGTACACGTAACATCTTAAAAAAGTACATTAAGCAAAATTCAGTCCCGTTGCTTAGTGAAGTCTTTAACGTATGGGTTTTAAATTAATGTTCAGGTTCTAGACAAATGTGAACTGCATTAGACAAAGGTAGTGTTTTAATAGAAACTATCTGCTTTCCGACACGCTTTGCAATGCCAACCTGAAGGATTTTTTTCCATTCAGATAGCTCGTTCGCAACGCTCACTATCAGCAAGGCTGTAATATCCTCTGGCTTCCTATTACCAACCTTTCCTCAATACTTTAAATGAGAACTGCTGTTTATTGAATTCATAATTAAGAAATAATTTTTACCGTGTGTTGTGTTTGTAAACAACTAAGCTCAAAAACTCCAAAAACCCAGACGTGGGTACGCTTATGACGGTCCTGGGGCTAAGCCCTGAGGGCTATATACTAAAATCAATTCAGCTCACAACCTTCTGTATAACTTACAATCCTTCTCCATGGAATTTTCCGTATAAATTTAATTTCATTTTCAATGGTCCAGTATATATATCCTATTTTATAAATATATAAGAACATTACTCAACCCGCACACCTGCTGGCTGTACCACTAGGATTAATATTTTAGTTGCTTTATTCACCTACCCGAAGGTGATCATAATATGTGAGCGGGAATGACGATTTATACAAGCGTCATCAGTGTGGCTGCGATTTGGATGGGTGGCTGTCAATAACTTAATCATTTTCAACATGTGTATTGTTGTAATTAGCAAAATTTAAGTTCGCTGGAGGTAATGTAGTGTATGATTGTATTTAGCCTTTATACATTCGTTGCATAAACTACTCCTATGCAACGATTGTATTACGAAGGCCTATAAGCCACGAGTGAGACATCGTGAAAATGAGGCACTTCCTGTAGTCAAAATTTGGTAAACTTTCATCATGTTATTCAGCACACCTTAAAGGCACAGAAAACCGCCAAAAACCAAATTAAAGAACCTTTTCAAGGTATAATCATATTTGTACTAGACTATTAGTACGTTTAATTGTCATAATACTAGGAATACGTTGAAAAGGTACATACATAGGTTCAAAAGTATTTTCTTCTTTAAATATCAGACATGCTTAAGATGTATCCTTAAAACAAAACATTTCTATACATATATATATATATATATATATATATATATATATATATATATATATATATATATATATATATATATATATATTCTGAAACTTATATAATACTAGTTTTTTGTGATCGTCTTAAAAATTTATATTCATAATATGTCATAATATATTATAAATCTCTCTGTTGATTTGTATACATCACTAAAATTAAGTCTACAGTCGTATATCATAAAACAACAAATAATCAGCTCGATACAAAATATTTAAAACTTATAATTGGTTTCCAAGCTGATATTTAAATCTTATTATTTAATCTCTATTTAATCTTAGTTTTTTGTATGATTAGAAAGGTTCCATTAATATTGTTATCTATTAGTGCAAATAAAGGAAAATACAATTTTTCATTCATTAGCCAATATTTTTAATAATTTTAATGGATGAGGCCTTTCGACACACAAGTTGTCATCATCAGATCTCACTCCATAATACAAATCAAAAAGTAAATATTATGAAATGTGATTAAATTACAATCATATGTAAAATTATAAAGAATAAAGATAAGAGTAAACAAAAATTTTGATTTTAAGTCCACAACATACTATATAAATTTCTTCAGAAAATTTGAATTCAACAACTGAGAATTTAGAATTGGTCCATTATCATTGTTCAATAAATTATCCTCTTGTGTCAAATTAATATAGTAGGTCTCCCAAGCATTAAGGTATTTTGGTTTTATTATTTCTTTCAGAATTTTTAGGTTGGAGTTTAAAACTGAATGTCCTGTAGATAGGCAATGATTCGCAACTGCAGATTTTTCTGGTCGGTTAAATTTTATATGGGATTGATGTTCCTTAAATCTTGTTTTTAGTGTTCGTTTAGTTTGGCCAATATATAATTTATCGCAGTCATTACAATTAATTTGGTATATTCCAGATTTGTTTTCAAATTCAATTTTGTCTTTAGGGGATTGTAAAAGCTTCTTTAAATTGTTTCTGGTTTTAAATGATACATTTTGATTTATATAAATTTTGAAGGTTTTCTTGATATTCGATGAAATTCCTGAATATGTAGCGCTGATCCATTTCTGATTGTCTTCTTTCAATGGTAAAAGGGTCGTTCGTGATGTTTTTTCCTTGCGTTTTCTTGCTTTTTTCAACATGTTATTTACCAAACTACTGTTATAACCATTAAATTTTGCTACATTTCTTATATGATTTAATTCTGATGTAAATCTTTCTGGACTTAATGGGGTATTGATAAGACGATTAATTAGTGAATGAAAAACTGCTCTTTTTTGTTATATATAATCCAATATTGAAGCTCTATTGTGCAAATATTAGTGCAAATGTTGAGATGCGGGCACTTAACTAGATTGTAAAAATCTCCGGGCTCTTAAGCCCGTATTGTACGTAGGCCTACTATGAAAATGTGTGAAAGTACTTCAAATCTTATTAATAAGGGGTCTTAAAAACAAGGGGTTGAAAATAAATATATGAAAAGACATATTAGTCTTTAAAGAATTTTTTATAATTATATGATTGATCTCTTCGCATCTCATTAACCCAAAAGTCCCATTCAATCATTTCAAATTAATAGATAGTTCATGGTTTTTAATAAACCTCAATATTTTTAATATAGCATAATTACTGGTTAATTTCCGTTATAATTCGAGTCAATATACTGGGTGTCCACAAAGTCTTGCCCTGATTTCATAGCTTTGCTGTACCACCACCATTATAGCCACACGCATCCTACATTTCTTGTTTTCAATGGAATATAATCGACCTATTTCATCATAACTTTCTAACAACTAAACTCAGCTTATTGCCTACAATGCAGTTTACTTATAATGCATTAAAAAACATATCGTTACTCCCCGCCTTAATTGCCACCTCGTTCACCACACTTGGTTGGCCTCTCTGAATTTCTTTATGTAGGGATTTGTCAAATATTTGGTTTATTCTTACCCAGTTCCTATAAATGCAGTAACGACTATTACTCAGGAAATGTTAACTGAAATTGAGAAAAAGATGAGTAGTAAAATACTAACTAAAATGTCGCCCAAGAGTTTTATAGGTAGCCCAAGAGTAGTTAGATTTGGCCACTTCTGGCTCAGGCCAGCTGCCCCGGAAGCCACGTGCCGGGGCACATAGCTTCCGGTCGTATATTAAATGAGGGGTGAGGAGGTGGGGTGAGCGTTTGAAGTAGATTTGCGCATAAATTAAAAGTTAGTTCAAGACCGAAATTCAACAATTTGGGGTTGAACAAAATGTGCGCATAAAATAACCGGGTTCAACTAAAACTTCGCATAAATTAAAAGTTAGTTCAAAACTGAAATTCAACTTGATAATTGGGTTACGGAAAGTATGTCAAGGTCATCCCGAGTAAGTTTTAAAAAAGCCTATCCCGCTACCACAGGAAATAGTTCTGAGAGTTGAACTATCCGGTGATAGCGGGATAGGTAGATTTAAGTTTTGAACTTTATTCGTAAAAACAAATACAATCAATGTGCAAAAACAAATACAATCAATGTGCAATACAAGTTGAATTTTTGTGATGAAATACGGAGTTGTAAAAGCAAACGCCGACGACGAGGATAAGGTACAGGCAGAGTCCCCAGATGACATACTTGACAAGTTTGAAGAAACGTAATATTTCGAGTTGGTTTTCCCGTTCCAATTGCAAACGTTTAATTTCCAATTTCAATTTTTCTTCTTTCATCTTTTCCTCTTCCATCCTTGTGACGAAGGAAACTTCATCCATCATATCCATCTTTAGTGTTGTTTTTTAGTGTTTGAAATTTTGAAACAAGTGATGTTGATAGTTCAAATGTTGGAGACGGAATGAGAAGTGAAAGCGAGGAACGTTAGTTAAACGAAGAAGTGGTGGGGGGAAGTTGAATTACAAAGAGGTGGTGGGGGGAAGTTGAATCACAATGAAGTGGTGGGGGAAGGAGGTTGCTCACCATTTGCTTCCGTACTTGTTGTTGTCGTGTCTGATTGTAGAGGTGTAAGTGGAGTAAGATTAAGCAAACTATCTTCATCAGAACTGTCAACCTTATCACAAATAGGACAGGCGTAAGTTATTTCCAGATTCATTTTAACAGTGTTGAATTTACTAACAATTTCGTGTAAAGTATTAAATATTTCTTGCAAATCTTCTTTAGAATTTACTTCGAAACTAGAATTCATTCGTGCCAACGGAGAGTTGTTCATCGTGCGAGAGTCGGTGATTGAATGAAGATCGGCGCTTATTTGTCGGTGAGCATGAGCTTGTGACCAAGTAAATAGCTAAGTTCCTCTTCTTCGTCTTTCAATTCAAATATCTTAGCTGAAGTAGTAGGCGTTGTTTCGTCTTCACTCGATGATGAAGAAAATTGAAATATCCTAGCTGAAGTAGTAGTTGTTGTTTCGTCTTCACTAGATGATGAAGAATCACGAGGACGTAAATAGTGAACATCAAGTCTGATCCATCTCATAGGATATCTATCCATGACAGAGAGCAAATTTTGAAATATTTCCTCCAATTCTTCTCTGTCAGTTATTATATGTTGAAACTTGACGAAAGGCGATCCCATGTTGTTAGTTAGAGTGTTGGAAGTGAAATAATACAAAGGCGGATTCAATAAGATACAAAACTTAAATTAATGGTGGGGGGAAGTCTAAAAACCAATGGTGGGGGAAATCTCAAGGTCATCCAATTGAAGTTTTAAAAAAGAGTGTAAAACTAAAATTACACATTCGATTGTTCTACAGGATCGGAATACCAATCTGACCTGTATTTACATCTTTTTATCATATGTGTACAAAAATCATCTTGATGAGACTTGGTGCGTTGACAATGAGCTAAATCGAGAGGATGAAATTTGAAACATCTTTGAGGACAGCATGTATGAAAATATCTTGATTTGTAAAATTTGAAAGTTCGCAATTCCGGCGGCGGTAGTTGTTTTGTTTTGCACTTGCAGTAACAAGATCCAAAAAATTCACATTTAGTGCAAGCTAACCCGTCCACCATCATTGGTCCTAAATCTGTACATTGTTGTTCACAACAGTAACGAGGTTCGTACTTGTACTTTTGTTCTTCCATGTTGACGCTGCTGAGTCCAGTGAAAGAATAAGAGTGTATAGTGTTGAATAGTCAGTTTTATGTATTACAAAAAGTGGTGGGGGTAATTTCAAGGTCATTCAAACGAAGTTTTTAAAAATTACACCTTACTAATGTAAGGAATGTTTATACTTAAGAAGTTCATTTCTGTTTATCTTCTTCAGACTTTGTCTGTTTCTGTTTGTTTTCTTCAGCCTTTTTCTCTCTCTCCGCTTTAGCCATAGCGATAAGTTCTTCAGTCGATAGTGGATGTACTTCAGGAAATTTTAAAATTAATTTAGCTTGATATCCTTCTTTAGTTAATATATTTAAATCTTCGGTCATTTGTTCAACAGTGTTGTAATCTTTTCCATAGATCTTTCCATCAAGTTCAATCATCATTCTGTATAACATCTTTAAAATTAGGTGTTCACGCAGCGAGAGTCGGGAAGCGAATGATTATTTATACAAGTATCATTCCCTTTTTATCAACTTGACATTGATCACGTGATTCTTTAATTTTACTTGTTAAAAGTTATTTAACATTGGTAATACTTGTGAAACTTGATGTTATGTTGACCAGTCGGCGATGAAGATGTTGTAGGTTGTGTAGAAAGAAATACTTCATCATCGCAGTATTTTGTTTTAGTAAACATCCTTATATTAGTAGCACTAACATCAACAGTTAAGTGATAACCACCGGTAAGTAAAACTCGCATTTCGTTGGTTAAATCTTCAAGTTGTTCAAAACTCGTAATGGTGTTGGTATCGTAAGATGCACACTTGACCTTTAGGGACATGTTGAAGTTTTGTATTTAGTTATAGAGAGCGAGATGTGTACGGTACGAAAGCTAGTCGTAGACTGATGAATTTCACAAGTTGATTTTCACTTTTATTATCACACAAAATTGGGTCAAGGTCATCCCGTGGAATTTTTAAAAAAAGCAACATATTGCTATGTACAAAGACATAACAATATGTTGCTTCTTTTATCTTTTTTTTTGTTTTATATCATCTTTATTGAGAAACCATTACAAACACATATATTTACAATGCTATGTACAAACTAGTTAGTAGAAGGTGTTACATGAATAGTTAGTTCAGTTGAGTTGTTTCCACTCGGTCCGTGTGAAACCAAATAGAGTGCGCCGGGTTGAATAACACGAAGATCTTCATTCTGTAAAAGTTGTACAAATCGTTTCGGTAGGAATATCTGAAACTTCGGTTCGTCACCAACTGTATACGGCGCCTCGCTCAATGTGCAATTAATAGCATCACCAACTGAAGTGTCCATCTTCTTGATTGTATGTATGATGTAATGTTTTTCTTCTTTTAGTTCAGAACATCTCTTCGTCGGTAAGATTGTTGATTTTGAATGAGCGTTGAATTGATCAACCAAATTTTGAAGAAAGTTCTGCGATGCCATCTTGATGTTATTGTTAATCTTCTTGTTAATCTTCTTGTTAATAATAATGTCCGTCGGAGATGTTGTCTCTTCGGAGGTTCGAGTAATACTCATGCTGCGTCATGGTAGCGCTCTCACTTTTATTACCGACATTACCCCCACCATTCTGTTGAAGGAAATTATTCAAGCGGTAGGCATTCTTCAAAGCGCACTGTGACCTTCGATGTTTAAAACTCTTTGATGAAATACAAAGTTCATTGAAATAGCATTGGAAATCTCTATCTATTATTGCATTTATCACTTCGTTGCTTGTAAATGATTGTATCCAATTAGCTTTTTCCAATCCTCTTGTGTAGATAGTTTTGAACTCTTTGCAGTAATGATTCATAATGTGCGGCATCATGTTATAATTAATAAAACCTTCATCCCATCTTAAGTTGTGAAAATGTTTGTACAACCATTTGTTTGTAACTTTCGCTTTAGTTGTTAGTCTATTGAATGGTAATGGAGGTTTGAATAAGTAATGATAAACTACAGATGTGTTCATATCCAAAATTACTAATTCTTTTATAATAAAATTTCCATCATTTCCTCGAAAAGCTTGAAATTCAATTATACCTTTTTTAACTTCCATTATATGTGGCGCATTAGAAAACGAAACCCGTTTGTTCATGATGAAGTCTCGTCAGCAACTGACTTGTATTACAAACACGATTGTTCTTCTTTAACTTCTTGCGCTTCTTCGTCGATATTAAAGTTGGTGTGATAGTTGTTCAATTGTCTCCACATATCCACTTCTTGAGGTATTCGATTAAAAATTGAAGTATCCACGGGACCGTATAAAATTGGAACGAAAGGTTGTCTGTCCAATGTATCGATTAGATAGTCTTTGATTATTGCACTTGAAAATATTAGTTGTTTCAAATATCTGGTGACGGGACCGGTAGTACAACTTAAAGTGTAAAATTCTTCTTTAGTCAAATGTAATTTTACATCATGTCTAGTTAAATCTCTGAAGCGAACCATTTGTCCCCCACGATGTTTCACTATATCAACTTCAATATTTGATTCCAATAAACTTAATCTTGTTCTTCTTCCAAATGTGTTGTTACTCAAATAACATTCCAAAAGATGTAAATGTTTCATAAATGATTCCCAAGAAGTTTCAGTGAATGTAACCATTTTATTTCCATGATTTAAAATAACAATCGGTGAATAATCCAATGATTTTAAAATTCCAACTGAAATACTTTTCGTCATGCATGATGAAATGGGGTAGAAAATCCGAAGAAATACTTCTGTTAAAATATTAGTTGTAATGTTAACTTCAACCTTTTTTCTTTTTACTTCTTTTTCAGCTTCTCCTTCTTCTTTTTCTTCTTCTCTCTTCTTATGTTTGTTAAACTTGAGGAACTCGTCCATTTCTCGTTCAACTTGTTTTTCTATATCTGAACTATTCTCATCCATTAGAGGTGTATTTTCTTCTCCGTTAGTAGAACTCATCTTGCGAACGATGTTTCCCATACGACGGTCGAATATAAAATGAACTTTCCACTCATGATTTTCTCTCTTTTATGTTTTTCGTGAAATCCTTGAAATTTTTACAATCACATAAATGTTTGTTTTCAACTTGTTTTTCACAAACGAAATTCTAACCTCAAAAATTGAAGCAGATAATTCTAACCTCAAAAATCTGCAGTCGTTGTACTAATTCTTTTTAAAGTACATTCTTCACAATTCCGGTCAGCGGTGTGTAAGTAACTATTTTATCATGTAGAATTAGACAGTATGCTGAAGTTCCATCTGCTACTGGTTCTTCAAATTCCATTTCAATTTTTATATCCACACTTGATGATTTTACCGATTCATTTTGTTTTGAACAATCGATTACAATTATCGGAGCCTTGGAATAATACTGGTCAGGCGATAATAGTGGTGTATTAGTCTTTCCATAATATGACGATTGAAATCTTGCATACATATCGTATAAAATGGAAAAACGTTTTTTGCTGAACATGACATTCAAATTGTCATAGGGAAAGAATTGAGAGTTTAGGAAAACTTTACAATTCTTTATTTTACAGTGATCAAATTGACCGGCATTTGCAGTGATAACATCTTTTCGCTTAGTTTGAAAACCGAGTATTATGTACCTTGCCCGTTCCAAATAAGTTGATGTCTTGACGGTCCATGTTTGTCGTTCTGTCTGAGGTAGTGTAGGATATTCATGGAATTCCCAACTTCGGAATGGCATCACAATATCACGGTCAGACTTTAACTTTCTCAATAATACGATTCTATGTTCATCGGCCAATCTTACATGAGGTACTCTCCAAACAACTTTATCCAATTGTAGTTGCCATTCCAGTTTATCTTCCGTAGTTGCAGGGTCTGCAAGTATCAAGTCCTTGTTAGTTGAAGATCTGAGTAATACCAATTCTTGTTTGACATTTATTATTATTCGTTTGTAATCTTCAGCGAATCCCAAAAGCAATCGTAAGGGTACATGAAAATCAAAGTGACCGTTGGAATCCGGTGTTATAGTGTCTTTATCAGGGGCAACCCATCCGGCGGTGACTATTGAATTCTTCTCATGCGGTGTTAATGATGTTAATCCTTTCAATGTCGTTGTTATACCAACCTTTTTTGTCGAATCAACTGTCACCCCTGATATCTCATATCTTATTTCATCAAAAAGATATGCCATCGGGTTATTTATAAAAGGAACTGTTGAAGCAGTTTTTCCATCCAATTTTAATACCCGTCCTTCAATGTACAAATAACTTTCACACGGTAATGTGTAAATATCTTGTTGTTGAATGGGAATCCTTATTTCATCGTTATTGTTTAATTTTGATGAAGTGTAAGGGTTGTGCGTGTGATATTCCTTCTCCCATAGTGTTTCGTCGAATGTCGGTCCTTGAGATATATCCAGGATATCCATCGTTGTTAAGTTTCAATCCAATCTTCTGTAGAAAACGAATGTTGTCCGATGTTAACTCTTCCAATGTCGAGGAGCTACTGAGCTCCCGACTCTTCCGTTGCGGTTTAAATGATAATCCCATGTTGACCTTTATGTTGCCGCTCTGATGTGTATCCGTATAGTTATCGTTTCTCCTCTAAAGTCAACACTAACACCGTCTTGATCCAATATGTTCAGTACGATGTCTGAAATGAAACTGGTGTTTAACGGTAGGTATATCAAGTTTTGTGGCTTCTCAACAATTTTAAAACCAGGAGCCACTGTTGGATAAAATGTATGTAAAATATGCTGATTCACTCCTTCTCTATACGATCCGTGTATAATATTACACGTTACATCGATGCTATTGACTTTCAATATTGTGACAGTTGTATCACCTGAATGAGTAGTTCCAGGAGTTAATATATTCTTTTTTGTATCTGTAAATCCAAGTAAACTGCCAATGGAGTTTTTGAAACTGACATCGATATAATATTTTGAAGTTATTTCTGCTTTTAAAGTATTATTGTTTCCTTTAACGGTGATATTTTCTTCTCCGAGTTGTTTTTGTAGTAATTGGTTTATATCATCGATTTCATAAGCTCCAGTAGGAAATGTAATTATTTTCAATTCTGAGTATTTTCCTGAAGCATCCTTAGTTTCATAATAATGTAGTAAATTGTTCTTTCCTTCCGTAACATTGGGAATTGAGTTGTAGGTAGTTAAATCAAGTAATGCCGCTTCCCATAATCTTTCCTTGGATAGACGCAATGCTGGGAACAGCGTACTTTTCAATGTGGATGAATTTCCACTCAGTGACACTGTATACGATGACATCTTAAAGCTGACTGACACTCTTCGCTAGAAACTCCAAACATAAATGCCCACATATTTCAGTATTGTTAGGTTGTTCTCTTTTGTAATTGTAAAAAATGTTTTTGGAGTTTCGAAAATAATGTTGCAGTTCTTTCGGCGGTGGTAGATTGCCAAAACTGTCAAAGTAGTAAACGGTTTGTCCGAGCTTTTTATAGCATACCCAATGAGTGCCTGGACCATAGGTGGAATCCAAATTTACTATTCCAGTTTCATTTTCCCATATTTTAGTTGGTAATGCATCTTTCATAAAAACTCCTCGAAAAAATGGTATTTTCAAACATTTTACATAATCATTTAACTGATGATTTGTTAAGGCTTTATTTGGAATTATCAATTGATTCTTCTTATTTAGTACACACGGTACGGTCTTAGGTATAAACCTGCTCCGTTTTTTACCATTGACCAAATAGAAGCTTTCTTTACTGTTGCTTTACGAGTTCTACGACGTCTCTTCTTAATGTTTCCACCTCTTTTGGGAGCTCTTCTCTTTGCAGGTCTTCCTCTGCGACGTCGTCTTCCAGCACCAAATTTAGCTTTCGTCTTCATGGCTGTAGTTACTGCCCAAGCCGCTGCTTTTTCTGCAATACTTGCGTCACTTGATTTTACTCTTTGCCAAGCTCTTTCCGCTAGAATTTTATCCGCTATTGATCTATTTGTTGAATCTTTATACTTTGAATATGCTATATCGTGTTCTTTGCAAGCTTGATCTAATTTATTAATTCCAGGATCTCCTCTTGCTAAACGTTTTGACAACTTAGTTCCAGGTCCACAATATTGATAACCTCCGGGCAGATGTAATTCGTATGGTAAAGCGTCTATCGCTCGATTCACAACAGCACCAATTGGAATCCGTCTGAGCAGGGATAATGCAGCTGATGTTAAACCACGTCCTCTCTTGCCGCTGTCTTGACGACGACTGAGCGATACGGTCTTCATTATGCTGTTTTATGTAACCAACGTCTTCACTCTATGAAATACTTTATGATAATGAATCCTTTTTTTTGTGTATTCCATACTTAAATATTCATAAGTTTTACTAGTATCTATCAATGATTTCATCTTTAATCCATTGGTTTCTCTGAGAATCTTCGATTTTATTGTGTTTCATCGATGCATTAATCAAATGATTATGCATATCAATAACTACATTACCTACAAGATTCATTACATACTCTACATTAGTAGCATCTTTGTTACGTGTAGGATTATCAAGATTTGTGATACGTTTACCATTACATGTATACACAGATGGATCGTTATTAGAGGTTGCTATAACTTGATTAATAGTAGCAACATCATTCGGAGCTATTCCTGCTGATATGTTAGATATTCTTTTATTTTTTCCATCATATACGTTATTTATTTTATCTCTAACTATAGTTTGTTTTACAACAACACAATCCTGATCATCTTTACCAGATTTAACTTCGGTTAATCGTCTGCCTCCACATATAAAGTTAACACCAGTAGCTGATAGTTGTGGCACTTGTGTTAAAATAACAGCATCATGTTCTTCCGTGCCTAAACTTATATTTGACAATCTTTTATTTTTTCCATCCCACTTGTTATTTTGTAGTTGTAGTAAGGTAAACTTTTCACTTCCTTGCACAAACTCATCACCTTTCTTTGACACCACCTGATTTTGTTTAACAAAAGCGGATGTTCCTTTCTTCAAGCTTTCATTCATTTGTCTCACAGTAGCAGCATCCGATGGAGTTGAACCATCTTTCAGATTGGACAACACTTTTCCATGACAATCAATAACAGCACCATTATATAAAATACAATTATCTTTAATGTATTTAATATTAACACCATCACTTTCTTCTTTAGGATATCCAATATCGTTTATAGTATATTTATAGAAGGAAAATCCATCTTTTTTCTTTTCTGGTATTACAGAATGCAAATAACGCTTATTGATTGTATCTGTATCCTCGGTTGGATCTGCAACATTAGTTATTTTATAATTTAAAGCATTGTACTTTTTTCCACTTTTAGTCTTTTCCAACAGTAAAGCGTATTCCATCGCAGATAGAAAATAACCTTTATTAACAACATCTCCATTGTTGACTGGTTTTGCAACATTAATAACCCTGTGAGATTTTGCATCATACAGTTGGTTGTTGTCGAGTTTTAAACTTGTAGATGTTTCCTCCTTTACTGTTTTTAAATTTGTTGCATCTCCATCTTCTTCTGGATCCTTAACAAACTTTAAACGTTTATTATTTATGTTATAGTCACCTTCGGGTGTTTGCGGTAATCCACTTCTTTTTCTGTTTTCTCCAACTTGCACTCCTAACGCGGAGTATCGTCCGAACTTGTCGACGCTCATGTTAGAACTGACACATTATACGCCTGCAACTCTTATATATCCGCGGACAATTATACGATTATGCCGCGATTCCTGAGTTCGTCAATCAGAGCTACCCATTCATTATTTAAACCTGTATGACCGGCTTCCATGGCTTCATGCAATAGTCTCATTCTATCAACCAATTTATTGATGTCGTTGTAGTAAATCACATTCGTATTGTATAGATTTTTCATCAATCCTTTGCCAGATGTTGAAGTATCTCCTTTACTCTTTTTACCATGTTGTTCAAGAAGTGATAAATCCATAAGTGATAAAGATTTTCTTTTCAGTGGTTGTCTCACCGCTGGTGCAGTACGTAATGTTGGCAATTTTCGTGGAGGAAACAACTTTTTTATAACAATGTTATATTTTGTTGCACGTGAACGATTAATCATTGCATCCTTTAAGTAGTTTCTTTTATGAGCGTTAGTATTTTGTAGAATTTCCTTAAAAACACTTAAATCTTTGGATGAATATCTTAATGGTATGTTTTTAAAAATTAATTCATAAAGTCCTTTTGTTCCTTTATATTTATGCTCACCAATAATGATGTAATCGTCTTGTGTTATTTCAAGCTTTGAATCGCCGATCTTTAATTCATTCCCATCAATTCTTGCTCCGTATACGTGTGATCTACTCAAATTCGGGTTTGATTTCATGTCATGTAGCATTTTCATTATATATTTTCTTCCAAGAGGTCCATGTTGTAATATATCGCTACTCAATTGAGTTAAATTTGGAATAGATTGTTCAGCTTCAGGTATTGGCTGTTCTTCTTCCTTTTCAACAATTGGTTCTTCTTCTTCTTTTGTTTCTTCTTGCTCACTAGCACTGGTATATGAATCATCATCTTCTTCTTTTTTTAATGCTTGTACTTCTTGTTTAGAAACTGGTAGTAAAACATCTCCTTCATAACGAGGTTTACCAATAGTTTCTGATATCTGTTTTAAAGGTTCCGTAATAGGTTTAAATGTAGTCTCTAGAAATTCTTCTCTTTCACTTAAACCCATCCTCAATGCACGATTCTTCATCCTAATAGAATCACTGAGTGATTTTATTTCTTTTAATAGTTTTTCTTGATTCACCATGTTTACACTGTGAAGTTCAACGTGTAACTAGATGTAGCATCGGTAGTTCAACGCATAAATACAAATTTATCCAACCCTATACGATATCTACCATTTTTAATATCTTCTTCCTTCATAATAACGAGAAAGCCATATTTCTCATTCCATGCTTTGCCACACATTTCTTTAAATTTCTCAAATGGCATATCCGCATTTACATGATCATTGTATATATGCTTTAAATTTGTTTCATCTTGCTTGAAGATGATCAACATATTTGCATTGTCTCTTATGAGTTGTTTTGGAATCTTACTGTATGTTTGACCAATATAAATGCTATCGATATTATGATGTCTTCCCATAGCGAAGTAATTCCTTATAGTGTCGTGATTTTCACAAGAAACATCGTCAAAAATAAAAATAGAAAATGGTTTTGCTTCATTTGGTTGCATAATTGTTTCACTGGCATTAAACTTGTAGAAATGCACTTCAGGTACACTTGCAAGTACTTTATCCAATAATTGATATTTTGGTTGTTGCAATGATTTTGAAAAAATGTATATATTGTTAAAGCGCAATCCTTTAGGATTAGTTATAAGGTTAAAAACAACATTTGTTTTTCCACAATTTGAAGGACCAGTTATTAAACATCTTATTGTATTTGGTAGTAATTCACCATGTTTACCATGATTTAACTTATCATTGTCAACCGTCAATTCATCAATATTATTGATATTAAATCGATCTTTTTGTTGTACAATCTCCATCTTGTGTCAAGGTTAAACACACAATGAGCTATTAAGTTACTATACCAGGTCTTTTGAAGGAATCCAAGAGTCTTCACTTTTATCGAATCCTAACCACCGGACTTTAACCATATCCTTTTTCCTTTGTAAAACCTTCTCAACAAGATATACATCACCGACTGTTGATTTCAACAATTCATGTCCGTAGAATCCACCTTGAAGTAATTCACCCTTGTTATCCTTTAATAAGTAGGTTTCAGGTATAGTTGGTTGCACTTTATAAACTGTAAATACTTCATTAGTCCAATTTGGTAGATATCTTTTACTAAATACACCTTTGTATTTGCTTATACGAACTTTATCGTTGACTTTAAACTTTTTTGGTTGTAACTTTTCCAATTTAGGTGTTGTATTATTTCTGATGCGTTGTAATACAACCTTAGCATTAGCGCTGTTTACCTGGATAGGTTTCATTCCGATGGTACGATGATATTTGTTGTTATACTCTTTTATAAGTTGTGGTAATATGTCATACCACACGTATGATCCTCGTTTTGAAAATTGTTTGTACATCGCTCCTTTTAATGTTCTATTGAATCTTTCAATTATTGAAGCTTTAACTTCAGAATTTGTAGAATAATGATTTATTTGATATTTCTTCATTAAAGCTCCAAAGTCTTTATTAAAATATTCTTTTCCATCATCGGTCTGTAGATGTTTGATTTTGAATTTATTTCTTTGTATCGTTGTTTCCATAGCTTTTGTAACACTTTTACCAGTCTTATCCTTCAATGGTAAAGCGTCAGATATTTTAGTAAAACAGTCTATAATTGTTAAAATATATTTGAAACCTTTGTTTAATTTACTGTGCGGTATCATTTCAATGAGATCAGCTTGATACAGATCATTCATTCCCTTAATAATTGTACTTCTTCTTGGAAATCTTCTTCTTGCTGGTTTATGTAGTTCATTTACAATCTTGTCCTTCACACTTTCCATCTTCAGGTGTTGCTTGCACATCGCTTGTAAAAATACTGATCCGTACAACAGTTTTTCTCTTTTATATAATTTGAATATAGGTCAAGGCCATTTCATATTAGTGTAAAAAAGAGGGAACATGGCATTGAGCTTGCCATGTCCCCTCTTCTTTACGGAAAGGAAAAAAGGAAGAAGGTAGAGGACGAAGAATAGGTTTACTGGTCGATAGGGTTTAGAGAGTAATGTCCAAATGGCAGAGTTCTTATGTTGTCTTCAAGGATGTATCTCTTGTCATCCTTATAGCTCAATGCCGATTTGGTTTGCTTCACACTGAAAAGACGATGGTTGAAGCTTCTTATGGTGTTAAATGTTGCAGTTGTTTCAACATTTTCAAACAAACATCTTTTATAATGTTCAAACTGTACGTTCTTCTTCAGGAAAGAGGTTTTTATTCCTTTGGCTTTCTTCGTGACTTGATATTCGTTCCTTTCGCTTATGTACAGTTGAAATGAATATAGTTTGGACATTAATGCTACAATTTCCATCATCGGCACACCATTTGTTTCATCTTTAAATTTTCCCAATACTTTTTTGTTTCTGTCGTAGTCGTAATTTGGATGGTCCTTGGGATAATCGGAAAAGTCGAAATCATCTTTATACATAAAAGTGCGTAGATCTTCGTACATGTCATTTGTTTTAATCCAGTAAATTAGAGCATCCGTATCCATATATGCAATACCAATGTTCTCTCTTCCATAATAGTTAACCATCTTCTTATAATGAAACTCGTACATGTGTGTTTTGGAAATATCCAAGATTGACATTCCTAGATACAAAGGACGATCCATTAGAACTGACTTCTTGTTCATGGAAATAACAACTAGATTTTCATTAATAATTACAGATGAACCAAAGTTTGGTTGTTGCACTAATTTCTGTAGTTTTACTGGATCAGTTACCAATTTGATGTCCTTATGTTTCCTTTTGTTTTCCAAAGTCTTGCCAAATATTGCGTTGTTCATTAGTTTGAAGAAATCTTTTTGAAAACTTGATGTAGCGGCGGCTCTTCTTCTTGTGTTGTTGTCAATGTACGGTTTTAACCAACAAGATTGAGAGAATTGTAGTACTCGATTAATTTTTGTAATTCTCAATCCCAAGTCTAAGGCCTGTTGTATCATCCAGTAGTGTCCAACATACCGAGACTTGTTAGTTAAAGTCATCAATAATTTTGGCCATCTTCCAGTTGGAGAAATTTCAGTCTTCGGAAGAAGTGGTAAATCATAATGTTCGTCGTGAAGATGTTCGGGATATTCAAAATCGACGTCGAATATGTAACCAGTTTCTCCATATTTCGGTATATCCATTATGTTTCCAATTGATTCTGGGTCTATCCATTTGAAATTATCATATGGAAGGGGATTCGACATTGCCCATCCGTACAAGTTATTTGCATCAAAATAACCCAGGAATGTTGTTGGTTTTGATGCATCATAATCGGGCAAATATTTATTGTTCGCCTTGACATGACGTGTTACACTTTGCGTCAATCCTCCTCGAACTCCTGATTCTAACATCAACACCATATCTATATCTGTAAGAAGTTGTATTTTACAATTTGTTTCTTTTAACATGGCTTGCCACGCTAGTCCAGGCGAAGTGTACGAATGAAGAGGGTCTAATCCATATGACGCAAAACATGTATTTCTAAATTCTTCCATCACATCACATAATAAAGTCACATCTAATTTAACGTAGAAATCTGAATATTCCCCCAATGTTCTAAATCCTAATTCGTTCCATACTTTGCATGCATGATCATAATCCTCTTGAGATATATCCATGTCGTACAGTTTACTTTTAAATTCTTCTTTTGGAGGTAGTGATGTTTCATTAAATCTTTCTAAACTGTCTATGTAATCATATGGGAAAACACCTTTTCGAAGTACCAGATCCAGTTTGTCGCTATTTACAATCTTCTTTGTTTCGATTAAATCTTGTTTCCTTAGGTTTTCAGAAAGTTTAGACAAACTCGACGGCAAAAATCGGTAGGAGTCCAAGAATCTTAGTTTGACATTTCCAACTTCTTTGGAAAAACTTATGAACTT
Source organism: Neoaliturus tenellus (assembly GCA_030545055.2). Lineage (NCBI taxonomy): Eukaryota > Metazoa > Arthropoda > Insecta > Hemiptera > Cicadellidae > Neoaliturus > Neoaliturus tenellus. The sequence continues at coordinate 233,883,887 of CM061531.1, forward strand.
CTCTGAAGTTTCAGCTAACACATCGATTTTACCGTCGTCTCTTCCTAATTCAGGTATTATAAAATGAGCGTCGTACCCACTAAGATTATGCAGAACCACAGGGATAAATAGTGGTAAACGATAGCTCAAGTTGCATTTATTACAAGCAGCACCCCTGTAATATCCTGTGAGGTGGTCGTGATCTTTAACTTTATAATTCTCAATAGTAAAATCATTTTTGCACAAGAAACAGTGAGTCGCATTTTCATGTTGAATTTCTTCTTCTTCGTCCATCGGTTTCATTGGTACAATATTTGTATATAATCTTTGTGTATTTCCAGCTATTGAATATAGGTGATCAAGAAATATTTTTTCCGCATTTTCACCACGATATACTAGAGGTTCTGAAGTTAATCCATATCTGTTTAAATGTTCTTCTGATAATGTTGATTTGACCATTAAACAAAAACTGTTTGGTTTGTGCATTTGATACTTTACACTTTTTCTTGCTTCACAATTTTCATCTTCAACTGGAACAAGTGTTGATTCAAAATCCGCATACACAACTAAAGGGATACGGTATTGATGATGAACCTTTTCAAATGTAACGAATGCTCTGTTTTCCGAAGGTAAATTAATCTTTGCTTCATAATTATTGTTACATAATCTTTTGTGTTCTTGTAACCATTCTCTTCCTTGTCTTCCTTCTCGTTGAAAATTAAAACATCTCTTGCAAATTATCTTTCTGTGTCGATCTTTAGAAAGTTGCTTGTTAACAAGACGATCGAATTGCTTTATGTACACATAGTGAGACACATCTCCTCGCGTTAGTAGTAGTAAATCCGTATGATCTGGTAGCTCTTCTTTTGCAATACGTAAAGGATACACTTTGTTTGAACTATCTAATGCAAAAACATTAATAGACGTGCCGGGATTTTTCTTTTCAAATCTTGATATATCTTTCGTAGAAACGGGATATGTTATTCCTTGAAAATTGTACCTGTGTCTTGCGTCTTCATATTCTTGGTTGGGTCTACATGGATTTTGTGATACAAACTTTGTCGTCATAGCATAGCGAAAACATTCATTATCTTCATTTTGAACATTAATACAAGATTTTGTATTTTCAATTATTTTTGGCAAAGGAATGTAACTAGATCCCATTAGTCCATATCCGTGTTTGTGAACTCTTATATCTAATACTTCAATACTTGTAAGACTCCATCCGGATCCTCTTCCTTCGTGTTCCTGAAGTTTAGTTAATATTTCTTCTATACAATTCTCGACTATTGAATCAATGTTTGAACTTTCCATGATAGTTCGGTTTTTTGTTATGAATCCTCTTGGTGATAATTCTTCTTGTGCATTTATAAACATAGCTTCTAGTAGTAAACCAAATTTAAGAAAGTTCAATCTTTTCAATTCTTCTTTTAAAGTTTTACTTACGATTGGTTTTGCTTCTCTAATAAATTCTTCTAAGTTCAAGTTTTCATTTTGAATCTTATGATGCATTACTACTTTACCGGGTAAAGCAAATACTTGTAGATTCGGTAAAGTAGTTGAAGATGTTGCTGTTATTTCTTCTTGTTCTTCTTGTTCTTCTTGTTGTTCTTGATCTTCTTCTGTGTTGTTGTGAATTAGTTCTTTATGTATATCTAGTAGAATTTCATCGTGAAACGATTCCGAACATTTATCGCAATGATACATGTTGACGATGTTTACTCTTCGAAATTTCGCCGAGAAATGAAATGGGCTCTGACGGTCCCGCTTTTATAACGGTTCCCCCACCACTATTTCATCATCATCATCCTCTTCTTCTTCTTCACTATCCGAGGAAAACAAACGTCTTGGACGAAACATTAATCTTCTACTAACTGATTGTTCATTTGTGTTCTCTATTCCAGTTGGGGTTTCAGTATGTACTTCTTCATATTCAAACGATGATGAAGATTCTGACATTACTACATCCATATCCAAATTTTCATTCTCCACATCATTTACACTTCCTACTTCTGATGTTGTTAGATCTACATCCATATCATTTACACTTTCTACTTCTGATGTTTCACTGTTATTATCATCTTCTTCCATATTAAAATCGTCTAGTTGAATTTTATACAATATTTCAATAAGAGGTTTCCTTGGATAATCGGTGTTGTCCACAGGAGCCATTTCAAGTAAATGAGGAATAACTCTTTGTGATTCGGCTTATATGATATTTTGATAAGTATGTCAAGGTCATTTTAGATTAAGCGAGAACTGGGAATAGATCACTAAGCGGCATGTTATTTCATTACCACAAAGTGATCTATTCCCCATTCTCTAAGAAGTGTTCAATCAATAACCAAAGTCCAAATCCATTTCCTTTTTTTTTTTTTTGTTTAATTTGAATCTTTTGTTACATAGTTTATTGGTTGACTGTTTGAAATTTCAATGTGTCGTCTTATTATTTGTTCCAATTCTTCTATTTTTGCTTGTTTTATCATTAGTTCTGTATGTAACTCATTAATGTAATCAGCTGCTCTTGTTCGTATTTCACCTAACATAACACCAGGAATCAATCTCTGTAGTCTGTAAAACTTAAACTTTATTCTAGACTCTCTTGCCTTAGCCATTTCCCGAAGCCTTTGTTTCTTATTGTCTTTACTTGTAGTCAAGTCCATACTCGTGACAAGTTCGCTTTCAGAATAATTCGACTATAGTACACTCGTCTTTTATAGACTTTCCCCCACCACTTTCAATTTCCCCCACCCTACTAATATAGGTCAAGGTCATATGGTATTAACGCGAGAACGAGGAATAGAGCACTAAGTGGCATGTTAGTCCATTACCACAAAGTGATCTATTCCTCGCTCTCTATTCTACATCTAATTTTTTTTTGGGTTTTTGTTATTTTTATCTTTTTTTTTGGTTTTTCTGGGGGAATGAGTGTTTGAATATTACTTGGTAGAATGTCCATTTTTCTTCTTCAAATCTTCAATAGTTTCCAACAATTGTAACAAATATGCGTTAGTTTTTTCTAAAGTTTTCAGTCTGCTACATCCAACTTGAATGGAAGGCACTATTAGTTGCAATTTTGCAAATTCTATCTTTTCTTTCTTGCACCTTTCTCTCATTTTTAGGTTTTTCCTTAGTCTTGCCGAAGATGGTGTTATAGGCTCGTACATACAATCTGGATATGGTTTTGACATTTTTAACACTGATGTTGAAGTACAATGAGATACTTGCGGCCGTTGAGCTTGATAATAATTTGTTGTTGGAGTATTGCAATACATCTTCGGTTCTAAGTTTTGGTGGCAATCTGTAGTTGAAAGTACTGGTGTTGCAGAAGGATCAGTCATCTTTCACTGTTGTCGTACAGAGTGAACTCTTTTTTTAAGTTTTACTTCTTTTATCACATTTCCCCCACCACCGACTTATAAATTCTTCCCCCCACCATAATTATTTATACTTGTTTTTCCACATTTCAAATTTTATACCATACTTCCAATGTGACATCTGCGTCTTCCTCTTTCAAGTATTTGACAAATTCAGGACTCCTCGACGATACATTCGGTCTGTTTAGATAGCTCATCACCTTGTGATGGCTTTCCTCATTTTCTATATAACAATACACTTGCATCAACTTGTTTTCTTCCTCTTTCGATGATATGAAATTTGCAACAGAGGTCCACTCTTCATATTTAATCTTGAAATGACGCACTTCGAATTCCATTATGTTTCTTCTAATGCCGCAACAATAATAAAACTCTCTTCAAACAACCTTCATTTATACACGTTCCCCCACCTAATTATAACCCCCACTCTTTTCCCCCCCTCTCCTTTATATGTGGAAGGGGTATTATGGTTTGAATGCACGATACTTAATAAATTCAAACAAACACTGTGCACAAATGTCGCAAGTGTTATTACACGTTTCGAATTTCATTATTTGACCTTTTACAAGATGAACTAACCTACCTCCATCATCTTGGAATTGTTCAAAATCTAAAACAGACGCTTTTCCACAATCATGACACATTTTTGTACCATCTTTAAAAGTATAAGCAAGATAGATAGCAAATCCATAATTGTCTTTCTTAAATTCAATGAGCATTTCACGAATTGCTTTAGGTATTTGACACTCATTTGATCTCATAATGTAATGGTAAAGAAACCCATTATTGATAATTACTTGTAAACACAGAACCAACAACCTATCCATCGTGTTCGACTTATACTGATAGTTACATCTAAAACCTTTTTCTTATATGATTTTCCCCCCACCACTTTTATATAGGTCAAGGTCATTGGATATCAAGCGAGAACTGGGAATAGATCACTAAGTGGCATGTTATTATATTACCACAAAGTGATCTATTCCCCATTCTCTAAGAAGATTGTTGATAATTTAGATTCCTAATATTTCTTTTCCTTCTTCTTCACCTTTTTGAACTGTAGTATTACCAGACATATGTGATATTAGTTTCTTCATTTCTCGATTTTCCATTTCCACTTTCTTCAATTTTAAATCTCTTGCTTCGATTTGTAGTTTTAAATACTTGATGTAACTTCCAGCCCAGTGTAGGGTTTTCAATTTTGGTGCTCCCATTGCAATTCCAGGTATTTGAAATTGTAGTCGATTGAACTCCATGTTCATATCTTGTCGGTCTTGTTTTTCCTTTTCTAGTCTTTTCAATCTTTGATTCTCCCTTAACGAAGAAGTTGGATCACAAGGAATATGACGAAACATTTTGGTCAACGATATCTCGAAGAATAAGCTTCTACGCAGAAAACCAACACATTTATGCACTCCCCCCTCCAACTTTAGGCTAGTGGTGGGGAGAATTACATTAATTTAATACTTATTTACACCGTTACACTTGCTCCATTTTCAAAAAGGTATCTGTAAAATGGTTCTGGATACTGGTATATTTCACGTCCTATATTTTCCTTAAGAAAGTTGAAAGCTATTCTTTTCGAATAGTCATTATGATATACTTCTCTTAAATTAACAAGAATTCCATCTTCCAGGAATTTCACTTGAATCATTGGTATTTTGCTTACATCATCTTTGTCTATCAGAGGTAGCCTGTAGGTGAACGTATTTGGTGGTAAACGTAAGGTTCTATCAAGTCGAGAACAGAATATTTTGAACAGTTTTTGATCATTGATTGCAATCTCATGAATACCTATCATTTTATAGTACGAAGGTTCAAAAGGTACAGCACGAAACGTTTTTACTAGACAGTTACTCGAAGAAGGTTCTGTAGGTGCGTTAGGATTGAACATTTTTAGTCGACAGTTTCCTGACGAATAAGCTTCTACGCAAATAACCAACACATTTATGAACATTCCCCCACCAACTTTAAGCTAGTGGTGGGGAGAATTTTCCCCCACCACTTCTTCAGAATTAATAGCTTCAATTTGAATTACAACAAATATATTTGACGCAAATTCCCAAAAAACTGAATATGAAACAGTTTCTTCCACATCTTGAGATTCATTTTGTGTTTCAACCATTTCCATCATTGAAGGTTCTTGATCAATTTCTGTTACTTCCATCGCTTCTTCTACAGGATTTTGTATTGTGTCGGTTGTTTCAACTTCATCTTCTTCTTGAACTAACGTAATATTTCGTTGTCTCACAATTTCAATTAATTGTATAAAAGAATTATCTCTAGGAGACATTATTAACCATACATGTAGCTCCAACAAATGCTGACTTACTAATGACAAAACTCTCAATTTATAAGACTTGTTTGAATAATAAAGTGGGGGAACTACCTTAGTCCAATTCGGATTCGGATTCAGAAGACAATAAAGGTGATATGGGTGAATCCAACGATGAATCTAATATAAATGTATCAATAGCTTCCTTAACTATATCTTCGTCACTATCGTTTATCATTTCTTCAAAAAGTTCTTGTTCAAACTGTACCATTTCTTCTTCCATCGTGGAATCATTATCAGTTTCATTATAATTTTCTTCTATATTGTCTTCTTCCATTTCATTTGTATTAATATAAACATTTTTAACTTCAAAATAATTAACAAATGGAGTATCTTTAGACAACATATTTGTTCACCACTTCTTTTACCTCGAATAACAAACTATGTATCGCTTACTTAGTCTTATATACTTCTACCCCCACTTTTTTGCACAACGTGAAGGAAGGTGGGGAGAAGATTTTGTAGCTATTCTTCTCTATCTAGGTTATATTTCATTGCTAGCACATCTACTATAATTTTCTGCTTTTCAACTTCATCACGAATAAAGATTGTCCAGGGAAATAGTTCATTAATATTGTTGATTGTTACTTTTATATCATACAAAAAATCAATATGTCTTAGTAATGAAACAATAACAATAACTCCTATCCCATTGTTTGCCATAATTGTTTCTTCAATTTTAATACGCAAGTTTGTTATCAAACTCCATATATTAATATCATTGGCTATAAAACCATCAAGTCTAGTACTCATCTTGACGGTGCAAGTACAGACTAAAAACCTGGAGGTTCATAGTCCGCCTTTTATGAGTTTTAAAAATGGGGAAGGGGAAGGAATAAGGATTGGGAGGGGATAGGGTGGGGGTGAGGGAAGGGTAATGTGGTTATTAGACCACTTGTGCGACAAAGTAGCCACCAATGCTAACTTCGAGCTCATAACACTTCATAACATCATCCTGCCAAGTCAACATACGTTCTCTAGTATTTGGTGTTACACAGAAGAACCTACTGTCATTATACACAATAGCTGAACCAATTATAACATTGAATCCTAAATTTAGCCATTTGTGTGCTTCCGTAATAAATCTTTCTATTGTATCAAAAGGAAATTGTTCATCGATGTAGATTGCTCTCATTTGTTCATCAAGTTCAATTACATCTTCATCTTCACTGTCACTGCTACTATCATTTTCATTGTCACTGCTACTATCATTTTCATTGTCACTGCTACTATCATAATAATCTATCATATCTTCTTCAGGCTGTTGGAAAACATCAGCAATTTCGGAAGGATTGAAGTTTTCACTATGGTGAGGAAGCATTTTAAAGCAAATAATAACGGCAGAGACGAAACAACAAGTGTGGCGCGTGAAAGCAGAATGAAGGAGTGAACAATGCTTGCTTCGCTTTTATAACGATATGCTAATGAGAGGGGTAAGAGGTGACCCGGGAGGTGGGGAAAAAGGAAGGAGAGGGGATATTTATTTTAAATAATTTGCATAACTTTTGACTAAAATAAAATAACCAAATTCTTCTTTTACTAAAATGTTCGTCTTACATAGACCTTTTCAATGATGTATCGCTTGTCGTAATCGATCAAACCATTATCGAGTTATAGCCATTTAAATTTTCGGAAGGGGGGGGGGGGATTTAATCTCCATTTTTTATGGGGGGGGGGGGTTCCGCTTGAGTGAACACGGGGGGGGGGGGGGGGGTTCCGCTTGGGTGCTCATGCGGAACTGATCTTCTCACGAGATAGTCGTTGTGTGATAATGAAGACAAATGTTCATCACGCCGCGACCACTAATTAACTCGCATTTACGGTGTTCACATCTTTCCTACTCATTACATATACGTTTCCTACTTCATTATTTCAAGACTAATTAACTTGCAAAACAACAGTCTCTGTCTTTGAATGTTGATGAGATTTCATTAGGAACCATTCTTTGCACGCTATATGAAGCTACACCAGCAAACAATGCAAGTCAGACAGGTCATATAACTGTACAACGACCTTAGAAAAGTAGGTCACGAGACTTAGAGTGTTAAAAAATAATGGGGGAGAAACACAACGCTATAACGCATTGTGTTTCTCCCCCATTATTTTTTTAGCAAAATTTGGAAAAACTATGTGAATTTACTGTTTACGTCCCCACCTTGTAATACGATCCTTTTTATCCCTGAGGAGAAAGTCTTCAGAACTTAAATTGATAAGTCTCTTCTCTTTACACAAATTCTTACAAACTCTAATTTTATATTTATTGCCGTTACATTTTGCCAATATGTGTTGGTGGTCAACAACACTTAGAAAAAAATATCTCAAACCTTTCTTAAGCCTCTCTCCTCTGACGGATATTATTTCAGGATCGTCTTCAACAGTGGGGATTTCTGTCAGTTGTGGTTCGGAAAGATGTTTTACGATATGTACACGGCAGAAACGTTCGTTCTTAACACATTTCCTACCACAAGCTGATCCTTTCTTAATTCCCCTAGCGAGCATTTCAGGGCAAGTAGTGGGACGGCTAAATGCCCTACGACGCTCTTCTTTTAATAATTGGAAACGCTCTGAAGGAGCAGACTTAGGAGATTTATTTTTAGGATAGGCGTGATCTTTAGGAATAGTAAGTGGTGGGGTAGGAGGCAATGGTGACAGTGGAATGACAGGTGTACTAAGACAATGAAGCAAGGTTTCAAATGAAGGGGTAGTAGGACGAGGAGCTGGCTTCTGCGGTGGCGGCATGTTAGTTGAAGGCGGTGTGGAGTCATTTGAAGACGAAGGCGGTGAAAATATGCTGCGACGTATGCTATTGTTGGTCGGGGGAAGAGGAGCTCCAGAAGTTGAAGGTTTCGAGTCTAGTTGCTTCTTATACCAATCGGGAGCATTTTTCAAGCGAAGAGTTTTTTTGACTGGAGTTGAAGCCGTAGTAGAAGTAGAAGTTGAACTTGTGATAGAAGAGCAGGCTGTAGTGGAAGTTGTAGTCGGAAGGGATGACATCGTGGTAGTTCTATTCGCAGTTCGCAGCGTAACGTCTGGAATCAGAATGAAATGTTAGCCGTGGTCGATGCGTCTTTTATAACGGTATGCTAATGAGAAGGGTTAACAGCCGTTAAGTGGGGGAAGGTGGGAGGGAAAGAAAGAGAGGGGGTATTTATTTCAAATAATTCGCATAACTTTTGACTAAAATAAGATAGCTAAATTCTTCTTTTACTAAAATGTTCATCTTACATAGACCTTTTCAATGATGTATCGCTTGTCCTAATCCGTCAATCCATTATCGAGTTATAGGCATTTTTATTTTCGGGGGGGGGGGGGTTCCGCTTGAATGAACACGGGGGGGGGGGGGGTCATTGACCCTTCTGAAAGTGGGTCAAGGTCATTTAAGACTTATAAAGAACCAAGGTGATGGGAACAGTAGTAACTGTTCCCACCACCCTGTTTGCCTAACGGTTCCCACTCCCAACCCACTAGTTACGTTCTGCAAGGGACATCGACGCAATTTTGTTTGGACCGTCCGGGTCTACCGTAACGGTCCGGTCCGGGTCTACCGTAACCGTGAATTCGAAGGGAAACTGGAACACCTAATGCAGAAACGCAACTCTAACACCCACCCAACTAATCCCACCCATCATATTCCTAAACAAAATGCAAAAACCTAGTCCGCTAGTGCGGATGTCCCACCCCTTCTAAGTGAAGTTCAACAGAACTTCTGAATTTACAGTTAATCTACCCCCTATCATCTAGCTGAAAGGCAAAACAACAACATTAATTATTAATACCAACACTTAAAACTAACAACACATCATTATTAAATATCAAATAATTCAACACAACCAAATACCATCATTATTCTTAAAATTAATAAACCTTAACGCTAAACACAACTTATAACTAACATCGCAATGCGCAAATTAATTCTTAAATTAAGTGCAACTTACAACTAATATTTACACACACACACACACACATACCACATTGCATTAAAGAACGCAACGTAGTATAAGAAGTTCAAATATATATAGGCCTACTATATATTTGAACCTCTTACCGAGTCGCCAACGACTTTTCGCTATGAAAACTCGTTGACGACTGACGCGAAAATCGGGCTCGTATCGCTCCTCGGGTTTTCGAGTGGTGGGGGTAATTAATGCAGTGGTGGGGAAATGTTTTACTCCAGTACGGTCTTCAATCCACTCCAGTTCGCAGCAGTGTAAAAATGAAACGAAGGAGTGGGGGTGGCGCATGCGCAGCGACGTAAATTCCAAGGTTTGAGGTTAGAACTTTCCGTGCACAGTAGAGCTAAATTGAGTAATACAGGACTAGGCGCATGCGCAATAGCGAGGAGTGATTCCGATCCGGAGAACTCGTTGCAGCGCTAAAGTAAGTAATACAGACTAGACGCATTCGCAGTAGCGCTAAAGTGAGTAATACAGGACTAGGCGCCGTAGCGTGAAGTTGGCTCACTCCAGTACAAGTTATAGCAGCATAAAAATGAAACGAAGGAGTGGGAGCGGCGCATGCGCAGTGACGTAAAACCAAGGTTTGAGGTTAGAACTTTCCATGGTGGCTGCCATGTTTAATTCTGTTTCATTGAAACAATAGTAGTTGATGGCTGGCATGGGATGTGAAGTGTGGTAATTAGATGGGGTTAGCAACCGGTCGTGACCAGCCATTGACCGGTCATCGACCCGGCGGGGTTCCGCTTGAGTGAACACCGGGGGGGGGGGGGGATTTAATCTCCATTTTTTATGGGGGGGGGGGGTTCCGCTTGATTAGTCACGGGGGGGGGGGGGGGGGTTCCGCTTGAGTGAACACGGGAGGTTCCACTTGAGCGCTCATGCGGAACTGATCTTCCCACGCGATAGCCGTTATAAAAAGGAGATTGTTCATCGCGCCGCGACCATTAATTAACTCGCATTTGTGTTGTTCGCATCCTTCCTACTCATTATATATACGTTTCGCCAACTTCATTATACAAGTCTAATTGCTACTAACCTGATATTTCATTTACATTAGCACATGTCGTCCTGTTTGAATCACCTTCGCGTGTTCGACGTTATATCTCATTCATCAGTCTTGTTCTCACTTCTACACGTCTGACATACTTCTTGTGATGGATACGCAATGTTTGAAATTGAAACTTTTGCGGACACAACATATATTACGAAATAATTCCAAACCTTCGGTTTCAAAGACTAAAACAAGTTTAACAAAAGTGAGGAAGAAATTAAGTTTTAACCCGTTATACTCTGTTAGAACTTCGCAGGTTCACGTTGATGATAATGTTATTCACAACATTTTGCGTTCGATGTTATGTTTCCACAACTTCGAACTTGTTACACCTATCGACTGTGTTCAACAGGTTTTTCTATTTCATCCCCACCATTCTTTATATAAGTGCGCTCACGACAATTCCTATTTCATTCTTCTATACGCTCTTCGACCGACAACTACTCCGCTCTAAATTACACACTACAAGAAGATGGATACAAACCAAGAACAAGTACAAGTTCACGAAATATCGTCTACTACCCACCCGAGGGAGAATCCTCCGAGAACTTCGCCTTCACCGAATCCACAGGACCCTGTCCAAGTTTCGGATGTGTCTTCGACGGCGAGGAATGATCTTGAAGCTATTCTTCGGTCGCTCGTCGGTTTCGACTGACCTGTACGACGATCGCCGTTAAACTGAACTCTTAGGAGTTCAGTCTTTTTTAAAACTTCCTCCGGATGACCTTGAAGCAATTATCCCCTCTCCCTTTTCAACTAACTTCTACTTTGTTCAACTGTTGAATTTCAGTTTTGAACTAACTTTTAATTTATGCGAAGTTTTAGTTGAACCCGGTTAATTTATGCGCACATTTTGTTCAACCCCAAATTGTTGAATTTCGGTCTTGAACTAACTTTTAATTTATGCGCAAATCTACTTCAAACGCTCACCCCACCTCCTCACCCCTCATTTAATATACGACCGGAAGCTATGTGCCCCGGCACGTGGCTTCCGGGGCAGCTGGCCTGAGCCAGAAGTGGCCAAATCTAACTACTCCCAAGGCCCTCACGGAAGTTTTTGAGTTTGTTTATAGATGTAACTAAATTTAAGAAGTCACCTGTTAAAATTAAATCTTACCACCGCTTTTTTATGCTGTTCGGTTTCTTTATCAGGGCAAGATTTTATGGGCACCCGACATTATCTTGCAAGTTACTAACATTGTTCGGTAAATTACCTTATATAAAATATTTTACACGTTTAATCACAATATTCTCTTTATTGTAAAAGATCATTTTTTATTAATCTAAAATTGAAACATCAATTGTAACATTTGTGTCACCAGTAATGTACACAACTCTTATGATTTATCAATACAAATGTTGAACATAAGAATAAAATATATGAGATGTTAGGCAAAATTACAACAGACAGTGCAGAACTTTTACTAAGATTTTTACTACCATTGTTTGTATTTATAATAAACTAATAACATATGAATACAGAATAATAAAATGGATCAAATCTAAACATAAGCAATTACAAAAGTACAATAAAAAAACTTAACCACGTTCTCAAATTTGAGAAGGTAAATTGGACCCATTGTTGTTGTTATTCGTGGATAAGGAGACCCCGGCCGAACCGTTGAGCACGTCTGCCTCTTATGGGCAATTTGCGCAAGCCCCCGGAAGGATGGGGTAATGAAGGAAGAGAAAGGGCGAGACAAGGGACTGTCCACTCATGTTCCAGTTAGGGGTTTCTATGCCCGTCGCATTCCTCACCCCCTGCTGTCTTGGACATATGTTCCAGCTAGGGGTTTCCATGCCCATAGTATTTCTCCTCACCCCCTGCTGTCTACATATGTTACAGATAGGGGTTTACTTGCAATTCGCATTAACCCTCCACTATGTTGAACATGAATGGATTATGAAGGAAGGGAAATTGTCATAGTGGACAGCCAAAAGACTTACCACAGTGTTATGATTATCAAACATCAAAATTAAATCTAAATAGAATACTTCATTTTCAAAAAGTTGCTATTAGAACAATGCTAAAATTACCAATTAATGAATCTTGCAGAAGTCATTTTGCACTCTAAATATAATGACGGTTTACAGTCTATATATCTATAAGACAATTTTACATGTAAAAAATTCAGAAAAGTCCCTATCTAAACAGCTTGACAACCACAGTCATAACACCAGATACAAGAATGATTTTCGGATAAATAGAGTAAACAAAGAAATGTTCTAAAAAAAATCCAACTTATTCGGGAATTTTGTTTTTTAACAGCCTCCCAAGTGGCATAAAGACCGAAAACAACATGTGTAGATTTAAGAAACAATTGAAAACATTAATTTTAACTAATCCTGTATATACATATGAAGAATTCTTTTTGTTGAAATAGTTTATTTTGATTGTTTAACTTATGTGTTTATTTTTTTTTATTAATGTTAGTTACGTACTGTAATGAAGTGACACTATTCATGTATACTGCATGTATATAACTGAATAAAGAATTTTTGAATTGAATTGAATTGAATGACAACTTCGTTTGCTGTACCCAATGTCAACTTCGCAACTAGTATAAACCAGTTTTAAAGCTGTCCTAGGACACTGGACCCATGTTATATGCATATTTTCCAACAAACTTATGTTCTGGTTTAATTTATTCATTTGTAAGTGACCTTAGGTCAGAATGTAAGAGACATTCACTCTGAGGGTGTATATTCTTTTAATTATTATCTGAATACGGTAACGTAGCACTTAATATCTTAACAATAAAATTATTTTATTATCATTTAGAATATGTATTATTATTAAGTATGTATAATTTTCACTAGTTCGTAAATTTGAAAGTTGGGACTGTGGCCAGAAGCAGCCGACAGCAGTCAATAGAAGATCACAACACTGGCCGCGGACCAGCTGAAGTTATGTAAAAGGCTTTGAACAGTAGCTAGCAGCTGGCATCAGCAGTCAATAAAAGATAACAACACTGGCCATGGGCCAGCCGAAGCTACGAAAACGGCTTCTGAACTGTAGCTAGCAGCTGGCATCTGCAGTCAATACCGTAAAAGATTGCGACAGTGGTAGCGGGCCAGCGGATGTGATGTGAACAACCTCGAACTAAAGTTAGCAGCTGCCCCTAACAGTCAATAGCAGATTAAAACACAGTGAACAAGTCAGCTGATGTTTTGTGAACGGCTTCGAACTGTAGCCAGCAGCCGCCCCCAGCAGTCAATAGCAGATCACATCACTGGCTCTGGGCCAGTCGACGTTATGGCCAGGAAATGTTCAGAGGCCAGTTTTGTGGCTGTTTACGACCATTTACCGATCCATTACCTGATAACTTCTAATAAATGCTGCTACATTGGCGTTAGTGGAACTTTGTAATGTTCTTTAATGTTACTAATACGATTAGCATGTGTTTTTGTATATTAAAATTCATTTTATTTTAATAAATATTAATAAGAGATAATTTAATGCATTTTGTTTGTTTTATTCTATGTTTCAATGCTTTGTTTTTCAAAGCTTTGTTCACGAATACTATCATGATTTAACGGAAGATAACAACATTGAACAACAACATTGCTGTAACTAACATTATTCCCGCTTCAGTCTGGAATAGTTAAACCTCGAATACATAATTATACGTTATTATAATAAATACGTAATTATCATAAATGACACCGTAATTTTTTAAGTATATCAGTAAATAAATAAATAAATACTGAACTTTTTAGTAATTTACGATAATATCCACCACAATGTTGATTGCCTGTTAAGCACAAGCGACTGCAGTCAGCCTAATGTGAGGCAGGCATAATTATCAGACAATGGTCATAGCAAAGGCTCCTGCAAAGGCTGGCCCACACTTTGTTGGCAAAAACTCCCTCTGACTTACAAATAAATATACGATTGTTTTTCTATTTATTAATTCTAGGTGGGAAAACATTCATTTATTCACTACTGACAAAAAATATTTAAAGTATGTGTATGAATTTTGTATTATTTCTTAATGACATGACTTTTTGATACATGAACCTCATTCGGTGTAGTTGATTTTTGGGCAACACTCAAAAAATTTTATCCATGCCTTGGATATACACAAAATTTTCATGTGCTGTGTGTTATTGTGTTTGTGTTTGTGACGACTGGATATACCACTCGATGGAGTTCATCGAACATTTTTGTTTACACCATCAATTCTACAAGTAGGATTCAATTTATTTAACTCGAAGCTGTCTATTCTTAGCAAAGACTCCTCCAGACTGCCGGCCAACATTTTCTACATTTTCGCTCACAATTAATTATATTTTATTAGACCTTAAGAGGAGGCTAAAGGGTCAGTCCTGGCGGACGTTGTTGAAACTAGTTGAATACGTTTACAAGCGTACTGAGAGCGAGAAACAATATCTAGTATTTTGTGTAAAACACTTTGGATAAAGATACGCTGCTCTAATTCAGCATGTGTGAGGCCCAAAGTTTAGGTAGATGATGGTGAGGAAGGAGATTTGGCGGCGGAAAGTAGGCCTTTTAATTAAGAGGGGGCAAAAATGGCCCTCTCAAAACGTCATGCAGTGCTTCGCCTTCTCCAAGTTTCCGAGTTTATTTTAAGTCCGATAAAAGTGGGATTGGTTTTAAATGAAATATAAAGAATTGGGCTATTTGGCTAACTTTTTGATTTTTTGATATTTTAAGTCCACATCAAGTTATAATGAATCAAAGTTTATCGAATGCCTTTTAGTTTCATATGGATTCAAATTTGAAAAAATCAAAAAGTTAGCCAAATAGCCCAAGTCTTTATCATTCATTTAAAGCAAACCCCACTTTTATCGGACCTAAAATAAAGCTAAATTCTTGAAGAAGGTCTAGTGACCCACGATACTGATAGCCTCTAGCGGCAGCCGCTGAAATTGACGGGCGCGCATGAATACGATCTACTTCCAACAGCTGATTGTAATTTAAAATGAATTACATTTGTCACATCATTACGTTGTTTATTGTTTACACTTTTACATTCTGCACATGGTTTCGACCCTTCAAATGTTTATAATTTTGTTTTTCTCTTCAACCTTATACATTTTAATTACGGTAATTTAATATAATACAGTTAATTTTATATTTTTTTGTATTTGAATTGAAAAATATATTACTGATAATGGCTCCAAACAACTAAATTCATGGTGTAAGGAAACAAAAACATCGCAGAGGAGAATTTCTTACGAAATGGAGAATACTTAAATTTTGCCAGTGTTATACCACGATATAAATGTAAATATAATATAATATTATAATTATTTAAAACAGATGTTCTTAGTATTACAAAATATTCTGACGTCTCTATGGTAGTATTTTGAAACAATACAATATTCTTTTATAGCATATTTCAAACTAATAATAAAAGTTGTATGAAATTAAAGTACTGTAGTATTCTTGTTAAATATGGCAGAAAACCCAGGAACATGTTGTTCTAATAACTCAATCAAAAATAATCGTTTATGTGGGCCCGACATTCCTTTCCTATTCAGGATATTTTCACTGGCTTCATAATGATTTTGACCAAGATATCTAGCCGGGGTCAAGTGTTTTAGTAGTGCATACATTTTAATGGAATTTCTTTAGTCTTTGTTTTGACAAAATATAAAAGTATCCTGTAAAGCAATTTGTAACTGGGTCTGAGGTTTACTGGCGTCGTCCATCACATCGACGACCGCGATTTCATCGAATAACCAAGATGCAGAAACATAATCTGTTTCAGATAATGCACTATGAGTGCACCTGCACAGTGTGATGGACTGCCGAAATCCTATCGGGATGTTTTGCACGATAGCCGTATGCGAACTCGCCACAAGTATTCTTGTTGTTGCAGTTATTCCCATCCCCTAATGTGTTCCATGCCGATCCAGCTTTGTCCACTTGTTTCTATCCTATCACTCCTCTGTTTTGGTCAGATTATCTGCTAAAGAGTCACGGCTTCGCCGGCGGTTGTGTTTTAATTTCATACATAATGAAATATCTTTGAAATGCAATAAATATTCTTCCATACGAATTTTATTGAAACTTTAAAGTTCTGTGGGGCGGAGTCCCAAGAAACTTTGCAAAACCGTTTCTTAGTGAGCACCTATGAGCAAAGAGGAAGTGTATGAAAAATTACAAACTCGTCAGCCCTAGAGTTTTGAAGATTTGTGTTCCCATGATTTATTTTAAAGCCGTTGCCCAATTTTCTTTGCAATGCCAACCTGAAAAATTTTTTGCCCTTCAGATGAGCTGGTTTGCTACGTTCACTCGCAACGTTGAACCGCTGCACTCAATTTAAAATAAATAATTTGGGATAGTACTGGTTAAAAACGGGCAACAGACGGCTTTTGTTTTTATCCTTCTTCTCATTTTTAAGTTCATAATGTTTATTAACTTTATTAATTTTTATTTTATTTTCATAAATTTTATGTCACAAGTTTAAAACAAATTTTTATGGGTTTTGGACATAAAATAATATTTCTTCACTATATATTGTTACTTCTTTTGAAGACTAAATTACGTGAACGTAATTTATATTCAGAATTCATTACGGTAACATAAAAGCATAGAAGAGGTCATTTCAGTTTTATGTACAACTTAAACAAGAGAAAAGGCGTTCCGTAAACTTATGAAATCGAAATGTGTATTTGATTGTTTTATAAATAAAGCATCACACTCGCCGATCAGTCATAGGCCTACCCACCTTAAAAATAAGCACTTAAAGTGCGTTGGTGTTCAAGCAAACTATCTGAAGTATTTCAAAATTACAAGTTTTAATTTTAATCGTGTAATAAAATAAAGGGAGTAAATAAATGGAATTTAATGTGGTCGTAGGCTAATTTGTTTTGTCATTTCAATAAAATTAAAGCCTTTAAAAACCATTTAGCACGTGACAACAACACATTGAGTGATCGTCAGAGGGTGGGCAGTATGCATACACGTAACTAAAACGTAATAACTAACATCTGTGATAACATTTTTCAGCCTAAAACAATTAATTGGAGTACAACGACAAAGTTGTAGTCTGTTTTAGTCCCATTTTTTTTACAAATTTGAATCCAGTAGTGAAGTATGTCAGAGGCCAAGATATTCCGTGTTATCTGTACACGGAAGGAGAAGATAGGCAAAGGCGGAATAGAGCGACACGGGAAAACGTGAAGGGAAGTAGTGGCAGCAGTCGTCGAACTACATCCCTCCGCCAGCCGCGTCACAACTCAGTTGACTGGAACGGACCGAACCAGGAACGAACTGTGTTCCGGTAGTTTCAGCAACGTCCGCTAGGACTGACCCTTTAGCCCCCTCTTAAGGGTGCACTCTACCCATCTGCCGCGCGCGGATGCAAGGGTTTAGAATCTCCGTGTTTGTCGCCCCAGTTGTAAACGATTTAAAATATTTTGGTGTCATTCTTTTCGTAATACAATTTTGTACTCCGCTATCGTCTTAAAATTTCGATATTAATTTAAATTACTAAGCAGGGTGCTTGCTAATAATGTTGAAATAAGCGTTTTGTATAAAGTTTTAAATATTTTTTTAAGAAAAAATAAGACGATACGTAAGTACAATATAATCTGCAATAAGAATCTGCAATAAGATTGGTAAAAAGTTTATAGATAACGATGCAAGAAGGGAGATGCGAAATTTTCTGCAATTTCAAAAATATCATTATTAGACCACCGATCGATTTCGCACTGAAACCAAAAAAAGCATTAAAGTAACAAAATTTTAAATCACCCGTCATATATTTCCAAATGTGAGTTTCTGAGTATAGCGACAGTTAACAGTCTCGCTCGACGATTTTGACGCCGAGGTAGAGCGCACCCTTAAGTAACATTGTTGTAGTAGAAATTAGTTATAACATAAAAAAACTTTTAATGTATAAAATTGGATATATGAGTTTTAAAATGGTCTTAACCCATTTAAGATCACTGTCGCTATTTTTCTACGCAGTATTTTAGTTTAAGAAAATACATCCAATTTTAGGTTTTTCATGATAGAACCAGCATTTTGGAGTTGGCGTGCAAATGACGCAAAGAACGTTGGCATACCTTTACCTTTTGCCTAACTCAACCCACACTCTAAAGAAATACTCCAAATGCATTACTTATGGGGGTTTCATTTTATATACATGTTTTAAATGTTGCATTTGATATAGTTCAAAATAAGGTACATATCGTGTTTTTACTCTCCACATGGATGTGAAGATTAAAATGAAATTTGGTAAATTATTTTTGATAATGTAAAAGAATGAATATAAACTAACTTAATCATTATAGGTTCCTGATGAAGAAAAAAGTAATACATCCTCAAGTATGAAAAGTTGCATGTATAAATTTATTTGAAAGTAGTTTATAAAAGAAAATTATTCATCTACAGGTTATGCAGTTCAAATTGCGGTGCTTGTCCCTTAAAAGGGGGGATATTGATAGGACGTGAGAGAAGGGTTGGTCTTAAAAGAAGAGGAGAAAAAACTGTTTAAGATGAAATGGCTTGATACCTCAAAGGAAAGTATCAGGTCTTAAGCAAGTTTCTGATAAATTGTTCTGCATTTAATTTTAAGACCCTATATCAGTGGCATCAACGTATATCTAGGCAGTATCACATAACAAACAACAAACCTCGGAGACAAATCGACCGAGTAGGAATTTACTTTACCGAACCGGCCTTCATTTATGGTCGGTTTTAAATCACCCTATCACGCGGAAAACAGTTAAGGTGTGTTTACACAAAAGGTTGACAGCGAAAAGTTGTTCACTTTTACAATGTGGATGTACCAGTAAAATTTGATAATAAAGTACAATAAAAGTAAAGGTGTGAAATTTTGTAAAGGTGTGAAAATGTTTGATGGACAACCAACAGTGTTTGGAAGGAAGAACGATAGGAGTTAGTATTGTCGATGTGAGTACTATTCGATTTGTTTTATTACATAATGATAAATGTATTACCAGCCTATATCATTTCATTTGTTTACAAATTCATAACTGATATCAAATTTGGGTTGCCTTTTAGAGTGCATAGATTAAATTCTGTGGAGCAGCACAGGTCCCCTAGTATGGATTAAGTTAATAAAAACAAAAGGATGAAATAAATTGAAATTTAAAAATATATTTAAAAACATTATTATGATAATAATACCTTGATGTATGGTAAAAAAAATCCTCCTATTGTTCCTAGTCACAGAATAGATTCATACTCCCCTATACTTGGATTGGTAAGGATAACATACACTATATATTGTACATTGTATGAAGTCATTGAATAATTATGCTCGAGTTATTTACTGGTTTTGCTACTAATCTTTATTTGAATTTCCACTTTAAATCCACCTTGGGATTGTTCTTACAACAGTAGGCTAAATATTGTACTTTGAAATTTGTAATGTAATTACATTATCAGTTTTTTTGTAGGAGAAGATATTTAAATTTACCTATTTTAATTATCTTTTTATCAAATATTTTAATGATTTAGTTGTGATTTAAGTGACATTTAGTGTTTTTTATTGGTTTCAACACTTTAGAATTCGAAAATAATTTATTTTATTTCATTACTATAATAGTCGTATGAATATTTGAGTTCAACGATTGAAATGGGAAACATTCCTATACCAAGTATTTCATCTATATAACAGAATTTTACGTTTGAAAAATCTACATTTTTATATTTACGTATTGTAATTATAGTTTATTTTTCCATTAAATAGTTAAAATTACTTAACAAATAAATTTTGTTTTTAAAAGTTACATTTTACAAATGTTACACTAGGGTTCATACGTAATAATTTCCTTAAATTCAATGTATTATTTGTCTAGAGACTGTTAAAACAAATTTGGTAGATAGTTTATACTTACACTAATAAATGTGTGAATTTTTTGTGGTTTCGTTCTGGAAATATTTTTTTTCTACCTTAGGCATGTTCATTATTTTATTAAAATACTTGTTTTGAGTGTATTTATTTATTTATTTATTTATTGTTTCAACGGATATCTCCATTTTACAAAGGTATGATTACGAATTCAGACTCTTAATGAAAAATTCTGTTTATTATGTAAATTCTGTAAATTATGTTGTATTAACAACAAAGTTATAAACAAGTTTTAAAACATCCAACTGAAAATAACGGAGAAAGAAAGTGAGATTTTTCATTAAGAAAACTACTGCAAAAGCTTGTTTTAGTTTAGAAGTATCACAATTTATCGGTTAACGTATGGTTGGATGTTTAAAAACCTGGTATTTCTGAAAATGCAATGAACATAAATATTTTTTTAAGTGTTTAGTACTACGAGTATTTTAATAATATCTCACATTTCTAAATACTATACAACCCGATGTGAAACTGACTGATCGTGTATACAAAGTATTTTGGACTTCCGGATGAGCTAGAAACTTGGAATTTGGCACACACACTACTTGTATCTTAGATCCAAAGAAAAAAATCCCAAATTGGAAAATTTCAAATTTTAAACCCCTCAAAAAATAAAAAGGGGATGACATGAGTAATCTGAATATGTAAGGGTTTTCTATTTTGGCTATAACTTTTGAACGAGATGTCCTAGCTCAAATCTGAGGGAAAATCGTTAGTTGGGAATTAAAAGTTCTACATGTTAGGTCCTATGACATTTTACTGTATCTCATCTCCTTCGCCCCTAAAAAGGGGCGTACTTCCAAAATTTCAAAATTCGTTAACAAAAATTGTGCTATTTTAATATTTTTTATTTACTATTATGGCACATGGATGTCAGAAATTGTGTACATATTATGCCCTAATATAGATGTAACTATAGTAGTATTCATTGGAGAATTTCAATCTAAGTTTAGTCCAATACAATCATAAAAACACAAAATTCTTAGTAAATTTTCATGTATAGTATTTAGATAAATTGATTTAATATGGTAAATTTAGTGCAATATTGATATATGTTTTCCATCATTGTATTCTATTTTAGACGGTGTACAAGTTGGGTCATGTGAAATTTTGCCGTATCTCACCCCCTTCACCCTTAAAAAGGAGCGTACTTTCAAAATTTCGATTTTTTTTTTTCACAAAAATTGCGTTATTTTGATAGTTTTATTTACTATTATGGCACATGTATGCATGTAATTCTGAGAATATTATGATCTCAAACAGCTATTTCCATAGTAGTAGTTATTTGCCAATTTCAATCAAGTTTTAGTAGAAAAAAGTGTAAAACCACAAATTTCTTAACATTTTTTCATGTAAACTGTTTGTAATTCACTTTAACCCGGTAAATGTATTGTCATTTCACTGTAAGTTTCGCACTTATTATATTCGTTTATAGACGCTCTACAAGTTTATTCCGGTGAAACTTTGTCGTATCTCACCCCTTTCACCCTTAAAAATGGGCGTACTTTCAAAATTTCTAAAACTCTAAAAAAAATTGAGCTATTTTGATATTTTTCTTTACTAATATGCAACATATACGCATGAATTTCTATTTCTATTATGACCTCAACAGGTTCTTTCTATACTAGTAGCTTTTTTCCAATTTCTATCGACGTTTAGTCCAAAAAATTGTAAAATCACAAAATTCATAACATAAAGTGTTTGTAATTCACTTTAACCTGGTAAATATACTGCTTCATCGATATATGTTTTGCCAATACTATATTACATTTTAGACGTCCTACAAGTTTTGTCCTGTGACACTTTGGCGTATTTCACCTCCTTCACCTTCAAAAAGGGGCGTACTTTCACAAAATCGAATTTCTTTCACCAAAATAGATCTATTTGAATACTTTTCGTTTACTGTTATGGCACATAGAGGCCTGAAATTCAGCTACACACACATACCCCGAGCTTTCCATATAAAATATAAAACAAAAGTATCAATTTAAACTTTAAATATCAAGATAATACCTTACATTCTTTAGACTTTCTAATTAAAGTAAGTCAGCGAAGACGAGGATAGCGTTGGGTTGGAAGCCCCAACGACCATGTTCAGTACTTAAGACTAAAAGCAATTAATAAATTCGGGGCAACCCCCGAAGGGGGCATGGGGGCGGAGCCCCCATCGAGCCGTAGGCGAGTTTAAATATATAGCCTAACTTTGCAAATTTAAAATAGCGACCATCTTAAACCAGAAAAAGGTATATATGTCAAAATGTAAAAGTAAAACAGTACTGACGTACCTAATAGTCATGCCAAGTTTCAACTGAATACCTCAAGTGGTTTTAATAATCTCAGGGGTTAAGCAAAATTTACATATGGATGGACAGACAGAAAACTGGCAGAATACGTGGTTATACTGTAAAACATGTTTGTTTCGAAGGAAGGAACAAATACACAAAAGGGTTCCAGAGAGTTTCGGGACACGCTTTATATTATTATTTTTGTTATCGCCATAAATTTGAAGATATGCAGTGTCAATAATAAGACTTTAAAATTGAGATTGTTCATGTTATTAATTGTTTTTATTTTTCAACGTTTTGACGAGGAACGTTCCAATCCCTAGTCTTGTAACTATCTAACATCGACCAATTGTTAGAAAGCATCATTAATTAATAGCCCAATGACAAATGGCAACTGGGTCCGGAATCGAACGTTAAAAAAGCTGCTAACTTTTCTCAGGATCGAACCGGCAGCCTTTGGATTTAGAGGTGACTAATATAACCACTCAGCTACCCAGCCAGTTAATAGGCTCGAATCAGTATTTTAAGTACAATAAAACAATATTAAACCCTGGAAATCTACTTCATATGTTGGTTTACAATTAATATAGAATATATTATTGAAACATACTAGTAACTGACACACTGATTTTATAATGGCGGTTTGTATTCTCCGGTTCCAGTTGGTACAGGTCAAGGTGCTTAAAGAATCACTTAACTGCGTTGTTAATTATATCAATAAAAAATATTTAGAAATATTTATTTAGCATATATCACCAATTAATTATTGCATTTAAAAACAAACTTTTAAAATATGCAGGCACATCAGTAAATAAAATATCAGAGACAGCCGAGTCACTGTGTAGGAATTCCACATGCGTCCTGTCCGCTAGTAATCAACTAAGAGGTTCGTCAAGAGCGGAAACCCCTTCACTGATTACCTCCATGCACGGTTTTATAACTAATTTAAAAGCAAATTGTCCGGCAATCAACTAAAAAGTGGAAAGTGTCATTTAATGTGGATGTAACTAGTAATTCAACTACTTATATTACCACTTAGATTACACTTTTAAGATTCGTAAGAATGCACTAAAGTTAATTAAATATCAATGCAGTACAATACTGAACAATTTTATATCACCTGTCTAATTTACAGGTTATATATCCTAAAAGGTTAGAAGGGCTACAGTAATACAATTATTGAAATCATAATGTTTTCTGTTGTGTTAATATTTTTAATTATATGAAGTTATAATTATATGAAGCTATATAGAGACTATTTTAATATTACGGGTTTATTTCATAATAGTTGAAAAATTAAGAAATATATTTAATTGATTAGTACATATTACCATATGAGCATTGAAAATTATCTAGAATGGCGAGAAATCTTTCATTAGCGCCATCAAACATTAAATGGCCTATGTAAAAAATGTTTCTCTTAGTCAGGCTTAAAATACTCTAACAAATAAAGGTTTTCAAATGTTTTTAAATTTATACTTATTTATGACGATAAGGTGTTTTTTGTGTAGAGAACTCCTCCTACAAGTTCCAATCGGTTTTTTTATGTTTTTGGTGTCGTTGGATAGGGCTTGGTCTGTGTTTTTTTTTCAGCCAAAAATTGATTAATTAACCCACCTATTTACAAATTAAATCTGAAATTTTCCCATTAGAATACCATTGAGATTTGTTTGAGCATATTAAACATCTGTTTACGTACAGCTGTAGTTTTTGGTGATCACTGATATTCACAATATTGGATTAGTCGGATTTCATTGATTTAAAACAAAATGTAACTTTTTTATTTCAACAAAATAAATTGTATTGTAACAAAATAGATGTCGAGCAAAAAGTGCTCTAGTATTTTATTACTACAGTCAGGTCTTTTTAATACCCAAAATATGGTAAAAAATGCTTTATAAAATAGGGCTGGTAAATTAAAACTAGCTACAACTACAATAAATGATTCCTCCATTTCCGTGATGTAGTGGCAAGGATTTAAATTAAATGTAAAGTAAGCAAAAACTCTGAAAGTAAATATGTATGAGCAAGTAGTAGATCAACTAGGTCAGCAGAGAACGATTTCGTTTAAAAGGACTTATTTATATTAGTATGTTATATGTACTTGTGATCTTTGAGTCTGTATCTTTTGTTATTGTAGTAAAAAAAAATCATTTTATTACTCAAATTATTATATACATACAATTTTACAGTATTATAGGTATTGGTTGCTACTGGAGATTTTATTCAAATTTTATTGTAACCAGATTTCGTTTAAAAGGGCTTATTTATATTAGTATGTTATATATACTTGTGATCTTTGAGTCTGTATCTTTTGTTCTTGTAGTAAAAAATCATATTACTACTAAAATTATTATATACATCCTCTTTTACAGTATTATAGGTAATGGTTGCTACTGAAGATTTTACTCAAATTTTATTGTAATCAGAATGGGTAAATACTTTTCATCCATTAATTTAGACACATATCCAATAAAAATATTTAATCCTCTATAAATATGATCATGTCTGTTTCATTTCCTGAAATTTCTAACTACAAACAGGCCATATATATTTTAATAATACTAATTATTTTGAACATACACAAGTCAATATAAAAGTAATTTCTCAGGAACATTATTGTTACAGGATTAAAATTTTTACAACATATCTAGGATAGTAAAATTAGCAAAAATATATACAAAAAATAAATAAAAATATACTGAACCCGAAAGTAATTGAAAACTAATTTATTTTGACCCATTCGTATGTCAAACTACCTGGGAAAAACAATGGTGAAAAGTCGACCACTCTCCCAAGCTGCGTTTGACTCCTGGGGCTGAATTTTCAAAATGGTGGCTATAGTTTTATAAGTTTTTGTTGAATTTCCTTTGAAACTTTAAGGACAGATGAACTATGTAAGTTAATAAAATTTAGAAAAAGTAAATTTTGCACATTTTGATACATAATATGTATTAGTTGTTTATGTAATAAGGGTGATATTGCTCCTTGAAGATACTTTCTATTGTGGGATTATAAGCAAATTTCTTTTGTTGAGAAAACCTTATTACGGTGGTGCCAACAGTTACATATAAGCCCTTAACCATGATAACATTTACCTACGGGGTCCCCAAATGCCAAAAACTCCATTCATTTAAATTTTTAAATATGTATATATATATATATATATATATATATATATATATATATATATATATATATAATTATATATTATATAAATTATAATTATTATTAAAATATATTATATATATATATATTAATTATATATATATATAGATTATATATATATATATATTTAACTAGGTACATATTGAATTGAATTCGCTTATATAGGCTACAACATTTATTAAGATAATTGTTAAAATAAACTATGAGTACCCTTTAGTTTATTTCATTTTTAATACACTAAACAATTTTAGTGTAATAAAAAATACACTATTATTTTCTAAAAAGATTTTAATTTTTTATATATTTATAAAAGTATTCCATAAATTTTATAGTGTATTATTTTGTAATTCATTTTTTATTTTGCACTAAAAATTGTAGTGCATTAAAAATAAAATTATCTAAAGCGTACTGTACTCATGTTTTATTTTAACAATTATTTTACTATGTACATATGTACATACTTACATATTAAAATACATATAGAATTTACATACATATTTATATGTGTAAAATTAAATATAATTATATATTTTTATGCGTATAATTTTAATGAAGGTTTTTTCTGGCATCTGGCAAGATTGTAGTAAAACGTTAAAACTGTTAAAGGCTTACTAGTGGCCTATAAAGGCAAAATCCATAATAATAAAATAATGTACATAATAACATAATGTACATAATAACATAATGTAACATAACATAATACATAATACATAATACATAATACATAATAACATAACATACATAATAACATAATGTACATTTTAATGGACTACCAGTACCTACTTTACTTATAAGGATTCAAGAAGATTTAATTGTTATAAATTATATTTTAGCAATATCGGCTGCACATCCCATTTGCTTCCAAAGCGCTCTTTACAATATTGAGGCACAAATCATGGATGATTGGTTAATTTGAAATTAACATAATGTAGAAAAGTGGCAATGAGAAAAAAAGATGACGGATGCTCATCACCCATTTTAGGATTAATACACATTCAGTAGAGTTCACCAGACACTATCTTTTTCAATAATTTGATTATCTTGTTTGTCCTGATTATCTTGTTTAATAAGATGAAAAAAAAATTTTTCACCTGTCAGATTTTCTTATTTTTTAGCGTGACAAAAATTTAACACGCCAAATTTTCACTAACTGTCAATTTCCAGCTCTCCTAATAAAAGCACGTAATTTATATTCGTAAAAAAAATTTAAACATTTTTAATCCCTATAAATTTTATGGTGGATTTTCCCCGTTCTTTCTCATTTATTTGGAGGATTTTGGGCATGTTGCTGGTTTTCATTGTCTTTGGAACAAACATCTTAAATTTAAACTCTCTCGATTATATCATTCTACAACTTGTAAAACACCAAAAGAATTATCTTGGTAATTTTTCAGAATAACAACATTTAGTTGGCTGCCATACTATAAGTTTAAATTAATATTTAATTTTCATTCTATGTAAATATTTTATTCTCGTTTTAAAATCAAACTATTGTGTTTTAATGTAAGCAACAAAAGCTTTTCTTGAACCACAACTCATTACTCATTGTACCTCATGATAAAATTTTTTATATTGTTCATTTGCATACATAGGATAGATTTTAAAGGTTTTTTGTTTGAATAATGATTTTAAAATCGGCTGTAAATTTTTAATAATTTGTAAAATTATATTAACGCTTCTAAACTCACGAAATCAGGCGATTGGATGGTTTTGCAACATTGCCAAATTGTCAGTGGTTGTTAATAATTTTATCAAATGTTATACAGATTTTTATCATTTTTATAAAATGAACAATCTACACATGGTCTAGGCAACGCTGAATACTCAGTGTTGCCAGTTTATACATCAAAGTACGCAATGATCGGCAATATCTCTTATCTTTTCGTTCCATGTGTCAACATCGCGTTTTCAGTCACCCGCCTGATTTCTGCCCGCTACTGTAGTGGACTTTGAAGTCATTCGACGCAAAATAAAACAAGTGTAGTATAGTATTGCTCCTTTAGGTTATTAGTATAATGTAAGAACTTCTTCACACATTGTCTTCCACCTGGTTCTCTTTTTTTTTAATTAAACAAAAAACATGTTCTAATGTACACAAAGCACGTGTTTTTCGAATCCCCATGCTATTCTTAAGGAGGCACTTTTACGTTATTTTTCATTTCCTGGTAACATTATGGAGTCACAGATAATTTTCCCTCGTGAAAGGGACCAAAACCTTTTAATCTTAATCTTTTAATTTGAGATTCCTCCTGTAGCATTTGTCAATCAGCTGATCAGCTGATATGTTTTGTTTGATGTTATTGTTTTTAATTGTACAATGTTTTGGTTTTGTTATTGCAATATAAATGAGTTTTAAACTGTGTTTCTGACTTTATTTTACCTCCCATCTTCCAGCTCGCGCGCACACGTGTGTGTGTGTGTGTGTGTGTGTGTGTGTGTGTGTGTGTGTGTGTGTGTGTGTGCACCTAACCTTCGGCACCACCGTAATGTTTTACAAAAAAAAGAAATTTCCTTAAAATCCCACGAAAGAAAGTAGCTGTAAAGAGCAATATCACCCTTATTACATATAACATATAACTTACATTTAATACATATTATATACCAAAATGTGCAAAGCTTTATTTTATTTATTTTACTAACTTAGTTTAGATGTCTCCAACAATTTAAAGAATACTAAACAAACACTTATAAAACTACAGCCGCCATTTTGAAAAATCGGCCATAGCAGGTAAACGCAACTTCGGAGAGTGGTAGATTTTTCATTGTTCTTTTACAACAGGTAATTTGACATAAGAATGAGTCAAAATAAATTTGCAATTACTTCCGGATTGACCCATAATTTGACTAGACTAATCATATTTATCCATGATTGAACAATGAAACAATCAAGCCATGGTCAAGTAATATCTAAACACACTAAACCTGCCACAAAACAAAGAACTCAAGTAAGTTACTCTCCGAGTTTAATCATCCCAGGTGACCTAGTGGCCTGGATCGTGCCTTTGAAACAAAACAATATAATAAGTTCAATGTATTAATAAATTGCTTTGTAGAGTAGTCTAAATTGTAGATATCTTTATTGTTTTACAAGTAGATAGCTACTATTTTAAGCAACTAATGTTTTGACAAAATTTCGTGTATAAAGGTTTTTTACAAAAGTATCTGTGATTACTATTCAAATAGTCAAACAATTAGTTCAACATTCAGTCATTATTTAATTTGCAAATTAAAATACTTATGTGCATTAAAGTAACCACATAATGGAACTTCACACCCACCGCTGCTGATAAGGAAGATAAGCCTAAAGACAGGTCAGCCTCGGTAAGATGATCGGAGCGACTTCACGCCAAACACCATCATCGGTGTGAATAAATTCCTCAAAAGAGGCACGTTTATTGTTTTATCTCCAGAAACATCGGGACTAACTTTTTAAGATACGATTCTTGTGTGTGTGTGTGTGTGTGTGTGTGTGTGTGTGTGTGTGTGTGTTTTTGTTTTCTTCGTCTTTGAAGAGGAATCTTGGGATCATACTTTAAAGGTGGGTATAGCCAACGAAATACCAAATTCCTCCTGGAAAAACCCCCAATCCAATAAGCAGTCATTTGGATTAAGCTTGTTCATTGAGTTTTAAAAGAATGAACACAAAGTATTCTTTGAAACCATCTTCTTGAGCCAAATGATTTTTTAATATCTACTTTTTAATTTTAGTTCTTATTTATGTAACAATAAATAATAAATAAATATTTCATTTGGTATGAAAATATTTATATTTACAAGATATCGCATTTAGATTATATTGCACAGTGAATGCGAACAGCCATGTTTCACAACGGTAAGATAATAGTACTGGAAAGACACATGACAGAGTGTCATGTTCAGACAATGACATTCATCTTTGTTGTGTCATCTTAATGTAATGAGCTGGGAGATGAAAAGGCTAATGTACATCCCTACTGCTTTACATACACAAAAACCACTTAATTATCTTATTTTTTATGTAATTATTATACTTCGTGGAAATAAAAAACTTTTCCTAAGAAGTAAAGAGTTTCTTGACTTTATTATATATATATATATATATATATATATATATATATATATATATATATATATATATATATAATTCAGCGAGTTTTATCCATGCCCGTGATGCGATTCTTTTTATACATTCCAAAATCTACTTGACAAGTTACCTTATTATATTTGAAATACCAGTAAGACAAATGGCTGTCAAAACTTGAAAATACATTTCATTTTTTTCAAGAAAAATATTACTTTAGTTTCTAATTTTTACACATGGTAATTTTACGTACTTTAAACTTAAATAGTTATATTGATATTGTAAAATTTCCATGGTATGAATATAAAGTAAAAAATTTTTATATATCAACACTAATTATTTTATTATAATTTATATTTTTATAGGATTAAGAGGAAAGTGTACATTTTCTATAAGTGCTATTTCTATAATATTAGTGGTAGGGAAGGAGGGGAAGTAGTCCTCCTGTGCCAATTCAATGACCTTTTAAAGACGTCACCAGTTATCATTGCAGGAACTGACGGCATCAAACTGATTAAAGATGTCCAGCAAGTGACAAAACGTCACATTACATCATCTAAATAACGTTATCGACAATAACGTTGTCGGAATACAAAAAATCACTTATTTGATTTAAAAACTAATATCTACTCCAAGGGGATTGGTTACAAGAACTCCAAGATCATTGGAAACAAATATAATCTAATGTTGGCTGAAATTTTCCAAGTCTTCAAAGTCATCAAACAAATAAATTTGTACAAGTCCTTAGATCCATCGTGAATTATCAAGCAACATCAAATTTTGCATAAAAATTAATCAAACGTAAAAAAATATTTTTTGTTTCTTCAGTAACCTTGGGTACTTGTTCAAAAACATGAAAAAGTTTCACTGATATCATTTATGACGTCTCTTTCGATGACGTATTTTTTTATTACGCGATATTGGCGTTGTTAATGACATTTGGGCATTTTGGATCAATTCATACTTGTCTGGCTGTAAAGTAGAAATTTTCAAAGTATTCAAAATCATTTTACCCCCACCACTCCTCCTAACATCACCACATCGCTAACTCGGATGCAGGGATAAAATCAGTCAGTCGTGGTAAGGCTCTAATAGGTTGTAATAATCTTACCAACAACATAGTAGTGGCACATTACATTATATATGTGATGTTATATTATGTATATAATGTATATATAATACATAATGTATATTATGTATATATAATATATACGTCATGGTATGTAGTGACACTACACTACATACCATGACGCAAAGGTTGTGTTATGTCAGGGAACGGTTAACCAAACTGATGTGTGATAGGACTCGTAGGTTATGAATCATTTCACAAAACGTCAAGTTTCAGGATACCGGCAAACAATATATTTGACTCTTATTATGAAAGTTTTTCTTCCCAACGTTACAGGAACATGAAAGATTGCCTTCCTCTTTTGTTGTGGCATTGAGGATTTCTACTAAGTCCGGACGAAATAAAAATAAAACTGCAAAAGTGGCAAAAATGTTTAATTTTGTGGCGACCTCAATGACGTCACTGTCGATGACGTCATTTTGATGACTGATCGCCTAGTAAGCCAATCCCAACTGAAGGGTGCAGGGGAAGAACGATCAAACTCACAAAATGTAAAGTTTTCAGGAGAGCGTTTTTAAAATTTTAAGAGTCATATAAGTATGATAACATATATCCATAGTAATGTTAATGTGCTTAATATTTAATTTTACTGGTTGTCATTTTATGGTTGAAACAATAAAAATTTGTTTTTTTAACGGTGATTTTAACAGATTTTAAGGGACTTTAACTTTAATTTTTAACGGACTTTGTCCGTTCTTCCCATGAACGCAGTGGAGCTTGACCGATATTCCCCTGCATACTCTAAATGTTTTGTATTTTAGTGCGGAATCTGTTCGTTATTCACGTTTATAGAATGCACATGGTTTTAAAACACTCTTAGACGAATCAAAATATACCGGTATTTCAATTTTTTGTATTTTTGGACTTTGATCGTTCTTCCCCTGCACCCTTCAACTGTTTAGTGACTGTGCTGGTTACTCGTGAAGTCACTTAGATGTCATCGAATTATTCCTAGAGACCTAGTTCCATCCCTACTAATTATTTTAGCCTGCGTTTAAATAAACCAATAGTTCAAGCTTCAAAATTTGAAAGACACGTCAAATAGATGTGTGAATATCACTTATCGTAGAATGAATATGGCATGCAAATGTTTTAAATTCTGTTTGTTTGAGATTGTTTGGATTAACAATCAATAAGTATTAAAGTTTAACTGAATTATTGTGGGTACATCCGACTTTCAAAGAAAAAATTCGCTGCATATGGTGTTATATTTATTTTTGCGTAACAGCATTGAGACATCATTGGTGTGCGTGTATAATAAAAGTGTTTAATGAGTTATGTATGAGAATTTGAACGAAAATGAATGTAGTAACTGCTTTTCCTAATTGTGTCAGTAGGGAATAACAAGGATAAAAGGTTTGAAAAAAAAACAAGAACGATTTTTTTAAATATCAAACATAAAAAATGGGGAATTTATCACCTTTCATGAAAAATGTTAAAAAAACATCTATTGAAAAATCTGCAATGTTTAGTTCTCAAGTCAAGTGTACTTTCACAATGAAAGCATTGTTATAAAATAACATCCATTTTTCTGTTTTATGTATGATTTTATGTATATCAATAACATTGTGTTTTAATCACCGCTATCATATCTAACCTTGAAAATGTTCATAATTTTAAGTAGGTATAAAATGTGTGTGGTAAATGTACACTATCATTTTAATAATTTTAACGGGCGTGTTACAGTAGCTTGGATTTTAGAAAGGAATGGTTTATAAATGATTGCTCCGATCGTTTGCAAAATTACATAGTTTTTATTAAATTGTTGGAATTGAAGCTTTTCTTATGAAAGGATTGGAATTTTAGTGGCCTAAAAGCATATGTTTTAGGTATCTGCAAAGGGAACAAAGGAAATTGCGGGATGGCTAATGCCCTGTCATTTATGACAAAGGGATTTTGTTGCCCTGTGAACAGTGAACAGTAACTTATTTGTGGTGAATATTATAGTTGGTGCCGATGATTTAGTAAATAAATTTTATTGAGGAGATAAATGAAAGCTTATTAATTTTATTAGGTAAATAAATTATACCTTTTAACGTATAATTTTTAATAGTTGAATGATATTGTTTAAATTTATTTAAATTTTTTTTACTTAAAAGGCGATTTTGAACATAAAAATGCAAATGCTGCACTTATATTAAACTATCTTTATTGCTAGACGCAAGTGAAATATAGTTTTTGCTTCTTCAAATAACTCGCTATGACACCCTTTAACTCTACAGTAAAAAACATAATAATAATAATAATGTCAATTACAAACTTCGTTATAATTTTGAATGATTATACTTTTTTTATTCTTTAACTATTGTTAGTAGTTCATTTTTGTTCGAATGATTTAATTTCAATAAAAATTTCAATGATTTTATTTATATTAAAAATCATTTATATTAATCCAAGGGTCTGTTCTTTGACGGGATAGACCCTTGAGCTTTAATAATGGTAACAACGTACATCGTCGGTTTTTTTCCATATATCTCTTTATCTACCATGCCCAGAAGAGACTATGTGGGCAGAAAATTTATTTCTCTTAAAAGGCGATCTTTCTAGGCAAAAACTAAACCCAACTACTCGAATCTTTAAGCTAAACTGAAAACATACGAGTAATAATTACACATTGAGATCGTAGTTTCCATATGAAAACTAAATCGTGATATTCAGTCTGATTTATTTCAAAAATACTTCTTTCAAAGATCAAAGGATTAATGTAGTTAAAATCTTAGTCCGTAGCATAACTTTAATGTAGTTGGTTGATGGTTTAACAATAGATTTAAAATCACAACGAGAGCTCAGTGTCAAAGTTGTGTGGAGGGATTACGCGTAACTCATATCTACCTTCAACTAACTAAACTCATCAAGGCCTCAATCTCATCAAAAAAGTCTGCACAGATTGCCCATATGAAATGTATAGATATCAAACTAACACTTTCGCTTCAAGGATGGTTAAGATTAAATGTACTTAGAGATAATAATTAATTATTGAACTTGTAAGTTTATGAAACAGACAAAAGCAATATAAGTTCGATACATTCAAAACATTTACATAACTTCTTTCTTTTACTACTATTATGCTTCAAAAAACAATACGAGTACAATCTGTTTTATACTTGACGAACTATATAATATAAAATATAATCCTGTTAAAATAATATTTTGAGCTATTTAATGTATTAAAAATAATACGAGGAATTTCAAAGTATTATGGAATGGAACATTGTAACATTTATCAATTGAGGATCTTCAAGTTGAATAAATGTTTAAATACTCCCAAAAGTTCAATTAAAGAATTGAGCTCACAAAATGATTTGGAGAACCAAATTACTTTGGATAGTAACTATCCAAATTACTAACGCATAATATTATTTAAAGTTTATTTAAAGTAATAGAAATCAAACAATATAAGTAGCTGTTCTTCTAAAGGGAGCAAAATATATTATACTAAATATACAATATTGGTATTTCAATAGAATCAATGATAGGTAGAGGATAATATACACTAAGACTTATAAATTTTTTATCTAACATAATATAAAAAATTATGTTATTAAAATTATCGATCACTAAACGTCAATGTTGTTCAATGATATGATTGAATTTTTTATATAAATTAAAATTATTGGCACTTTAATTATTTGCACGCAAGACATCTAAAAAATAAGAAAAGAACTGGCTCTTGTAGCTTGGGACATAAATAAAAGAGAACGGAGTAAATCTCAGTTACAGCATTGGCAACACTTAAAGCGATGTCAGGGATTCTACCTCCCAATACACTCTCTTTTATATTTCACTTGTAAAATAAAATATAAGATTCAGTATTCAATCTCGACTATTTAAAATCTCATATAATAACTCCTATAAAGTTATCCTATGAATGATATAAATGATTGTACAGTTTTTTTCTTTAATAGTCCTACAATTATCAATATAATGGCCAAATCATAATATATTACGTCTTTAATATCTACAACTTTAACTTTATGAAATAGGCTTATATCTTTACCTAATCTTTATATGCAATATACAGTATAGCATTAGTTCATTAGCCATCAATAAACTCTATTTACAAAGTTGTTGTTACAAAATAACAAAATCTACCATTACTTGGTTTTGTTTATTTCTTGAGTCAAAATCATCGATAGTATTTGTCGCTTTAACATTGTAAAACTAATTAATACATTTAATCATATAATAAAAATAGGACGATAGTAAAAAAAGCCTTCAAGCTATTTCCCCGAAAAATTTGGTAACATTAATTAAGCACTGCTGAAGGTGAGTGTGGTTATTATTTTGAATGTGATTTTTTTATCGAAAGGGTACTGTACAACTCGTCGTGAAACTCCAAAACCATGGACCATGCAACCGGCGCTGGTAAACCTTTCATTAGCATACATTTTTAGTGTTACAAAAATCCAATAAAAAACTAATAAAAGGCTAGTATATTAAATATTTAAAAAATATTGGTTTACGATTTAAGAATAAGCTTAAATAAGGAAGTATACAGAATTTGCAAAATGTCCTAATTAAGCTAATTAGTCTTAGCTAAATTAGGAAAACTAAACAAAATAAATCAGGTTAAACTAAAATTTAAGAAAACAATTAATTGAAAGCAACAAATTATATAAATTGATTTTTCTTTTCTATATATTAACTACCTTCATAGTATACTCTCTTAGACTTTCATGTGTCATAATGTAAAATTAATGAAAACACTTTTTTGGATTTTTCTGATACATTTTATTATTTTTATTACTCTAAACGTTTCTCCAGCTCTTTGGCTGGCTTCGTCAGTAGCTATAATAGGTTAACAAACTATAAACAAATAATTTTAAATTTAATTAACATATGGTATAAAAAATTCAATAAAATCATGTGTATAAAATAAAAATAAAATAATAAAAATGTAAAATCATATATATGTAAATTATTGAATACTAAAATTTGTTGAATATATTAAGCTGAATAATATTTCTGCTGTATGAGGTCATAACTATGCCTATAATTTTCTTAGGATAGGTAGCCATGTGTCACTTAACTTATAGCCATCCTCTCTATTTATGTTCTTTTCATGTCTTTTGATTTCAATAGCTTCTATTATTTTTCTCTTTGTATAGTTTTCTTCTCTTGCAAGTAACATCGTCTTATAAAATTCCATACTGTGCTTTGTGTTAGCAGTATGCTCTGTAATTGCTGAACTTTTTATTATTTTATTTTTGTCGTCACGTATATGTTCTTTAAGCATCGTTTCTATCGATCTACCCGTTTCCCCTATGTATACTTTTTTGCATGAACATGGTATTTTATATACACCTTTATTTTTTAAGGGTGGGGTTTGATCTTTCACTTTCGGTAGAAAATGTTCGAGCTTTTTAGCAGTTGAGAATGTGGTCTTAATCTCATGTCTTTGTAATATTTTGGAAATTTTGTCGGTGGTACCTTTAAGTATGGTAGAACAGCTCTTTTTACGTTTTCTTGATCTCTTTCTGTATCTTTTTGTTTCTTATCATTTGAGTGATTTCTTATTTCGTTTTCAATCTGATATCTATTGTAGTTATTTTCTTCTAATATGGTTTTTATCAGCTCTACTTCTTCTTTTATATATTTTTGGTCGCATATTGCTTTAGCTCTGGAGATGAGATACTTTATCATACCTTTCTTCTGTGCCGGGTGGTGGTGGCTGTTACCATTTAAGTATTTGTTGGTATGCGTATCTTTTCTGTATATGGTATGGCTAAGTCTTTTGTCTTCTTTGATTACCATAACATCCAAAAATGGTAATTTACCTTCTTTCTCTATTTCTACCGTGAACTCTATCTTGTTGTGGATGTTATTCATGTGGCTTAGAAACTGATTTACACTTGCTAAAACATATAAAATATGTGTTTCTAAAATATGGTTTATGAGTTTATAAACCATATATAAAATGTGTATATTTCTATTTTATACACATGATTTTATTGAATTTTTATACTATATGTTAATTAAATTTAAAATTATTTGTTTATTATTTGTTAACCTATTATAGCTTCTGACGAAGCCAGCCAAAGAGCTGGAGAAACGTTTAGAGTAATAAAAATAATAAAATGTGTCAGAAAAACCCAAAAAGTACCTTCATAGTGTTCTTAATTTTGGATTTTGATTAAAAGGTTATTCGGGGAAGTATTTTAACCCTTACCAACAGAAACTCATGTGAAAAATATGTAGTGCACAATAATAGCTGTCATTCAAAAGGTGTCTTTGAACTAAAGAGTCCTGAAAATGGATTATTGTTTTTATTTATGTTTGCTTACGCATACTCGCGTAGGGAAAGGATATGTTTTCTACCCGAATGTCGTGTAGTGATATTATTGCTTTCTGCGTGTTATTACACATGTTATTAATGTGTGTGTGAAAAGTATTGCGTATTTGAAATTTTGATGAATAATTGAGGACATGTGTCACGATGCTGTCATTGGACGCCAACAGATTTTATAATGGGAAAACACATCCCGAAACTAGTCATCTCACACAAAGTATGTTAGCAATACATCTGGAATGGAATAAATGGAAATCATATAAAAAACCAGTTCCCATCATAATATGTTATAAAACCACATTGATGAATTATTATTGAGGGATAACTGTTCACATTGCTAATGAAATAGTAAAATTTTAGTTAATTGTAAATAGATGTGCAAAGTAGATGATTGTGTATCGTCAGTTTTTTCATAAATTTCGTGATGATTAAAATCCCATTTATATTATTTTATCTTTAAAATGTTGTTACTGATATCACATTTGGGTTACATGCTTATCAAATAAAAATTAAATGGTCTATTAGACTGCGTAGCTTAAATGCTGAAAAGCAGCACAGGCCCCCTAGTTAATGATAATATTTAAATGTTTATTTTGTACTGTGGGAATTTTAAGTATCTTATGATTAATATTAATTAACGATTAATTAAGATTTTAGAAATAGTTTTAAATATGTATGGATGGATTGACCTGGTTGAGCTGTACGGGTGAGCTTTGAAGCACACTCTAGTGGTTGATTAGCAGGTTTTGTTGTTTGACGAACAGTTTACAGTTGCTTTCGATCAACAGGGCTCCTGGAATTAACTTACTGTAGAACCCGGTTACTACTATAGACCCCCCTAGAGATGAACTTTTGGACTTTGCCCTCGGGGTTCGCCACCCGGCCTACCCGCCCGGTCCTAGCATTCCCACTCCCCCTACCCTCATGCTACCCCGCCTAACCCTCCCGTCCTCGCCACCCGTTGGCCCGCTTTTTGGACTTTGACCTCTGGGATTCTCCACCCGCCCTCTCCTAGCACACCCCCTCCCCTTCCACTACCCTTACGCTAATCGGCCAACACTCACACCCCCGCCCTCGCCCCCGCGACTGACTCTGAATAAAATTTATTTCTCTGACTGGGTTTCGAACCCGGGTCTCCTAGTTGGTAGGCAAGCGTCTTAACCAATGGTCCACGCCAGCATCTGTGTAGGAACGGATTTTAAAGTCTAATATGTCAAAGTGTTTTTGAAAAGGGTTCTTGATTTTTGTATAAACCTAATATGCTGCTAGTTTGTCAATTCTATGCTTTAGTGTAGTACTGTTTTTGTAGTTTATTAGAGAGTTAGTTTGCTCGATCGCTCCTAGGGTGCAGGGAGCTCGTCTTCCTGCGTTTCATCATGCTTTCGTGTTAGTTCGTCCGTTCTCTCCTACAAGCGCTGTCGGCGCATAACGTCATCATTTTTAGTTCGATCGTTTTCTCCTAGAGTGCAGGCCGCTCGTTTACGTCACTTTTTGCGCTAGTTCCTCCTTTCTCTCCCAGGAGCGCTCAAGTCGCTTGTGACGTCATGATTCAGGAGTGGCAACATGTAAATAATTTTAGAAAATAATTTTGGAAAATATATTTTAAAAATAATGTTGGTAAATAATGTTGTAAAATATTTTTAGAAAATAATTTTGGAATTAAGTTTTAGATTGAAATATAAATTATTTTGTAATTGTGCTTTATTAACCTTGTGAGACACAACTGTACTTTCATGATTAGACAAGCTTACTCTTTTCAACACGACCACCCAACCATATTTAGCAAATAAAATTTACTGTGTAATACCTCTTTTGCACATACCTCCATGAATAGACAAGCTAATGTATACTTATTTGTAACACTTGTGAAATAATAAGACATTGAATGTATATCACAAACACTTTATTTACACACAGTTAAAACTATTTACAAATTATTTAGATCTATTTACAAAATTAAATAAATTCTATTCCAGTGCCTTCACCTCGGTACAGTAGAGACAGCTCTGTAGTGTAGCTCTTCAAGACGTCATCTGTGAGGACGGCGAGGAATCGCCGTGGAAGGTATATGTTCAAGAGAGTGTCATCCCCAGGTGATTGGAGTATGGAGCACACAGCTTCGCCGTAACGTGTTTGAGTCTTTGAAAAACGCTGAATCTTGTACGGGATATTCTGACGAAGATCTTGAAGCCGGGTAAATCGTGGAGCGTTACAATTGTTGAGACGTCCTTTCAGCTCTGCCATGATGTTGACGGTATCACTTTCACTGGTCGAATGGTAATATGGTGTTACCCCGCTGCCTTTTTACTGGTTATGATATTGAACAAGTTTCAACACGTTGTTCAGGGCACACACCATTTTAGACTTTCCATGAAACAAACAGAACACTGGTGAAGTTTCGAGGGTTTTCAAGGAAGGATAATTTTCCAAGTCCAACACCAGACTGTCAGTAAAACTTTCTCTAAGGTATTTCATTTTTTCCAAACTTTTCATGTACATTATGGAATTTCTAAAGAGAGGCTTCAAATGTCGGTTGAGAGCTTGAATGGTGATATCTCCGTCTTGCCAACCGATGCCGTGATAATTTTTGGTAATCCACGCACACTGTTTCTTGATTTTTGAATCCAGAGTAGCGTAAGGGTGGGGCGATCTTACAGTCCAGTGTTGTATAACTGTACCGTCGACCGAAGCGATAGCAAACTCTTTAATTATAAAATTATTACTAGAGTCTTTGAAACCTTGAAAGTCGACAAACAACTCCATGACCGACCCACAGCAATGGTGTACATCGAATGAAAGTTTGGTTCCTTCACCCTCGAAACTCCCCACTCTGGAAACCCCCTCACCCTGGAAATCCCCACCACTCTTAACCAATTGGCGATTACAACATGTTACAAGTACATTTAGTACACATCAGGTATACAAATATCAAACATGTGCTGAACACTATTAAAATAAACAATTTCTCTACTATGGAATCTATCGAACAAAATATCATTTTTCTCGAAACAAAAGTTCTTTGTATATTTAACACTGTCTAGTTGTAATCTACCGTGACGTTGCGGTACCTATCCACCTCTATGACGTTGCAAAATTCACCGAGTACGATACAGTTGACTGCTTCCGTGAGGGCGGTGGCAAACTTGATTTCTACACGTAGACTGCCTCTCTGGACCAAATTCCAGTGTGATCCTGTCGCTAAATCGGGTGTCAAATCAAAAACATATAGACAGTAGCCGTTAGGGTACATGACTCTAGTAATCCCGTTTCCTTGGTTTCGGTTGTGGATCCCGCTTCCTGAAAACAACGTGTTGTAGCAACATGTGTACAACTGCTGATTCGTGTAGTCGGGTTGTAACGCCTTGGCCGGTACTTGCTGTCCGTTAACATACAAAGCCAGAAAGTTTATGTTGTAATGGCTAAAGTTGAACGGATTGCGTTCAAAGCTTCCATTGTACGCGCTATTTCCGACCAACCCCACAACCACACGTTTCGGCAACTGGCCCAAGTAGACATTGTCGATGGTTTTTCCCAGGACGTCACTGGGAATGGTGAACGCCTTCACTTCTACCCGTGTGATTGGATACTTTGCCGTACATGATTCCAACATTTTTGAGTGTGCGATCAAGATCGTCGGGTTAATCTTTACTCTTCGCACCATCAGACTGGCTTCCATGATGTTGATCTTGAACTGTGACTTTGACATGAGACTGAAACTGTCACGGGACCTTACAAATTTAATTTTTAGTTCCACACCGTTCACTAGATACTTTCTTTGGTGGAAAACGTCTTCGTGTATGTAACCCATCATGTCAACGGGGCGGCTGTTGGCAAAGTATCTACGCCTTTCCTTCAACCCATGGTTTTCATCTTCTGTTTTATCCATTTGACCGGCGGTATCGTCTTCCCAGAGTGCCATGTTAAGGTGTGTACTTTTCGCACCATCGTCGTAGTTTAAAAGTGTTTCGATGAAGGCGCGGTACGCATACGTGTTTCCATTTGCCGATACAAGTTTCTGGTTAAAGTACACGTCCACCTGACTAAACATGGAATGCAGGAAATAGTTTACGGGGCCGACTTTATCGCAGTTAGCGTCAAGCAGCTCATTGTCATCTTGCAATATTCTCGCTTTTACGCAAAGTAATGTTTGCGACAAGTCCAAATACTCGTATCCGTGACCGGGTACGACGAATTCGATGGGTGATTCGTCAGTGAGAGATGATAAAGGCTTGTATTGGACCCACTCACCCCGGTCGATGCTCGTTTGTGTAGGCGGTAGAGAAAACAAGTCCAATTCAGTTTTGGAACATTCACATGACATATTGTGCACGTAGGCCATTATGAAAAAATATCAGCCGGGTGTTTCAGAGTCTTCTTTTTTGTAGCTTTCTTAACATCCGACTTCTTTTTCTTTGTTGGTTTTTTCTTCTTGTTCGTTTTGTTTTCCTTCTTGCACGTCGGGTTTTTCTTCTTGGACGTTGGATTTTCCTTCCTGACGATGTTCACTGTACGAGGTTTCGGCACAGACTGAGCGATCGCAATTGAACTACCGGTAGATATAGGCATTGGAGCGCGGTCGCCGAAACCGAAAATCCCTCCGACACTGGACATGTTCACTCTGCGATGGCTCGGAACAGACTGACCCGTTCACCGCGTTAAATCTAAGATGCAGGAAGCCGAGATCCAAGAATTGAACTTGGTCGGGTACCCCTCCCATTTTACCAACAACTTTCGAGTCTTACCAGAACCTTTCATCTCCAGTATCTTCTCAATTTTATAAAATTTGTCTTTTGGGACAATTATTTTTTGAAGTTCTTCACCATAAAATATGCCGTCTATTGTTTCACCAGCCAAATCTTGCAGCTTGTATACAGGAATTGGGTGTCTAATGACACGGACGACTTTGAAAATTTCCTTTGTCCAGTTGCTCTCGTATCCCTTTGCGAAATGTTTCTTTTCCTTTGATATCCTTTCAGTATCACCCACTTTAAGTTTTGGGGTTTTGTAAGTTTCTTGCTGTGAATACAACGTTCGCCACACTTTGAGGACATTTTTGTCATTAACACTTGCTGGCGCCATTTTGATTGCCGAATGCACGGTATTGGTGTAAGCTCTAACCAAATCCTGAACAACATCTACAAAACGAAAAGTCATTTCTGTAGCTCTTCTTATTGGAACAATTAACAAATATGAAATTGAAAACTCACATCCAATAAATAAAATTTAATTGTGGTAAGGACTTTCGCATTCAAGGAATGCATCCTCAGACCATAACAACCAAAACAAAAAATAATTTATAAATACAAAATTTCTGCTAAACATCTGATTTAAAGTTACATATGCTAATTTACAATATTATGGTAAAAATTCTTATTATATAAATTGTATACTATAAAAACATTTTTAATTTATTTTGTGACTAGATATTTAGAAAATTTAATAACGGAGAATTTTGAATAGGTCCGGGATCACTGTTTACCAATTTTAGTTTACGCTTATTCATTTCAAATGTTTCCTATGCATCCAAGTATTGATTATTACTGACTTCTTTTATTAATTTAATTTGGGAAAAACAATGTCCATTTTCTAAGGCATGTTTAGCAATTGCAGATTTTTCAGGTCTGTTAAATCTTACATGACTAACATGTTCTTTTAAACGAGTTTTTAAATTTCTTCTTGTTTGTCCCACATATAATTTATCACAATCATTACAAGACACTTCATAAATTCCAGATTTGTTTTCTTCACTAATCTTACATTTTGCATTTCCTAATATATTTTTGAGTTTGAATTTCGTTGAAAAACTTACATTAATTTTAGAATGTTTCTTAAATGATTTCTTAATTATTTTATTAAAAGAGGTAAATGTTACTGATCTCCAATTTTCATCATTTTCTTTGCTTTCAAACATTGTGGTTCTTGATCTTTTTAACATTTTCTTTTTCATTCTATTTATAATTTGATCAACTAAATTTGGGCTGAAACCATTGAAACTAGCTATGTTTTTTATAATTTTAACTTCTTCATTAAATCTTTTTTCATTAAGAGGAGTATGTAGCAGTCTATATACCAGATTGTTATAAACTGAAATTTTTTGAGAGTCAGGGGCAAATGAATCTTTTGTTATAAACCGGCTGTTGCTTGTAGGTTTTCTATA
The DNA here is from genome assembly GCA_030545055.2 of Neoaliturus tenellus. Classification (NCBI taxonomy): domain Eukaryota; kingdom Metazoa; phylum Arthropoda; class Insecta; order Hemiptera; family Cicadellidae; genus Neoaliturus; species Neoaliturus tenellus. The sequence continues at coordinate 233,927,530 of CM061531.1, forward strand.
TATATCAAATTCAACTTTATTGCAGTTGTTTCTTATTACAAGTAAATCAAGAAAAGGTAATGAGCTATCATTTTCCATTTCGTAAGTAAACTTAATTGAAGGATAAAAAGAATTTAGTTGTATAATAAATTGTTGGAGATCTTCAGTGTTTTTGAAGATGGCAAACACATCATCCACATAACGGATCCAAATTCTAGGAAAATAATTTAGAGTTGATTTGGCATTGATTTCAAAATTACTCATAAAAATGTTGGCAATAAAACACGAGAGAGGGTTTCCCATCGCTGTACCAAATGTTTGCCGGTAAAATTTGTCTTGGAATTGAAAAACATTTTGATTCATACACAAATTAATTAGACGTAAATACTCTTCAATAATTTGATCATCAAAATCATTTGACTGTAGCCAGGATTTTATTATATTCATCGTAACTGGTATTGGGACATTAGGATACAATGATTCCACATCGAATGATACCATATATTCATCAGGTTGTAATGAAATGTCTTTAACCTTATCTATGAACTCATATCTATCTTTTATGCTGAAAGTTTGTGTAAAAGGAATTTCTTGAAGCTGCTTAACTAGCCATTTTGACAAAAGATAACTTGGTGAATTTACACTTGAGACTATCGGCCGCATTTTATTTCCAGCTTTATGTATTTTCGGAAGACAGTATAGTCTTGGAATGCTTGGATTTGAAATTGTTAAGCGTTTTATCCAGTCTGTATTAATAATATGTTTACATTGTTTTAGTTAAGTAGTCACGGACATTTTGAAATTTTGTAAGGGATTATGGTTTACGACCTCATATGGTCCATCTTTGATCATATTTTCAACTCTTTCTATGTAATCAGTTTTGTCAATTATTTATTTATTTATTTATTTATTTATTCAATAAATGACAACTACAGGTATTAGAACCCAAAACAGTCATCTTGACAATCATATATAACTAAATTACAAGTAAACAATATAAGATTACATGCATTTAACTTAGGCAGCTTACAATGTGAAGAACCATAACGAAGAAGAAAAAAAAGAACAATACATCAAAACAAAGGTTACAAATGTGTGAAAAGTCAAATTAATACTAACAAAAACATACACAAAATGTTTATGTATAAAAATACAAATATTTAGAAATGTTTTTGGTTTGATTCAAATTAACAAAAATTAACTACAAAATGAGTTAATTACAAACCCATAGTTTCTAAATTGCTGAAACATTTGTTCAAATAACAGGTAAAACTATCATTTAAAATGTCAACTTCCGATCTGAAACTATTGTACAGTCGAAGAATTTGAAATAACAAAAAATTATAGTGACCAGCTGTATTACAATGAGGAACTGAAAACAATATAGATGATCTCAAGTTATTTCTGGGAACACGGAAAAAAATTTTGCTTAATAAACAGGAACCATCCACTGTATTGTTTAAAAGTTTGAACAAAAATGAAAAACCAAAAGCAAGTCTTCTAGTTGAAAGCCTCCTGCACGCAAACAAGGTTCTAAGGTTATCAGTTGGAAAATCTCTTGGACAGAATTGGTGATATTTCTTAAAATAAGCATACCTCAACATTCTATTTTGAATTGACTCAATTTTATTACTGTTAATTAACTGTTTTGGGCTCCATATAATAGCACAATACTCTAACTTACTTCTAATAAATGAGTTAAATAGTTTGAAAATGGTATTGCAATCATTAAAATATTTTGTATTCCGTATAATGAAACCAAGAAGTCTATAGCTATTATTAACAAGAGTATCTACATGGTCATCAAATTTTAAATGAGAGTCAAATACAACCCCTAGATCTTTAATCTTAGACACTGATTGCAACACAGTACCATTTATTCTGTAACTAAGGCTCACTGGTTCTTTTTTCCTATTAAATGAGATAGAGACACATTTTTTAATGTTGAGGGGCAAATTGTTATATAAACACCACTGGTGCAGGCAATCGACAGAAGTCTGAAGTGATATTATATCTGATTTATGACGGACACATTTATACAGTTTTAAATCATCAGCATATAATAAACATTTACAATCAACAAACAATGATGGAAGGTCATTTATAAATATTAAGAACAGAAGTGGACCCAAATTTGATCCCTGAGGAACACCAGAAGTACTAAAATATATTTTTGAATTTGAATTGAAAATTGTTACAAACTGTTGACGGTTATTTAGATAAGACCCTATGAACTGCACAAAGTGTTTGGAAAACCCAGATGTGAATAACTTATTTAACAGGATATCATGATCCACCTTATCAAAAGCTTTAGAAAAGTCAGTGTAAATTACGTCAACTCTTCCACCTATGTCTAACTCAGCAGAGATATCCAGAGAGAATTCCATCAGATTTGTAACTGAAGATCTTTTTGGTAAAAACCCATGTTGCTTAGGATCAACCTTGACTTTAAACTTGTCTAAAATAAATTTGTAAATTAGTAATTCAAAAACTTTAGAAAAGGAGTTAAGTAAAGAAATTGGTCGATAATTTTCAATTTGAGTTCTCTTACCAGATTTAAACACTGGGGTAACTTGAGCTTTCTTCCAAGAATCAGGAAATACACCAGAGAAAATTGATAGATTAAATAAGTAACATAATGGTCTAGCAAGAACATTCCCACATCCTTTCACTACATAAGCTGGAATATTATCTGGCCCGGATGATTTTTTTGATTTCAGCTGTTTAATTGCAATCTCAACCTCAGACACTGTGAAGAAATTAACCATGTGATTTTCATAAGAATCAGTGACAAAATTAGTTCCATATGAAGAAATATGATTATTGAATGTAGTAGAAAAAAATTCTGCAAAAGCATCCGGAATACTATTATGTGACACAGGGTTTCCATTATAAGTCATATTAGTTCCAGGTACTCGAGACTGATCCCCATTTTTTAAGGATTTTACATAATCCCAAAAAAGATTTACATTATCCCCAATACCGCATTCAATATTTCTAAGATAGTTTTTGTAAGCACAATCCATTTTTCTTTTCAAGTCTGCTCTATAAAAACGAAATAAATTGTCATGGTGCTTAGAAAACTTCCTTTTCCTGGCACACTTATTTTTCAGTTTAATAAGATCAATAATCTCCTTGGAAAACCAACAAGGAAACTTATTTTTATAAATAATATTCCTCTTTGGCACACATCGGTCTAAGCAAGAATAAAACATGGTGTAAAATTTACTAACTGCCCTGTTTACATCAGTAATATGATACAAACTATCCCACTCATAGTCCCTTAACATACAGTAAAGATCAAAAAAGTTAGCTCTTTTAAAACAATAATAAGTCTTATTTAAGCACCTTTCCTTTGTTGCCTTATAGTTACATGAATCAATGTTGGTATACACTAATAAAGCTGGGTGATGGGAATCAATGGGTAACAGAGGATCATTACATTGGCTTACCAAGAGATTGACATTACTAAAAACTAAATCAAGAGTTACATTATTAAAATTTAAAACATTATTGAATGACTTTAAATCCAAGATAGTTATCAAGTTTTTAATTACTCTACCAGCCGTACCACAATCAATATAATTCTGACCCACTCCATTAATTCCTGGAATATTATAATCTCCTAGTAAAATAATATTTTTATAAAATATATTATTCATATCTTGGCAGGAGTTACAATACTCAACATATGAGTTTTGATTAAATGAAGGAGGGAAGTAAACTAAATTAATAAGAGTATTGCGGTGAAATTGCGAGCTAACCTCAACCCAAATTGAATCAAGGCCACGTACCAACAAAGGTCCATTTTTAATGTGAAGTGTACAGGATAATCTTTTATGTACAGCCAATAGAACTCCACCACCCCTTGTTAACCCAGTCGCAATACAATCCCTATCTTGTCGAAAAACTTCATACCTATCATCGAATAATTCACAGCTGTTAATATCTTCTATTAACCATGTCTCTGTTAAAGCAATAATATCATAATTCTCATTGAGAACAGATAAAAATAAAGATTGTGTTTTAGTTCTTAAGCCTCTTACATTTTGGTAGTAAACTGTCAGTTTCTTATCAGAACCCACTTAAATGTTACTAAGAAAACAAAAAAAGAATTACTTAGCCTACATGGGGTAAATTGAATACAAAATAGTCACAAACATACCTATTCATAATTATACTAATAATGAAAACTACTTACATATATAAAACAAGAAGCTATGTGACTTTTGAATTATTGAAGAAGTAACAAACAGAACTAAAATAACCCACTTATTATTAACTTTGTTCCCTATTCTTACTTTCTTTATAAATTAGTTCATTAAGATCGCTCACAGTGTTAATAGTCTGAGTTCTTGAAGTGCCATCATCTGTTTTCTTTACTTTGATTCTTCCAGTCCTGTCCACCCACACAAACTTATACCCATGCTCACTTCTTAACTGTCTAGCTTTAGCAAATAGCACTCTTCTGGAAGGAGTCAGTGAAAGATTGATTTAAATCGGCTTTTCGTCGGCTTGATGCCCAGGGAGGTGACGGGTCGAGAGATCTCTTTTTACTTTCCTTTTTGCTAATAGTTGATCAGGATCATCTCGCCTTAGGAATTTCACTATGATTCCAGTGGTTGGCCGATTATTACCAGCCTTGATGCGATGACAACCATCAATTCCCTCCTCCTCAAGGGTTACTCCGAGAGCCACACCAATATTAACAATAGTTTTTTTTTGAGTTGGCCAGAAGATTCATTGGGTTGTTCGGGTATGCCAAAAATCTCAAGAGTATTTCTTCGGCTATACTGGTCAAGACCATCCTGACGAATACTTAGTTCGTTTACTTTAGCTCTTAGGAATTTGTTATCTTCTTGTAGAGCAGTGATTTGATTTTGCTGTTGTTCTATAAGTTTTTGCTGATTTACAATTAATTTATTGTTATCATCAATCCGCAAGAAACACTGCTCTAACGATTTACCCAACTGCTGCTCCAAGTTACTTTGACCATCTAGGATTTCTTTCTTTAAATCATCCAATAACTTAGAAACACTCTCAAGAGTGAGAGCCATACCAGTATTAGATACAACAGGTTCAATACTACTGACAGGAAATGAATCTGAATTACTTCTGTTAAGCCTTCTCTTGTTGTTACAATCAGTACAGCAGAAAGGCTTGTTACAGTCAGAAAGAACTTCTAAACTTATCTCTGTTAATGTCAAATTAACACAACCACAATGATAGTATGTTTTACACAGCTGACAATAGACTTTATTTTTATCTTGCCTGGACACTTGTTTCAAACATTTACCACAAACACTCATAATTAATTGTAGGTTAGGTTATGCATAGTACCAAGAGGTTATGTAAAACTTACAAATAAGTTCTGATATAAAATTGATCAACCAACTCTTGAACACATAGCAAGTGGATTTAAAACTCATTTAAGTGGAACATTACCACACATTGCAACTAACCACCAAATTAGTAGAGAGAGGTTAGGACACATCTGCACACTTCAATTATAACTACTGTATTACTTTTATCGGCCTTCAAATAATACACATCTTTGGCTTTTAGATTTTGAATTATATCTCTTTCAATTGTGTTTGAGGCTTTTTTATTACAAGGCCGACTACTTTTGATTTGGCTTAGTCTTCTAAAATCTGATATTATGTCAGATCTTATTGCTGTTTTCACATTGTTTGGTAATGATTTTAAATGGGTTTCCACGTCGACAAACAGTGATTCTTTTTCATTTTTATCTGACGGTTTTATACTATAATTCAAACCTTTACTCAAGATGTCGATTTCTTTATTAGTAAAAGTGAACGAAGATAAATTTTGAACTAAATTCTGATCATTAGAGGTTATATTTGTCTCAAAGGTTGTTGAATTAGCCTCGTTTGCTAATGTAAGATTATGAAGTTTGTTATTTAATTTTTCTACTTTATGTTCATTTTTAAAGTCAATGGTTTCCAAAATCCTTAAGTACCTTTCTTGAAAAAGAATAACTTCCAAAGAGCTTAGGTTTCTGGTGATTTTCAAATGTAATTCGTAAGCTTGTAATTCCAGGTTTGCTTGTTTTGAGTAAAGATATTTTATTTCTAAATTTAACCAGTTTACTTTTGCATTTTGAATAACTTTTTCTGTTACACTGTTTTTAATTGGAATATTAATTTTTATGAAATTTGGAAAAACTTTTCTTTGTTTACACTTTTTTAGGAAACCAATATCAGAGGAAATAAGTCTTACTTTTTGTTTTAGTTGGTGTAGTTTGTTGAGCTCGATGGACCTGAGCGTCGATTGAGTCATTTCTGTAGCTCTTCTTATTGGAACAATTAATAAATTTTAAATTGAAAACTCACATCCAATAAATAAATTTTAATAATGGCAAGGCCTTTCGCATTCAATGAATGCATCCTCAGACCATAACAACCAAAACAAAAAATAATTTATAAATACAAAATTTCTGCTAAACATCTGATTTAAAGTTACATATGCTAATTTAAAATATTATGGTAAAAATTCTTATTATATAAATTGTATACTATAAAAACATTTTTAATTTATTTTGTGACTAGATATTTAGAAAATTTAATAACGGAGAATTTTGAATAGGTCCGGGATCACTGTTTACCAATTTTAGTTTACGCTTATTCATTTCAAATGTTTCCTATGCATCCAAGTATTGATTATTACTGACTTCTTTTATTAATTTAATTTGGGAAAAACAATGTCCATTTTCTAAGGCATGTTTAGCAATTGCAGATTTTTCAGGTCTGTTAAATCTTACATGACTAACATGTTCTTTTAAACGAGTTTTTAAATTTCTTCTTGTTTGTCCCACATATAATTTATCACAATCATTACAAGACACTTCATAAATTCCAGATTTGTTTTCTTCACTAATCTTACATTTTGCATTTCCTAATATATTTTTGAGTTTGAATTTCGTTGAAAAACTTACATTAATTTTAGAATGTTTCTTAAATGATTTCTTAATTATTTTATTAAAAGAGGTAAATGTTACTGATCTCCAATTTTCATCATTTTCTTTGCTTTCAAACATTGTGGTTCTTGATCTTTTTAACATTTTCTTTTTCATTCTATTTATAATTTGATCAACTAAATTTGGGCTGAAACCATTGAAACTAGCTATGTTTTTTATCATTTTAACTTCTTCATTAAAAAAATTCTAAATCTTCTAAATTCTTTCTTCTAAATCATTTTTCATTAAGAGGAGTATGTAGCAGTCTATATACCAGATTGTTATAAACTGAAATTTTTTTAGAGTCAGGGGCAAATGAATCTTTTGTTATAAACCGGCTGTTGCTTGTAGGTTTTCTATATATATCAAATTCAACTTTATTGCAGTTGTTTCTTATTACAAGTAAATCAAGAAAAGGTAATGAGCTATCATTTTCCATTTCGTAAGTAAACTTAATTGAAGGATAAAAAGAATTTAGTTGTATAATAAATTGTTGGAGATCTTCAGTGTTTTTGAAGATGGCAAACACATCATCCACATAACGGATCCAAATTCTAGGAAAATAATTTAGAGTTGATTTGGCATTGATTTCAAAATTACTCATAAAAATGTTGGCAATAAAACACGAGAGAGGGTTTCCCATCGCTGTACCAAATGTTTGCCGGTAAAATTTGTCTTGGAATTGAAAAACATTTTGATTCATACACAAATTAATTAGACGTAAATACTCTTCAATAATTTGATCATCAAAATCATTTGACTGTAGCCAGGATTTTATTATATTCATCGTAACTGGTATTGGGACATTAGGATACAATGATTCCACATCGAATGATACCATATATTCATCAGGTTGTAATGAAATGTCTTTAACCTTATCTATGAACTCATATCTATCTTTTATGCTGAAAGTTTGTGTAAAAGGAATTTCTTGAAGCTGCTTAACTAGCCATTTTGACAAAAGATAACTTGGTGAATTTACACTTGAGACTATCGGCCGCATTTTATTTCCAGCTTTATGTATTTTCGAAAGACAGTATAGTCTTGGAATGCTTGGATTTGAAATTGTTAAGCGTTTTATCCAGTCTGTATTAATAATATGTTTACATTGTTTTAGTTAAGTAGTCACGGACATTTTGAAATTTTGTAAGGGATTATGGTTTACGACCTCATATGGTCCATCTTTGATCATATTTTCAACTCTTTCTATGTAATCAGTTAAAACTCTTTCTATGTAATGTAAAACTAGGCAAAAATTTCGTCATAAAAATCTGGAATTTATGAAGTGTCTTGTAATGATTGTGATAAATTATATGTGGGACAAACAAGAAGAAATTTAAAAACTCGTTTAAAAGAACATGTTAGTCAGGTAAGATTTAACAGACCTGAAAAATCTGCAATTGCTAAACATGCCTTAGAAAATGGACATTGTTTTTCGCAAATTAAATTAATAAAAGAAGTCAGTAATAATCAATACTTGGATGCACAGGAAACATTTGAAATGAATAAGCGTAAACTAAAATTGGTAAACAGTGATCCCGGACCTATTCAAAATTCTCCGTTATTAAATTTTCTAAATATCTAGTCACAAAATAAATTTAAAATGTTTTTATAGTATACAATTTATATAATAAGAATTTTTACCATAATATTGTAAATTAGCATATGTAACTTTAAATCAGATGTTTAGCAGATATTTTGTATTTATAAATTATTTTTTGTTTTGGTTGTTATGGTCTGAGGATGCATTCCTTGAATGCGAAAGGCCTTACTACAATTAAATTTTATTTATTGGATGTGAGTTTTCAATTTAAAATTTATTAAAACGAAAAGTTTTTATGGGTAAAGTAGCGACACAATCTTGTCTTTATGTTTTTTATAAACCGTTCTACTACAGCGGCTTTCGTATCAGGATTACGAGTTGTGTAAAAATTGATTCCATGTTTTGTGAAGAACCTTTTGGATGCAATCGAGACAAACTCTCGCCCCTTGTCACACTGGATACTTTTCGGTTTTCTTCCTTCAACTTTGAAAATCGACTCAAAAGCTTCATTAACTTCTTTGGCTGTCGTTTTCTTCAACGGTCTCAACCAGGCATACTTTGAAAACACGTCAATCACCACAAGTAAATAGCCGACACCGTCATTGTATTTCGCTATGTTTCTAAATACGGCCAAGTTGGCCTGCCACAAGTCATCAATATTATTTACAATGTATCGGTTTCTAGCAAAGTTTTTTCTTTTTTGTTTATGCAAGGTGTAAGGGTCTTGGGACATTAACCATTCCATGGTCATTTTAGGATCTATTGTATTCTTGGTTTTTCTTATTAGTGGTTCACTTCCGGTAAAACAGGTAGAGCTAGTTGGCTCATAGTATAACTTTTCCAATTTCATGGTTGTTGCAGGTTTAACTTTGCCCAGTTCCGTGTCACCAACCTCCTTTGCTTCTCTACAATCTTTGGCGTAATCGTTTTCTTTCGACGCGCTGTAAGCGAAGGAAAGGCGGGCCTAGGCGACAAAGTCGCTACTGGTTGCGGTTGCTGTCTGCGTTGAGGGTTACCGATAAACTCTTGGGGTACGTTAATTTCACATAAAGCGTTCCCAAACTGCACCCATCCAACAGGGCCAGCCGACGTCTTCTTGCATCTTACAACGTCACACACCAAATCTACAATGTTTGAGCTGGGGATAGGTGCTCCATTTATACTCACAGTGCCATAACGGTCCCACGTAATTAGGTCATTTTCACAAAGTCTATCAAACAACAGTTCTCCTTTTGTCTTGAATGCTTTCGGAATAGTTCGTAAGATTTCTTCTCTAAAATGGTTGGTCAATGTGTGGTTACCACTAGATGAAATAGGTATCTCCACAGGTTTACACAGTTCGTCATAAAAATGCTGTCTTCGTTGCAACATTTGTTGGTACTGCGTCCATTTCGTTCTATCGTCGAGATCGGTGGCATGCAGCAACTTGTTCATGTCATTTTCCAAGATGCTTAAAGATTCATTTTTCTGCCGCTGTTCATTCATACGTTGAAGGCTTCGGGTGAAATCAGTACCATCTTCTTTGCATGATTCATCGTTGAAATAGTTGAGTGCAGTGTCGATAACCAAAGGAACTAGTGTGTTACGGTGCTTAACTAGAAGAGCTCTTTTGGACTTCCACGATCCTTTCGAATATGCTATGGACCTTATAGTATGTTTGTACCTTTCGAGTTTCCGCCTCACTTCAAGAGAAATAGGGATATTGCCGTTCAATTTATTTAGAAAACACTCACATAATGCGGTCACTAAACTTTCATCAGCTATACGTAACAGGGTTAGGCGAAGTGTAGGTTTCAACTTGATTATAACTCGCAAGAGCTCTAAATTGATGTTTACCGCTCGGGACATTCCACTCAACTGAACTGGTACCCCAGAAGGTCAGGGTATTTATCAGAAGTCGCTAGAAAAAAGTGTGACTGAGAGTATTGGTCCTTAAGACCGCGCGAAAGAAGAAACGATAAAAATTTTAATGGAAGTTTGCCTGATCCAACATGATTTACATGACTGAAGTATGTATACTATATAAAGTACAAATAATGGTGGGATGTAAAGCAAAAGGAGTTAAAACTCATATATATATATATATATATATATATATATATATATATATATTGAAAATCAATAATCAACCTCAGTTGCAATCATGGATCCGAGGTGGAAACATCCTTTTTCAGCCATCATAAGTGGTCCTAGTATGGCTGGTAAAACACATTTTGTAAAGAAATTCATAGAGAATATGAACGAGATGAGTGATACGATATTTTCCTCCATTTCTTGGTATTATGGAGCTTGCGAACCTTCAAACATCAAAATACCTGTACAGTTCAAACGAGGATTACCAGACATAGAAGATTTGGAAGACTGCGGTAACCCTAAACTAGTTGTCATCGACGACATGATGAATCATACGGACCAAAAAGTGGTAGATTTGTTTACAAGAGGGTGCCATCATTGCAATATCATCGTGTTCTACATAACTCAAAACATTTTCCACCAAGGAAGAGGGCAACGAGACATATCATTGAATGCCCAGTACATCGTATGTTTTAAGAACCCACGTGACAAGATGCAGATTCGCCATCTAGCACAACAAATATGCCCTGAGAACACTCGATTTCTTCAGGAAGCATTCGCTGATGCCACCTCGGAATCTCACGGGTATCTACTGATAGATTTAAAGCAGGAAACCCCTGACGAATATCGTTTCAGAACGAAAATATTTCCTTCTGATGAAATAAACTATGTTTATGTCCCTCGAAAATAACAATTTGAATAGTTTTATCCTGTGGTTTCTGGCTTCCAGCATCTTAGATTTAACGCGGTGAACGGGTCAGTCTGTTCCGAGCCATCGCAGAGTGAACATGTCCAGTGTCGGAGGGATTTTCGGTTTCGGCGACCGCGCTCCAATGCCTATATCTACCGGTAGTTCAATTGCGATCGCTCAGTCTGTGCCGAAACCTCGTACAGTGAACATCGTCAGGAAGGAAAATCCAACGTCCAAGAAGAAAAACCCGACGTGCAAGAAGGAAAACAAAACGAACAAGAAGAAAAAACCAACAAAGAAAAAGAAGTCGGATGTTAAGAAAGCTACAAAAAAGAAGACTCTGAAACACCCGGCTGATATTTTTTCATAATGGCCTACGTGCACAATATGTCATGTGAATGTTCCAAAACTGAATTGGACTTGTTTTCTCTACCGCCTACACAAACGAGCATCGACCGGGGTGAGTGGGTCCAATACAAGCCTTTATCATCTCTCACTGACGAATCACCCATCGAATTCGTCGTACCCGGTCACGGATACGAGTATTTGGACTTGTCGCAAACATTACTTTGCGTAAAAGCGAGAATATTGCAAGATGACAATGAGCTGCTTGACGCTAACTGCGATAAAGTCGGCCCCGTAAACTATTTCCTGCATTCCATGTTTAGTCAGGTGGACGTGTACTTTAACCAGAAACTTGTATCGGCAAATGGAAACACGTATGCGTACCGCGCCTTCATCGAAACACTTTTAAACTACGACGATGGTGCGAAAAGTACACACCTTAACATGGCACTCTGGGAAGACGATACCGCCGGTCAAATGGATAAAACAGAAGATGAAAACCATGGGTTGAAGGAAAGGCGTAGATACTTTGCCAACAGCCGCCCCGTTGACATGATGGGTTACATACACGAAGACGTTTTCCACCAAAGAAAGTATCTAGTGAACGGTGTGGAACTAAAAATTAAATTTGTAAGGTCCCGTGACAGTTTCAGTCTCATGTCAAAGTCACAGTTCAAGATCAACATCATGGAAGCCAGTCTGATGGTGCGAAGAGTAAAGATTAACCCGACGATCTTGATCGCACACTCAAAAATGTTGGAATCATGTACGGCAAAGTATCCAATCACACGGGTAGAAGTGAAGGCGTTCACCATTCCCAGTGACGTCCTGGGAAAAACCATCGACAATGTCTACTTGGGCCAGTTGCCGAAACGTGTGGTTGTGGGGTTGGTCGGAAATAGCGCGTACAATGGAAGCTTTGAACGCAATCCGTTCAACTTTAGCCATTACAACATAAACTTTCTGGCTTTGTATGTTAACGGACAGCAAGTACCGGCCAAGGCGTTACAACCCGACTACACGAATCAGCAGTTGTACACATGTTGCTACAACACGTTGTTTTCAGGAAGCGGGATCCACAACCGAAACCAAGGAAACGGGATTACTAGAGTCATGTACCCTAACGGCTACTGTCTATATGTTTTTGATTTGACACCCGATTTAGCGACAGGATCACACTGGAATTTGGTCCAGAGAGGCAGTCTACGTGTAGAAATCAAGTTTGCCACCGCCCTCACGGAAGCAGTCAACTGTATCGTACTCGGTGAATTTTGCAACGTCATAGAGGTGGATAGGTACCGCAACGTCACGGTAGATTACAACTAGACAGTGTTAAATATACAAAGAACTTTTGTTTCGAGAAAAATGATATTTTGTTCGATAGATTCCATAGTAGAGAAATTGTTTATTTTAATAGTGTTCAGCACATGTTTGATATTTGTATACCTGATGTGTACTAAATGTACTTGTAACATGTTGTAATCGCCAATTGGTTAAGAGTGGTGGGGATTTCCAGGGTGAGGGGGTTTCCAGAGTAGGGAGTTTCGAGGGTGAAGGAACCAAACTTTCATTCGATGTACACCATTGCTGTGGGTCGGTCATGGAGTTGTTTGTCGACTTTCAAGGTTTCAAAGACTCTAGTAATAATTTTATAATTAAAGAGTTTGCTATCGCTTCGGTCGACGGTACAGTTATACAACACTGGACTGTAAGATCGCCCCACCCTTACGCTACTCTGGATTCAAAAATCAAGAAACAGTGTGCGTGGATTACCAAAAATTATCACGGCATCGGTTGGCAAGACGGAGATATCACCATTCAAGCTCTCAACCGACATTTGAAGCCTCTCTTTAGAAATTCCATAATGTACATGAAAAGTTTGGAAAAAGTGAAATACCTTAGAGAAAGTTTTACTGACAGTCTGGTGTTGGACTTGGAAAATTATCCTTCCTTGAAAACCCTCGAAACTTCACCAGTGTTCTGTTTGTTTCATGGAAAGTCTAAAATGATGTGTGCCCTGAACAACGTGTTGAAACTTGTTCAATATCATAACCAGTAAAAAGGCAGCGGGGTAACACCATATTACCATTCGACCAGTGAAAGTGATACCGTCAACATCATGGCAGAGCTGAAAGGACGTCTCAACAATTGTAACGCTCCACGATTTACCCGGCTTCAAGATCTTCGTCAGAATATCTCGTACAAGATTCAGCGTTTTTCAAAGACTCAAACACGTTACGGCGAAGCTGTGTGCTCCATACTCCAATCACCTGGGGATGACACTCTCTTTAACGTATACCTTCCACGGCGATTCCTCGCCGTCCTCACAGATGACGTCTTGAAGAGCTACACTACAGAGCTGTCTCTACTGTACCGAGGTGACTGGAATAGAATTTATTTAATTTTGTAAATAGATCTAAATAATTTATAAATAGTTTTAACTGTGTGTAAATAAAGTGTTTGTGATATACATTCAATGTCTTATTATTTCACAAGTGTTACAAATAAGTATACATTAGCTTGTCTATTCATGGAGGTATGTGCAAAAGAGGTATTACACAGTAAATTTTATTTGCTAAATATGGTTGGGTGGTCGTGTTGAAAAGAGTAAGCTTGTCTAATCATGAAAGTACAGTTGTGTCTCACAAGGTTAATAAAGCACAATTACAAAATAATTTATATTTCAATCTAAAACTTAATTCCAAAATTATTTTCTAAAAATATTTTACAACATTATTTCCCAACATTATTTTTAAAATATATTTTCCAAAATTATTTTCTAAAATTATTTACATGTTGCCACTCCTGAATCATGACGTCACAAGCGACTTGAGCGCTTCTGGGAGAGAAAGGAGGAACTAGCGCAAAAAGTGACGTAAACGAGTGGCCTGCACTCTAGGAGAAAACGATCGAACTAAAAATGATGACGTTATGCGCCGACAGCGCTTGTAGGAGAGAACGGACGAACTAACACGAAAGCATGATGAAACGCAGGAAGACGAGCTCCCTGCACCCTAGGAGCGATCGAGCAAACTAACTCTCTAATAAACTACAAAAACAGTACTACACTAAAGCATAGAATTGACAAACTAGCAGCATATTAGGTTTATACAAAAATCAAGAACCCTTTTCAAAAACACTTTGACATATTAGACTTTAAAATCCGTTCCTACACAGATGCTGGCGTGGACCAGTGGTTAAGACGCTTGCCTACCAACTAGGAGACCCGGGTTTGAAACCCAGTCAGAGAAATAAATTTTATTCAGAGTCAGTCGCGGGGGCGAGGGCGGGGGTGTGAGTGTTGGCCGGGTAGCATGAGAGTAGGGGGAGGGGAGGGGGTGTGCTAGGAGAGGGCGGTCGGAGAATCCCAGAGGTAAAAGTCCAAAAAGCGGGCCAGCGGGTGGCGAGGACGGGAGGGTCGGGCGGGGTAGCATGAGGGTAGGGGGAGGGGAGGGGGAATGCTAGGAGAGGGCGGGTGGAGAATCCCAGAGGTCAAAGTCCAAAAAGCGGGCCAGCGGGCGGCGATGACGGGAGGGTCGGGCGGGGTAGCATGATGGTAGAGGGAGGGGGAATGCTAGGACCGGGCGGGTAGGCCGGGTGGCGAACCCCGAGGGCAAAGTCCAAAAGTGCATCTCTGGGGGGGTCTATAGTAGTCCGGTTGCTGTGTGAAAATGTGAGCAGTTCGGATGGCATTCAACGCTTGATTTTTAGAAGAAATATAAACAATACCGTATCTTATATTAAAATGCTGGACTAGCTAACAGCCCATCATAAAATACGAGTAATGTTAAGAGAATCGTCATGAAATGTGATGTTTTCAATCATCTCAAAATTCATAAAAACACTGACGACATACAATTATTAAAACTTCAATTTTCCTATTTCATTAGCAATTTGAACAGTTACCGGTATTTTACGATAATTCTTTGATGTGGTTTTACCATACCCTACATGCCCTACTTTAACACACCCTACTTTACTTTACTTTAACATATCCTACTTGCTGTTTTATACATACCCGTCACGGCTTCGCCCGTTATTGAATTTATTTTATATGTATTTAAGCTCGCCTTATAATATGTATAATAATCTCTGATACCTAAAATTAGAACTTTTCATAGAATTTGTTTCTTAGCAACCAATAAAAATTGATAAAATAGAGTTTAAAATTTTTTTACAAACTATTGCATGCCCTCTGGGTTAGAGCCCTTTAGACAGATTTGCACCAAACTTCACACAAACCATCCTTGAAAGTTTCATTTCAATCTGTCGAGCGGTTTCGGAGTCCATGGGCAACATACATACCTCCTCTTTTATAGATATATGATTAAGGGAACTGATTTTTTACATAACTTACATTTATTCTAATTTTACATTACATTTATTTCTAATTGTCATTAGGATTCTTTTACCAACACTTAAATCATTACTTAAAATATTTTGGTTTTACTTGGTCTCTTGTTTGCTTTTTATTTTAATTATACACTATTGAATGTCTTAATATAATATGTTAATGATTATTCATAGTTTTTTTATTTATTTTTTTCTTTTTGCTAAAAGTTTATTGATGGCTAAGATATGAAAACAGATGTATAAGATAGTTATTCTCTAAGTCGTAATTTTAAATACTGTAAATACAACCATATACCATTAAGTAAACTATCTGTATAAAGTAACCAATAGTTATTCAACCATCACCTGTTTATTAAATATTTGTCGTAGTGCTTTCAAAATAACTGTAACCTTAGTGTCCTTGCTTTTTTTATCTCTGAATGGGGACATATAATTGAAGTTGTCGGTTTTATGTACAGAAACTACTATATAAATCAGTAGCAGTGTGAAATGCCAGTGTAGGATATGGATCACCTGGAGCAGCAAACAAATGAAAAAATGACGTCTTGAATTGGTCTAAATAATTTTTAATTTTCATTTCACGAAGTTAAGAAGCATTTTCTGAGGGATATAATTTTTTCTATCATATAGGGGCCAAAAGAAATCAATTGACACTTAAATGGCCATGATCAGTTCAGTAGTTTTCTCTGTAAACTCTCAAGTGCTCTTAGGATTACAATAAGTATCATTAACAATGCACTTTGGTACTAACAATAAATAGGAATTCAATTTAAATCCCTTTTTAAAATAGAAATTAATGTGTTTGTAGTTACCTTGTTGAATGAAATTCGTTCTGAGAACCAATATTGCCGCTTGAACAACATGAGAAAAGACACTTTGCATTTACCCAGAATCCTTATGAATTTATAGCTAATTAAACACATATAACCTCTTGAAATGTAAAATCAAATTGAGTTAATTATTTCATCGCGAGCAACTCAGTGAAGCTGAAGGCTCAGTTTGTTTCCAACGCAGCTCGATTATTAAGAAAACAAATTTATTAGTATTTTAATCTTTCCAGTCAGGTGTAATAGATGTTTTCTCTCTGTAAGAGCACTAATAAATCTTAAGTATTATTAATTTATTGTTTATAATTTGTATCCTCACATATTGGTAACACAATTCGAATTATTTTATCAAGTTGATCTAGAATGAATATAGGGAAATAACTATAAAATATCTGTCAAACTAATTAAGCTACACATATTTTGGCTTCATTTTTAGTATTTTCTTTATGTAACAACACAAGATCAGAGTTTTGAAATGTTGGAGTAGACTTATGCAAATATGTAATTATTCTTTATTTGTAATGTGTTAAATTAATATTCCCACGATGAATTGCCTTTAGCTGAAAACATGCTAAACAATAAGTCTTAAAACGGTTGAAATACCTCGTATTTTGTTTTCTATGAAATGGGTTTTCTGTTTTGTCTTTGTAGGACTGAAAAATCTATACAACAAAATTACTGTGATATATATTTTCTCAAGAGATACAAACATATTCCATTATTATGTAAAACGAATTTTTTACGGTTATAACATAAAATAATAAAAAAATCACATTTGTTACATTTATTAACAGTTTAAACATAGCAAATAAATTTACAAATAATACTTGTGATAAATTTTAATGGACTACATAAACAATCCATTCGTATTTCATATAAACTAACATCGCTTAAGTTGTCACCGCAGGTGATATAAAATTCATTACACATTAGCGGATGTTTTGGCCTTGTATAAAAATAGCTTTCTTTAGTGAAGTGTCTATTAAGTAGTTGTTAAAACAGTTTTGTAATTTCTGTCAAAGATATTTGATTGAGTTTATAAATCAAAAATTTAAAATTTAAAAACCAGTTTGAAAGGTAATTTTTATGAATTGTTAATAATATTGGGAAGTCGAAACGTCACTGACGTTTTTTTGTTATTCTATAGAAACTATACAAGTTCAATAGATTAACCAAATAGTAAACGAAATGTAATTTAATACCATTAAAGGTGTTAAGGTTTCGTTGAAACATCAGGCTAACCGGGGTTGGTAGATTGATTATATGCATATTATGCCGAAACTGGTATTTGTACAAGCAATGGGCGAACAATGGATTAGTATAAGACATTTGGGAATCAGTTTCGCAGTTTGAGTGGTCATGAAGGAGAAAAAAAGATTAGTGAAATTATGGCCCATTTCATTCTCTCAATCACTATTTAAACTGCAAAACTGATTTGTATACGTCGTATTTGGTTTATATATTTAACTTGTACATTTTCCACAGGATAACAAAGATAAAATCGTAGGTGACTTTTCAATCACCATGCACATACGTAATAGTATTGCGTAGTAATAGTAATGCTTAATAGATTAACATAATCGTAATGCTTGAAATAGTACTGAGCTACCTATACAATTTAGCAAATTATAGATACGAGGTAATTTTTTAATTAAAATAGTATATTTCTTTATCGTAAAACATTTATCTATCAGAATTATAATAAATTCTTATATTGTTTTGTTTGTAATTCATATTATTTAAGGTGGGTGGCTTTCCTGTGATAAGGTAAATGTAATGATTGCAAAATATTCAATGTGATTATATTTATGACCAACATTTTTATCTTGAATATTTCATTCAACACATAATTCATAACACTAGCACTTGTATAATGTTCTTATATCTCTTGCAGTAAAAACAATTAAAATGTGTAAATTAAAAAATAAGCCTACTGTAAATAAACATAATAAATATGGTGACTATTCAGTATCCGTTTTAAATATGGATAAGAATCGGCTTAAAATAAGAATAATGTTTATTTCCGAAAAAAACTACAATGCATACATTTCAATACTATACACCATAATACACATTACAATTCCACTATCGTTCAATAAAATAACATATATACAAATAACCTAATACACAAATAACCTCGTCTGCAATACAAATAACCTAATATACAATAAAATATCTATTAACATGAACAATATTTTACTACAATCAATAACAAAGGATATAATTAATTTATAATTTAAGTTAGGAATGGAATTGACCTAAATTATTTCTAGAAATAATAAATAATAATGTATACATAAAAGTCTTACGAAATAATTTTTCTGCTATTTTTTTTTTTTGCTTTTTTGAAAATAAAAGCTTGTGAAGGTATAACCTGTGTTGAGGCTTTTTTTTGACAAACCGGGTGAGCAAATATTATATCTATCAATATTTTCTAAAAAGATAGAAATATAATAAAGGTTTACTTGAGACAGTGCCTAACAAAATTTAGTTACAAAATATGAGGTGGAAAAATTCTTATAAGGGAATCCCAGATTACTATTAATTTCCATATTCAGCACAACTTATTGAGATTAATATTTTGAAACCATTGAATAACGGTTGCAATATTTGCATGACTATTGAATATAATTTTCCACCCCAGTTATACAGTTCAGATTTGCAACTGATAAAAGTTAAGCGGAAGATTTCACGTCTCACTGGGCTCCGTCGACCATCTTGTCTGTTTCTTTATTCTCCACAAAGATTATGAATAATAAGAACCACAGATTATTATCAAGTTATCCACGACATCCGGGTTTATCCACGTCATTGAGAAGAAACGATTTTCCTTGTTAAAAAAATACCCCCGTCGCAGCAGACCTACGTACTCAGCGAATTTCCAAATTAGTAGTATTAATTATGACCAGATAAACCTGTAAACCAAAAATCATCACAAGCTCATAAATATGGAAATAAATGCTTATCTCCTTATGATAAATGTAGGGAAAGAGTATGCAGGTACGCTGCCATGGGGAACACTGAAAGTAGGTTTTTAGCATTAAAAAAAATTATTTTAACCATATGAAGCCATACACTAAATTTCATCAATATCTGTCCATTGCTGGAGTTTGCCTATTCTCCATATGATTAACATGGGAAAAGAGTATGCAGGTTTGCTGCCATGATAAGCACGAAAACCAAGATTTTTTACCATAAATGGATGAATCTCAACCAAATGAAGCTGAATACCAAGTTTCATCCAAAAACATTGCTTAGTAAGTGAAATATTAACACATCCTTATTCTCCATAAGATTAACATTGCAGCCTCAAAATACAACGTACTGTCTTTACACTTTGTAATATCTCGGTAACCAATGGAGATAGAGCAAAGCTTCAAAATACTAAATTGTGTGTTCTTTTTTAGCTAAATCCAATGGTCAAACCAAAATTTTTTTCTAATTACATATGAAAAATGCAAAAAAACCCATTTTTGGGGTACAAAACCCCCCAACACTACCCCTTTTGGTAGGTCGATATGTCTGGTTTACAAACTCATCCGAATAAACGTAGGATTACACATCTCTACCAAATTTGGTGTCAATCGGACCATTTTTACGAGAGTTATCGTGCCTAGGGACACACACACACACACACACACACACATATATATATATATATATATATATATATATATATATATATATATATATATATATAAGTAGATAGTATCATGTTACTTCTGGCTCACTTTTGGAGACAATCAAAAAATCAAACAAATTTCATATTTTTTTAATACAATTATGCAATATTTTTGCCACTTTTTGGCCAATTTTCAGCTTTTGTCAAATTGTCTTAAAAAATATGCAATTTTAATGAAATTTTTAACAAATATGCCTAAATTTTCTACAAAATAATTTTTTTTTTAAAAACAAGTAAAATTATCACATTTTATAAGTATTTTTTCAATAAAATTAATAGTTGACTTTTCATAAGGTAATTTAAAATTTTAATAGTATTTTTTTCAATAAATTTGACTAAAATAGTAATAATTCATTCTAATTAATTTCAGTAATATCATTTTTGATTATATTATATTTAAGTAATTTTTCAGATACAATAATAATATAACAATTTGTTTTACTAGTAGCTACTATATCATAATCAAAATCTGCATTAATAATAATATCATTTTTTGAACTTGAAATATTTGTTGGATTTTTTGTAGTATCAATTACATAAATTGGTCTATTTTCTAGAAATTATGTTGGACTATAATACATTTTACTACTAATATAATAAACTTTTTTGTAATCTTGATACATTTCATACATAATTCTAAATTTTTCATTGTTTATATCAAAATTTTCCAATTCATCAGGGTAATAATGACCATTTAGTTTTACTCTTATATTTTTTACATACATACTATCAAATTTAGAAGTATCATATAACTGATCATTTGTTCTTGATTTTTGAAATCCAATTATAATAAATTTTGGATTATAAATATTTTTATAGATATTTGTTATATCTAAACTTAAATTCTTTCCTGTAATATTTTTTGTTCAATGCATTGCCAATGATTAAAATGAAAATTTACTTTTTCAAATTTGCTTAGTTCATTAATTAATTGAATTTTACTTGTTGTTTTGTATTCAATTATAGGAACTCTAATAAAAAATTCATCAATTGTTATTTTACCTTCAGTTGGTAATGTAGCATTATCATAAGATCCATCAGCCTTTTTAGTTTTCCATCTAAAAATTGCATCATTATCTTCTGATCTAATAAATGTTATATTAAAACCTCCTTTGTATATTGGAATATTTACATTTTCAAAAAATCCTAATCCAAAATGAGATAAATTACCAATTGCTTCAAATTTATTTTTAAAATTTGATTCAAAACCATTATTTATTTGATTTATTTCTGATTTTGAATAAGTTATAGTACCTTTAATTGTACTTAATAAACCAGGATATTCAATTTCATCAATCAATTTATTATGTTTTCTAACTTCAATTTTTGAAAATAAAAATGGAACATAATTATCAATTAATTTTATATTAGCACCATTATCATATGCATGTCCATCAGATTTAGTCAATTTACCAGATATATAAAATTGAAATTTAGAAGTACAAAATCCATCTCCAAAATCTATATTAAATTCAGTTTTTTTATTAGGTTCATTTAAATGTAATTTAGATAATGGATAGAAATTTTTGTATTCAGCTCTTTCAATATCATTTATATATTTTTTGTAATCAGCCATTTATTAAGGATAAATTTTTTAAATAAAAGCTTTTTTAAAACAAGTAAAATTTTTATAATTTTATGATGTCAAATTTTTATGTATCAATTTCATTTTTACTTTTAAAATATTCAATTTCAGTAGCATGATCAAGTATAAATTTTGCTGGTATTTTTTGATGTTCTAAAATTAATTCCCAATTTAATGTAAATGCATAATCATGAATGAAATATTCAGTTAAATCTTGATATTTACAAATCAAATCAATATAATCTTTTAGTTGATAATTTATGAATACAGTAATAAAATCGATAGTTAAATTTTGATGTTGAGCAATTTTTTGCCAATTTAATTTATTTTGAAACAATCTCATCATATTAATACTCAACTCATATTTTTCAGAAATATCATCCCAATCATCTTTGTTTAATTGATTTTGGTTTCTGATAATGAATAAATCAAATGAACTGTATAGAGCCATTTATTAGGGAGAAAATTTTGTAAAACAACTTTTCTTTGAATTACAAATACAACATTTTGATTTAATTACATTTATATTTTTCAATTTTATTATCTGAATATCTTTAGAATTAGTTTTTTGTTTACATTTAAGACAATAAATCAACTCCATTTATATAAAATAATTATTGTAATTTATCTATATCATCTTTAATTAGTATTATTTGAGCATTTAATTCTTTTATGGATTCATTAACTCCATCAAATAGAAATTTTAGTTCTTTTTCTAATTTTTCTTCTAAATTTTCAACATATTTTCCAATATTAATTAAAAAGTCTGTAATTTTATTTAAATCTTTTTTAGTTTCTGAATGATCATTACCAATTTTAATAATTGAATCTAAAACTTCATCTAGTTCTGATTTTATTACAACATCATATTTATTTATACTTGGTTTAACATTAACAATTCTTTTACCATTAATACTTATATAATTTTTTGATAAACCAATAGCATTTACTAAACTTTCAGTCTTTTTTACATGACTTTTAAAACTTTTACTAAAATTATTAAAAAATATATTTAATTTAGAATTTATATAATCTTCTTTAATATTAATTGGATGTTTTTTCTGTCTTCCAAACAGATCAAATATATTTTGTGAATCCATATTTATTAAGGATTAATTTATTTATTATACTATCAATTTTATTATTATTATTTAATTCATTTAATATAAAAATACATAAATGACCACAAATTGGTGGATCATTATAATTTTGAATGTGATTATCATTATAAAATATATTATCTTTTCCTAGATATTTAACTAATTCTATTGGTGGTTTATTAACTATATTTCCATATGAATCAAAATAATATTTAATTTTATCTTTTTTATAATAACAAACCCAATGAGTTCCATTTCCATCAAATGAATCTAAATTTATAATTCCACATTCAAATATATTAACTTTATTAGGTAATATATCTCTCATAAATACACCTCTAAAATATTTTATATTTTTACACAATTTTTCTAATTTACCTAATGTTAGTGGTTCAAAATTTTTTTATAATTTTGTTTCATATATTTTAATATTTTTTTTATCTAAACCATATCCTTCTACATTTTTTAATTCATGATCTAACCAATCAACAAAATTTCTAAATTTATGAATTATAGATTCTTTTACTACTTTTGCTCCCTTTCTAACATTTGGTGTATAATCTTTAACTATAGGTATATTATCAGCAAAATCTAAAACTTCTTTTAGTAATCCACCATTTTTTATTTCTTTTAATTGATTATATGAAAATTCAAATTTTAATCCTTTATTTAATTTTTTATGTTTATTTAGTTTATTAATTTGTCTTTTAGATAATAATATAATATCTTTTCCATTTTCATTAAATTAATCAATATTAAATTGAATTATAACTAATTTTTTATTTTTAAATGCTAATTTTATTTTTGATTTTTGACTATCTGTCAAGTTTATATTTATTTTTTCCATTTATTAAGAAAAAAAATTTATAGTTTTTTATAATATAGATTAATATAATTAATGAAAAATTTTATTAAAATTTTAATCCTACTTCTAAACGTATGGGTTTTTCCCAATTTTCTTTTCATCCACATAGCACCTGATGTTGGTAATGCAATTAATCTTTCACCAATTCCATGATCATTTGATGTTACTATATCCCATGCTTTATCTTGTAAAATTTTATCAGCTATTTCATTTCTAGATTTTGTATCTTTATGATCTCTATAAAATAAATCATGTTCTTTAGCAGCTTTATCTAAATAAATTATTCCAGGATCATTTCTTTTTACTCTTTTATTTAATTTAGTTCCAGGCCCTAGATATTGATAACCAGGTACATGTAATTCAAAAGGTAAATTATTTATAACATCATTTAAAATACCTGATCCATCTTTTAATAATGGTGATGAAATATTTGCCAAAATTCTTTTTAAATACTTAATTCCTTCAGGTTTTTCAATTAATTCATCTAATTTATTTGATATAAAGTCTTTAATTGCTCTCTTTTCATTTAAAAAATTATTATTACCAGCTTTTTCTTGTGCATATATATAATTAATAATATTATCTAATTTATTTAAATCATCTATAAATCTATATTCAATTTTATTTTCTGTATATTTTCTGATTCCTGAACCTTCAATTTCACCTTTTAATTCCCAAATATGTTTAATTAAATTATTATATGTATAACCTTTCTAGATTTTGATTTTTTACTATTTGGATCATTATTTTTATAAATTGAATTAGTTTCCCATAAAATCTTTGAATAATTATTTAAATCATCTTGTGTATATAAATTATTATCTGGTTTCTTTTCATAAGTTAACAATCTCCATAATCCATGTGTTCCATTATATTTTTTATCATCAATTATTAAATCATCATTATCAATTACAGTTATTTTATCACCAATCATAAATGATTTTTTATGTTTATTCCAATATAAACCAAACTTATCATCTTTTGTTCTTGGTAAATATTTTTGTGCTAATGGACCAATAATTTTATCTAATGTTTGAGGTGAAATTAAATTTGGGTCAATAAATGTTGAATCTTCTTGAATTATTGGTTGTCTGATTGGTCTAAATGGAGTACTTGAAGGTAAATTTAGTTCTTCAGTTTCTGGTATTGATATATTGGCAAAATTATTAACAATAGGTACCAATTCCATAAGGTTTTTATTTTCATTTAAGACTTCACTAATTTTATTTTCAACTTTACCAATTGCTGATGTTATAGGTTCATATGCTTTTTGTTTAATTTTTTCATAATTATCTTCAATTTTAATTTGATTTTTAAATTCTTTTATTAATTTTTTCTCAATATCATCTAATTTTTTAGCTTCATTAACAGATATTTTATCCATTTATTACAAAGAAAAATTTAGGTTCAAAACAAATCATGTTAACATAAACACAAATCATGTTAACATAAACACAAATCATATTAACACAAAACACAAATTATGTTAACACAAACACAAATTATGTTAACATAAAAACAAATCATGTTAACACAAAACACAAATCATGTTAACACAAAACACAAATCATGTTAACACAAACACAAATCATGTTAACATAAACACTAATTATGTTAAACACAATTTATTTTACTTTATTTCTGTAATTTTCATTAAATATATAAATACAAATGAAATAAATAATACTAATAAAATAAATATTCTATCAATTATTGAATCAAACATACAACAAGCCATTATCATTATTTAATATCAGAAAAATTTTTCATATATTTTCCATCATTTGATTTTTTCAATAAATTAATAGTTAAAAATCCATAGTCTTCTTTCCAACAATCATTACAAATAGTTTTAAATTTATCAAATTTCATATCTGATCCAACAAAATTATTATATATTTTTTTCATATAATGTTCATTTTGTTTAAAAATGCATAACATATTTAAATTATTTCTAATTAATGACATATCAACTTTTGAATAACATTGTGATAAATAAATACATGATATATTTTTATGTCTACCCATTATAAAATATTCTTTAATTTTATCTTGTTTTTCTAAAATACAATCATCAAAAACTACTAATGAATTTGGTTTACATTTATTTAGTGGAATCATATCATCACATGAAAAATAAGAAATTTGTTTATTAATATTTGATTCTATATTTTTAAATCTTTTTTGTAATAATTTATAAGATGGTTGTTCTAATGACTTACTAAAAATATATGAATTTTAATATGGAATTAATCTTTTATAAATAAAATTTAATAATAATGTAGTTTTACCAGATCCACTTGTTCCTATAATTAATAATCTAATAGGTTGATCATTTTTATTATTTTTATCATATGATTCTAATTTTATATTATCTTTTTTTTCTAAAAATTTCTCCATTTAAATAAGATGAAATTATTTAAAATAATTGGTCATTCATCCAAACTAGAATTAAGATTAGAACATCCAATAAATTTAGATGGAAAATATAGTATTGGTTTAAGTGGATTTTATTCAGATAATTTTATATCAAATATACCAAATGATTATAAAAACTGTTATGGATATTCTATTAAAGATGAAGATGATAAAATTATAGATCAATATTTTGATATAAATAAAGGAAATTATACAATTGAAGAAATAAAAAATATTTTTATTAATAGTTTAAAAGAATTTAAAAAGAAAATTAATAAATTTGATGAAAATGATTTTATATTGAAAAATGATGGACCATATATTATAATAAAATCTCCTGTTAAAATTATAGTAACAACAATTATAATTGATTTATTAGGGTTAGATGATAAAATGATTGAACCAAATGTATTAAAAAAAGGAACAAAACTACCAAAAATTAGACCTTTTGATGTTATTGAAATTCATTGTAATTTAGTTGATCCTAGTTTTGAAAATCATAAAGATCTTTCACATTTACATAAAGAATCAGAAATTCTATATTCATTTTATCCAAATGTTGAATATGGATCAAAAATTAGTGAAAACCCAAATGAAATTGATTATATTCCTTTAAAAAATATAAATAAAATTCAAAATATTGTAATATATATTCAAGATAGTGATGGAAATCTAATAAATAATGAAAATATTAAAAGTATTGTATATTTAAGATTAAAACAAAATTTGTAATATAAAATTTATCTACATAAATAATAAAAACAATAATTGATTTATTTAACAATAATTTTATATTTAATAATAAATTAATTGTATTTAATAAACAAAATAAACCTTGGTTTAAAAGAAAAGATATTTGTTATATTTTAAAATATAAAAATTCTAGAAAAGTTTTAATTGATAATGTAAAAGAAAAATATATAAAACTTAAAATATATCAAGTGTAACCAACAGTTACATTTAAATAATAATGATAAATTAATTTACATAAAAATTATAGGTGTCACAAATTATGACACCCTAGAAATTGATGTACAAACATGTTTTTCAGATGCCCTAAAACAGGGCGTCAATAAAATAGATAATAAAACAATGTTTATTAATGAATCTGGTTTATATTTATTAATTTAAAATAAAAAAAGTAGAAAACAATAAGGATAGATTAAAATTTATAGATATTTTTAGAGGGGACAATTTGTCCCCCCCCCCTATCATATAATGAAAAACATACAAAACTTATTAAAATTAGGTAGGACCCAAAATGGGTCCCATATAAATTAGAATATTTATTTTAAAATTTTTTAAAGGAGGTAACCTTATTATACAATAAAAACTTAAGGGTAACAAAATGTTACCCTTCTTAAACATTCAAAAATATTCATAAATATAATAAATTATATACAAATTTAAGACCCGTCTTAAAGACGGGTCTTACTTATAATGATAATAAAGTAAAATTTATAGATATTTTTAGTTTAGATATTCAATAAATTATTGAATATATTTAAATTTATTAAAGAAAATATTTAAAAATATACATAAAATTATAGTATAAATTCAATATCATATAATTATAAATTATTAATATAATTTTGATCATTTTCTTTAAAACTTTCTTTAACATAATTTTTTATTATATTTATAAATGGTTCTATTATAAAATTAAACTTATAATGATATACAAAATAATTTTTATATTTAAAAAGATATATTAAAAATTTATTTGATATTTTAGTTTTAAATAAATATAATTTTATATCAAAATCATTATTTATTAATTCTTTTGGAACAATTAAAATTTCCATTTATTTATAATTATTTTTATACCCCCAAGGTAATGTATCAATTTTATTTTCACAAATAAATCTTTTGTCATCTCTATTACTTAAAGCTAATTTATTTATTGTAATTGTATATAGTTCATGTTTAAAACTTCTAATACAAGTCATTTCTCTATATTATTCTTGATCATCAAATAAACATTTCTTAAAATCATCCATATGTAATGTTTTATCAACAACACTTTTCTTAATACCTTTACATTTTACAGGATTTTTATTATTAAATTCATAACTATATAATTTTGATCTTAAACCACAATATTCTTCTAATATTTCACCATTTAACTCATCTTTAAATTTACCAATAATTTTTTTATTCTTTTCACTATAGCATTCATGTTCTTTCTTATAATCACTTGTATCAAATTCATTAATATTTTCTTTAATAATTTTATATGGATCCTTTTTAAATTCTATAAAATAACTGTCTGTGTCCATATATAATAACCTTATATTTGGATCAAACTTCTTTAATTTTTCATAATAAAATTGATACATATGTAATTTTGATAAATCAAGTACTGAAAATCCTATATAGATTGGTTTATCAAACTTAACCTTTTCTTTTATCATATGTGAAGCAATACAGTCTTTATCAAATATACTAAATGTTTTAAAATTAGTTTTTTTTGCTTGTTTTAATGAAAACTTTTCATCACCTAATTTAATATCACATCTATTTCTAACATTTTCCATAGTTTTTCCAAAAACACTATTATTCATCAATTTAAAAAAGTCTTTTTCAAAATCTGATGTTGATTTGGATCTTAATTTAGTATTTAGTTCAATATATTATTTCATATAATCATCTTGATCAAATGCTATAACTCTATTAACTTTCTTTAATTTTAATCCTTTTTGTAGATAATATTTTAAGTTTCTTGAATGAATAACATAATCTTTTTTATCAAATAATGTTGTGCAAAGCTTATTATTATAATGTTCAGGTGCTAATTGTAAATCTTTATGGTCATCATGTAATTCAATAGGATATTCTAAATCAACATCTAATATATATCCATATTCAGCATTTTCATCTAATTCTAATATTGTTTCTTCCCATTCTTTTAATGTATATATATTAGGATTCATCCATGTTATATCTTTATAAGGTAATTTTTGACTTAAAGCCCATCAATATAAATTATTTGCATCTATATATAACATATAATTTTCAGGTTTTGTTTTATCATAATTTTTTGTATATTTATTGTTTGCTTTACAATATCTAGTTATACATTGTGAAATACCACCTCTAATACCTTTTTCAATCATTAAATACATATTATAATCACTTATTAATTCTAGTTTAATTTTTGTTAATTTTAACATAGAATCCCAAGCTAATGATGGTGATGTTAGATAATGTGCTGGATCTAATTGATAATTTTTCAAACAAACAGATCTAAAATTTTCAAATATATCAGCTAATAATAATACATCCTGAATATTATATAAATCTGAATAATTACCTAATGTTTTTACTTTTAATTTATTCCAAACTTTTATATAATGTTTATAATCATCATCACTTATATTTTCATTAGTTAAACAACTATAAAATTGATCTTTTTCTAATATTTTATCATAGTTTAATTTTTCAACATTATCAATAAATTCATATGGAAATACACCTTTAGAAGTTAATATTTTTAAAGTTTCATTATCATATTCAATTATATCATTTTCTTTTATAAATTTATTTATATGCTTAAATTCTTTAAGATTTTTAGCTAATTTTTCAATTGATGTAGCCATAAATCTAAATGTATCTACAAATGAGAATTTTATATAAATTTTCTAGGTTTATCACCTTCAAATTCATAACCATAGCCAGAATTTACTAAATAGTTTATATATTTTTCATCTGTATTTGCTAACAAATCGATTTTACCATATTTTTTAGCCAATTCTTTTATAAACAAATATGTATCATAATTTGAACTATTATGACAGAATATAGGAATATTTTGAGGAAATTTTAGATTTAAATTACAATTTAAATGTGCAGCACCCCTAAATTTTCCTGTTAAATGGCAATGATCTCTTACTTTTATTCATTATCATTATCAAAACCACTATTTTCACAAATATGACAAATATTAGTTTTTTGATAATTAATTTCTTCTTCATTAGTTAAATTCATAGGCTTTTTATTTTTTGAATTATATTTTTTAGCTATATATTTTGAAATTTCATCTAAATATTCAAATAATTTATTTGGTACATTTATTAATTCTTCTTCATTTTTTGCTCTATAACAAATAGGTTTATACATTTTATTAGTTACTCTAGATACTAAATAGATTGTAAATCCATATGGTATATGTTTTTGAATTTTATTTGTATATGAGCAATTTGGATTATTTTTACAATTATCAATCTTTTCTAATATACTTTCAAAATCCATATAAATTACATATGGATGTTCAAACTTTTTGTAATAGTTTTTAAAACTTACTTTTTGACCAGGAAATGGCATTATAGGTCTACATGGTTCTAATGATTTACAAATTTCTAAATGATTAGATAAGTCTTTATTTTTATAAAAATGAGTCAAACATCTTCTACAAATATATTTTTTTATTTTTATTTTTTTGTGTTAATTGCTTAGATACTAACTTGCTTAGATCTGTAATCAATATATAATGAGAATTGTTATCAATTTTATGGTATAATAAATCAATTTCTAGTTTTGTATTATAATGTTCAGATATTTGTAATGGTACTATTTTTTCATCTTCATCAATTCTATAAATATTTATTGACATTGATGGATAATTATATTTAGAAACAAATGATCTTTTTTCAAATAATTTAATATCTTTCAATGTCATTGGATAATCAAAACCTTTAAAAATATCATCATTTATATATTTTTGATATTGTTTAACTCTTTCAGCATTTTTGTTTGGTTTATCAATAGCACATCTAATTGCATAAATAAAACAATATTCATCTTTATTTTAAAAATTTACACAACATTTTTTATTCTTAATTTCATTTGGTAATTCTATATATGATCCAGCATTTAATGAATTATTTTTAGATAATTTTAGATTTAATTCAACACATCTTTTTAATGACCAACCAGAGCCTTTTGATGGTTGATTTAGTTGTTCTCTAATTATTAATTTCTTAAATTGATCATCAATAAAATCATCTATATTTAAAATATCTGAACTTTTTATGCAAAAATACATATTACTATTTTGAATTTTACCATTTATTAATTTTCTTTCATATTCACATTATAAAGCCATCTGTCCTTTAATATTTTTGAATTTTTGTTTTTCTATCAATTTTTTATTTTATTTCTTTGAGTTTCTAAATAATCATTAATATCTAAATCATCATTTGAATTTGTTAAAATATAATCTTGAAAATATCCTTTTAATGACGAAGCTTCTTGAATATTTATTATATTTTCTTTTGGAATTGGTTTATTTTCAAAATAATCATTTAATAATCCAATCAATTCTTTTCTGGTTTTATTAAGAATTTTAATACTATTTTTAATTGCTAAATTTTGAATATATTTTAATGATCTATATTCTAAATTATTTGGATTTTCTTTAATTTTGTTTAATCTTTTAATTAGTTCATCTCTAGATAATTTTTCATAATTTCTGACAGATAATTTTTTTGCAATTTCATTTAATTTTACTATATTAAATAATGAATAATTTGTAAGATCAAATGTTTCTTTAATATTTGTTAATTCGTCTAAAGTTTTATTTTTATAATTATATATATTATTATTTTTACACCAATGTTTTAATTCAAATATTTTATTATCATATTTTTGTTTATTTAGTAAATGTTTAGTTGAATTATAATGTCTATCATAATTTTTATATAATATATTTTTATTACAATAAGGACAATTAATATTTTTATTTGTTCGTTCCATTTATTAGGGGTGAAATTCTTTATTTATTAAAAATAATTTTTACTTAGAAATAAAACTCTTAAAAATATAAGAAGTATTTCCACATTTTACTAGGTAATTTATAGTTTAAATCATATTTTTTTAATAAAATTTGAATTTTTTTAAAACAAGTAAAATTTTGTCTTCATTTTTTTATCATATTTTTAAATTTTCTAGTTTTGTTATATTTTTGTCATGAATTTTAGTTTCTAAATGTCTTAAATAATTATTAGTCCATTTAATATTTCTTCCACATTCACAAAATTGTGGTTTTAAAAACATTTCTCTAATACATTGTATACAAATTGCATTTTTTCTATCTTTACTATAATGATAATTATTAAAATTTGAAATATCTTTAATTTCTTTACATTTATGACATTGTTTTTCATTTAATTCAATAACTTTAATATTATCATATAATTTTTTATAATACAAATCCTTACATTCTTTACAATAATGATATAACCCATCTTTAGTATTTTTATCTTTATAAAATTTAGATATATCTTTATATAATTTACACCTTAAACATTTCTTTTCCATTTATATAAAATAAAATTTACAAATTGGTTTTTTTCAATTCATATTCATAAAAATTTCTAATAATATCTTCATTATTTTGATCTTTTATATTATAAGTAACAGGATTTGTATTATTAATTTTAGAAATTATAAATATTTCTCTAGACCAATTATTTTTATATTTATTAGAAAATGTTGATTTTTTATTTCCAATTCTAACTCTATCATTTATTTTAAATTTTGATTTGGTTATTATTTTTGGTGGTTTATATTTAAAAACAGTATCTAATAAATCCTTTTCATTATTTTTATTTACTTCCATTGGTTTCATTTTAATTGTTGAATGGTATGAGTTATTATATTCTTTAACAATTTTTGGTAAAATATTTATCCATCTATAATTTTTATTAATTTCAAATTGTATTTTCATTTTTTCATTTTGTGTTCTATTATACCTTTCTATTATACTTGATTTTTCTTCATTTTCTGTATGATACAATTTAATATCATATTTATTTTATATTTCATTAAAATCTTTATTGATAAATTCTAATCCTTTATCTGTATGTAAAAGATTAGGTGATTTATGATTAATTTTAATTGCATCCTTAATTATTTCTTCAAATGCTTTAGAAACTGTTTTTCCATCTTTTTTCTTTAATGGTTTTGACCAAACATATTTTGAGAAAGTATCTATAACATTTAACATATATTTATAACCATCATTTTCTTTTTCATAATTTTTCATTATAATTAAATCTGCTGCCCATAAATCATCAATACCTAAAGTAATTATTTTTCTTTTTAGAAATTTCTTTCTAATTGGAGCATGAATTTCATTTGCTTCAATTATTTGTTCATTTTTAGTTAATTCTTTTTTAATTATAGGTTTAACTTCTTTTTTCAAAATTTTACTTTTATTTGTTTTACAAATTGAACATTTAGTAGCAATTCTATATAATCCATTTTTCATTTCAACAATTTGTGGATTAATATTTTTAGTTTTTTTCTTACATTTGTGACAATGAATTGGTTCATTCATTTATGTATAATTTTTTTTAAATAAATGGATATGTGTTATAGATGTCATAATCAAACTAATTTTACTATTATTGGAAATTGTGTAGGATGTAATATATGTAAAAGAATTATTTATGAAAAAAAAGATTAAGAGAAAAAGTAATAAGAATAAACATCTTAAACATATTTTAAGAGAATTTAACCATTTTCAACCATATAAAACACAACAATTAATTAATGAATTATATATTTTATGTATTTCCAATCATTTTGAAATAACACCTAAGAATATAAAATTATTTTTAAAACAAAGGAATTGTACAAATTGGATATTTTAGTATCAGTTTTTAAACAAAATATACAATATTGATTTTGAATTGAATAATGAAGATAAAGAAAAAATTACACTATTTTTTAATAAATATTTATGTTTTAAGAAAAGTAATATATCATACAAAAAATTATTACCTATGATTTTTAAATACTTAAATATGGATTTTTGTATAAAACCTAATTATGATAATGACTTTTTAACATATCTATCACAAATAAGTTTGTGATATTTTTTCCTATATAAATGGATCTGCTAGAAGAAATTAATAATATTGGAGAATTAAGATTTAAAGAATATAAACCATTAAAAAGTTTAAATTTAAATAAAAATATAAAATTGAAAAATTTGAAAGAATTAAAGATAAATATGGATATACAATTATTGTTGAATTAGAAAAATGTAAAGTACATTTACCAAAAAGATTTACTAATGTAATTGATGATAAATCCATTAAAGAATTAAATAAAAAAGATTTAAATTTAATTATCACTGATATTAAGACTTTTGATGATAAAGAAACTGCTTTAGTTAAATTTGAATAATTATTACAATATTATTGATACTAAACCATAATTTTACTTGTTTTTAAAAAAATTCAAATTTTATTGAAAAAATACTCTAGAAAACTTAAATTGACTTATGAAAAGTCAACTATTGATTTTATTTAAAAAATACTTATAAAATGTGATAATTTTACTTGTTTTTAAAAAAATTTTATTTTGTAGAAAATTTAGGCATATTTGTTAAAAATTTCATTAAAATTGCATATTTTTTAAAACAATTTGACAAAAGCTGAAAATTAGCCAAAAAATTGCAAAAATATTGCATAATTGTACTAAAAAACTATGAAATTTGTTTGATTTTTTGATTGTCTCCAAAAGTGAGCCAGAAGTAACATGATACTATCTACTTATATATATATATATATATATATATATATATATATATATATATATATATATATATATATATATATATATATATATATATTGGTCTCTGGGCACCTAAAAACAAAAAAGTAACATGGTCCCGGGCTTAGGTCTTACATGAGACCTACGGTAATAGCTTATTCCCTATGGGAAATTCGCTAAAAATTGGATTTCAACATACCCAATATTATTTTAAATAACACTGCTTGATAAACGTTTTAAGTTAAGTGAATAAACACATAAAACATTCTAAATTGGATAGATGTCTTGTTGGTCATGTTGGTTAAATATCATAACCATTGAATAGTGCCTCATCTAAAAAATATAAAATAATAAAAAGAGTGGCAAAAGTCTCTGTTCTTCGGAGTGGTTATTGATTTTTAAATATCGGGGAAAAGTATAAGAATATACAACTTTATAACTTTTTGCAGGAAAAAACTAAAAAAGGTACACCTTATAGAAAATTTACTTGTTATAAGTAAAAACCCTTTTATAATAAAATTTTCAAATAAAAGTTTAATATCTTTACACTCTTTTAATTGACATTGCATTCTAAAGAAAATTGTAAAATAATAAGAATGGTGAAAGTTTGAGTTCTGTATGCCGAACCATTTGTTAATTGTGTGGTTGACAAACCTATTATTTGTTAATATTTGAATTACTATTTTGAAATGAAGAAAGAGACAAAATGAGTACAAAATATTAGCAAAAAAATAATGTCTTATAGAAATAATAAAGAAACCATTACGACCGTTTTCATTGCAAGATTTAAATTTCAAATCATTTTATTTGATAGACTAATGAGAGTGTTGCATATTTGTCTGAAGTAGTTTTTAATAGCAACTACGCAATTCGCACATCACCCGATTGTTCCATTACGATTCTGTTTTCAGTTGTTGCTTTATGCCTCTAACCTCAAAAGATTATGATCATGTTTGAGAGAAAACAACGATGTCAAGCGACATCTTATTGGCTATTATTCTGATGATTGGCCGTCCATAACCTATGAATTTTCGACTTGTTCACCACAGTAAATTACCAAATTTAAGTTGGTCGCAGATAAAGTAATGCTTGTAACGATTGTATTCAGTCTTCACAATACTTTTCGTTGTATAAACTACTATTAAGGTCTCGTTTTTAATCGCTTGGGTATTATATTAAATTAATGTGTGTTTTATGTAACATGTTTTATTTAATTTAAAAAAAAATTAGTAAACATTTACAAAATAGGCCTATTGGTTGTCCATGATAAATAAACCCCTTAAATAAAACAAAATTAGAGACTCCTGGTGAAACCAAATACTTAAAAAAAGTGACAAAGAAAAGGGTGATTCGCTTTAGTGGAATGTCTTTAATTAAAAGTTTTAGTCTTTGCTTTGAGATTACCTTAAATCCTCATTCAGCTTTATAGAGGAATGCTAAGTGACATTATAACAATTATTCATCTAAACTATTTAAAATTAAGAATTTTAAAGATTTATGACGTATAAAAAGCCCGATAAAGCGATTTAGTTATAGAATGTTTAGTTTAGTTATAATTAGTTTAGTTTAGTTATGTTTAGTTTAGTTTAGTTATGTTTAGTTAGAATTTAGTTATAGTTATGTGGTTTCTTTTTAAGTCGAATGGAATGAAAATAATGTTAAGTAATCAATTTTAATTAATTTGAAAATCAGACCTATACTTTATTATTAATGGAATAAACACCTTGTTATCGTATAGTCATGAGTGGTGGGATTATGACATTTTTACTATAATAGTTAAGAACCAAACTATCCCAAGTAAGCCAAAATATATTTCAAATAATTTTTTTGACCTTACGGATGGATGTCTTTTTTCTGATGGCAACGATTTTTTATTTATATACTGTAATAAGCATCAATGGTCTTCAATAATGAATATTGAATAATAAACTTTTAACTATTCAAAATACTTTTTTTTTTCTACAGAACGATCGTTACAACATATATTTTTATAGCTTTAATTTATGGATATTATTTAGAGACGAATTTGTTAAATGATAAAAATAAACAGTCCACATTTCAAATGCGTCTGTACAT
This sequence comes from Neoaliturus tenellus, assembly GCA_030545055.2. Classification (NCBI taxonomy): domain Eukaryota; kingdom Metazoa; phylum Arthropoda; class Insecta; order Hemiptera; family Cicadellidae; genus Neoaliturus; species Neoaliturus tenellus. The sequence goes on from CM061531.1 coordinate 233,964,605, forward strand.
TGTATTTTACCACATTCTAGTCGTATTGGTTGCAGTTGGTTAAAGATAAATGCAGTTTGACATGAACTAATTGCTTTGTGGTTTGGGTTCACTCCTACTTTTTTCCTTTCTCTTTTTGCTGAATAACTAATAGCTTGCACAAATAACGCAAAGGGTAGATTGAATATGATTAATTTGGTTAATATTTAATTTCACAAACTGCTATGCTATATAATATCAAATAGCGTGCGTTTTATTCCTCCTAAAATTATTTAGTGTTTGGTTGAATCTGTCAATTCGAAATACTTGAAATACATCTGTGGATTTGTGAGACAAAATACCTTCTTTTATTGCATTTAAATCCAAAAGAAACCATTTTGGTTGCATTCGTAAAATATGATATGGTTTTATTATCGCATCATTAATATCGTCAAAACAAAACATCTTTATGTTCATGTTTATCTCTTTTGATAAAATTATCTTCTATTTAATTGATTAAAACATAAATTGAAACTCCTTCTAGATAGTTATCATCTTGCTTGAAAACAAGGGTGTTCGCATCCCACTAGAAATAATCTAGGATCGTTTTACTAAGCATAAAAAGGGGCCAAATAGTGCTCCACCACCATATCGCCTCCTGTGTATGCCTAGTAAGGTGGGAAAATGTTTGGAACGACTGTTGAAACCATGAATCGGCGAGGCAGTTTGAGCAGCAGGGGACATCTCGGCCAGACAATATGGATTCTGAGAGGGTTACTCAACACTCTCAAAAGTGGTTGGTACGATATCATGAGCGAATAGGCGTGCCAACTATGTCACCCAAGTGTTTCTTGACACATGATAAAATTTACTATAGATTGTTATAAATTTATGTTTACTATCTACATGTGGCCAACCTATTTTGTAAAACCTTCCTATTCTAGATTTCTCAGGTCAAAAACGATGTGAAAAGGGCCGTCAAGGGTCTGAATTTCTGTCCGCTTTATTGGGGAGACTGAAGAAAATGCGCAAACAAGAATATGATGCCCAAGATCTTTCGGAGATTCTTAACCGACAATGAAAATACGAGAACGAACCGAAACATGCAAGTGCTAAGAATAAACGAATCTCCTCTAAGGAACGTTTTGCTTGCTGTTTGGACCTCAGGCAAGCGGAAGAGGAGTACGAGTGAGAGGTACCAGGTAAACCAGCCAAAGTGGGGTAAATAAAAAGGAGGAAACGGCCCAAAGCTGTGGTGGAGGCCTTGGGGTCGCGGCGGGTGAGGCTGCCGCTATGCGGCTGTACCGGGTTCCCACAGTGCGGTAATTTCTTTGATAAGAAGAATATGTACAATAACTATTTGTTACAGAGGTGATTTGTTCGTTGAACTTAACATAATATCACATTTAAGCAAAGTCTACACTGATTATTAAAGCAACAAGTTGATGTCAGGAATAAATCTTGTACGGTATGTCATTGCAGAGAACAAACAGGTCATGTACTACATCAACAACAGCGGAGGGGCCTTTGATGTCAGCAACAGGCTTGTACTATAATAACCCCCGGTCTGATCGCTTATTAATTTTATTTCAATATACTCATGATAGTTAGAGACAAATACAATTTCAAACAATTTTTTAATGCTAAGATCTTCTTACAAAATATTTTTATGGAACTATTTTCAAGAAATAAGTTCATTTAAGTAACGTCCGAAATCTTGAAAATGGCGTTTCCCTTAAGGAGTTAAAGTAAAACTAATTAGTCCGAAAACTGCTCTTGGTTGCAAGGGAGGAGCCTGGGCATCATAGTATAAACATGGTTTCAATATATTTTCAGCAGTTACCGTATTTACTATGTAATCACTATAGCGTCAATCAATTATCAGTTTTAAGAACTTGTTGCTGCTGTCTTTCTTTGGCAGTTAATACGGTTCTCAATGAATTTTTAGGTATCGTTATTTTAGAGGAATAAGGTTCAAGTGCAACTCAAATATGAAATGTGTTGAATAAGGCTTAATAATTTAAAAAAAATTACTAAATAATTGGGACTATCAGGTAATTATTGTAAAACAATCGATTTTTTACAGTAATATTTCTATTTTTGTAATGTTTTTCAGGAAATGTAGTTGATGATTGCCTACTAGTTGGCGTCTTCAACTTTTCAGTTCAAGGAACTACAGGTTTAATTTCAGGGTTGGATTTGCAGTTCAAGAGTTCACTTATTTTAATTAACTGGTTTAAAAAAACTATGCATTTTTTATTTGTATCAAAGTATGATGCGGAAAAACATTTCTCTGAATATTATTCATATAAGCACAAATATAATCGCTTACTCCATATGATCGCTTCTCTTGAAAAGGTGGAAGCCAGAAATAAAACAAAAAAAAAATAATTTTATAGTAAGGATATAACAATACATGTTTATTTATAGATTCATTTTCAACAGGTTGAATGTGAATATCTCGAGTTTGACGTACCACTTACTAAGGTTGGAGACTCGAAGTCCTGGGGGCATATTGATCTTCAACAAACTTGTGAAGAAAGTATATTTTCAATATTTATTTTTATTATCTTTGCATTTAAATGAAAATATGACAATAATACTGTCGAAAGTAATCCGGTATACAATTTAACTTTGGGATTTGGTGTGGCTTTATTCTATGGTTTTTCTCAAAATTGAAAATGCAACTAGAAATATCTATTACAGATAGGCTTAGAGACTGCAAGAAGTTATTTTGTAGAATCATATATACTTAATAAAACATTTGAAAATATTCAAAATTTATTTTTAATCTTAGAACAAATAAAAAAAGAATACTGAAGATTAATACTCAAGTTCTAAAAATGTTTCGGTTGATAACATCCCACTTATTTACAGGTTATTAGATGAAGGAAATGTAAATAAAAAAGTGTATTTACCGCTAAAAGTTAAAATGTAGGCTATGTGAAACAATAAATTCACAGCAAAACAACTTAATTGTAAATGCCAGCAGTTTATATTGCGAAAAATTCCATACAATCAGTAGTGGGGTTTGGTTACTTTCAAAACGGAAGTCGTGCCAATTGCCAGCCGCTGCCGGCCAGCTGCCATCGGCCAGCTGCCAAATCAGTCGCTGCCGCCATATGCCATGCCATATAGCTTCCGGTGGGGAGAGGCTGTATGAAATGATGGATGGAGAAGGGGTGAGCAGATGGTGTTAATGTTTGAAGTAGGAGTTAGTTTATAAAGGAGAGGGGATAATTGCTTCAAGGTCATATGGAGGGGGTTTTAAAAAAGACTGAACTATTAAGAGTTCAGTTTATCGGTGATTGTCATACAGGTCAGTCGAAACCGACAAGGGACCGAAGAATAGCTTCTACTTCATTTATTGCTGTAGAAGATACATCTGGAACTTGTACAGGGTTCTGAGGAGTTGTTGAAGTTGAAATTCTAGGAGGATTTTCCCTTGGATGAGTTGTTGATGATATTTCTTGAACTTGAACATTTTCTTGGTCGGTCTCCATTATTATTGTAGTGTAAATTAGAGTGGAGATGTTGTTAGCTCAAGAGCGTAGAAGATAATGAAATAGGAATTATTGTTGGGGCCCTTATATAGGGAATAGTGGGGGTAAAATAAAAAAACTTGTTGAACACAGTCTATAGGTGTAACAAGTTCAAAGTTATTGAAGTGTAACATAGAACGTAAAATGTCGTAAATAACACTATCATCAACATTAACCTGCGAAGTTGTCGAAGAATATAATGGGTTAAAACTTTACTTCTTTCTAACTCTATTTAAATTAGTTTTACACTTTGAAATTGAAGGTTTAGAAGTACTTCGTAATATGTGTTGTGTTCGCAAAAGCTTTAATTTTAAACATTGTGTATTCATCATAACCGATGTGTTACATTCAGAAGTTAAAAGAAGACTGAGATATAAAATAAAGTGTAAAAGGAATTGAAATAAAATGCTGGAGTAGTAATTTTGTAGGTTAGAATTAAACTATATGAATGCTAAAAGTAACGAAGTCTATTTCATGGATAATTCTAACCTCAAAAGTAGTTAACGAAGTAGTCATAATGTAAAACTAATGAGAGATGATGACTGAGCGGATGCAAGGCAATGAATGTTCGTGGCGCGATAAACTACCCACTTTTATAGAGACAATAACTCCAGCCAGATGGCGGCAGATGGCGAGCAAATGACTGGTTGACCGACTTTCACCTGAGTAGTAAGAGAAGTAGGGTTCTGTGTCTATCCCTACTCCTTCGGGTGAATGACCGACCGTAAAGGTCAATGACCCCCCCCCCCCGAAAAAATGGAGCCCTCCCCCCCCCGAAAAAATGGAGCCCCCCCCCCCTTTCCCCCACTCCTACCCCCACTCCTCCAGGTCAATGGCCGGTCATGACCGGTTGCTGACTCTATGTGGTGAAACCAGACTAAACATGGCAGCTGCCATGGATAATTCTAACCTCAAACCTGCTGTGCACGCAATGAGTTCTCCAGATCGGAATGAGTCTATGCTATGCGCATGCGCCTAGTCCTGTATTACTCACTTTAGCGCTACTGCACATGGATAATTCTAACCTCAAACCTTGGTTTTGTGTTGTTGCGCATGCGCCGCTCCCCACTCCTTTACCTTCCTTTTACACTGCTGCGAACTGGACTGGATTGAACACTGTACTGGAGTGAAACAACTTCCCCACTACTAGAAAACTGGAGGAGCGATAGGAGCTGGATCTTTGCGTCAGTCGCCAACAAATTTTCGTAGCGAAAGGTTGTTGGTGATTCAGCAAGAGGTTTCAAATATATAGTAGGCCTATATATATTTGAACTTCTTGTACTACGTTGCGTTTTTTAATGCAATGTGGTATGTGTGTGTGTGTGTTTAGTTTTAAGAAATAATTTGCGCATTGCGATGTTAGTTATAAGTTGAGTTTAGCATTAAGGTGTATTAATTTTTAAGAGGTTTTTTAGCATTAAGGTGTATTAATTTTAAGAATAATAATGGTATTTGATTGTGTTGAATTATTTGGTTTTTTAATAATGATGTGTTGTTAGTTTTAAGTGTTGGTATTACTAATTAATGTTGTTTTGCCTTACAGCTAGATGTTAGGGGGTAGATTAATTGTAAATTCAGAAGTTCCGTTGAACTTCACTTAGAAGGGGTGGGACATCCGCAAATTGCGGACTAGGTTTTTGCATTTTGTTTAGGAATATGATTGGGTGGGATTAGTTGGGTGGGTGTTAGAGTTGCGTTTCTGCATTAACTGTTCCAGTTTCCCTTGGAATTCATGGTTACGGTAGACCCGCACCGGACCGTTACGGTAGACCCGGACGGTCCAAACAAAATTGCGTCAATGTCCCTTGCAGAACGTAACTAGTGGGTTGGGAGTGGGAACCGTTAGGCAAACAGGGTGGTGGGAACAGTATTACTGTTCCCATCACCTTGGATCATTATAAATCTTGAATGACCTTGACCCACTTTTAGAAGGGTCAATGACCTCCCCCCCCCAAAAAAATGGAGCCCCCCCCTTCCCCCACCACTTCTTCCCCCACCTCCTGGGCCAATGACCGGTCATGGCCGGCCGCTAACCCCTCTCATTTGCATACCGTTATAAAAGACGCGTCGGCTGCGGCTAGTGTTTCATTCCGATTCCAGACGTTACGCTGTGAACTTGGAGTTACAACGATGTCTTCTGTGCCAACTACTATTTCTACTACTTCTACTATTTCTAATACTTCTACTAGTTCAACTTCAACTTTGACTTCTACGGCTGTTACTGCATCAAACAAAACTCTTCGCTTGAAAAACACTCCGGATTGGTATAAGAAGCAGCTTTCATCTCAACCTTCAACTTCTGGAGCTATTCTTCCGCCAACCAACTCTTCTAGACTTCGTAGTATTTTTTCACCGCCTTCGCCTTCGCTCTCAAAGGACTCTGCACCGCTATCATCTATCATGCCGCCACCGAAGAAGCCAGCTCCCCATCCTAAGACTCCTTCATTTGAAACTATTCTTCATCACCTTAGTACACCCATCATCCCACTATCACCATTGCCTCCTACCCCACCACTTACTTTACCTGAAGACCATACTTATTATAAAACTGCTCCTAAACCCACCCCTAAACCCACCCCTAAACCCGCTCCTAAACCTACTCCTAAACCCGCTCCTTCAGAGCAATTTCGATCATTACAAGAAGAGCGTCGTAGGGCATTTAGCCGTCCCACTACTTGCCCTGAAATGCTTACTAGGGGAACTAAGAAAGGATCAGCTTGTGGGAGGAAATGTGTTAAAAACGAAAGTTTTTGCCGTGTACATGTAGTGAAACATATTTCTGGACCACAACTGACAGAAATCCCCACCGTTGAAGATGATCCTAAAATAATATCCGTCAGAGGAGAGAGGCTTAAGAAAGGTTTGAAATATTTTTTTGTAAGTGTTGTTGACCACCAACACATTTTGGCAAAATGTAACGGCTTAAAATATAAAATTAGAGTTTGTGACAATTTGTGTAAAGAAAAGAGATTTAACAATTTAGATTCTCAAGACTTTCTCCTCAGGGATAAAAAGGATCGTATTACAAGGTGGGGACGTAAACAGTAAATTCACATAGTTTTTCCAAATTTTGCTAAAAAGAATAATGGGGGAGAAACACAATGCGTTATAGCGTTGTGTTTCTCCCCCATTATTTTTTAACACTCTAAGTCTCGTGACCTACTTTCATGTGAGTAGTGAGTAAAGGAGGGTTCTGTGTCTGCCCCCATTCCTTCGGGTCAATGACCGAACTGGAAAGGTCAATGACCCCCCCCCCCCGAAAAAATGGAGCCCCCCCCCTTCCCCCACCACTCCTTCCCCCACCACTCCTTCCCCCACTGCTCCTTCCCCTACCACTCCTCCGGGTGAATGGCCGGTCATGACCGGTTGTCTACCTACATTTAACCGTTACACTCGCTACTCCAGAGTCTTCATTCCAATCCGAGAGGCCACTGCCACAATATGCCTACTCTATTAGAATTATGTTTGCGACAGATAATTTCAAATATAGTGTTGATGGAACTTGCAGTAACCGATGCAAACCTTCCACGAACACTACGTCAAGAAGTGTATTTTTTTTATAAAGAAAATTTTGGAATTCTTCATTGCTCGCGGTATATATTTATTGATGGAACAGTTATGTGTTCATATTGTGGTGTGGCTGCACTCATAAATGTGGAGGGACAAGTGGACTTTAGACTTCAAGGTGGAATATATGAAGATAACTATTACTTGTCATACAAGTTCATGGTTCAACAGGAAAAATGCGATATTTGCGCATTTAACTTGTATGAGTTTATACATGCAGATCCTACAGAAATTGATTGGGAAAACAATCCTGGAGTCCCTTATGTGATTTACGCTCCATAGAGGTCCACTAAACCCACCAAACGGCCCTTTTCAGGGCCACCTAAGACTTGAATTTAGGGATGTAAGCTATTTAGCTTACATGCAACTTAGCAGAAATAAGTTCTGCTACATGGCTAGTTTGATCCGTGTAGTAGTAAGCAAAGGAGGGTTCTGTGTCTATCCCTACTCCTTTGGGTGAATGACCGACCGGAAAGGTCAATGACCCCCCCCCCCCCCGAAAAAATGGAGCCCCCCCCTCCCCCCCCCGAAAAAATGGAGCCCCCCCTCTATTCTATCCCCCACCACTCCTTCCCCCGCTATTCCTTTCCCCACCATTCAGGCCAATGACCGGTCTCCTCATTTGCATACTGCTATAAAAGAGGAGCAAGCGTTGTTCTCTCCTTCATTCTGCTTTCATGCGCCACACTTGTTGTTTCGTCTCTGCCTGCATTATTTTGCTTTAAAATGCTTCCTCAGCTTAATGAAGAGTTCAATCCTTCCGAATATGCTGATGTTTACCACCAACATGTAGAAGATCCAATAGATTTATACGATAGTAGCAGTGAGACTGAAGATGACAATGAAATTAACATTGAACTTAATGAAGAAATGAGACCATATTACTTTGATGAACTAGATCCTCTTGATATGGTAGAAAGATTCATTGCAGAAGCACACAAACGGCTAAATTTAGGATATCATATTATAATTGGTTCAGCTATTCTGTATCATAATAGTAAGTTCTTTTGTGTAACACCAAATACTAGAGAACGTATGCTGATTTGGCGGGATGATATACTGAGGTGTCACGAGGAAAATATTAGCATTGGTGGCTACTTTGTAGCACAAGTGGGCTTTTGGGTCTAATGTGGCTAGTGTAGTGGCTAGTATAGCCACACAAACCTTCCCTCACCCCCCACCCTATCCCCTCCCAATCATTATTCCTTCCCCCTCCCCATTTTTAAAACTCATAAAAGGAGGACTATGAACCTCCAGGTTTCTAGTCTGTACTCGCACTTTGCGCTGTCAAGTACATCTCTTGTAGTTTTTTCTCCTCCATTTAAAATATTATTTGTTTGAAAAAATGCCTCCTAATGTGAATTACCATTTTAATTCTTCCGAAATTTCCGATGTTTTTCTACAACCTGAAGACATTTTAAATAATGATAGTGAGAGTGAGAGTGAAGACGATGATGATTATAGTGTTGAACTTAGTGAAGAACGTAAAGTTATAGCAATTGATCCACAATTTCCATTTGATACAATAGAAAATTTTTTGGTTGAAGCTAATAAATGGTTAAATTTAGGATGTTATATACGAATTGACTCTTTTATATTGTATGGTGATAGTCATTCTTTCCTTGTCACACCAAATGACAGAGACCGCATGTTGCAGTGGGCACAATCTATGATGGAGTGCTATGAACAAGGTGTGGACACTGGCGGCTATTTTCTTGCACAAGTAGTGTAATAACAAAATTACCTTTCCACCACCTTACACCCTATCCCTTCCTAATCCTTATTCCTTCCCCCCTCCCCATTTTTAAAATTGATAAAAAGGCAGGCTATGAACCTCCAAGTTTTTAGTCTGTACCCACACTTTGCGGCATTAAGATGCTTACCAGACTTGATGGTTTCATAGCCAATGATATTAATATATGGAGTTTAATAACAAACTTACGGATAAAAATTGAAGAAAAAATTATGGCAAACAATGAGCTAGGAGTTATTGTTTTTGTTTCATTAGTAGAACATTTTGAAATTTTGTATAGTATAAAAGTAACAATTAACAATATTAATGAACTATTTCCTTGGACAATATTTATTCGCAATAAAGTTGAAGAGCAGAAAATTATAGTAGATGTGACAGCAATGAAATATAACCTAGATAGAGAAGAATAGATACAAACCCCCTCTTATTCCTTTGTTTTGCAAAAAATAGTGGGGGTAGGAGTATATAAGACTAAGTAAGCGATACATAGTTTGTTATTTGAAGGTAAAGAAGTAGTAAATAAACATGTTGTCTAAAGATACTCCATTTATTAATTATTTTGAAGTTAAAGATGTTTTTGAAAGCACAAATGAAATACAGGAAGAAAACATAGAGGAAAATTATAATGAAACTAATAACGATTCTACAATGGAAGAGGAAGAAATGGTACAGATTGAACAAGAACTATTTGAAGAAATGATAAACGATAGTGATGAAGACATAATTAAGGAAGCTATTGAAATATTTATATTGGATTCATCGTTGGAATCACCCATATCACCTTTACTGTCTTCTGAATCTGAATCTGAATTGGACTAAGGTACCCCCACCATTTTGAAGACGTAGTGGGGGGAGAATATCCCCACTACAAGTTAAAAGTTAGTGGGGGAATGTTTATAAATGTGTTAAATAGTTGTGCAGGAGATCAGTCTTAGGGAGACTAGTGACTGAAGATGTTTCGTAAAATACCTTTTGATCCTTCATACTACAATCTGTTTGATATACATCGTTTTCCAGACATTGAGGAGAAATTGTACAAAAAATTTTGTTCTCTACTTGATAAACCACAAAAACTACCACCAAATACTTTTACCTACAAGCTACCCATCATGGACAAGGACGATGTAAGCAAAATACCATTAGTTCAAGTAAAATTTTTGGAAGAAAAAATTCTTGTTTGTGTGAGAGAAGTATTTCATAATGATTATTCAAAAAGATTGGCTTTCAACTTTATTCAAGAACATGCAGGATCTGAAAGAGAACAATATCCAGAACCATATTACAAATATCTTTTTTAGAATGGAGCGAGTGTAACGGTAGAAATAACCATTACATTAGTATAACTCTCCCCACCACTGACGTCTCCCCACCATTGGCATCTCCCCACTACTGACTTAAATTTGGTGGGGGAATGTGGATAAATGCGTTGATTATTTGTGAAGAAGCTCATTCTTTGAGAAATGTTTCATCATGTACCTTGTGATCCGACTTCTTCCTTCAGGGAAAAACAAAGATTAAAAAGACTGGAAAAGGAAAGACAAGATAGAGAAGATATGAAGATGGAGTTTAATAGACTACAATTTCAAATACCCGGAATTGAACTTGGAGCACCAAGATTAAAAACCCTCCACTGGGCTGGAAGTTATATCAAATTTTTGAAAGTACAAGTTGAAGCAAGAGATCTAAAATTGAAAACATTAGAAATGGAAAATCGAGAATTGAAGAAATTAATATCACACATATCTGGTAATACAACAGTTCAAGAAGGTGAAGAAGAAGGAAAAGAAATTTTAGGAATCTAAATTATCAGCACCCTTTTAGAGAATAGGGAATAGATCACTTTGTGGTAATGTAATGACATGCCGCTTAGTGATCTATTCCCAGTTCTCGCTTAATATCCGATGACCTTGACCTATATAAAAGTAGTGGGGGTAAAAGCATATAAGGAGATAGTTATGGATATAACTTTCAGTACGAGTCTAACACTATGGACAGCTTGTTAGTTTTATGTTTACAACAAATTATCAATAATGGGTTTCTTTACCGTTATATAATAACATCAAATAAATGTGAAATACCTCAACCAATTCGTGAAATGTTAAAAAAAAATGAAATTTAAGAAGGACAATAGTGGATTTGGTATTTATCTTGCTTTTATTTTTGAAGATGGAACAAAAATGTGTCATGATTGTGGAAAAGCATCTGTTTTAGACTTTGAACAATTTGAAGATGATGGAGGTAAATTAGTTCACCTTGTAAAAGGCCAAGTGATGAAATTTGAAACAGTCAAGAAAAAATGTAACATTTGTGCACAAAATTTGTTTGAATTTATTAAGTATAGTGCATTAAAATCATAATACCCCTTCTACATATGAAGAAGGTGGGGAAAAAAGAGTGGGGATTATAAAGTGGTGGGAGAACTTGTATAAATGTAGGTTGTTTGAAGAGACTTTTAATATTGTTGCAGCATTTGTTGAAACAACATGCAGTTCGAAGTTTGCCATTTTAAAATTAAATATGAAGATTGGAGCTCTGTTGCAGGATTTGTCAAGTCTAAAGAAGATAATCAAAAATTGCTAAATGTACATTGCTATATTCACAATAAAGAAAGTCATGACAAAATAATGGCATATTTAAACACACCTAACGTAACATCAGAAAGCTCTGCATTTATAAAATATTTAAAAGAAGAAGATTTGGATGTGACCCTAGAAGTTTGGTATCTAATTTAAATTATCGTGGTGGGGGAAATGTAGAAGTTATTGGTGGGGGAAATGAGATAAAACCGGCAAAATTGTAGAACAGAATTCACTCTATACAACGATGGAGCATCCTTCCACAACACCACCTGTATTGACATCTGCGGATTGGCATGAAAATCATCAACCAAATAATTCAAGTTTAAATTATTATGAAAATGAGCAGCCTAGTACTTCAAATTGGTATGAAAATCAGTTGCCTAGTACTTCAAGTTCAATTTGGTATGAAAATCAGCAACCCGCCACTTCAAGTGTAAATTGCTATGAAAATCAACAAATTACTACATCAACACAAAATTTGTATGAAAATCAACAGCCGACAACATCAACTCATTTTTGTACATCAGTATTTAAAGTATCAAAGCCCCATTTGGATTGTAATAAGTTAATATCAGCTCAATCAGGAAGAATCAGGAAAAACACATACATGAGAGAAAGGTGCAAGAAAGAAAGGATAGAATTTACAAAATTACAGTTAACAGTTCCCTCTATTAAAGTGGGATGTACTAGAATAAAAACTTTGGAAGCAACCAATGCATATTTGTTCGAATTGTTAGACAGAATTGAAAAGTTGGAGAAGAAGAATGAACATTGTAAAAAGTAAACACTCATTTCCCCCCCCCAAAAAAAACAAAAAAAAATAATAAAATAGCAAAATGAAAAAAAAGTAGATGTGGAATAGAGAGCGAGGAATAGATCACTTTGTGGTAATGGACTAACATGCCACTTAATGCTCTATTCCTCGTTCTCACGTTATATTGGATGACCTTGACCTACATTAGTAGGGTGGGGGAAATTGAAAATGGTGGGGGAAAGTGTATAAAGGACGAGCCTACTATAGAGGAATCACTCTGAAAGCAAACTTGTCACAAGTATGGACTTGACCACAAGCAAAGAAGATAGAAAACAAAGATTTCGAGAAATGGCTAAAGTCAGAGAGTCAAGAATAAGGTTGAGATTTTACAAACTACAGAGATTGATTCCCGGTGTTAAGTTAGGAGAAATAAGATCAAGAACGGTAGACATGGCAGCTGATTACATCAGTTACTCACATTCGGAATTAATGGTAAAGGAAGCAAGAATAGAAGAGCTGGAGCACAAGATAAAACAACATATTGAAACATCGAACAGTCAACCTATAAATTTTGTAATAAAAGAAGATGTAAAAGACTTAAATTAAACAAAAAATGAACTTGGACTTTGGTTATTGATTGGACACTTCTTAGAGAATGGGGAATAGATCACTTTGTAGTAATGAATCATCATGCTGCTTAGTGATCTATTCCCAGTTCTCGCTTAATTAAAAATGACCTTGACATACTTACCAAAATATCATATAAGCCGGATCAAAAACAGTTATTCCTCATTTACTGGAAATGGCTCCTGTGGACAACACCGATTATCCAAGGAAATCTCTGATTGAAATATTGTATAAAATTCAACTAGAGGATTTAAATATGGAAGAAGATGAAAATAACAGTGAAACATCAGAAGTAGAAACTATAAATGATATGGATGTGGATGTAACAACATCAGAAGAAGAAAATGCCAATGATGTGGAGAATGAAAATTTGGATATGGATGTAGTAATATCAGAGTCTTCATCATCATTTGAATATGAAAAAATACATATTGAAACTCCAATTCATATAGAGAATACTAATGAAGAATCTGTTTGTAGAAGATTAATATTTTGTCCAAGACGTTTGTTTTATTCTGAAAGTGAAGAAGAAGAAGAAGATGAAATAGTAGTGGGGGAACTATTATAAAAGAAGAAAAGGGAGAGCTCATTTCATTTCTTAGCGAAATTTTGAAGAGTGAACACCACCAAACATGTATCATTGCGATAAATGTTTGGAATCATTTAACGATGATATTCTGTTAGAAATACATAAAGAACTAATTCACAACAACACAGAAGAACAAGAAGAACAAGAAGAACAAAATGAAATAACAGCAAGACCTACAACAACTTTACCAAATTTACAAGTATCAGCTTTATCCGGAAAGGTAGTAATGCATCATAAGATTCAAAATGAAGATTTAAACTTAGAAGAATTTATTAGAGAAGCAAAACCAATCATCAGTAGAACTTTAAAAGAAGAATTAAAAAGATTAAATTTTCTCAAATTTGGTTTACTACTAGAAGCTATGTTTATAAATGTACAAGAAGAATTATCACCAAGAGGATTTATAACTAAAAACCAAACTATCATAGGAAGTTCAGACATTGATTCAATAGTTGAAAAATGTATAGAAGAAATATTAACTAAAATTCAGGAACATGAAGGACGAGGATCAGGGTGGAGTCTTATAAGTATTGAAGGATTAAATATAAGAGTTCATAAACATGGATATGGACTAATGGGATCTAGTTATATTCGTTTGCCAAAAATAATTGAAGCTACAAGATCATGTGTTAATGTGAAAAATCAAGATAACGAATGTTTTAGATATGCGATGACATGTAAATTTGTACCAAATCATTGCAATGAACCAAACCAGCACTATGAAAATCAAAGATATAGATATAACTTTCAAGGAATTAGTTATCCTGTATTACTAAAAGATATATCAAAATTTGAGAAGAAAAATCCCGGCACATCTATTAATGTTTTTGGATTAGATAGTTCAAATAAAGTTTATCCTTTACGTATTGCTAAAGAAGAGCTAGCAGATCATACAGATTTACTACTACTAACCCAAGGAGATGTATCTCATTATGTGTATATAAAGAAATTTGACTCTCTTGTTAACAAGCAACTTTCAAAAAATCGAAACAAAAAGCTGATTTGCAAGAGATGTTTTAATTTCCAACGAGAAGGAAGACAAGGAATGGAATGGTTACAAGAGCACAAAAGATTATGTAACAATAATTATGAAGCAAAAATTATTTTACCATCAGAAAGCAGAGCATTTGTTACATTTCAAAAGGTTCATCATCAATACCGTATCCCTATAGTTGTATATGCAGACTTTGAATCAACACTAATTCCTATAGAAGATGAAAATTATGAAGCTAGAAAAAGTGTCAAATATCAAATACACAAACCAAATAGTTTTTGTTTAATGGTTAAATCAACATTATCAGAAGAACATTTAAACCAATATGGATTAACTTCAGAACCTCTAGTATATCGTGGTGAAAATGTGGAAACAATATTTCTTGACCATTTATATTTAATAGCTGAAAATGTACAAAGATTATATGCAAATATCGTGCCAATGAAACCAATGGAGGAAGAAGAAGAAATTCAACATGAAAATGCAACTCACTGTTTCTTATGTAAAAATGAATTTACCATTGACAATTATAAAGTTAAAGATCATGACCACCTTACAGGTTATTACAGGGGTGCTGCTTGTAATAAATGCAATTTGAGCTATCGTTTACCACTATTTATTCCTGTGGTTCTGCATAACCTCAGTGGGTATGATGCTCATTTTATAATACCTGAATTAGGAAGAGACAATGGTTCAATAGATGTGTTGGCTGAAACTTCAGAAAAATTTATAAGTTTCTCTAAAACAGTTGGAAATGTCAAATTAAGATTCTTAGACTCCTACCGATTTATGCCGTCAAGTTTGTCTAAACTTTCTGAAAATTTAAGGAAACAAGATTTTATTGAAACAAAGAAGATTGTTAGTAACGACAAACTGGATCTAGTACTTCGGAAAGGTGTTTTTCCATATGATTATATAGACAGTTTAGAAAAATTTAATGAAACATCACTTCCCCCAAAAGAAGAATTTAAAAGTAAACTATACGACATGGACGTATCTCAAGAGGATTATGATCATGCATGTAAAGTATGGAATGAATTAGGATTTACAACATTGGGAGAATATTCAGATTTTTATGTTAAATTAGATGTAACTTTACTATGTGATATAATGGAAGAATTTAGAAATACATGTTTTGCAGCATATGGATTGGACCCTCTTCATTCATATACTTCACCTGGACTAGCATGGCAAGCCATGTTGAAAGAAACAAATTGTAAATTACAACTTCTTACTGATATAGATATGGTTTTGATGTTAGAATCAGGAGTTCGAGGGGGATTAACGCAAAGTGTAACCAGGCATGTTAAGGCCAATAATAAGTATCTGCCCGATTATGATGCAACAAAACCAACAACATTACTAGGTTATTTCGATGCAAATAACTTATACGGATGGGCAATGTCAAATCCCCTTCCATATGATAATTTTAAATGGATAGATCCAGAATCGATTGGAAACATAATGGATATACCAAAGCATGGTGAAACTGGTTACATTTTTGACGTCGATTTTGAATATCCTGAACATCTTCATGATCATCATTACGATTTACCACTTCTTCCAAAGACTGAAATTTCCCCTACTGGAAGATGGCCGAAATTATTAATGACTTTAAACAATAAGTCTAGGTATGTTGGACATTATTGGATGATACAACAGGCTTTAGACTTGGGATTAAAAATTACAAAAATTAATCGAATACTACAATTCTCTCAATCTTGTTGGTTGAAACCGTACATCGACAACAACACAAGAAGAAGAGCTGCTGCTACATCAAGTTTTCAAAAAGATTTCTTCAAACTGATGAACAATGCAATATTTGGCAAGACTTTAGAAAACAAAAGGAAACATAAGGATATCAAATTAGTAACTGATCCAGTAAAATTACAGAAATTAGTGCAACAACCAAACTTTGGTTCATCCTTAATTATAAATGAAAATCTTGTCGTCATTTCTATGAACAAAAAATCAGTTGTATTGGATCGTCCTTTATATCTTGGAATGTCAATATTGGATATTTCTAAAACACACATGTACGAGTTTCATTATAAGAAGATGGTTAATTATTATGGAAGAGATAACATTGGTATTGCATATATGGATACGGATGCACTTATTTACTGGATTAAAACAAATGACATGTATGAGGATTTACGGACCTTTGTATATAAAGATGATTTTGATTTTTCCGATTATCCTAAGGACCATCCAAATTACGACTATGACAAAAACAAAAAAGTATTGGGAAAATTTAAAGATGAAACAAATGGTGTGCCGATGATGGAAATTGTAGCATTAATGTCTAAACTGTATTCATTTCAACTGTACATAAATGAAAGGAACGAATATCAAGTCACAAAGAAAGCTAAAGGAATAAAGACATCTTTCCTAAAGAAGAACGTACAGTTTCAACACTATAAAAGATGTTTGTTTGAAAATGTTGAAACAACTGCAACATTCAACACTATTAGAAGTTATAACCACCAACTTTTTAGTGTCAAACAAACAAAGTGGGCATTAAGCTGCAAAGACGACAAGCGACATATTTTAGAAGATAAAATTAATACTCTACCATTTGGCCACTATTCCTTAAACCCTATTGACCAGTAAACCTATTCTTCGTCCTTTACCTTCTTCTTTTTTCCTTTCCGTAAAAAAGAGGGAACATGGCAAGCCCAATGCCATGTTCCCTCTTTTTTACACTAATATAAAATGACCTTGACCCATATTTCAACTATATATAAGAGAATAAACCATTGTATGGATCAGTATTTCTACAAACGGTGTACAAGCAACACTTTAAGATGGAAAGTGTAAAGGATAAGATTGTAAATGAACTACATAAACCAGCAAGAAGAATATTTCCAAGAAGAAGTACAATCATTAAAGGAATGAATGATCTTTACCAAGCTGATCTCATTGAAATGATACCACACAGTAAATTAAACAAAGGATTTAAATATATTTTAACAATCATAGACTGTTTTACTAAAATAGCTGATGCTTTACCATTGAAGGACAAGACTGGTAAAAGTGTTACTAAAGCTATGGAAACAACAATACAAAGAAATAAATTTAAAATTAAACATTTACAAACGGATGATGGAAAAGAATATTTTAATAAAGATTTTGGAGCTTTAATGAAAAAATATAAAATAAATCATTATTCTACAAATTCTGAAGTTAAAGCTTCAATAATTGAAAGATTCAATAGAACATTAAAAGGAGCAATGTATAAACAATTTTCAAAACGAGGATCATATGTGTGGTATGACATATTACCACAACTTATAAAAGAGTATAACAACAAATATCATCGCACCATAGGAATGAAAACTATCCAAGTAAACAGTGCTAATGCTAAAATTGTATTACAACGCATCAAAAATAATACAACACCAAAAATAGAAAAGTTACAACCAAAAAAGTTTAAGGTTAATGATAAAGTTCGTATAAGCAAATACAAAGGTGTATTTAGTAAAAGATATCTGCCAAATTGGACTAATGAAGTATTTACAATTTATAAAGTGCAACCAACTATACCTGAAACTTACATTTTAAAGGATAATAAGGGTGAATTACTTCAAGGTGGATTCTACGGACATGAGTTGTTAAAATCAACAGTTGGTGATGTATATCTTGTTGAAAAAGTTTTACAAAGGAAAAAGGATATGGTTAAAGTTAGGTGGTTAGGATTTGATAAAAGTGAAGACTCTTGGATTCCTTCAAAAGACTTAGTATAGTTATTTAATAGCTCATTATGTGTTTAACCTTTAAACAAGATGGAGATTGTACAACAAAAAGATCGATTTAATATTAATAATATTGATGAATTGACAGTTGACAATAATAAGTTAAATCATGGTAAACATGGTGAATTACTACCAAATACGATAAGATGTTTAATAACTGGTCCTTCAAATTGTGGAAAAACTAATGTTGTCTTTAACCTTATAACTAATCCTAAAGGTTTACGCTTCAACAACATATATATTTTTTCAAAATCATTGCAACAACCAAAATATCAATTATTAGATAAAATACTTGCAAGTGTACCTGAAGTGAATTTCTACAAGTTTAATGCCAGTGAAACAATAATGCAACCAAGTGAAGCAAAACCATTTTCCATTTTTATATTTGACGATGTTTCTTGTGAAAATCACGATACTATAAGAAATTATTTTGCTATGGGAAGACATAATAATATTGATAGCATTTATATTGGTCAAACATACAGTAAAATTCCAAAACAACTTATAAGAGACAATGCAAATATGTTGATCATCTTTAAGCAAGATGAGACAAATTTAAAGCATATATATATATTGATCATGTTAATGCGGATATGCCATTTGACAAATTTAAAGAAATGTGTGGTAAAGCATGGAATGAAAAATATGGATTTCTTGTTATTATGAAAGAAGAAGATATTAAAAATGGTAGATATCGTATAGGATTGGATAAATTTGTATTAATACGTTGAACTACCTATGCTACATCTAGTAACACGTTTCGTGTTTCGTGTTTTCGTGTTTTTTTTTTTTTTTTTTTTTTTTTTTTTGAGGGAGACGCGGAAAAATGCATTACGCACACAGGTGGCCAGCCTGTAGTGTGGGGCTCCCCTAAAAACGAGTTTACCCACTAAAAAACCTCCTCTACTCTTTAGGAATCTAACCTGGAATTGTTTGTCACATTACGTCAGGCTAGGCCTAAATTTGGCTTACGCCCGTGGGGCTCGCTCCTTATCCAGCCGCTCGATCAAGGGATCTGGGCCACTTCACGGTCCAGATCGGTTTTCTTTTCCAGGAGGATGCCCCGGACGAACTGTGACAAACAATCCCAGTTGCCCTCATCCTCCAAAATCTTTTGGCAGACCGAGTCCACCGAAAATGCACCAAAGATTTGTGTGGCCTCCAGGCGGGGCCCTTCCCAACGGGGACAGCGGAAGAATGTGTGTTCCGCATCGTCGGGAACACCCGGGCAATAAATGCAGTCCGGTGAACCGGTCTTTCCCATACGGTTCAGGTACGACCGAAAATAGCCGTGACCTGTCAAAAATTGGGTCAGGTAGTAGTCCACCTCCCCATGCCGCCGTTCCACCCATGGTTGGACCTGCTTGATAAGTCGCGCAGTCCATCGTCCTCGGGTGTCGTGCTCCCAGCTGTGTTGCCACTGCTGGTAGGTTCGGGAGCGCTCTTCTGTTCTTGCCGTGTCCTTGCCGATCTCGCCTTGTCTCTGATAAATCGCTTTCCTCTCCCCTGCCAAGAGCTTGACAGGGATGACTCCGGCGACCACCAGGACGGCAGGCTCGGACACTGTCCGGTAGGCGGAACACACCCGGAGCGCAGCTTGACGCTGAACCCGGGCGAGTCGCAACCTGTAGCACTCCTTATCTAGAGCGCCTGCCCACACCTCTGCCCCGTAAAGAAGCACGGACTGGACCGCGGACATCAACAGACGTCTTCTGCTGGATCGGGGACCCCCGACATTGGCCATCAGCCTACTAAGGTAAGTCACTACCTTAGCGGCCTTGTCCGCCGTACGGAAGATCTGATCCCTCCAGCTTAACTTGGTGTCCACCATAACCCCGAGGTATTTGGCGGCACGAGTTGATGTGACCACCTCCCTTCCCACTCGAAACGGGACGACGGTGTCGATCCTCTTCTTCGTAAGAATCACGATCTCCGTCTTACTGAGAGCAAGTGAGAGACCGTGATCGGACATCCAGTTGTTGACCACCCGCATAACTCGGTTCAACTTCAGTTGGGCCAGCTCAACGTTGCGTGCAGCAATGAGAGCTGCGACGTCATCGGCGTACCCAACCAAAGTGGTTTCCTCAGGCATCTCGGACCTCAGGAGGCTGTCATAGGCAACGTTCCAGAGATCCGGGCCGAGTATTGAACCTTGTGCGGCACCAGAAGTGACTTCCATCGTCCGCGTTCCGTCCCTCGTGTCATAAATCAGGCTTCGAGAGCGTAGATAATCCTCGACGAGCCGCAACAGATATGCAGGAATACGAAAGGTGTTGCGAAGCGCATCCAACATATCGACCCACCTCGCCGAGTTGAAGGCATTCTTGACATCAAGCGTAACAAGAAGCACTACTCGGCGGGAGAAATGGTTGTGGCTCGCGGCTCTCTCCACAGCTCTCTGAACTTCGGTGACAGCGTCGATCGTTGACCGTCCCTTTCTGAAGCCGTACTGACGGGGGCATAAGTCCCCGGCAGCTTCCACGGCAGAAGTCAGGCGGGAACGGATCAGCTTCTCGAACAGCTTCCCAGCCGTGTCCAACATGCAGAGAGGCCTGTGGGACGACGGCAGCTCGGGATCACCTTTGCCCTTGCTGATCAGTACAAGCCTGGCTGTTTTCCAGGGAGCCGGAAACACCCCTTCTACCAAACAGGCATTGTACATTCTCAACAACAAGTCAGCGTTGATTAAAAATACTTTCTTTAAAGCCTCACTGGGAATCCCATCCGGGCCAGGAGCCTTGTTGCTCTTCAGGGAGAGAACGGAGGTTTCCAGCTCCTCGAAAGTGAAAAGTGGAACGTCCTCTACCCGTCCGAAGTCAACCGGCGGTCGCTGTGGATGTTCAGGAAACAACGCAGCGACGATCCTCCCCATGGTGGCGCCCTCCATGATGGAAGGTGGAGAGCGGGCGCCGAGTTTCTGTGTTACAAGTTTGTAACCCAGGCCCCACGGGTCGGAATCAACGTCGTCACGAAGTCTCCTCCAGCTATTCGCCTTGCTCCTGTTGATCGCCTGGCGGAGAGATTTTCTCGCAGCTTTATAGGCCTCCGACTTACGAACTCTGTCTGCGGGAATTCTCGCTCTAGTGGCGGCTCGTCTAGTTCTTAAACATGTTCTTCTGAGTTCCGCAATCTCTTCAGTCCACCAGTAAACGGGTTGTTTGTCGCGTCGGGGTTTCCTTCGCGGCATAGACTGGTCGCAGGCCGAGACGATAAGTTCCATCGTGGATGTTACTAGTGCCTCGGCTCCAGCCTCACCAGGATTCCCCTGCGCTCCCCGAGAGATGACTTCGGTGAACTTGACCACGTCCAGTTTGTTGGTGTTCCACCGGCGTGGCCCTTCCCGAGATGCGGAAACTCGACGATTTGCCTGATCATGCAGGTCAAACACGATGTATTGGTGGTCGCTACCCGTGTAGTCCTCGACAACCCTCCAGCCAGAGATCCTTGGAAGGAGCGACTCAGACGCAAAGGTGACGTCAGGGATCGTGCCTCTCTGCCCGGGGCGCCGAAAAGTAGGTGTGTCGCCCTGGTTGAGGACGACAAGACCGGCCCTGGCGATGAAATCCAGGATGTATTTCCCCCGGGAGCTGGTAGAGGGCATTCCCCACTCGACGGCCCTGGCGTTGAAATCGCCACCAACGACGACATGCCCGGTGGTGCCGAGAACGCACTCCTCTAGGCTATCTATCTTGTCGCGAAAGTCCTGGACGGCCTCGTTGGGTGTGAGGTAGCAACTGAAGATAGTCACGTCCCTACACCGAACCCAGACGAATCCTCGGCCGCGCCCGTGACTCCACACCAAGACATCCTGTGTATTACGCGCCCAAAATGCAGCAGTACCGAGGCTGTCGGAGATCCAAATGTTTGGGTCTCTGTCCCGATACTGTTCGCTGATAAGGAGCGCGTCAGCACCAAGTTCTCGGGCGAGCTGATCTAGAAGGTTATCAGCTCCCCAGGATCTATGAAGATTGGCCTGGAGGATGCGAATTACCGGCCGCTGCCTTTTGCCTGTTCAAGTGCGGCTCTGAAGGCACCGCACTGACCAGACCCGGGTAAGTGACCGAGGGCACTGGAGCCTGAATCCTTGCAGAGGAAGCAGGATGGGCTCGAGGAACATTCCTTGCGTTTGTGGCCCTGGCCTCCACACTGGAAGCAGTTGGCACTCCTGTCGGGCCCGTTACAGTTTCGGGAGGAGTGGCCGAAACCGAGACAGCGGAAGCATCTCGAAACTACCACCCTCCGTTTGAGCCTGCAACTGACCCAACCGACTCTGAGGTGCTGAAGGCTAAGCAGCTTATTGGCGTGCTTTTCGCCCATCTCAGCAACAGCCATCCTGAGTTGACTTCGGTTAGGCTTTGTCAGCCATACCCTCACTCCATCAGCCGGTATCTCCGGGAGTGCCACCTGGATCGCACGGGTCACCTCATCTTCGGTGGAGAGGGCATCAAGGTCCCGAATCTCGACCGAACATTTCGGTTCTAGGGCCTTGATGGAGCCTTTGTCCCCAAGTGCAGTCTTGAGGGAAGCGGCAAAACCGATCTTGTCACTCGACTTCCCCAGTTCGAGGAGGACATCCCCGTTCTGGGTTCGCCGAATAGACTTGATAACGGTGTCGGTCTCTTCCGGTTTGGCCTGCGATCTAATCTGACCCAGAACATCAGCAAAAGATCGCCCCCCTAAGGGCTTGATCAAGATTGCCTCCGTCCTGGGCTTCTTAGGCCTGGGTTGTTTAGGCTTTCTGACAGACTTGCCAGAGGCCTCCCCCACCGGGTTTGAGACTTGCGTCCGCTCCACCCTCGACGCACTTTTCGAAGCTGCCTCCACTTGCTTCTGCCTCCTCCTTTCTTTCTTAGACAGGCGCGTCTTCCAGCCCCCCAAAGGTGTTGAGGCAGAGTTTGCTGCCAAGGCAGGATTAGCCGCCGGAGCAGGAACCTCTGCAGGAGTAGCCGCTGGAATCGCGACAGCGCCCGGGGCGGATTGAGTAGCCTGGACAGGAGATGTCTGCGATGCCGCAGTGACAAAAACCGGTCTCGGCACTGAGTCCACCTCAACAAGCTCAGGGCTTTCCGGCGAAGAACCGCTCTGCCTCTTCTTTCGCTTTCTGGCTTGAGTCTGGGACTCAGCCAGATGAGCTTGAGGCGAAGCAGACATAACTCGGTTCATAACGTCGCGCTCCTGCTTCACTGCCTTCAGCCTGATCTTCCGGCATTCCTCGATTTCGCCAAGGAAATCCTCGAGTTTTGGAATTCCGTCCTTAATCGCCTTGTTGACGTTCTTCTGAATAAGGAGAGCCTTGGCCATCTCCTTCAAAAGATCGTTCATTTTCTTCAGACATGAGTCTTCCTCCTCGTTGGCATCGTCCTGCTGCTGCCGAAGCATTTGCATCTCGAATGCCGGACGAAGAGGACTCTTCCTGGGAGGAATTCCTTGCATCCCGGCTAGAGGTGTTACCGGCTCAGTCACCCCCATACCCAGCTTAACCTCATCCTTCTCCTTTCCGGTTACGGCCGACGATCCGGCGACACCAGCAGCCTTGAACGGGATCGGCGGAGGGGAGGCTTTAATTCCCCCCGTCGGCGTCCCAGTCTTCGAGGTCGGAGACCTCTGCAGTTTTGAGCTGCGCTTAAAGGCGGCCTGCTCATTCTCCTTTAATTTCGTGTTTTGGTTTTGAAAATCCATACTTTTGTTTCACCAGCGCATCGTGCGGCAAGAGGCGGCCCTTCATTGGCCGGGAGCGGGTACACCCTCGGAGGTCTACCCCCCGTAGGAGATAAGACACCCCTACCCCAGGACTCTGGGGCCCGAAACCTCCGTTTGCCCAGCACCGATACACAAAATGTGCCGGACGTGCTGGGGGTCGCACCGTGGCAATGCAGAGTCCGATCTCTGCATCCATGCCGCACTTCCTGACTAAGGTCCGAAGCGGCTGGCTTCTGACGACACACTGGAGGAGACCATCGGCAGTGCGAGGCACACATCAGTCCCTGCAACACAACAGGGACACTCCCAGGACCCCCCAGCGTGCGCCGGTCGAAAGAAGGTGGAAAGACACCCTTGATTCGGGGTCGAAAACAAGAAGGTGAGCAAGGTTAGCTCAGGAAAGAATAAAGACGGTGAGCTAAGACCTGAAAGATGAGAAGAAAGGCCCTAGCTCGGGAAGAACTGTGAGGAGGGTCTCACAGAGGGGCTCAGGTACCCCGGGGTCGCCAAGAAACACCCGTACAGTGGAAAGCCCACTGCCCCTGAGGGAAAATCACATGTATATGGAGCAAGAATTGATGGAAATGAATTGAAAATTGGTAACTCTAAGCTTGAAGTAACTCAAGATGATTATATCATTATTGGTGATCATAGATATAAAGGAACAAAAGGATTATATGAATTAATTTTTAAAAAATATACCAATAAAATATTTGGCAAAAGATTTAAATACTTTTAAAGAAATTTTACAAAATACTAACGCTCATAAAAGAAACTACTCAAAGGATGCAATGATTAATCGTTCACGTGCAACAAAATATAATATTGTTATAAAAAAAATTGTTTCCCCCACGAAAATTACCAACATTACGTACCACACCGGCTGTGAGACAACCTTTAAAAAGAAAATCTTTATCACTTATGGATTTATCACTTCTTGAACAACATGGTAAAAAGAGTAAAGGAGATACTTCAACATCTGGTAAAGGATTAATGAAAAATCTATACAATACAAATGTTATCTATTACAACGACATCAATAAATTAGTTGACAGAATGAGACTATTGCATGAAGCTATGGAAGCCGGTCATACTGGTTTAAATAATGAATGGGTGGCTCTAGTTGATGAACTTAAAAATCGTGGCATAGTTGTATAATTGTCCGCAAATATAAAGAAGTTAAAGTATAAGATGTATCAGTTCTAACATGAGCGTCGACAAGTTCGGACGCTACTCCGCATTAGGAGTGCAAGTTGGAGAAGACAGAAAAAGAAGCGGATTACCGCAAACACCTGAAGGTGACTATAACATAAGTAATAAACGTTTAAAATTAGTTAAAGATCCAGAAGAAGATACTGATGGAGCAAATTTAAAGACAGTAAAAGAAGCTACTTCAACATCATTGAAATTACATAAGAATACTTATGATGTTAAATCACATAGATTAATTAATGTTGGTAAACCAACTGAAGGTTCTGATGCAATTACTAAAGAATACTTATCATCTGAACTTTCAAATACTTTAAAATTGCAATGGGGTAACAACTTAAAAGATGGACAAACATATGATGCTGGAAATTATAGAATAACCAACGTGGGAAATCCCAAAAATGATAAAGATTCAGTTAATAAAGAATATTTACATTCTATAATACCGGAAAAAACTAAACATGGATATTCTTTTTATAAATTTATTATAAATGACATTGGATACCCAAAGGAAGACGGTGATGCTGTAAACCTAAAATACATCAAGGACAACTGTATTTTACAAGATGTTAATGAAATCGATTGTCATGGTAAAACATTGACAAATGTAAAGTTTGGTTCTCAACCAAAAGATGCTGTTACTATGGAACAATTATCTAAAGAATTAAAAAAGGAAACATCCAATTTTGTAAAACATGAAGATGCCGTGTTAAAGCGGGGAGATAAATTTATACATGGAAATGAAAAGTTTAATTTAATGCAAGGAAATAATGATGAATGGGATGCAGGACATAAAACAATAACAAATGGAAGATTTGGTATAAAAGATTCAGATGTACCTCTAATGGTACAAACATTAATTGCGAGTGGTGGTGCATTAGGTACATACAATGGTCGTAATAGAAGAATAAAAGATATTTATCCTGGTTATGAAGAAAATGATTGTGTTACAATGAAACAAACAATAACTTGGGATAAACACTTTGGGACCCAATATGATGCAAAGATGAAGAAAATAATTAATATTTTACCAGGTGAAGATTCAAATGATGCTGCTACTATTGGACAAGTCATAAAAACATCAAAAAGTGATTCAACAGCTTACACATGTAATGATAAACGTATTATGCAATTACATGATCCTCAACATCCAAAAGATGCTGTAAATTTAGATTGTTTAATAAGAATAGTGGGCAATTTACTTATTGATACCCATAATCATATAGCTAGTACAACGAGTCATGTGATAATTCAACCCGATGAACGGGAAGCTTGGATTAAAAATAGAATTATAAATCAATATATAATTAATTTGAATAACTAAGTCTTTAAATATAAAAGATTTTGCACAAGTTATTCATTTGTGTAAAGTATCTCGTGGAGTAAACACGCCAGTTATATAAGACAACATAATGAAGGCTGTATCACTCAGTCATCATCAAGACAGCAACAAGAGAGGACGTGGTATAACTTCAGCTGCGTTATCCCTGCTTAAACGGATACCTGTTGGTGCTATTGTAAATCGAGCGATAGACGCTCTACCATACGAATTACATATTCCTGGAGGTTATCAATATTGTGGACCTGGAACTAAGTTGGCAAAACGTTTAGCAAGAGGAGATCCTGGAATTAATAAATTAGATCAAGCTTGCAAACAACACGATATAGCATATTCAAAGTTTAAAGATTCAACAAATAGATCAATAGCAGATAAAATTCTAGCAGAAAAAGCTTGGCAAAGAGTAAAATCAAGTGACGCAAGTATTGCAGAAAAAGCAGCGGCTTGGGCAGTAACAACAGCCATGAAGACAAAAGCTAAGTTTGGTGGTGGAAGACGACGTCGCAGAGGAAGACCTGCAAAAAGAAGAGCTCCCAAAAAAGGTGGAAATATTAGAAAGAGACGTCGTAGAACTCGTAAAGCAAAAGTAAAAAAGGCTTCTGTTTGGTCAATGGTAAAAAACGGAGCAGGTTTATACCTAAGACCGTACCGTGTGTACTAAATAAAAAGAATCAATTGATAATTCCAAATAAAGCCTTAACTAATCATCAGTTAAATGATTATGTAAAATGTTTGAAAATACCATTCTTTCGAGGAGTTTTTATGAAAGATGCATTACCAACTAAAATATGGAAAAATGAAACTGGAATAGTAAATTTGGATTCCACCTATGGTCCAGGCACTCATTGGGTATGCTATAAAAAGCTCGGACAAACCGTTTACTACTTTGACAGTTTTGGCAATCTACCACCGCCGAAAGAACTTCAACATTATTTTCAAAACTCCAAAAACATTTTTTACAATTATAAAAGAGAACAACCTAACAATACTGAAATATGTGGACATTTATGTTTGGAGTTTCTAGCGAAAAGTGTCAGTCACCTTTAAGATGTCATCGTATACAGTGTCACTGAGTGGAAATTCATCCACGTTAAAAAGTACGCTATTCCCAGCATTGCGTTTATCCAAGGAAAGATTATGGGAAGCGGCATTACTTGATTTGACTACCTACAATTCAATTCCTAATGTTACAGAAGGAAAAAACAATTTACTACATTATTATGAAACTAAGGATGCTGCAGGAAAATACTCAGAATTGAAAATAATTACATTTCCTACTGGAGCTTATGAAATTGATGATTTAAACCAATTATTACAGAAAAAACTCGGAGAAGATAATATCACAATCAAAGGAAACAATAATACTTTAAAAGCAGAAATAACTTCAAAATATTATATAGATGTCAGAATGAAAAACTCTATTGGCAGTTTACTTGGATTTACAGATACAAAAAAGAAAATCTTAACTCCTGGAACTACTCATTCAGGTAATACAACTGTTACAATATTAAAAGTAAATAGTATTGATGTAACATGTAATATTATACATGGATCATATAGAGAAGGAGTAAATCAGCATATCTTACATACATTTTATCCAACAGTTGCTCCAGGTTTTAAAATTGTTGAGAAGCCACAAAACTTGATATACCTACCATTAAACACCAGTTTCATTTCAGACATCGTACTGAACATATTGGATCAAGACGGTCATAGTGTTGACTTTAGAGGAGAAACAATTACTATACGAATACACATTAGAGCGGCGACATAAAAATCAACATGGGATTATCATTTAAACCACAACGGAAGAGTCGGGAGCTCAGTAGTTCCTCGACATTGGAAGAGTTAACATCAGACAACATTCGTTTTCTACAAAAGATTGGATTGAAACTTAACAACGATGGATATCCTGGATATATCTCAAGGACCGACATTCGACGAAACACTATGGGAGAAGGAATATCACACACACAACCCTTACACTTCATCAAAATTAAACAATAATGATGAAATAAGGATTCCCATTCAACAACAAGATATTTACACATTACCATGTGAAAGTTATTTGTACATCGAAGGAAGGGTATTAAAATTGGATGGAAAAACTGCTTCAACAGTTCCTTTTTTAAATAACCCGATGGCATATCTTTTTGATGAAATAAGATATGAAATATCAGGGGTGACGGTTGATTCAACAAAAAAGGTTGGTTTAACAACGACATTGAAAGGATTAACATCATTAACACCGCATGAGAAGAATTCAATAGTCACCGCCGGATGGGTTGCCCCCGATAAAGACATTATAACACCAGCTTCCAACGGTCACTTTGATTTTCATGTACCTTTACGATTGCTTTTGGGATTCGCTGAAGATTACAAACGGGTAATAATAAATGTCAAACAAGAATTAGTATTACTCAGATCTTCAACTAATAAGGACTTAATACTTGCAGACCCTGCAACTACGGAAGATAAATTGGAATGGCAACTACAATTGGATAAAGTTGTTTGGAGAGTACCTCATGTAAGATTGGCTGATGAACATAGAATAGTATTGTTAAGAAAGTTAAAATCTGACCGTGACATTGTGATGCCATTCCGAAGTTGGGAATTTCATGAATACCCTACATTACCTCAAACAGAACGACAAACATGGACCGTCAAGACATCAACTTACTTGGAACGTGCAAGGTACATAATACTCGGTTTCCAAACTAAGCGAAAAGATGTTATTACTGCAAATGCTGGTCAATTTGATCACTGTAAAATAAAGAATTGTAAAGTTTTCCTAAACTCTCAATTTTTTCCATATGACAATTTAAATGTCATGTTTAGTAAAAAACGTTTTTCCATTTAATATGATATGTACGCAAGATTTCAATCATCATATTATGGAAAGACTAATACACCACTATTATCACCTGATCAGTATTATTCCAAAGCTCCAATAATTGTAATCGATTGTTCAAAACAAAATGAATCAGTAAAATCATCAAGTGTGGATATAAAAATTGAAATGGAATTTGAAGAACCAGTAGCGGATGGAACTTCGGCATACTGTCTAATTCTACATGATAAAATAGTTACTTACACACCTCTGACCGGAATAGTGAAGAATGTACTTTAAGAAGAATTAGTATAACTACTGCAAAATATTGAGGTTAGAATTATCTTCCTTTATTGTTAAGGTTAGAATTTTGTTTCTAAAAGACAAGTTGAAAATAAACAATTTTGTAATTATATAAATTTCAAGGATTTTACAAAAAAATATAAAAGCAAGAAAATAATTAGTAGAAACTTCATTCTATCTTCAACCGTCGTATGGGAAACATCGTTCGCAAGATGAATTCTACTAACGGAGAAGAAAATACACCTCTAATGGATGAAAATAGTTCTGATATAGAAAAACAAGTTGAACAAGAAATGGATGAATTCCTCAAGTTTAACAAACATAAGAAGAGAGAAGAAGAAGGAGAAGCTGAAAAAGAAGTAAAAAGAAAAAAGGTTGAAGTTAACATTACAACAAATATTTTAACAGAAGTATTTCTTCGGATTTTCTACCCTATTTCTTCATGTATGACAAAAAGTATATCGGTTGGAATTGTAAAATCATTGGACTATTCACCAATTGTTATGTTAAATCAAGGAAGTAAAATGGTTATCTTTACTGAAACTTCTTGGGATTCTCTAATGAAACATTTACATCTTTTAGAATGTTATTTAACTAACAACACATTTGGAAAAAGAACAAGATTAAGTTTATTAGAATCAAATATTGAAGTTGATATAATCAAACATCGTGGAGGACAATTTCTTCGCTTCAAAGATTTAACTAGACATGATGTAAAATTACATTTCACTAAAGAAGAATTTTACACTTTAAGTTGTACTACCGGTCCTGTCACTAGATACTTAAAACAACTAGTATTTTCAAGTACAATAATTAAAGATTATCTAATCGATACATTGGACAGACAACCATTTATTCCAATTTTATATGGTCCTGTAGATACTTCAATTTTTAATCGAATACCTCAAGAAGTAGATATGTGGAGACAATTAAACAACTATCACACCAATTTTAATATAAACGAAGAAGCACAAGAAATAAAAGAAGAACAATCGTGTTTGTAATAACAGTTAGTTGTTGATGAGACTTCATCATGAACAAACGGGTTTCGTTTTCTACTGCATCACAGTTAATGGAAGTTAAAAGAGGTATAATTGAATTTCAAGCTTTTCGAGGGAATGATGGAAATTTCATTATTAAAGAATTAGTAATTTTGGATATGAACACATCTGTAATTTATCATTACTTGTTCAAACCTCCATTTCCATTCAATAAACTAACAACTAAAGCGAAAGTTACAAACAAATGGTTAAACAAACATTTTCACAACTTAAAATGGGATGAGGGTTTTATTCATTATAACATGATGCCACATATTATGAATCATTATTGTAAAGAGTTTAAAACTATCTACACAAGAGGATTGGAAAAAGCAAATTGGATACAATCATTTACAAGCAATGAAGTGATAAATGCAATAATAGATAGAGATTTCCAATGCTACTTTAATGAACTTTGTATTTCATCAAAAAGTTTTAAACATCGAAGGTCACAATGTGCTTTGAAGAATGCCTACCGCTTGAATAATTTCCTTCAACAAAGTGGTGGGGGTAACATCAGTGGTGGGGGTAACATCAGTGGTGGGGGTAGTCTCGATAATAAAAGTGAGAGCGCTACCATGACACAGCATGAGTATTACTCGAACCTCCGAAGAAACAACATCTCCAACGGATATTCTTATTAACAAGAAGATTAGCATCAGCAAAAACATTAAGATGGCATCAAACAACTTACTTCAAAATTTAGTTGAACAATTCAACGCTCATTCAAAATCAACAATCCTACCTACGAAGAAATGTTCCGAGCTGAAAGAAGAAAAACACTACATCATTCATACAATAAAGAAGATGGAAACTTCAGTAGGTGATGCTATAAATTGCACATTAAGCGAGGCACCTTATACAATTGGTGATGAAGCAAAATTTCAAATCTTCCTACCAAAGCGCTTCGTACAACTACTACAAAATGAAGATCTTCGTATAATTCAACCCGGCGCACTCTATTTGGTATCACATGGACCAAGTGGAAACAACTCTACTGAACTTACAATTCATGTAACACCTACTACTGATTAGTTTGTACATAAAATTGTAAATATTTCTTTGTAATTGTTTCTCAATAAATATGATATAAACCTAAAAAAAAAAAATAAAAAAGCAACATATTGTAATGTGTTTGTACATTACAATATGTTGCTTTTTTTAAAAATTCCATGGGATGACCTTGACCCAATTTTGTGTGATAATAAAAGTGAAAATCAACTTGTGAAATTCATCAGTCTACGACTACCTTTCGTACCGTACACATCTCACTCTCTATCACTAAATACAAAACTTCAACATGTCCCTAAAGGTTAAGTGTGCATCTTATGATACCAACACCATAACTACTTTTGAACAACTTGAAGATTTAACTAATGAAATGCGAGTTTTACTTACCGGTGGTTATCACTTAACTGTTGATGTTAGTGCTACTAATACAAGGATGTTCACTAAAACAAAATATTGCGATGATGAAATATTTTTTTCTACACAACCTACAACTTCTTCATCGCCAGCTGGTCAACATAACGTCAAGTTCCAGAAGTATTACCAATGTTTAATAACTTTTAATAAATAAAATTACAACTAAGGAATCACGTGATCAATGTCAAGTTCATAAAAAGGATGTAACAGTTTGATAAATAATCATTCGCTTCTCAGCTCTCGCCACGACAAGATCTATTCTAGAAAATGTTATACAGAATGATGATTGAACTTGATGGGAAAATCTATGGAAAAGATTATAACACTGTTGAACAAATGACTCAAGATTTAGATGTATTAACTAAAGAAGGATATCAAGCTAAATTAATTTTAAAATTTCCTGAAGTACATCCACTATCAACAGAAGAACTTATTGCTATGGCTAAGGCGGAGAGAGAAAAAAAGTCTGAAGAAAACAAACAGAAACAAACTTCCTAAATTTCAATAATCCTTACACTTGTAAGGTATAATTTTTTAAAACTCCATTTGGATGACCTTGAAATTACCCCTACCACTTTTCATAGTACATAAAACTCGCTATTCATCACTATACAATCTTATTCTTTCACTAGACTCCGCAGCATCAACATGGAAGAGCAAAAATACAAGTACAAACCTCGTTACTGTTGTGAACAACAGTGTACAGATTTAGGACCAATGATGGTGGATGGGTTAGCTTGTACTAAATGTGAATTCTTCGGATCTTGTTATTGCAAATGTAAAACAAAACAACTACCGCCACCGGAATTGCGAACTTTCAAATTTTACAAATCAAGATATTTTCATACATGTTGTCCTCAGAGATGTTTCAAATTTCACCCTCTAGATCTTGCTCATTGTCAACGCACCAAGTCTCATCAAGATGATTTTTGTACACATATGATAAAAAGATGTAAATACAGATCAGATTGGTATTCCGATCCTGTAGAACCATCAAATGTATAATTTCAGTTTTACACTCTTTTTTAAAACTTCAATTGGATGACCTTGAAATTTCCCCCACCACTAGTTCTAACTTTTATATAATATTAAATCATTCCACTTCCAACACTATAACTAACAACATGGAAGGAAAATTTATCAAGTTTGAACATATAATAACTGACAGGGAGGAGATGGAAGAATTGTTTCAAAACTTACTTTCTATCATTGACGAATATCCTATAAGATGGTTCAGAATTGTAGTTCAATATTTAAATCCTGGTGAATTGTTTTCTTCATCGAGTGAAGAGGATGAAACAACTACTTCGGTTCAAATAATTGAATTAAAAGATGAAGAAGAAGAACTAAACGTTTTATTCAATCATAAGCTCAAGGTTTCCTATATAAAAGCCCCCTCCCTAGACAGCCCCCCTCCCTAGACGCCTGCTCAAGGTCGCCATTATATAAGCCCCCTTCCCTAGGCGCTAATCCTCATTCGATTGCCAACTCTCTAACGATGAACAACTCTCCATTGGCACGAATGAATGCTAGTTTTGAAATAAACTCAAAAGAAGATTTACAAGATATATTTAATACTTTAAATGAAATTATAGATAAATTTAACGCTATTACAATGAATTTAGAAATAACTTACGCTTGTCCTATTTGTAATAAGGTTGAAAGTTCTGATGAAGACAGTTTACTAAATCTTACTCCTCTTACCCCTCTACAGTCGGACACAACTTCTGAGGCAAATGATGAGCAACATCTTTCCCCCACCACTTCTATGTAACAACGCTCTTTCCCCCCACCACTTCTTTATTTAATCTACATTTCCCTCTTTCGATTCTCATTCCATCGTCGCCTCTTCGACTATCAACATCGCTTCTTTCAAAATTTCAAAAAACACAAACATGATGGATATGATGGATGAAGTTCCGTTTGTAACAAAGATGGAAGAGGATAAATTGAAATTGGAAATCAAACGATTGGAAATGGAACGGGAAAACCAACTCGAGATGTTACGTTTGTTCAAACTTTTTAAATACATCATCTGGGGACTCTGCGTTTACCTTCTCATCGTCGTCGGTGTTTGTGTTTACAACTCTGTAGTTCATAACAAAACTTCAACTTGTTTAAACACTGCTGTCACACATTGATTGTATGTTTTTCACAAATAAAATTCACAAACCTAATTCTATACCTATCCCGCTATCGCCAGAGTTAGTTCCACTCTCCGAACTATTACTCCGGTGGTAGCGGGATAGGGTTTTTTAAAACTTACTCTGGATGACCTTGACATACTTTCCATAACCCAATTGTCAAGTTGAATTTCAAATTTCAAATAACATCTCCTCCCCCACCGGAAGCTATATGGCATGGCATATGGCGGCAGCGACTGATTTGGCAGCTGGCCGATGGCAGCTGGCCGGCAGCGGCTGGCAATTGGCACGACTTCCGTTTTGAAAGTAACCAAACCCCACTACTACAATCCACTCGACACCCCATGTATCAGTCGAGTGTGATAAAAATCTGATAAAATCTGCCTGTTATTTTAAATGTAAATTTAACTTAATATTTCAGTACTATATATTTAACAACGTTTGCAAAACTTATAAGATCCTTGTGTATATACATGTCATAGTTCGCTTAGTTTTTTTATTATTTATTTTTATATATTTTTATTTGTATTTTAGTTTATTTCTTTATTTTTGTCCGTTTTGATTTATCCGTTATTATGAGAAACAATTGTTTTCAATTAACGTATGAGATTTAACTGTAGCAACACTTGAGAGTGTAAGACATTGACTTACATGTTAAAGCGTGTGACAGTTAATAAAACAACCTAAATATTGTTTGATTCATCCTTTGTATATGGAAATATTGAATAACTAAAGTGAAACGTGATAGAAACAAGTTAAATACTCCTTGTGTATTGCAGTTTTATTTACAGTATCCAATCAAGACAATCTAAAACTAAACTTCGAATATTTTTTTACATAAGTATATTCATATGAAAGAGGAAAGATGACTTTGAGAAAATCATAAGTTCTGCTTTTCAAGTTAATGTTTGTTACTTAATATTTTCAATCCATGATTTATTTCTGACGTGCGTCTGGTGCCATTATTCTCAGGTCAATACAATCTATTTATTTAATAACTATAACACATGTGCAAAATAGTTATATCAGTCTATAAAATTATTTAATTTTGAAAAACAAATTAAATACCTAGAGTATTACAATTCTGGGATAGATCAAATACAACTATGGCAAAGTTTACATTATAATTAAGTAAAGAAAATATTGAAATGAAGGATCAACTTTTCAATTGTCATATACAAAAAATACCAAGGATCTATATTAGAATAATGCTTACTTTGTAATTTTTCTGATACAACAAGGCCATAGAGGCTATGGAGGGCAAGCTAGGAGAGGGAACTTTTTATTTTTGTTCGATTGTTCTACAATAAGTTAATCGGTCAGGAAAACAATAAATCAAAACAATTTTTAACTCTTAAAGTTTTTTATAGAGCTTTTTCTACTAAACTTAGGCTTTTAAAGTCTATTCGTAGTAGTGTTTGTTAAATTGTTCATTTGTTCAATCGGTAAACTTGTAAAACTTGTAATACGACTTCACTCGCCAAACTGAGAGTTCCTGCAGTGTGGTTTAACTTAAACACATTCAGGTTTTAAGTTTTACAAGTAGGTTTATTTCTCAATTATCGGTTGATTTTTGCTCAATTCAGTAGACAAAAAATGTTCATTAAAATAAGATGAGAAATTTAAAGGCTGTGTGCGGAAACCGGATCTTAAATATAGCCGAAACCCCCATATAAAAACCAAAAATAAAAAAATCGAGTACGGAGAATTTTTTTCATTACAAACAGTGCATATTTTAGAGTATATAATCAATATCTCTTAAACAATCAATAACACCACTTTCAGAACAAACATTTTAACAAAATATTTTTTTGTTATCGTCAGGCGTAACTCTTGGAAACAAAGCATAGTTTTCAGTAGTTAAGCAACAGTGTCCCTAAAGCTGTTGTGGCAATTAAGCTAAATAGTTAGTGCAATTGTGAAGCAGCAGGGCTGAAATATGTTACTTATAAGTTCCCCGGAGTTCTCGCTGTGTCCAGCATTACTTTGTACTTCTACTTTGACTTTTACTACAAAACTTAGTTACATTAAGCTTTCTTTATTTGGTAATTTCCACATAATGAAAAGTTACGTTCATCTTTATTTTTGTCCTAACAATGTTTAGCTATGGTGTACTGTGGAATTTTTTTATTGTTTATGAAATAATACTTACGATTGGTGAAGTTTTTACTCTGGATATTATGAAATATTAGTAGAAAAATTAAGGATAGTTTCAATTATATAATTGTTTTATTGTAGGTTACGGGTTTCAAACTATTACACAATATAATATTTCAATATACCATGGGTCATATCTCAGTTCGTTTTTTATCTCTTGGTCTGTATATATCAGTTTTATTCGTCCATTATAAATGTTAAACAGGCAAGTGAAATTAAGCATATGGAACTTGGGAAAACTCTTCTGCATGTTAAGACCCAAATTTATATGAATTTTTATATTTCTTTCACTTACGATTTAAAAATGAAGGTTATTTTCAAAGTTACATATCTTAAAAAGTAAAAATTAAAGAATTTTTCAGAACAAGTAATTAATTTATTTATTTATTTTTAACAACAACAGACGGCTAACAACAGAGATAGAGGGGTTTTTATGACAAAATATCCTAAATTTTCTAATTAGGGATTCTAATTTTCTAACTTACAAAAGGATGTTTTTGTACAGAAAAGTCTAATATATGATTAGTTTTTCGCTCGATCACATTAATATTTTGGCATTTTTTGTCGTTGGATGATAAAGTTTGTAACTATTTTAAGTTACAATATTTTTTTTCTTTTCAAAAAATACAAAAAATCTATATACTTTTAAATAAATATATGTGTCCTTGTTATTGATAACTTTTGACAGGGACCTCAGATTTTTATAACATTTGATATGAAGGTGTAGGACCATGTGTACTTTTATGTGTACACAAACCAGCAGAATTTTTAGCTTGAAAAATGGTTATGCATCGTTTTTAAACAATTGGTACATATGGAATCTTGGGTTAGTAACCTAAAAAGACCTCAAAGTATAATGACCAAACTTTGATCATTTTAAAATAAGAACTCTAAGCAATAATGTCGCATCAAAAACGCGATACTTAAATCAACTACTTGACAGGATTTGTTTAGTTTTATTGATTTATTTAATATGTGTTATTGGTTTTTGTGTACATTATTTAATGTGAATAGTTCCCTTATAGGCATACACAAATTGTAGTATTTCTTTCTAGACACAGCGCGTTTAGAAGCATTATTTCAACAAAGTTTCAAAATCCAATTTTTAACATTGCAAAGTCATCATTTCTTCTGCACTATTTTTGTTTGTCATCACTGATTTATTTTTTGAGTCAAACAAAAGTTTTTATAACCAACTGTTAGCTAAATCATCACATTAGAAGATGTATTCTATTATATTAAAATATATTATAGATTACTTAATATAATATATTAGAAGATTACTTCAGTAAAATATTCAGTACATTACTAAACCGTATAGAAATAATAAAGTATAATATCATAATCATGTTCAATTTTTGTGAAGGGTGGAAAAGTTAAAAGAACCACACTTTTATGTCAAGTAGTCTAATCAAAACTGGACAGGGTGTGGTGTAACCAAGAACGTGAAATGTTTATACTTTTCATTTAAATTTATCTTAACTGATGTTTTAAATAACAGATGTTTTATTATTAAAAGAAAAATACTGAAATTGTAAAGAAACTTTTTTGTAATAAATAAAACTAATTTGAAACACTCTGAACTAAACTCTTTTTACTTTGCAAAAACTCTTTTCTTTTTTGCACATGGTAGCAGAGCGTGGTTAACCATTTATTTATGGTTAACATTTGACGGACATACCTCTAAGAAGAAAGAAAATGTCTCAGCGACTTAGAAGAAACTACATAGAAGCAAGTAAAAGACTACGAGGTTTAATTGATGAGGCCAACACATCTCTTGAGGACAAAACTACATCACTGAAAAAACTTACCACGACAGTCAAC
Organism: Neoaliturus tenellus; assembly: GCA_030545055.2. Classification (NCBI taxonomy): domain Eukaryota; kingdom Metazoa; phylum Arthropoda; class Insecta; order Hemiptera; family Cicadellidae; genus Neoaliturus; species Neoaliturus tenellus. Next base: position 234,002,694 of record CM061531.1, read on the forward strand.
ATACTGGGAACTTATGCAAGAAGGGTGGAGAAATTGAAAAGAATATTGTCGATTTAGAAGTATCAACGGAAGAACAAGAGGAAAATGAAAAGACAACTGAAGAACACCTTACTTTGATTATGGACTTGGATGAAACTATTGAAAAACTAAAGGTCAGTATTACATTCAGGGAAAAAGAAACTCCAGCGTCAAACGGAACTAGGCCAAGTGTAAATACTGATACAATCCAGTTTAGTCTTCTTCAACCTTCTTCTCATTTCCCAAATAACACCAATTCAGCTTCAACTTCTAACTTGAATTCCACGACATTGCCTAAGCTTACTCTTCCTTTTTTTGACGGAAATATTCTAAAATGGCAGGAGTTTTGGGACTCTTTTGAATCAGCAGTCCACAATAACCTATCTTTATCCAAAGTAGATAAATTTAATTATCTCAACGCTCAACTCACGAGTGAAGCTAAACTTTGCATCTCTGGGCTGTCACTCACATCTGATAATTATGATATTGCCATCTCAATTCTAAAGGACAGGTTTGCTAATATTTTGGACAGGAGGTCATATTTTGAAGGATTCTAAAGTAAACAAACCATGTGTTTATTGTAAACAAAGGAAAAATCACCATAGAAGTCTCTGTTCTAAACGATTCCCTCAAAGTTCTAAACTTAATGATACATGTGCTGTCAATTCTACCTCTACTATCAATTCTAACTTAACTAATAAAACTTCTCTTGTTTCGGCAAGTGAAAATGTAATTCTGCAAACTGCTAAGGTTTATCTCACTGAAAATGGCTTAACTCAATTTGCTAGGATTTTGTTTGATTCCGGGAGTCAGAGAACTTACATATAAAAAAATCTTGCTTCCAAACTTAAACTTCAGGGTAAAAATACTCAACTTTTGTCAGTTTTTACTTTTGGTAATAAAGAAGCAAAGATGATTGAAACTAAAACTGTTACTACCGGTCTCAAACTTAATGATGGAAAAGTATTCCAAATTGATTGCAATGTTGTACCACACATAACGGGAAAACTTAGCACTAACTCTAAAATTGACGTAAATGAAATTAAGTCACTTTATCCCTCCTTGACATTTGCTGATGGTCAAAACGAAGATTCTGAAATAGATTTTTTAAAAAGGAACGACTATTACTTTGATCTAATTACTAACGAGAAGATATAGGTACATCCAGGTTTATACTTAGTGGGGTCAAAACTTGGTTGGATTTTGAGTGGGCGTGAGAACTCTACTCAAGACTTACTTGCTGAGGTGAATCATGCAAACGTGGCATCTTTCCTTACTACAATTCAACCTACCAACGCATTAAAACTAGAAGATTACTTTGAATTACCGGATTCTCAGTTGATAAAAGACATAAATGTTAAGGACTTGTGGAGTCTAGAAAGCCTAGGGATTCGTGACTGCCCCTTTCAAAATGATGATGACATAGCTTTAAATCAATTTAATGAAAAGGTTAAACTCGAAAATGGAAGGTACTCTGTTGGTTGGCCTTGAAAGAGTACCCCCCAAACTTACCTAATAACTATGCTTTGTCACTTGGACGACATAAGAGTCATCTTCACCCCTGGGCCAGTAGCCCATTGTTGCGCAGTCGGCAATGTTAATCATACGGCTTTTATGCTAAAATATGGTCTTGTATTCCCCTGTTTCGGACGCCGTTTTTCAACCGATTTTCTTGAAACTTGGTAAGTGTTTAGTTGAATAGTTATACTATGTCGCTCATACCTCGGAATTTTGAAAATTTAACAAATATTATTTTCTGTGACGTCGCTAAGTAACTCGATTTTCTTAGTAATATTTCAAAATTTAGTAAAATTTTCAAAATTCTGAGGTATGAGCGACATAGTATAACTATTCAACTAAACACTTACCAAGTTTCAAGAAAATTTGTTGAAAAACGGCGTCCGAAACAGGGGAATACAATACGATAATTTAGCATAAAAGACGTATGATTAACATTGCCGACTGCGCAACAATGGGCTACTGGCCCAGGGGTGAAGATGACTCTTAAGTCTCTTGTTCATCGTTTGGAAATAAAACCCAAAGTACTTCACGAGTATAACCAAATCATTGATGATCAAATCACTAATGGTATCATTGAAAATGTCCCTCTGTACGATAACTCGGTAGTCACACACTATATTCCTCATCATCCTGTTATCAATGACTTAAAAACTACTACTAAACTTAGACTAGTTTATGATGCATCAGCAAAGTCAAGAAAGTATGTAAACAGTTTGAATGATTGCCTTTATCGTGGTCCAGTGATTGTCGAGGATCTTTGTGGTTTACTATTAAGGTTTCAGTTACATCCCACTGGTATCGTCGCAGACATTGAAAAGGATTTTCTTCAACTAAACTTGCTTGAACCTAAAAGGAATGTCACTAGATTTCTGTGGTTAAAAGACACATCTATGCCAGTTGAATCACATAACATTGAAGAATTTAGATTTTGTAGGGTGCCTTTTGGTATAATTTCTAGCCCATTTTTGTTAAGTGCTACTATAAAATACCATTTGTCCCAAAGTGATTCAACTAATGAGAGTACAAAGCTTAAATCTTCCTTTTATGTTGACAACTTGGTAACTGGAACTTGATGAAAATGGGGCCGTCAACCTTTTCAACTTCGCCACAGACTTATTTTTTCAAGCAGGTATGAAACTTCAAGGTTGGTGTACAAACTATAGCACTCTTATAGACAAAATACCACAGGATAAACTTACTAAGGAGGATCAAACTAATGTTAATGTGTTAGGTTTGCGATGGGATGCTGATCATAATACCTTATCAATAAAACCAGTTAAACATGTAGGAGCCTTTTGTACCAAAAGATCCGTTTTAAAACTTGTGTCGTCAATCTTTGACCTTTCTGGTCTTTTTAGTCCTATTGTTCTAAAGGCTAAACTTTTTATTCAAAAGTTATGGGACGAAAACTTTGATTGGGATGAACAATTGCCAGAAGAAAGATGTATTGAATGGGAAAACATAAGATCGGATCTTTTTGAAATTTCCAAAGTTTGTATCCCTCGATATGTTGGTTTGGAATCAACAAATATTGAGTTGCATTGTTTGATGCCTGAGTTACAGTGATGCCTCAAGTGCATGTTATGCAACAACTGTTTACATTCGTATATCACATGAGGGGGTTTCGAAATATAAGCTCGTGTTTTCAAAAAATCACTTGGCTCCCATATCCAAGAAATCCATAACTATCCCTCGTTTGGAGCTACTTGGAGTTTTGATTGGAACGAGGGCATTGAATTTCGTGGAAAAGAATTTGAACTTAACAGTAACACGAAAATTCCTCTGGACTGACTCACAGTGTGTTTTACACTGGATGAACACTCATAAGATATTGCCTAAGTTCATTGAAAGAAAAATTTCTGAGATAAAGCTGAATACAGATGTCGCTTTTAAATATGTTCCTTCTGAGGAAAACCCAACGGATATCGCAACTCGCGGCATGAATGTTAGCGAACTACAACATTGCGAAATGTGGTGGACAGGTTCACTGTGGCTTCAACTACCTGAAGATCAATGGGCAGCCTGGGAATTCAATCCTAAAGACACAACGGACGTGCCCGAAGAAATATCAGCACTTAATGAATCTTCTGATGATGTAACTGTGGAACCTCCATTTGTAATCGAGATAGAACGATTTTCTAATCTCAAGAAACTCTTGCGTGTGACGTCCTATTGTGAAAGATTTATTTTGAAATGTAAAAAACAAGAAGTAATCCCTAAATGTAGCAATGTAACTTTGGAGGAAATGAATTCAGCAAGATTAAAATGGGAAAAATAAGTGCAGAAGAAGCATTTTATTCATACAATAAGTAACATTAAAACTAAAAAAGATGATTCTTTACAGAAAAACCTAAAACTTTTCCTGGATAGTGACGGTCTACTGAAATGCAGTGGGATTGAATACTAACCTTCCTCAAAACTCCAAGTATCCAAAACTCTTACCAAGAGACGATAAATTCACAACTTTGTTGATTGACAACTATCATCGAGACTTATTTCATGTCGGAGTTCAGCACACATTGGCTGCATTACGGAACGAATATTGGATCATAAATGGAAGATCTCAAGTTTACAAAACTATCAAAAAATGTCTGACATGCAAGAAATGGGAAGGAGGACCATACAAACTACCACCAATGCCTCCTCTTCCAGCAGAACGAGTAACAGAGAATGTGCCATTCTCATACACAGGACTTGATTATTTTGGCCCTTTAATCGTTAAGACAAATGAAAAATGCGAAGAAACACGGAAAGTCTACGGTTGCATATTTACTTGTCTAACTGTCAGAGCAATCCACTTGGAACTTGTAAATGATATGTCATCCAACGAATTCTTACTTGCCTTGAAGCGGTTTATCGGCAGAAGAGGAAATCCTAAAGAAATTTTTCTCGACAATGCACCTCATTTCAAACTTACTGCTTCAATACTGGAAACCGTTTGGCAGACCAATTTCAAAGACGAAACTGTTATATCTTACGTGACTGATCATGGCTGTAAGTTCAACTTCATTCCAGAATTTGCTCCTTGGATGGGGGGATTCTACGAAAGATTAATTTCATTAGTCAAGAGGTGTCTAAGGAAAACTATTGGACCACTGAAATTGTACTACACTCAATTGGAAACATTCCTTGTTGAGACAGAAGCAATAATTAATTCAAGACCTCTTGTTTATGTATCTTCCAATGAGCTCAGCATCACAGATGACATCATTACCCCAGGACATTTTCTGAACTTTCATGGGAAAAATGGCATCATAAATAGTGGTGAAAGAAAAAGGAACAGATATGAGCATTTTTAAAACAGGAAATTCCACAAGAAAGGACTTATTAAAACTTTGGAAGAAGGGTGAAAATTTGATGGACTCGTTTTGGAAAATATGGTAAACTGACTACTTGGTGTCTTTACGAGAAAGAAAAGAAAACAAAAAAAGGGCGCTTCCAAAGTCACGCCAAAGATTGGCGAACTCGTAAGAAGATTGATTCGTGAAGAACAACCCCGTGGAAGGTGGAAGATGGGAAGGGTTTTGGAAGTCCACCAAAGCAGAGACGGCAAAGTCAGAAGCTCTACTGTTGTCCTCAACAAAAACAAAAGGTTAATTCGTCCATTAAGTTTACTCTACCCAACGGAAATAAATAACCACTCTTAGTTTACTCAGGCAGTCCTTCATCCTCTTTGGGAGTGTGGTGTAACCAGAAACGTGAAATGTTTATACTTTTCATTTAAATTTATCTTAACTGATGTTTTAAATAACAAATGTTTTATTATTAAAAGAAAAAATACTGAAATTGTAAAGAAACTTTTTTGTAATAAATAAAATTAATTTGAAACACTCTGAACTAAACTCTTTTTACTTTGCAAAAACTCTTTTCTTTTTTGCACACAGGGTGTTTGAAACCTGTCAATATTGGTTATGGACCCAGTACCATTCGTTATTGGGTTACGATGCAATGAGTATACACTATCTATAATCAAATAAACATTAACACAATCTTCTATATATTAATAGGCAAGCATGTTTTGTTTCCTCCTTTTTTCTCACCTCGTGTGCATCGTAGGAAATCGTTAGATATAGTCCTGTAGAGCAGAATCCCATTCTAATTCACATCGGACTCGAGGGCTACGCCCCACAGGCTTTCAAAGTTCCAATGTGTATCTTAAGGAGAGAGGATAATTGACTGAATAATTAGACAGCTGTTGTAAAAACAACTGATAGAATAGCAGGAAGAACATATGTTTCAGTTATGAAATGTTTTTAACTTCTTGGGTCCAGATCAACTGAAATTTGAGTCGAATTTCGATCAGGAGGCAATCTCTAGTAAACATACATCCTGTCACAGTAGCTATACAGTATAGGATAGTGTATTGATGCCTAGCATGTTGGCATGGCCATGCCTTGTCACTTTGTCCGCAAACCGTATAGCTAATCAAGCAACGGGGAACTTCGTTCATTTGTTTCTGACATGAGTTGATGTTGACATTGACACAGTGACCTCATAACTAGGTCAACGCATTCCGTTACTAAAAGAGCAACATAGACATTCTTTCATTGATTTTCAACCCGGCATAATAGTGCGACCTCTTTCCTGAGACCTCATAAGTTCTGTAGTTACATGAGCAACATAGAACATTGTTTACTTTTTCTTACACTACTTGTTGTTGTTATACGAGTTTATTTCCTTGTTACCCTTCTATATTACTATACACTCTGTGTATTTGTCATAAGTTTTGGACATGAAACAGAGAATTTAGTTTATTGTTATCAAACAAGTGTTGACATTGACATTGCCATGGCTACCCCATAGCTTTGTCCACAAATATAATGTAGGTGCAAAACGTGCTTGAATGTTGTGAATTTCACGATTTTATGCCCACATCTCATTTTTACAAAGAGATTGTTAGCTTTAGGTTTTAAAGTAGTTTGTTAAAACGTTAGTTAAATTAGTCACTTATACGTGTAAGTGCGTATGTAAATAAACTCACACCATGTGCATTTATGTTATTTATAATAAGATATGGACATATGGAATTCAGATTAGTTTAACAAACGACTATTTGATTTAATATTTAACTTAGTCAATATTTTAGTTACCTTCCTCGTGGTTAAACATTCAAATGTGTACACGAATCATGGATATTTGACTGTATCATTCATTAATTAATAACAAATCAGTCCAATATAAAATGAATCAATTGAACACCAATCAAAGCATCAAGTAATGCAATCAAGCATTAGAATCGTTAATCTCTAAAGTAGCAACACTTTTTAAGTAGTAGAATTGTAAGAAATTAAACCTTTTCTAAAAACGTATATTATTACATTAAAACGTAATCGGTATGATATGTCGTAATATTTTGTTGTATATTTTGTCCTTTACAAATAAAAATTATTTATATTATATTAGTTAAAAGATTATATCTAAAAACTAAGGAATATGAGAGTGCAATAACATACTCAAAATAAGTATATCCATAACCCTTGCATATCCTCCTTACAAACCACTATAGGAAGCCGAGCTATACATAACACATAGTAACATATCCCCAAAGGCCACTGATAATGCGGTGGTACGTGCTCAGCTTCACAAACCACCACTAACATTGGACCAATCGACTACCAGCCGAAACTACTTGTTCTAACAGAAAAGATTTACTTGTGTTTCAAGAGAAACACATACTTGTTCGAATCGTTCATAATAGATACAATGAATGCAAAACTTTTCCATTGCTTAGACCTAAAGAATAAAAAAATATATGGTACAGTGCGCGAGTTCTGTATAAATACAAATATCACCTATGAAATTTTGACTATTAAGTGAACTGTCCTAAATTTCCCAAAAGGATAGTCTAAACAATGTTTTAAATAGCAATTTGCTGTTTTTATTTGATTTTCTCTAAATGCTTGGTAACATTTAATTAACTATACTGTTAAATAGCTTCCTTAAATATTTATAAACAAAGTTTTCTATAACTAAAAAAAATCTATTTCTTTAATTATGTGTTGAGTATTTATATTTTTTTATTTATTATTATGTTCCGAATCTTTCATCTAAGTTCTATAAAAATTGATTACGATATTTAACTGTGTTATCCATTACTTTTAAATAGTAAGTCCAATATAAAATGTAAAAAAGAAACCCGATATTAACCAAGTATAATTTTAAGCAAACCAATATATTATGTAACTAAACAAAAAATATAATAATATCTAATTACTTTGTCAGATCTGGAACAACAAAGATATACATAAAGAAAATTCAAATAAAATATTTCCACATTGAAGCTTCGCCGGAATTAAATATACGAGCTCTCGTCCCACTTTGGTTAAACTGGTTAAATGCAATAAATCATTCGGAAGCACACGGGTTGTACTTTATAAATAGAAATGACTTGCAGATTTGAATGTCTGCATCTGCTAACTTAAAATATTAAGACGATAATCATCGACAGAATTCATTATTAAATTAGCTAAGTTGCGTTTTTCAGTTTCTGCTGTTATGACATAATTTCTTTTTAAACTTTTTTTGAGGAGATCTGAATCAGAACAAAAAAATTCACATGAAAGTAAATGCACAAAGTAAAAGACTCTGAAGTTTTATTTAACTTAGCTTCGTCATTTGGTTTAAAAAAACAATACTGTATTTAATTTTTTTTCAATGAAAAACATTTAAATTTTTTTAGACAGGAAATTTTTTTAATATAATGTGATGATCATTGTTTTTGTATTTAAAATTATAAAAAAAGTTTTAATTAATCAAATGGGACAAATACGGGAATTATGTTTGGAGTGTGCTGTTATTAGCCTAGTAATGCTAATTTTGTGCTTTAATGCGCAATAATATTTTGAATTATATCATTCAATAGATTTCCTGTTTCATTCTGCTGCAAAAATGTTGTTTATTCACACTATCAAATACTGCATACGTAACGCATTCATAATCTATATATTAAAAGTCAAGCATTTTTCTCGTCCTCGTTTCTTTCCTTAGAAAGGTAGTGTGTTGTAGATGAGCAGAGTCCCATTATAATCCACAATGGCCATCAGGGCTCCGCCCTACAATCTTTAAAAGTTTCAATGTTAATCTTTTGGGATAAGGATAATTGATTGAATCATTAGACAGCTGTTGTAATAACAATTGCTAACAAATCAGAAAGAACATATGTTTTAGTCATGAAGCATTTTTAAACTAATTAATCGGCTCAAGATCAACTGGACTTTTGGTCGAATTTCGACCAGCAGGCGGTCCTTAGTGTGTATCAATATGTGTATCAACATGTGGTTTCAACCTGATCTTTGCTGGGAGTTATTTATTATATTTATTTATTATATAATTACACAATTACATACTTGAATTCTGTAATTGTGAATATACATTCAATAGTTTTCTCTGATAAACCAATAAATATATAAGTAGTTTAACTATGTTGGCCTACATAAGCGTGTTGTAGCGTTTTTTGAAAGGAAAGAGGTTCCTGAGAGAATGGTGGCTAACTTATGAGCAGCACATCTTTGGCCTCTTTGGCAATTAAGTTAACTAATTGAACTTTTTAGCAGCGTGAATTCTGCTTATAGCTCAACCTTTATAGTTGACCTTTACACAAATCTTACAACAAATTAAATAACTATACTTATAAAACAGTCCATAGTTTATAATATTTAAGATTAATTGCAAAATTAAAAATCGTATAGCATGATTAACAAATCTCTTTTAACTAAGAGATTTAAAAATAAAATAACAGGAATGATTTTAACCAAACTAAACCTATACGCTTTTAAAATTTAACAAAATTAATAATTTATTATTTCTTTTACAAAGTCACTGTCAACACTATATCTGTGTAGTGATAAGTATGTATGGGAAAAATATGATAAATATAATCGACAAAGAATTAAGAATTAATGAAATAATTTTTAAATTAATTAATAATAATTTTAAATAATTAAAATAAGAGAATTAAACTATAAAATGCACGAACAAATAGTTTCGTAAATTGTAAATGGATAATTATTTTACACCACAACGAACCTATTCTTTTTTTTATTAATTTCAGTAAATTTGTAACGTAGAAGATACAGGCTTTGATACTCCACGGTATTAAAGTATTTAAAAATGAAACGTTACCAAACAATAAATTTATTAAAATTAAGTTTATTACAAAATGTGCAGTTAAAATTAATAAATATTTTTTGTTTGAGTTTAATCAAAACACTTGTTTGACCAATGGAGACCCCTACACAATATATCAATCTAGGGAAGTCTGTCTTGGATTGATAAAATTGGTATGTTGGATTTAACCATATAAATGTGGTTATCTTTCAGATTTAAAGAGGTCACACGCAATAGACGCGGTAAGAAGTATCAAAATAATCGTTGATCATGAGGCAACTCTCAAAGAATTGACTTACCTACAACGTCCAAGCAAGTATGTTACCTTCAATTTTACTTGAGCCCTCCCACAAACATTGCCACGGATAGGCTAACACTTTCAAGAGTTGCACATCAGTTCAATTACATCGTATACAAATTAAAAAAGAGTTAAGGATATTTAATCCCATTTGAGGAACCTACTTATTGACATTTTACAAAGTGATGGTAAAATTTCTGTTTAGGACATATAACGATTATTTTAGTTGAATCCTTAAAATACACAGAAATGTTTATCTCCTTTTGAAAAGCATCAAGTTCTGTTGTTTTAATTGTTCTCAATCGGCAAGATAAAGTTACAGACTAAATGACAAGAGACAAAGAAGGCAAAAGCTCACCCGAGAAAGCTTCTAAATTGGATGTTTAGTATTACACTCTGAGATTAACTTTCTTTTCTATTTAGGGAATTCCGAGAATTCGCAATTATAAACAGGAATTATGTCATGAAAATTTAAATATTTCACTTTCAGTAAGTACTATCTTTAATGCATATTGTCTTTTGTGAACAGGTTACTAGAAAATGTTATAATAATTTGATGTTTTGTAAAGTATCTTTAAAAATTTTAATCTATATAATAATTTAAAATCAATAATTTAAGTTACCAAAGAGAGAAGTTTAAGTACTAAAGAATAAAATATTTATAAGGACGAAAAATCTACTTTTTAAATACCGTTAGCTGAAGGAAACTGAACCAATTAAAAACAGGGTCAAACAATATCTAAAGTAAATTACAATGGAAGGGAGGAATATTTACAGAGAATTATTCTCGAGGATGTTGAAATGAAAAACGATGCTACGTTAGTAATAAATCATTGTTGCCACGCTACATTATAAACACTACTTTTCCTTGGTTTGCATTTTAGTTAACTTTCTAAGTAATCAAATATTTTCAGCAGATTTTCATGTTTTTTCTGAATGAAAACTGATTGCGTGTAACCGTTTTATACCCTCTTTGTGTCATAAAAATAACAATGGAAATAATCATTTATCACATTTTTGAACCATTTGGGTAGATGAGTGGTTATAGAGATCGCATGTGAATGTGAAGGTTGAGTGTTCGATCCCGAGAAAAGTAAGTAGCTTTTTGATAGTTTTAAACTGAACCCAGCTTTTGCCCATGGTCATTTGGATTATGATCCTGATAAATGAATCAGCTGATATTTGTCAGTAACAAAGCTACACCTCTCCTGATCCGTCACACACATCCTACAGTCAAACATACTTTGAAATATGAACTATTGAAAGTGTCAATCGGTGTTTCAAGAAAAGTATAAAAAATAAGTAAAAGTAAAGTTGGTCTCGTAAACTGATTGACACAATTAAGTAAGTAAAACCATATATTATTCAATAAGACGCTTTTTTATAACTTTCTTTGCTTTTCTAAAATTAAATAAATTTACAGCTATGAAATAGCTATATGACGAAAATATCTGAAAAAATGTTAGAAAATTGTACTTATTTAATCTTAATACTGGTTAGCATATTATCAATATTGAGTACTAGGCTTTAAAATACATACCAGTAATTTAAATACTAAATTATTTTCTGTTCATTACTTTTTATATTTATAAGCAATAATGATTTGTCATAAATTACTATTTTCAAAATATCTAATGTTTGGTAAAATATTTTTTGAATCCAAATGAACTAATGATGCTATCCGTTTTTCAACTGCAAGGAAACAAATTGCAGTTACTTAATAACATTACTTATATTTTATTGAATAAACATTCAAATATAGTCAATATAAGGAAGGAACGGTTATACTCTAAAATCTTTACTTTACATAAGGCATTTAACCACAAAATTAGCGTCAATTTACACATTGACACACATCATTGCGATTAATCGTTCTAATCTCAAAGGTTAATTAACATATATCGAAAAAATTTTACTTGAAATCGCTCTTTCCTTAACCTTACTAGGAGGTGTACAAAAAGGAAAGGTCATATCATTAATAATTACTTGACAAAACCATAAAACCATAAGGTTTTACTGTATTTTGTATCTTATCACTTAGAAAGAAATTTTATAACTTCGTTTTTTTCTGAAACTTCCTGGATGGTATACGTTATTTATGGAAACCATCAGAAAATCAGAAAATCTAACAAAGTAATCAAGGGCCAAATGACATTAACATTGGGAGGGTAAATAAGAGCTGAAAACTAACACATATGAGCTGGAAACACTAGGGAGCTGGAAACACTCGAGAGCTGGAAACACTCTAGAGCTGGAACACTCTATACTTGTACTTACATTTATACTTAATGTCAAGCTGTCGGCTCATTTTGCTGGTAGGTAGTACAATTAATGAGTTAACTTTATAGAATTCCATGTACTTTGTTAAATAATAATACGTTTTGTAATTTCAAAATAGTGTGATCATATGTGAGTGAGAATGACGGCATCTGTGTAGGCTACGTTTTGGAGTGATGGCCGTCCCCAACCTATAGTAATTTAAGAAATTTAAGTTTTACGTAGATAAAGTAGTGTATGTAACGGTTGGATTCAGCTAAGGCACTTCTAAGATATTTAGAACATTCGCTCTGTTCGTTTTCTATTTGATATCCCATTTGTGGCTTAAACTTCCTCATATTACAATCGTTACATAAACTACTATTATTGTGTAAAAGTATCCTAATAACCGTTTAGAAATTGTCTTTATGATGAGTGGAACAATTTTATTTACTCGATCATGTATTTAGGAGATACAGTTATGTTGGAGTTAGTTAGGTCAAATTTTATAGTTATGTGACTTTCAGTGTAGCAGTTTTTAACACCTCAATAGAATGAAAAATAAAACTAGAGGTTAAATATAAAATATATTCATTACTTCACAGAGTAAAGAATGATTTAGTATAGTGTGCAAAAGAAGAGATCTGCAAGCTCAGCAACGCTACAAAATACATAAAGAGCGAGGTAATAAATTTTAAGTCATGTAATGCAAAGACAACGAATCTTCGCTTCTGTATAAGCCTATTTACTTCCTAAATTTAAAAACTATTCAAAATAAGTAGATTTTTTAAATGGACATTTATTACACTATGTGGGACTTTTACTATATATTTCATTTAACGTTTCTGTTTTGTAATGTAAACTTTTAATGTTTACAAGATAGAACTTTTGATGTGACCATACAAGATATAAGAATAATTTAAAATGTAAACAATATCATGGAAAAATACATTTATGAAACCCTACGTTTTTGGTTCTCAAGATTTTAAAAAAATTTTATATTACTGAAAACCATAAAATTTTTGGGATTGAACAGCTTTGAAGCTCAGTTGCCTAACAGGTAAATATAGCAGGATCAAATTTTCTTACAAAACATGTCATAGCATTGGGAGATTTTTGTGGCTTGAACATTTTATCAAACTCATAAAACTGCGTTTTCTTAGTGCATCACTTAAATACAAATATCCTTCATATTGACAGTGTCAATGACGTTTAAGTACAATGTATGACGTTATACAGTTTATGTACATTTAGGATAATTTTAAATTTATAAGATGATAATTATCTATCTGTGATAATTAAGTTTTAAAAATCTTCAGACAGAAAAATCTTAAGTTCTACTGGACGCTTGCAATAATTTCCCTGTAGATGTGCAAATATCAGCGCAAATATTTATGAAACTGTTTTTGTCAGGATTTACAGTGAAAAAAATAAAGTAATCATGTTTTCTATAAGAAATCTATTCAAAACGGGGTTTTTACATTTTTTATTTGTAGGAAAAATTTAGTATTGCCTTTATTGAGTATTTTCACGAAATGCTTAACTAATTTTATTTTACCATTTACGAATTTGTCATTCGTAAATGGTAAAGATTATGTGATATTAATTTAACAAAATATACGCCCGATACTTTTGCTGTGTTATGAATCAGTATAAAAATGTTTACCTCGAAACAAGCCAAAAATTATTGAAATAATTTATCGTATAGTATGTTTTTGTTTAGATGCATTTCTTAAAACACTGACGTACTCTATAACGCATAATTTAAGTATGGCTGAAGGGTGAGTGTGATGGATCAGATGAGATCTAGCTTTGTTACTGACAAAGATGATTTATTTGTCAGTATCATTAATTAATATCCCAATGACCAATGAAGCTAGGTCCAGTTTCAAATCCATCAAAAAGGTTTATAATTTTTCTTAGGATCAAACCAGCAACTATTCAAAGGCGAGCTCTATCACTACTTATCTACCCAGTTACACCCATCATCTATCCTACTTATCTTCTACACATCTTCATATATTCTACTACACCTATTCTCCATACCAGTTATCAAGATTTCACTTCCAAAATAGAATGTTGTTTCACGATCTTAGTACTGCACGCAATCATTATGCTTCTATACGTCATTCAAATAGACTTTTGTTCACATGAACTTATCGATTTAAAGATTTGCTAAACAAAAAGGATAATTGTTTCAGACGAAACAATTGAAACACTGATGAGAAGTTCGTAGAGTTCGTAGAGTCTGAATTCTTATGATAATAAATTCTATTGAACTATACGATCGATTAACAATTTATCATATTCGGGACATGGTTTACTTAAAATACTTAAGCAATTGAAATCGATACATTACAGTGCTGGATTTCTAAAAAAAGAGGTAAGGGAAATATAAAGGAACTGGCTCACCACGGCCCTCCCCCGGACAATTTTTTAAAATTACTCTTAAGTTCCAGACTTTTTAACGTGCCTGAGAATATTTTTGCAGCTTTTTTTATGACACTGAAAATACAGTTTTAAAGATTTAATAAAAATCATTAAGCCTTTCGGGAGCAGGCATGTTTCATCCTAACTAACTTAACAATGTAAGTTTAAAAATATCCGGGTTAAGAAGAACATAATTATTGTATTTAAAACTTTTTATTGGACATCCAATATAATTTGAAAGAAAACTAAATTTAAGGACTGGGATGAAACTAATGTTTACTGGGATATTATTAATGTTAATTTTAAAAAAACTATACTTGACTTTAAGACTTTCCCTTAGTTTCTAAAATAATTATTTTATTTTTATTTTTTTATTTTTTTATTTTTTTTATTTTTTATATTTTTTTATATTTTTTATATTTGTTATATTTTTTATACTGTTTTAATTTTTTTTATTTTGAAAAAAAAGGTAAGGGAACGCCATTCCGCGTTCCCCCTGAAATCGAGCACTGTATATATATATATATATATATATATATATATATATATTTATATATATATATATAGGATTAAATAAAATTATTAAAGTAATATATATATAATATATATATTACAATATATTAAAATAATATTAATATATTAAAATATTAATATATTAAAATATGACATATATTTATATTATCAGATATTACCATATGGTTAAGTCTATCGAAAAGTATAAATACATGATCGTGATTTCCATAATCACGTGATTTATTTTAATAGTTATAAATTCATAGTAAGTTGACAGTAAAATTATCTTGAAAGGATTAAATAAAATTATTAAAGTAATATATATATATATAATATATATATATATATATATATATATATATATATATTACTTGATCCTTCACTTTCCTTCCTTTACTTATTCCTTCTTCACTTATTATTCTTTACTTATTCACTTTCCTTCACTTATTTAGTACTGCACGCAATCATTATGCTTCTATACGTCATTCAAATAGACTTTTGTTCACATGAACTTATCGATTTAAAGATTTGCTAAACAAAAAGGATAATTGTAAAAGGATATATATATATATATATATATATATATATATATATATATATTACTTTAATAATTTTATTTAATCCTTTCAAGATAATTTTACTGTCAACTTACTATGAATTATATAACTATTAAAATAAATCACGTGATTATGGAAATCACGATCATGTATTTATACTTTTCGATAGACTTAACCATATGGTAATATCTGATAATATAAATATATAAGTCATATTTTTCATTTTCAATTGCTTTTGGTGAGAGTTTGAGATTGAGTAAAGTTTGTCATTATTATTATTTTTTATTTATTTATTTATTTTTTTTTTTATTGTGTGTAAGAAATCTTCTTAAAGCATAATTAATACGAAAAAACCTGTATATTTGTCGTAACATTTATAAAGTAAAAGTGAATAGTTTTGTTATTGAATTTACTTGTTTAGTTAATGATTAGAAACTTTGGGTTGTCCAAGTGTTAGGCCTCTCCATCCCTTTATAAATGGCTACTCTGAAGTGGTTAACGTTAAAGGAAAATTACCTTTAGTCAATGAAGTTAGGTACAAGTTAACGGCATAACTCTTCTAACTTTTTCTGTGGCGACATCAACTTGGGCTCTCACATTGAGAGAGCAAGGGTTCTAAATATATCATTTGGCCATATCTATTAAGTACGCTTAATTATATCTAATTTTCAATAAATTTATAGTAACATAAAAGTATTTATAGAAGAAGGTGTTGTTATTGTTCAAAATTAATTCTTATTATTGAATAAGTTTATTTTGTAAAAATGAACACTTAAAGATTTAAGTTTTTTTGTAGATCCACTTGCTCTTTATTTCCTCACAAGATTCAATGACAGGATTAAAAAAATTGTAGTTATAAAAGTATTTTACCTAAAATTTTAAACTTCCGTTGGTATGTGCTTGACGAATTTGATACATTTTATGCAATCATTTTTGTCTTCATTTCCTCAGAATGGATTATCTGAAAACTGAAATAGACTCGTCATTATACTCGTCATTGGAAGGGATGGTTATAATTGGATTACAATTTTAAATTCTTAGAAAAACGAAATTGGAAACACATTTGAATTCCCTTTACCTAACTTACCCTTTACCCTTTGGTCTATACACTTTACCTTCTGGAGAAAATACATGGTATCAATTAACTTATGGTCGAAAACCGATAGTACAATGTATTCAGTTGGAACAAATACACGATCCTTATAAAATACAGTAAACATCTATCTGCAACTGCAAGTTAAAATAGTATATTTCGTCACTAGTTCGGAAAGTGGTCGTTATCGGTGCAAGATCGAGTTTCAAGTACGAGGGGAAGCCGAGTACGAACAGTACTTTTCATCATACCACCTTTAATAAATTTACAGTTTGGATAAAAATTAATAAATTTTAACCTATATACCCCCTCTTACGTTGTTATTTGTTTATCTTGTATTTGAACTATTTACAGCTGTTAAACATAAAAAATAAAAAATTAACTTGTTTAGTGTCCCGAAAACCAATGTCTCGAAAACCAACGTTTCGCGGTCTAGTCCCAAAAACTTTGTTTACCAACACGTTTATCCAACCCACCGGGAATCAACTAGTTTCGATCACAGCTGACCGTTCCGAAAACAACGTTTATCGCAATGGTATGATGAAAAAACAATTTGTTAACAGCTGTAATATATATATATATATATATAATTTATAATATATAATATATATATGTATATATATTATATATATATGATATATATACGTTATATTATATATATATATATATATATATATATATATATATATATCAACCCTAACAAACGAGTTTTAAGCTAAAAATATAGGTTAACGTAATATAAAAAACTTAAAGTTACTTTATATAATTTTAAGCATTGTTTTCCACAATACAATTATATTATAATCGGTTTAAAACCATTATTTCAGACGTTCTAAAATTATAATTACCAAACTCAGCATTTAGACGAATTATTTCAGATCCATCCAATTACAATATTTATTGATGGGAATATTTTTTCGTGCAAAATAATAAATGTTGTTTGTCAATTATAGCAAGGCATTTTATATATATATATATATATATATATATATATATATATATATATATATATATATATATACAAATCATTTTACTGAATTTCTTTATTGAGTATTAACCCTATTTTAAAAAGGTAAAAAATAACTGTGATGATTATATTAAGTACATAGAAAAAATTTTCTTTTGTATAGAATATAAAAAACAAAATACTATGCTTGTTTCCTTTTCTACCACACAGTTTTAAAGTAAAAATAAGTAAATTATTGTAAAATATTCAAACTTTTTCTCATTGTTTTGGGGCAGATTTCTTTCTGTAAGAGTAACCTAGAGATTTAACTTTTCATTTATGTAAATTATTTTCTTAACTAACAGTTTTATGTTTGTATTTTACTATTATTAATCATAACTAAAATAATACGGTATACCTATTATTTTATATTATTCACATCAAAGTCGGTTCTATAAGTAACATATTCAATTAGAACAATCTAATCAAAGAAGTAATAATGCAATTAGGAAACAAAATTATTCCCAATATACAGACACATTAGAAACATTTGCTGTGGGTTGTAAAGTAACTGAACTGGAATTTCATGATTTGCAATTTACTAATGGAAATGATATTGTTTTTTCAGGCACATTAAATTACTCGTATGATTCACCCAGCAGTTAAAACTTTAGCTTAATCTATGATTAATTCAAACCTGCTAGTTAAATTAATTTGATGTGATACGTTTGTTTATTCGACTCCATGAAATCCCATTGAAAGTGATTCCTACAATTGTGTCAACACTTAATTAAGTAATAAAATTGTGTCAACACTTAATTAAGTAATAAAATTGTGTCAACACTTAATTAAGTAATATGCCTTTGTTCATTCCATTTTACACAATGGTATTCTCTCATATCACAGAACCGATAGTTTATCAAGAAATCCACCGTTTGCCATCCAGTCTATGCAGGTCAAAAGAAGCTGATGTAATTTCAGAACTCAAATGAAAGTATTCTCAATATTATTACGGTAAAATAAAGATTGCATTAATTTATTACGCTGTACAACATACAATAACTCAAAGACTTGCCATCAAGCACTTACCAGCTACGTCTAATGCTTAAATATTCTTAAGTTATTTCTTAAAGATTTTTAAAACTAATGGCCGTTTAATTTATCTTTGTAGCGAGCTTCTGGAGTAAATTAACTTAGCGGGGCTTGAGAAGCAGTCACAACTGACTAATCAGTTCAGCAAACATCGGGTATTGCTGGCTAATCACTCACCTTATTTATTAAGTCGCTCAGTTTCTTTCTCTCTTACGTTAATTAACTTAAAATTACGTTTAGACTGTTTTAATTGTTTGTTAAAATTATATAATATTTTTACAGCCATTACTCATTTTTACATTCCAAGTAATTACTCTTAATATCATATCATCTTAAATTATGCAAGCATGTATGGGGTATTTTCCTCAAATAAAAATCCCTAGTTTGTACTGTCACATATGGTTTAATGGTTTACCAACGAATTTTACATGTTCGCACTGAAAACACGATGTTTTAAAACATTTCTATTTCAAGCAAGGTAAGGAGAATGTTTTGGTTAAGTCACAATGACAGCTGTAGTATTATAAAAAAAAACCATTAAATATACAAGTCATTCATTTATCCGCCTTTGAAGAATTATATTCGATTTACGATTTTTTGTATGTAGATCCTTTTTTGATGACCCTGTAGTTAGAATGATGGACTTCGTGACTTTTGTATCGAAAATGGTGATTTGGAGGGTAACCAATCCTGATAATTTTGTGACTGGCGACTAAAAATTGCTAATACAATTAGTAAAGTATTATAAAAGGGAATCAATCCTTTAATTCTTTAGATACGAACAATAAATAGTTTCTCCCCTATGTTTCAGGCGCATCATCAAAAAAGGTACCTCTACGAGATCGTGAACGTTAAGTACTTGTCAAAGATAACACATGTATTTTTTCCTTCCCTAAACTTTGAAATTTGTTCGAGAAATATATTTTCTGCGTTTCTATATTTTAATATAAGTCACAGTTTTACAATCCATGTTAATTTTGTATCATATTTTATTAGCAATATTTATCTATTAGTATTAAAGTCTTATTTAAATTATATATACAGTATTTTTTTAGTTGGCAGTCTCCACTTTAATGCACAGCTTCCTAGATTTCAATCGTGGGAATTTAAGATTATTAATGAGAATTTATAATAGTTATTAGTGAATATATTCATTAGAGTAGGGTACCTTGGCCGAAGACTGTCAGGAGGAGCAGAAGGAGCCGACCGCCCCCCCCCCCCCCCGGCCGAAAATAGTAGAGTTTTTATTTATTTATTTATTTATTTATTTATTTTTTTTTCCTTTTTATGTGACCTATGCCCACCAATGACGGTGTAACCCGACCCTCGACCACCTGCGTGTAGTCCGCAGAGAGGGGAGGGAGCATAGGCATCCCAATCTGGCCTACACATCATTCGCCCTTCCTCACTCCTACCAGCAACATGTCACCTCGTGATCAGCTACCGACTAACAGCGATGCTTTTTACGCAGATGATCTCTTACCGCAAGAAGAGGTACATGATGCAATTGCGGCACCTGATGCAATTGCGCTACCAATTATTCAACTAGAGGAGCCACCCAGGTTGCTCTCTTACAGTCCAACGGTGCTCTTCATCGATATGATGAATCCGTGGGATGGCATCTATCGATTCATCAATGAAGTCGATCTTTGGCTGATGAGCGGAGTTCATGTAAGAGTCATCTCCCCATTACCCGGTTATCAGGAGTTTACAATTGTAGAATCAAATCATTTTGCGCTGCTGGAGTGGGGAACATTAATGATAAACACCCCGATGGATGACGCCGATCTGATTGATCGAACGTTACAGGCACCGTTCTTCGTAGCCACTCTGCTATGAAGCGGCCACATCCAGGGCGGTTATATCCGCCCACCAGAAACGGCCCTTCTCAGGGCCCAATAATACCTCAATTACGCGTATGAGTTCTAACACTCATACGTACTGTGTCAAAGCACAACGCCGCTTGGTCCATTGTTCAGGGAGACCACCCACGAAGGAGGAGCCCCCATGACCACCTGCGGTGTTGTAACACGACCCTCGGCCAGGTGCAACATTCCACAGATAGGGGAGCCGGCACAATAGGCCGACCACACCCCTGCACGGTCTACAAGATGAAAACTAAATAACACGATCACTGTGTTATATAGTAAACATCTTCTCTTAAATTAATTCTTTTTATTTATTTATTTATTTATTTATAGCATAACCACTTAAAACTAAAAGGATTGGGATCAACAGTACGTTTAATCATCATATTCGCTATATTCTTCATGTTTCTCAGTTTTCACCTCCGCCTGGATAGTACCTCCACTCTTTAGCTCCTTTTCGGCTTCTTCTAGTTGCTGGGTAATTGCCATCTGACATTGAAGTTCAAAATCATCACGCGGCACAGAACCGCAAATATCCATCTGAGCCAACCAGAGCCGCCTGAGGTTTTTTTCCTTTTCTTCGATAGCCTCGACGGCCGCATGTAATTCCTCTTCTGTAATAGAGGAGTCCCACAATTGTTGATCATCGGTTTTGTTGACAACCTCCTTCTCGGACTCCATAGCGCTATCTGGCCAAAACTCGACTGTGAGACAGCCGGAAGGAGTGGGTGAGCAGGACGTTATTTTTCCCGCCATTCAGCCCCCCCTCACCATCTCTCCCTGTAGCACAGTCTCACATCAACCTCAGTGCGGTACAGACATGAGTACGTCCGGATTAATTGACGAGTACTTAAACGCTTTCATGGCCGACATCAACGCCGCAGACGACAACGCCACGGTTGAGCAGATCCCGATTACACCTGCGAAGCCTAAGAAGAGAATTAGACCTACACCGAAGCCTAAAATGGAAGAGTCACCAGCGAAACCGGGATGGGTGCCGAAACCATCAGACGATTGCCCCATCGTATCGTGGCTTGAAAACGGACAACTTTACGCGGTGCAGAATCCTTCAAATAGCGGACCAGTGCTTTTAAAAATGGAAATGTACAACGGTTCGGACATGGTGTACAGATGTGGTTTATTTATAGACAAGAATAGTGAATTGTACGAGAGCGTCAACCAGGTGGTGGACAAGTCAGAGAATTTATGGATCAATAAAGCTACGGGAGAGCCAAAGATTAATGGTTTGACAAAGACAGTAACACAATACAGCAAGACCGTTGAGAAACCGAAGAAGCAGAGTGCGAGTACAAAACCCAGCAAGAAAATCAAGAAGGCATTATAGGCGCATCCATTCTCACGTTTCATCGACCACCTGCACAAACACCTGCGCTCATAAAAATCCATGATGGCCGCCACCCTTCTCGACCCTTCTCACGTTTCATCAGCCGCCTACATCCGGCCACCTGCGCAAACAAAAGAAGCGGGACGATAATTCTCACGTTTCATCGACCACCTGCATCGACCACCTGCACAAACAAAAAATCCAAGATGGCGTCTGGGATGATAAAAACCGAGCGAGCGGACCGAGTGAGCATCATTCTTCGACTAGTCGCCGCATCATCACCACCACCACCACCACCACCACCACCACCACCACCACCACCACCATGTCGAGCAGCAAGATGACTTCAGAGTCCGCACCCGGTGTGACGATGGACCTACGGACCGCACTGAACACCTGCAAGTCCAGCTCTCCGGCCTACACCCGCCTGTCTGATCTGCGTGAGGAGTGCAGCTACGCAATCAGTGGGATGGAGCGGGTGACCACTCCGTTCGGCGAGACTATCATCGCCATCTTAGAGGGACAAGTCGGTGATGACTTCTTCCTGCGAGCCTGCCCAGGCGTTTCAACCAAGGCCTGAGCGACCACGACATCGAGCGGTACAACAGCGGTTTCGGAGATCGCCTTCGTCTGATGAAATGCAGCCCACTCCCAGGTAGCAAATTCACTCCACTGGAATTTTTGTAAAGCAAGCAAAGAAGAATCAAGACGTAAATACCTTTATAAATTTTGATAGTTTTTAAGCAATAAAATATCCATGTACATTACAGCATAAACTATTGTCTTTTATTTTAAGATGAAACCCAAACCCTTTTTTTAAGAAAAAGTGTATGGTATTTAGTTTTAGTTTCAGTATTAGTCATGAGCTTGAAGTGGCAACATCCATTCTCAGCCATTGTGGCGGGCCCTTCGGGCAGTGGTAAATCACATTTTGTGTCCAAGTTTATTGAATACATAAATGAAATGTGTGATGTAAAATTTGCCAAAATCAACTGGCACTACGGTAGTGGTGGGGGAGGAGGTGATGTAAGTAATTCCAAAATAAACCACATTGAGGGTTTACCGGACTTGAGTGATTATGATGGTAAGGAACCAATACTGGTTATAATTGACGACATGATGCGTGAGGCAGACGATAGAGTGGTGGATCTATTCACGAAGGGTTGTCATCACCGCAACATCAGTGTGTTTTTCATAACTCAAAATCTTTTTCATCAGGGTCGTGGGCAGAGAGACATCTCACTAAATGCTCACAACATTATATTTTTTTAAAATCCCAGAGATAGAGTACAAATCAGATATTTAGCCAGGCAGTTATATCCAGACAGTCCAAAGTTCATAGAGGAAGCCTACAGTGATGCCACGAAACAGGCACATGGTTACCTGCTTTTGGACTTGAAACAATCAACATCTGAGGATATGAGAGTACGCACTTGCATATTTCCCGAGGACCGTGTAAACTATGTGTACTTACCAAAGAAAAAATAACAAGTCAGTTACAATCATGTCGTGCTTGAAGAAGGACGTGCCGCTGCTCAGAGCGCTAATACATGCAACACCCAAGGAACGCAAGGCATTGTTAAAGGCTTGCGACAGGAGTCGAATCCGTTCAGTCTGCGAGTGCGCCTATAACGTGCTACGTGGGAACGTGCCTCTGTCGAGTAAGACTAAAAGCCAGTTGAGCAAACATAAAGTGGCTCTGAGACGCTTAGTAAGACAAGGAGAGTGTTGGGGAAAGAAACGAAATTATCTAGTGCAGAAAGGAGGTGGAGTTTTTATTCCATTACTGTTGGGCACAGTGTTACAGGCAGCAGTCAGTAGTGCATTGGGAAAGTGAAATTGATGCCCAGACAAAACCATTTTATTTGACTTTACTTAGCGGTACGCCCCGCTCAGCAAATTATTATCCGAAAAATATCACGTCTGGTTTTACTGTACAACTACCGAAGTTCATTTGCTTGGACAGTAGAGATTGGGAAGTAGCGCTCGTAGAAGAGCATTACCCATGTTCGTTCTCAACAGTAGGGTCCGATGCTTTGATACAAGTAGTTGGTACAAAAAAGGAAGAACCCAAGAAGTCTGTGGGAAAAGAAGGTAAATCAGCCAACAAAGAAGGTAAATCAGCTAACAAAGAAGGTGAATCAACCATCAAAGAACCGACCAATAAGAAACCCAAAATATTCGCACACATCGATAGACCAAAACTCGGATACTACAATTCAGTTGAAGAATTGGTGGAGCACATCAATGGGCTGAATTATGTAAAGAAAAGTGGAACTACATTCAGTCTTGACGAAGCAAAGCGTGTTAAAGTATCGTTAGGAAATGCGTTGGGACCTGTCACAAGAGTGATTTATTCCCATTCACTCGCACTTCAATTGGGAACAGCATCGACAGATGATATAATATCTGAACCAGGTTTACTTAAGAGTACTAGACCGTCTAATTTAAATCTTGGTTTACCAGCACATATGCTCGTGAACTGTGATCTGGCTGAAGAACAAATTTTAAGCGAACTCCGTATACCACTATTGAGGATTATCAATATATCCCACTCGTTAAATGATTATGGAACGTACAAGACGGCATACATAAGTGATCCGCACTACGTACCAGTGAAAAAGAAGACATTCGAAAGTGTGAGAATTTATGTGTTGGACATCTTAAAGCGAGATCTCTCATTCCGTCACGGAGCGTTGACCGTTAAACTACACTTCCGACCGGCCGCTGCTGCACATCAATAATGGAGCACGCAAAGAAGATGGCCGTCGTCCCGCAAGAGCTTATTGAGCGTTTACAGTCTACATCATCATCATCATCATCATCATCATCATCATCGGAGAAGCCGTCAAACAATTTGTCCACTACGGAAGGACTGGATGTGGAGATGCAGAAAATAATGAATAACAAGAATATAGACGATAGTGAAAAATGGAAACTGTACAATCAGGCGTTACAACGTTTCTTACACTTTGCCTCTAATAATCGCCAGCCGATTAATATCCCAATCGTGGATGCGTCATTCGGTGATGATGCCCAACACCCGACACGGGGTTCAGCGGAAGGACCAGTCGATGAGATTGTCGAAATGTTCTCAAAGACATACAGGAGTGACGCCCGCAGTTACGATTTATGAAAAAACCCGATAGTCGAATCAGTTGGGATATCAACTACTCGGTGTTTATCGATGGTCGAAAACTACCGAATGCAAATATAGTTGATATTTTGAATAACATAGTGAGAGTTCGAATGACCGAACGTATACCGCCAGGATGGATGGAAGTGATGACCGCTTTGAAAGAAATGAATGTGCCTATAGAATTTATAAATAATACCAGAGCGTTACGGGAATTGAATGACACATTCAAATCATCATTGCGGATGACCAGTTCACCGAGTGCACCATCACCGCGCAGAACACCGATGCGAGAGCGGCTACGTTCGTGGGCAACAGTGAAACGAGGAGCTAAGGAGCGGCGCGGTGAGACATCATTACAGAGAACATTACGTGAGGTCGATGATTATCTAGCGAAAACACCGATTGAAGAAACGGCGGCTGGCGGCTATGCTGCGTCAACTCCCATAATAAGAGACGAATACCAGTGGGACAGGGAGCCGTTGGGCTTTATAGACAGGTGGGAACCGTATCCGGCCAAGTGAGCATGGACCGTCTCTATTACAACCCCGGCGAGCCCGGTGCGTTCGGCGGTGTCGCACCGCTAGTGCGAGCTGCACGCAAGAGAGATATTTCAAAGTCGAAAGTAATCGAATGGCTACAATCACAGGATACTTATACATTACATAAGCCGGCCCGTAAACGCTTCCCACGCAACCAGTACTCTGTTTTCGACCCGTATGAACTGTGGCAAGCGGACTTGAATGATATGCGAGGATTGAGTAAATACAACGATGGAGTCAATTACCTGCTGACCGTGATAGACGTGTTCAGTAAACGTCTGTACGTGAGAGCGTTGAAGAGAAAGGAAGGTGCAGAAGTGGCAGTGGCATTCGAAGAAATATTCAAAGAAGCGACTAAAACTCCGCGTTGCCTCCAGTCTGACAAAGGAACAGAGTTTACCGGCGCCAAGACCAGACAGTTATTCAAAAAGTACGGAATAAAATATGTGACTACGCAGAATCCCGATGTTAAAGCGGCAGTAGTGGAACGCGTGAACCGCACGTTAAAGTCTCGCATGTGGCGTTACCTGACTTACAAAAACACTTACCGATATATCGATGTACTGAATAAACTGGTGAAAGCATACAATGCCAGCGAACACAAGAGTCTCGGTGGTGGATTGCGCCCCATCGATGTGAAAAGTGATCGGACGATAACACAAGTGCTACAACGCATGTACAGTAAAATTCCACGTCGTGTTAAGCCCAAACTCAAGATTGGTGACACGGTGCGCATAGCAAAGGAGAAGGGCACGTTCGCCAAAGGCTACGAGACCAATTGGAGTAACGAAGTGTTCACTATTCGTAAAGTGAACACTCTGATGCCGTTGCCCATGTACACGCTGGCGGACCTCAAAGGTGAAGTTTTGACCGGCCAGTTTTACGAATACGAATTACAGAAAGTAATATATCGGAGTGATCCGCTATTCAAGATTGACAAAATACTGGACACTCGCGGTAGAGGTGCAAGTAAGCGTTATTACGTCAAGTGGCGAGGTTACGGAGACGAGTTTAACTCTTGGGTAAGAGCGCAAGACTTACAAAATGTCTAACTCACAATTCTTCCTGACACTGCCCAGC
The DNA here is from genome assembly GCA_030545055.2 of Neoaliturus tenellus. Classification (NCBI taxonomy): domain Eukaryota; kingdom Metazoa; phylum Arthropoda; class Insecta; order Hemiptera; family Cicadellidae; genus Neoaliturus; species Neoaliturus tenellus. Next base: position 234,029,495 of record CM061531.1, read on the forward strand.
AACAGTTCTATGGAATATTTCCCCAACAATAAGGTGTCAAACTATACTACGCATCTTTCGAAACAGATACGATTGGAAGGCGCGTGGGAGATGGCTCTGGTGGAATCTCACTATCCATGCTCATTTCCATTAGTGAGCAAGAACGAGATTATAATAATCGAACAGGATACCATTCTTTCCGCCATAGATTTGGGAGATACAGACAAGTACACGTTTATTTTGGACATGGGTTACTACAAGAATATAACCGAATTGTTGAATATGATCAATGATGCGAAGGGCCTCATCGATTACGTAGAGTTCACCTATGACAAAGATGCGGACAGAGTGGAAATAAAAATACTGAAAGAAGATGTAGTTGCCATACATTTAGACAATAAACTGGCTTTGCAGTTGGGATTCGATCCGCAGCAGAAGGACATTGTGAAAAACAATAAAGCATCGTGGCCACCGAATCTATCGATGGGGCTTCCGGCTAATATGTACGTGTACTGCGATCTGATTGAGCCACAACTGATCGGTGACACTTCCACACCACTATTGAAAATCATCAACATTGACAGAGGTGACTACGTGCACGGGGCGAACAAGACTGTACTCTACACCAGCCCGCATTACGTGCCGATCACCAAAGGTGCATTCGAGACTGTGGAAATCGACCTCAGGGATCACACGGGTCAAAACCTCTCATTCCTGTTCGGGACGTCGTACGTGAAGCTGCATTTCAGAAGAGCTCTGCATGATTAACTGTAAAAATGGCTTCGAACGATCCGTACATGGCGTACTACTATCGCCAACATTCGCAGACGGGCGGATCGATAGAAAAGGTGTTTCGCGGCGCCGCCTATCAGAGGGGACACGGAGTGGGCAGCTTCTTGGGCGGTATGATCCGCACCGTATCTCCGCTGATCAGGAACGGAGTCGCGGCATTGGGCAGAGAAGCGTTAAGGTCAGGAATCAATTTCCTAGGCGATGTGACGCTGCGTACGAAGCATCCCAGAGATGCGGCGGAGGAGCGCATGAAAGAGTTTACCGGCTCGTTGAAACGCCGAGCCGACGACAAGATTGAACGAGTTCTCCGTGGCGGAGGCAAGCGGCGGCGGCGGCCTGCATCCAAAAAGCGCGGAACGCGTAAGAGTGGCGCGAAGCGCGCAACGCGCAAGACTTCCGCGAAGCGCGCAATGTACGGCGGCAAGAAGAAATCGAGTGGTCGTCGCACACGCCGTGTCACGCCTCAGTCTCTGGCCAATCTCCTTAGAGGAAGGACGTCATCAAAGAAGAAGAAGCAGCAGCAGCAGAAGAGGAAAGCGGTATCCAAGAAGCAGAGGAAATCCGTTAAGAGGAAATCAGTAAAGACGACTCGTGATATTTTCAATTAATCATGTCGTTCATACATCAAAGATCGTACGAATGCGTCAAGACGGACTTGGACTTGTTTTCACTGCCGCCCACACAGACGAGTATCGAAAATGGAAAATGGATTCAATACAAACCGATATCCACGCTGACGGACGACTCACCGATAGAGTTTGTAGTGCCCGGCAATGGTGAAGAGTACACCGATCTCTCGCAAACAATGCTGGAAATCACAGCATCGATCATTAAGGCGGACGGATCGGCGATCGCAGCGGCCGATGCGACAAAAGCTGGTCCGATAAATAACTGGCTACACTCGTTGTTCAGTCAAGTGGACATGTGTATGAACCAGAAATTGGTTACACCGCAAAACAACACTTACGCCTATCGAGCGTACATCGAAACAGTATTGAATTACGGATTCGATGCCAGAAAATCACATTTGTCGTACGTGCTGTGGAACGCCGACGATTCAGGCCATATGGAAAACACCGAATACGATAATGATGGACTGGAAAAACGACGGAAGCTAACGAAAGGAGGGCGAGAAATCGATATGGTCGGTCATCTGCATTTGGACATGGGTAATCAGAATAAATATCTATTGAACGGAGTCGAGCTACGTTTCAAGTTAAACAGGTCGAAAGATGCATTCTCCTTGATGGTGCACGAAGGTGACTACAAAGTACATATCGCCGATGCGAACCTGTGGATTAGAAGATGTAAAGTCAACCCGACCGTACTGTTGGCGCACAGCAAGATACTGCAGTCCGGAACCGCTAAATATCCAATCACACGAGTGGACGTGAAATCTTTCACGCTCGCTTCCGGCATAAGGAGCAAGACTCTGGACAACGTATTTCTGGGACAAGTTCCGAAGCGCGTGATTGTCGGTATGGTGACCAATGCCGCATTCAACGGTGATGACAAAAAGAATCCGTACAATTTCAAGAATTTCGATTTGAACTACTTCTCACTGTATGTGGACGGTGAACAAGTGCCAGCCAAGCCGCTTCAACCCAAGTTCTCTCCCGCCGGTAGCGCAAAGTCAGTTATGGCGTACAACACAATATTCAGCGGTACGGGGATCCATTTCTCAGACGCCGGAAACGTGATCAGCAGAGAAGATTTCGAAAACGGATACTGCCTGCTAGTGTTTGATCTGACACCCGACCTGTCTGCCAGCGATACCGGCCACTGGAATCTCGTACGCAACGGCAGCGTGCGCATGGAACTGGGATTCGGCACCCCGCTGACCGAGACTGTCAACTGTTTGGTGTACGCAGAGTTTGACAACGTAATTGAAATCGATCGACACCGCAACGTGATGGTCGACTTTGGCGGCTAGTCTCTCACCGGCGCCCGCACGAGATGGATCGCTTACGCAGAGTACGCTGCAGGAACGTGTCCGCCCCATCATTATTGATATCCAATGTTTCAAAGACAATATCGGTGATTATATAATGAAAGAAGTCTGCGTTATGGAAGTGGACAGCGGGATACTACTGATGCATCACATCGCCAAACCACCGTTCAACAAGGACGAACTGACTGTCGACAAACTTCGAGAAACGCATTGGCTATCGAAACACTATCACGGATTAAAGTGGGATCAAGGGGACATCGGCTACTATGACTTGGAACAAAAGCTACGAAAGACGATCGCCGAGCGACACACCGTCTATGTCAAAGGATCGGAAAAGAAGAGTTTCATATCTAGACATTTAGTGATTGATCACTTCGCTACCAACATCATCAACTTGGACGATATCGGATGCGGTTCACTGGCGACGATCAACAATCTACTATCGAAATCCACGCTGCGATGCCGCCATCACAGATCAGCGAACCACCGATGTTCACTCTCCAATTGTATCGCATTACACGGTTGGTTATTTTTGACTAACAGTATTGACGATGATAATTTGGAATTTGTTGATGAGACCTCATATTTCTGCTCTTGTTTTCACACGTCTACGAGCAGTACATCGAGCACCACCGCTGCAACTATTGGCATCGACACTGTAGAATGAATACCAATCAGATTGAGAAATATATATCGACTCTGCCGGTGCACAATCATGGGGTCTACGCTGCCGACCCCATCGCATCGCATCTCTCCGTCTACAGCAATCGTTGTGAATACCGATCCGCACAATGAAGACAGCACGCACTGGGTCGCATTCTACCTGGACCGGAAGAGTGATGTCATTGAATTCTTCGACATTTACGGACAACCCCCGCATCTGTACTTCTACCAAGGATTCCTGAGACGTAACGCTCGTCGCTATCTGTACAACGAGTATCGCCTACAAGATGATGACAGCTCAGTCTGCGGCCACTACTGCCTGACTTACCTGTATTACCGAACTCACCATGATATGAGGATGATGGACTTTGTGCAGCTCTTCGACGACACCTCCACTGCTCACAATGATGCGATGATCAGAACACTTTTCACCAGATTGTATAAACACTTGTAGCAATATTTGCTTTTTCATATTTTTTTCTTTGAATGTAATGTAAATATTTTTATTTGTAAAGTGATTTTTTTTCTTGTAATAAAAATGAGTACTCAACAAACACTAATCTTTTCATTTCCTTTTTAGCATGTAAGTTTCATTTTTGATCAGGCTCACTATTTCAAAGTCAAGAGTGCATTTGTAAAAGTCTATTATTTTAACCTTTATGCAGACTCGCTATTTACTTTCATAGACTATAGAGAGAGTCTAGTGACTCAGTATTTAAATTTTCAAAAGAGTCTGTTAGTTTACCCATTGCACATCTTTGACATAACTTTTCAAAGTGAAAAGACTAGTGACTCAGTATTTAAATTTTCAAAAGAGTCTGTTAGTTTACCCATTGCACATCTTTGACATAACTTTTCAAAGTGAAAAGAGCCTATTAGTTTGACCTTTATGCAGACTCGTCATTTATATTTACTTTAATAGTGAAAGAGTTTGATATTAAAAATCAAAGAGTCTGATAGTGAAAGATTCTAAGACTAAGTGTGAAACTGGAAAAAATAAAAACAAGTATGTCAATATACAAATGACTAGATTTATTTATGAAAATAACTAATTTTAAACATGTACAATATATATTTTAAATGAATGTGCAAGAACTTTATACATTATTTGAAAGAGATTTAATTTACTCTATACAATGATTACAAAAATGAATTAACAGGAAAAACTTTATACAATATTTTCAAGAAAGAATTTAATATTTGAAGAGAAATATTTAAATATCAATTTGCAAGAACAAATAAAATTTATAAAATAGTCAACAATCATTAATTCAAAGCATTTAGTCTATAAAATATTTACAAATGAATTTACAAGAAAGAACTTTATACAATATTTACAAGGAAGGAAATAATTTACTATAATGAATAAATATCTATATAAATAGTCAACAAACATAAAGATCTATAAAATATACAACAAATGAATTAGATTCACAAAAAAAATAATCACATCACAGTCCAACAGTCCATAACAGTCCATCACAGTCCATCACAAACACTTCCTATCCGAAAGGAGCCTACCCGACCACACTCATGCGACACACTCAGACTATACTGCATCGTCGACATCCATCAGCGCTGGCAGTGCTGGAGGTAACGGTGGCGCCCTGGGGGGAATGGCATAATGCCCCCACGGAAGCGTGTTTATCCCGTCCTCTGGCATTACATAACGTTTATCGTCGAATGGAGCCAGGGACCGCTTCCTCACCACAACGGTGTAGATGATGTGGTGTCTGCTCTGGAACCTTTGATTGTCCGTACTTTTCGTGGTCTTGTTGTACAAGAAGTCCAAGTAATCTTGTACGGACAGGTCCTTCGCAACTACGGCGCGGTTAACACCTTTTGCCCGTTTTACAGGCGGGGGTGCACCATAATCGTCGTCATCTCCGTTACCAATATTGCACGTCATGATTCCTGGTGTCATGCAGTATAGTTTCGCCATCAAGCCGACGAACATCCTGATGATCCTCCCACCGACTTCGTCCTTGAATTTCCCCAGAACCCTGGCGTTGCGCCCATCATAGCACATATGGTTCTGAGGATAGTTGCTGGTGTCGAAGTCGTCCAGGTGCGTCAACATGTCGCGGTAGACGTCTCGGGTACGGATGTGGTAGTAGATGCCATCGGTATCCATATAGGCCATCTTGATGTTCTCGATTCCGTACCGTTCTACCATATCGTAGTGGAAACCGTACATCCACCGTTTGCTGTGGTCCAGAATGCACATCCCCGCATAGACAGGCTTGTTCAACACGACTCTGACTTTAGCCATGTTCAGTAGGGCCAGGTTTTCATTATACCAAATCCGGTCGTTAAAATTGACCTTGGCCACGTACTTGGTGTAAATCTTGCGGGATGCGGCGATTTTCAAATTTTGATGTTTTCTAACATTCTGGAGACTCATACCATAGACAGCATTGACCATTAGTTTGAACATCTCCACTTCAAATTTGTTGTTGGCCTGCTGTCTCAGTTGGGTATTCAGCGTCACGTACGGTTTTAACCACGGCGACTGTTTGAAACGTAGCACCCGGTGAACGGGGCGAACACGCAGTCCATTCTCAATTGCTCGCTGAAGGTATCGATAATGGATTACGTACTCCTCCTTGTCCATGAGAGTTGCCATCAGTTTTTTCGACTGTCCTGCTCCGCTGTTTATAATGTCCTCCGACGAGTATGGTAACTGGTATGCTGGTGACTTTTGAACTTCCGGACAGAACGGGAGGTCGCGGTGTCTGTCGTGGAGTGCCCGGTCCCTTGGATACTCCAGGTCCACTTCCAATACATATCCATTCTCTCCGTCTGCCGGTATGTTCATCACGTCTAAGTCATCAATCTCCCGTTGCGATAACCACTCGAAATCCTTGTAAGGGAGTGGCTCGGACATGGCCCATCCGTAGAGGTTGTTTGCATCATAATACATGATATATATATCATCGTCGTGTTCTACGACAGCTCCACTTGTCGATGCGCCTTGGCCGTTTCGGTTGCCGCCATCTTCCGCTCTTGTAAACTTATTGTTGGCGACAACGTGCCTAGTGACGCATTGGGTCAGTCCGCCTCGAATGCCCTTTTCGAAGAATAAATACATATCCACGTCTTTTAGGGTATCGAGCACCACGCCGGTGTTGAGTAACATCACGTCCCAAGCGTACGAAGGTAGTGTGAGATAATGTGCAGGATCCAGGTTGTAGTGTGTCATGCACATTTCTTGGAATCCCTCAAACACATCGGCCAGTAGCAGAACGTCAGTCTGGAGATAGATTTCCGCGTACTGTCCGAGGGACCCACAGTTGAACTTGTTCCATACGCGTTGGGCGTGTGCATAGTCCTCGTCGGAGACATTCTCGCCGAAAACTTCCTTTGGTGGCAGTCGATCTTCATCAAGTACTTCCATCGATGTAATGTACTCATAGGGAAAGATTCCCTTTCTCCTAAGTAGGTCAAACTCTTCTTGGTCTTGGTATCGGGCGCGCGTGATGGTCATCTTATTGGCCGGCAGAATCGATGCCAGTGTGCCCAAAGCCTTCGACATTAGTCGGTATGAGTCCACAAACTGGAGCTTGATGCTGTTCCGCCGACCCGCGCCCGGATATTTGAACCGCTTGGAGAAGGTGATATATTTCTCCTCGGTGTTGGCGAGTACATCTACATCTCCTTTATCCACGCCGAGCTCACGTACGATGAAATGTGCGTCGTAGTTGGATAAATTGTGGAAGTACATGTTGACGGTCTCCTGTTCTCGGAAGCGGAGGTTGCATGTGCGATGAGCGGCTCCTCTGTAGTTGTACGGAGGCGAGTGTTGATGATCCCTAACCTTGATGTTGTCACCGTCGTTAGGGCCGAATTCCCGCTGGCAGATATGACAGACAGTAGCTCGTCGAAACTGCAATTCCTGCTGTTCTGTCAACTGCGGCGGATCTCCGGGCATGCGCTGGCCGTACAGGATATCCCCAATCTTCTGTACGTCATCCCGTACAGCGTTGATGAAGTGACGCGCAGCATCCTCGCCTCTGTACATCCGCAACTTGGAGAATGTATTATTTTCCTGCTGCTCATCGCCTTCGCAGTCTCCATCGTCGGCTGATCGTAGGTCGTCGCGAATGTAATAAGCGTACGCGTAAGGTCTATGGACTTTCCTAACATTATTGGGCGTCCCACCCACTCGCTGTTGTCCAGTTATTCTGTTGGTAGCAGGATCCCACGCTGGTGGCTGGACAGTTGGTGCGGGATGAGGAGGCATTTCTGCCTCAAAGGGAACTAGCATACTTTCCAAGTCGGCATAGATGGTAAACCGACTTCTCTTGGTACGCTCGGGGCGATTGAACATGATATGCTCCTCTTCTGACACATCGGTGCGTAATGGTGCATTTTTGGAGCAGTATCGTCGGTGTTCATTCAATCGTTTAGCCCCATTTAGTCCTAACTTGTTTGGCCGGTTGTCAAAATACGCAAAGCATCTCTTGCAGATAAACAAGCGATGCCCACGACGTGTCAATTGACAAGTGACTAGCCTCTCAAAATTAGCGATGTACGCATAGTGAGTGGTACGCTCATCTGTTAGGAACAAGAGATCGAAGTGGTTCGGCAGCTCTTGATCCACGACGCGAAGCGGAAAGACGAAATGTTCTTCTTTATTAGGATTGAAGTGTTTATGCTTCTTCTTGTCCAGACCATACACGTTAACGCTTACCCCTGGATTGTTGCGCTCAAACTTGCGGATATCGGTGATTTACAATGGGAATTGTAATCCATCGAAATTTAAATTAGCTCGGGCTCTGACCTCTGCGGTGAAGTGATTAGAGGTGAGCCGATCACGTCGAGCTTCATCAATATACTTCGAAAGGATAGAGTATTCGAAGCACCGTTCATCCGCATCGTTAAGCACATTAATCACAGAGTGTCTCACGGCGATATCGTGAGGAAGGGGGATGAATGAGCTGCCTCTGAGAGAACTGTAGACATTTACTCGGACCTCCATGTCCAAGACCCTCACAAAGCTCCATCCCGAGCCCTTCATTTCACATGTCTCCTTCTCCAGTAGAATTTTGTTGATGAAATCTTGACATATTTCATCAACATCTGAAGAATGCAAGATGGAGACATTTTTGGTTTTGAAGGCTCGCCTACACGTCTCACCGTGAATATTAACAAATTCGCATTCAACCCACAAATTCACTTTGATGGCATGAGTGTGATTTAAAATACGTCACATGAGTGTGATTACCTGCGTCCTGAGTGACAGTAAAAACTCCTGCAGGGTGACTGACTGGTCCGCGGGCTCGGCTAGGCGATACGTCTTGAGTCGCCCGCGGAATGCCGTCTCGATCTCGACGAACCCCACAGGAGCCAGGTCGCCGGGGATCACAGGCGCCTCGTCGTCTTCACTCGGTGCTCCTCCTCCTGATGATGACGACGAGGGGGCAGGCGATGGCGGAGGGGCCCCACCAGTCTGGGGTTCCATACGGCGGCCTCTGCAGTGGAAACGGACATGCTTCAGCATGTTGTCCTTCCTTGTGAAGGCTCCTCCACACCCGTCACACGTGAGGCCTGAAATAGCACACAACGTGTTGTAGGCTTATGTATAATAATAATGATGAAGCTGAAAACAGTTTCCAAAAGTGACATAAAATCTAAATAAATTTCCTTAATGTTTCCATTTTAAGTGATAGTTCTCATACACATGATCTGAATTGTTGCGAATGATGATGGTTAAGAAAACAGTTCCTGAGCTGACATAAAAAATAAATTTACATTAAAGATCATTGAATAAGTTTCTGAATAATTACAATTAAATTAAAAAAACTTAAAGAATTCCTTGAAAAAAATTTGTAGCAGAACAATTTAGATTGGAGGTTCATCTAGAGTGGATGATATTCGAGACATGATTGAAAATAAAAATAAATAACAAATAAAAGGTTTTTTTTTAAGTAAAGACTAGTACATACCTGTAGTGGGAACTCCAGTGGGCTCTGGGGCTCGTGATGTTTCCGGGATAATGGACGGACCCGGTCTCGGCTCGACGTCAGGAGCAGTAGAGGGGCCAGGCCTAGGCTCAAAGTCAGGAGCACTGGAAGGGCCAGGCCTGGGCTCGACGTCTGGAGCGGAAGAGGGACCGGGTCGCGGTTCCACAGGGGCTGGGGTAGGCACGAATTCTAGAACAAAACCACAGACGTGATTAGAATCTTTAAATTATAAGTATGAGTAAAGTGATGATAGAAAGCATTTCGACATGGGGTATAAGTGTCTCAGTATTTAAATGTGGAAATTTGCATCCGAGTAGAAATTCACAACAGAATGATGTGTATACTGAGTTGTTTTTTAATTAGCATGGTTCCCTGTCATAAACATGACAACAAGAGGTTTAACTAATTTTGTAAAAGAATGATGTGTATACAAGGCTGTTTAATTTTATTTTCCATTTCATTTTATTTATTTACTTTTTTCCCATCATTATGTATAGAATAAATGAAAGTATGATTTTGAAGTGTCTAGACATCTGGCTGTTTAGTGAATATAAAGATACTAACCTGGTGTAAATGCTGGGTTCATCGGTGGTTGAGGTTGATGCATAGCAGCAACGTGACGGCGCAGATTGTCCATCCTCGTGAAGGACATGCCGCACTCCATGCATGGAAATTCGGCTCCTCTGTGAGCCGAACGCATGTGGCGGGAGACGTTCCGCTTCTCCGAGAAGGCTTTGCCGCACGTTGCGCAGGAGAATCGCTTCTCGATATTATTCATCGTGATCTATAAACCAAACAGTGCGTATTAACGCAAGAAATAATTTTTGGAACATTTTAAATAATTTTTGGGGTCAGCGACTTGGATGGTCTGAAATTTATTCACAACTCTACACTACTATTGCTTCCATGAACACACTACTAGTGAATATAGGCTTTATGTCATATGAAGAATCCTAATTGTATCACTGGTTTAGCTATTGCTACAGAATCTCAGCATTCGGTATGCGAGCAGTATTAGAATAGGTTTTGGGCAATAGAAAAAAAATCCAAACCACAATACTGCTGCATCTATCGTTACAGAAACTGGAAGAGAATTTACGTTCAGTATGCAAGAACACTAAGTGAATATGGGTTATAGGCAAAATAAAAAAAATATCCATAACCGCATCACTGGTTCAAATTATTGTTACAGGAATTAGATATTAAAATTTTATGCAAGAGCAAAAGTGAAAAGAATTCAAAACTTTTATAAAATTAAAATAATTAGTTTAAATATGTGAATTGATGTAGAATCTCCAAAATAGCATTACTAGTTGAATAATTTTTACGGAAATTTAATATTAGAATAATTATTTTTTCTTTGGTACATGAGGGTAAATGCTAAAAGAATTAAAATATGTGTTACGTCATTGTGAATGAAGTAATCAAAAACTATGATAATTCCACTCTTTCACTTTCTTGGCTAAGAGGAACCAAATAAAAGGAAAAAAACTAAATTTAATTATAACTAGTTATTGTAAATAATGAGTAATACTTACAATTGAATAGAAATATATCCAATCACTAACACAGGCACAATCACGGACACTGGCACTGGTAGTCGGGAGCGATGCGCGGAGATAACCGAACTGTGTGAGGAGTGGCAGTGAACTGACATAAAGATGGCGGCTATGGAAGGGACGCGATGCCAGTGACGGGAAATAGTAGACGCGCTATTATGTAACTCGACAGATGGTGAGCGGTCGTTCCCACGCAGGGGTGAGGTTTATTGTCCGGCTCCCCTATCTGTGGAATGTCGCACCTGGCCGAGGGTCGGGTTGCAACACCGTGGATGGTCTCGCCGGGGGGGGGGCTCGTCGCAAGAAGTCCTCGGGGGGGGGGGGGGGGGTCAGCCACTTGGGTGGTCGGTGCCAAACCCGGTTTGGTGTAGACAAAGGCGGACGCCAGGTGTTGTCCCCACTCCTCGCTCCCTTCCGCCCGCCGTCGATCCACTCTCATTCACAGCCATGTCGTCCTTGTTGGAAGTCTCCTACGATGACGCGCTCGTCGTCGTGGCCGAGGAGGTTGAGCGAGCCGTCATAGAGGAGGACGCCCTCCTCATCGCAGCTGCAGAGGAGGCGGAGGCAGCGGATGCGGTGGCTCAAGCGACGGCGGCAGCGGAGGCGGCGGCCATGGTGGCCATGGCGGAGGCGACGGCGAAGGCGGCGTTGCGTGATGGTACCCTCCATCAACTCGAGGAAACCCAACAACAGATGGAGGAACTGTTCAACGCGACGTACTGCGCTCAGCCTCAATCTCCGGAACAGTGGGCAGACTACTATAGTCTGTCCGCCCAACTCGCCGCCATGGAGGCCGCCATCGCCGCAAGGAAGAATAAATAAATATTTTTTCCTCTACCTCCTCCCTTAGATTTAGCTTTAGGTTTAATTGTAAATAGAAAATGTAAATATAAAATAAAAAAGAAAGAAATAAATAAATAAAATAATAAATTGTACATAGAAAAAAGAAAATAAATAGAAAACAAAAAAAAACAAACAAAAACTAATCTAAGTCAAGATGTTGACTATATAACACAGTGATCGTGTTATTTAGTTTTCATCTTGTAGACCACGCAGGGGTGTGGTCGGTCTATTGTGCCGGCTCCCCTAGGTGTGGAATGTCGCACCTGGCCGAGGGTCGGGTTGCAACACCACACGTGGTCCTCGGGGGGGGGGGGGGCTCAGCCGCCGGGAGGTCCTCGGGGGGGGGGGGGTCAGCTGCCGGGAGGTCCTCGGGGGGGGGGTCGGCTCCTCCTGCTCCTCCTGACAGTCTTCGGCCAAGGTACCCTACTCATTAGTGAGAAAAAATGCTAATTAAAAGGAAAAAGTAATATCATGACAGTTCTAATTTCATTCCGCTCTGTCAGAGTGTCCTGTCTTGAAAGTTGACATCTCTTCATATCTTAGCTAGAATGTTGTCTGTTTTAGTCGTTTGCAGACTTTCTTTCAAAATTAAAATATAATACAAATTATTAATAAATTTCCTTTTAATTTCTGATTGTGTAATTGTGAATTTTTTTTTAATTATATGTATTTATGTGTGGTTATTCACTATTGAAAATAATTCAACACACAAATTTTTACCTTCGATGTAAAAAAATTATACAAAACTTGTTTTAGTTGTAAGAAGTAAATAATTTACTTTTCCTCCACCTACTATCTAAAGCCGTATTTTACTCCTTGGAATAGAGTAGTAAAGTACTAATTTCTATCCCATGTGACTTGAATACTTAATTGTTCTACCTAGGGAAAACTCAAGTTTTTTCGTACCACGGGGCTAAAGTTAGTTACATAAGAATAACATTAAAAGAGAGATTAAAAAGAACATGAGCCACAGTCTGCTGTTGCTTGTATTTGTTTCGTTACTCATTGTTGACTAATAGCAGCTGTAGCTGCTACTCACCTGCTGACCATTCTGTCAGCAGTGGGTGAGCAGCATCTCTAGTAATAGAGATGGCCGTGGCAGTATACGTGTTTGTTTACATTTCGCTTGGGTAGGCTATTAACCTAAGAAGTCCAAAACATAAGTGTAAAACTTTTGACTAGGCTCAAATTATATTTCGTTTTTTTCGTGTTCTTTAAAAATGATATAGCCTACCTTGTGTGCGTTTTTTTATGTTGATGTACTGATCCAGCTTGACGGAGCAAGGGATCAAATGAAGGTAAAGTTAAATTATGTACGGTAGGCCTATTAGGCCTAAATGTTATTCGTGTAGATGGAGGAAAAATTTTGTGTGCATCAAGGGACTAAAGTACTTTTCTCCCTCAGGGAAATTGTCGCCCTCGGCTTCGCCTTCGGGCGACAACACTTTCCCTTCAGGGAGAAAGCATTGTACTTTAGTCCCTAGAAGCACAAATAACTTTTTGATTTTTGTTAAAACTACAAGAACATTTATTAGGAGTAATAAATAATGTTTATATATATATATATATATATATATATATATATATATATAAACATTATTTATTAATGTCACTGCCAAATATACACTACTGCATTTACGAGGGTACATAAAAGCCCAAGTAAAGGTATAGCTAACTATAATCCTAATTATGAAGTATATTTTTTCTGATGTCACATTTTATCTAACTAATCCCCAAGGCAAAAAAAATGCTTTAACTCCGCATAGTTTGTATGGAAGAGGACCTGTTTTCGAAGCGGTAATACGAATACCGATTGCTTGTTTTGTATTAAACTCTTATTTTTTAGCCAAATCGCATAAGCCTAACGTGTAATGTGTGGCACAGATATGAGTGAAAAAGGATAGAGTTTTCTGTTGAGCGGGAGGAAAATGAGTAAAATACGTGATACGTGACACTGCTTATCTGCCGGAAGCTTTCCAGCGATAAAAGCTAGTCCATTATTAGTACAGGCTCTAAGAAGGTTGAGCATGCACTAAAAGTCTAACGAAATTTGACTTACGATTATTGTTGGGAACATTTAGTAGATGTAAAAATCTATGTTGCCACATTTCCAGAGTGGGCACTACACGGGGGACGCTCCCTACAGAGGAAGTCGTAGAGGGAACTCTATTGGCCTATGTCATGTTATATATCATTTTAACGGTCTTTGAATGTACAATTATTCAAATGTTACAAACCCTATCGCTAAAAGTAATGGCCATTTAAATATAACACAAATACATTTTATTATTACATTATGTTATTGCATTTTAAAATTTCGGTAATCTGCTTTTATGCAAAGTTGGACTGCCTGCCATTTCTGACTGAAAAGTTCATATGAGGTCGAGTTGGCGACATTGTTTTCAAATCTATTGAAATCCTATATAGCCTATATTATCTTTATAAAGATCCTGAAAATTGAGTTATTTTTTTTCTTTTAAGTCTTCATTTGCCGTCTTCGATTGCTGTCCGAAATATTATGATTTTGAGCCCGATTTGGGACAGTCCATAAACTTTTCTGTGACATATTTAACTTAAGCTTTAGGATCATGTTCAACGGAAAGCAATGCCGCAAAGCCGACCTCAATTGAACGATCGAGTCAGAAATGGCAGGCAGTCAAACTTTGCATGAAAAGCATTTTGCCAAAATTTCAATATAGTGGTATTGAGTTACTGTAAAAAACTATTGGGAAGCTGAAGTGATAGATTCCTGGGCTCAAGTAACAACCGGAATGGGCTGACTGGTCATCTCCATGTTTTGGGTGATTAACTAAAGGGTGACTATGGAAATGGTTGAGGATTGAGGTTTAAACCGTGAAATGAGATACCTGGGAATTACGTGACTTATTGACTGAACCTAGGTAACGTATCCGAAGGACATACTGAAGGTATTATCCAGACGGATCGTCGCCAAGCACAGTACCAAGAACCAAAGCCATTTTGATGAGCTTACCTACAATTTACATAAACTGAATTAATTGCAAAAGTGGATTTACTAATAATAATAATCTGTATCTAGAATTCTAACCCATCCTATACCTAATGGCTATGTCCTGAAAGGACATGAAGTAAGGTTCCGTGGCTACCCTGTACAGCAAGGTTACAGCATTAAATTCATACCCAACTGAATAAATTTAGACTGATTAACTTAATAATTATCATCCCCCACAACCTACATCCCTGGGACCTAGCGGTCCCCCTAATTTGTAAATATTACTTAGCTGCTGCCATTTTTGCTGCGATGTTCACAAGTAGACGGTCGGGGCGAGAGAGAGAGACGAGCTTCCCAATATCTTGGTTTTCGCGGACCTTTTCGAGAAGCTTCTAGAAAGAGGCTGTCGGATACCGGCGCTATGGCCAGTGCATGGAGAATCGCTACTATATGGAGTGTTGGCGGCACGAGCCGTCACAATTCAAAGACCTTTAAAATGATATACAACATGACATAGGCCAATACAGTTTCCTCTACGACTTCCTCTAGGGGACGTCCCCCGTGTTGTGCCCACCTGGAAATGTGGCAACATCGATTTTTTACATCTACTAAATGTCCTCAACAATAATCCAAGGTCAAATTTTGTTAGACTTTCAGTGCATGCTCAACCTGTTCAGAGCCTGCACTTTATGTGCGTAGTGCGCTTCGTTTTGATCAATTGTATAGTCTCCAATCGCTTCGCTCAATTATGGTTACGGATTTTCAACTTACGCTAAAACACAACTTACGGATTTTCTATTATGAGGTTGTTGAATTGACTACATTATTTGTTAATACTTTATAAAAATACGTTTCAATAGGTTTTATTTGTTACCCAGAGGAATTATTTATTTAAAGTTGAAGCAAAAATAAGGACATTAACAATACAGATAGGAGTAAATGCAACTACTATACAGGGCGTACGTAGCTTCCTATGATGTACTTACCTGGAATAATATGTCTTGTATTTGAAGACATTAGAGAGGCAGTAGTGTGGAATTTGCATTTCTGGGCCAATTATCGACCTGTTAAATTTAACAGATTGTTGATATGACTGTTGATATGATCTATCAGAATGGCCTGAAATGACCAACTGAAAACTGTAAATGTGACATCACTGTTAACACCTGTTTGTAGTGCCATAAGTTTTCTTAAAAATAAATTATTATTTCTCATACAATATTAACTCTATAGAGGGTGTTCATAAAATGTCACATACTTCAGGGACTGATAGTATTTATCAATTTAAATAAAACATGACCTCTTGACATATGTCGAAAAATCCTTCGTTTTGCAGCTAGCCAAAAATCTTTTTTACACTAAATAATTTTTATTTTTGTAACGGATTATAGTATGAAGTTCATATTTGGCATAAACCTTTATCCCAACAATGTTCATTTTCAGGTACAAATATTTTTTATGTGTATTTTCAAAATGGTGACCATTTCAAATCTTTAATCTCCTCAAATATCTCAAAACGGTACATTTTAGAAATTATACAAGAGACAAAAGAACTTAACAAATTAAATACAAACATGGTTAGATAACTTTATATAACCATGTTTTTGTCATGTTTTCTAATAATGTAGACCTTCCATTTTATGTACATTTACCTATGCATTGTAAATATATAGGGTTCTTCTTATTCCTAACGTGCCGTCCCCGTATCAAAAATCAAATGTTATAAACGTATACAACTTATACCTACATTTTGTGTTTAAGTAGCACAAACATATGTACAAACTTTTATCGGTTCAGAAATTAATAAGCATGTCAGGGACCTTTTTGTTACCCTGTAGATGCACCGTTGTAACAAAGAATTCAAATACAGAATGGGAATATTTTCAAACTCGAGAGGATAAATTCACAGTAACAGCTGGAGATCGCCACGGGAGGAAATTAAGCTGCAAAACTTGTTTCCGAAAGCGGTGACCAAGTATTTTATTACTCTCTTTGCCTTCATACATTTTTAAACTCATCAAGTTTAACTTTTTAACTAGTCTGAATCCTTCTTACGTATTGGTTGGTAGAAGTCTAATTGCCGTATTTATTCAAGAAATAAATGAATAAACCTAAATGAAAAGTTGTTTTTCAATTATATCTTTGGTAAAATCTTAGAATTTGTATTAATTTAATGAAAATTAACACGTACAATTTATACATAACCACTTAAATCCGCTGAGTTTGCTTTGGTCTCAGGTGCCTCAGAAAGACTTTACTTATAGGTGTCAATGTTGTAAAGGTATTGTAGTATTATGGTATATAAGGTATAGTATATAAATTATAGTATTTAAATTGATATCGGAAAAATTGGGACATGAATTAATTGTATTTTTTGGAACACAAAAATATAGCAAATCTTTCCAGAAATACATTAAATTCAAATTGTATATAGTTCAAGCAGTTTTATGAAATAGAAACCTTAACACCAATAATTAATAAAAACAAACACAATTAAATTTTATTATAAAAAATGCTTAATTTTCGCATCTTATTACATTGTGTTGAATTTGCTTGAAATATTATTTAGTGCTGATATAATAGAGGGTGTAAAATCTCTCTCTGACATAAGGACACGCCTTAAGGGGGAGTCCATTCCACACTCATAATATTCATTTATACCACGTTAGCATTATTTTAAACACGTTGAATTCGTCGAATAAATTATGTATCGTAAATAAAATAAATAATTGGTAACATTACCAAATCATATTTGTTTGAAATATAATCATAGATTGTCATTTACCTTTATCTTGTGTCACAAGATAAACAGTTTTTTAGGAATACAGTTAAAAATATGTCTAAAGGTGTAAAAGTTCTATTCCAATATGTTACAGCCATAGCTTTTGCCAATTTAGGTATAAATATTAAATTTGTTATAGAGGCTTTAAAATAAGTTGAAACTCTTTTACAGGGCTGCTGAGATGGGTTTAATTTTTATATCACTAATATAGCCAAGATATTAAAATCCAGATTTTACTTCAGGTTGTAAAACTATTTTAAAATTATTCCTGGTGTTCTAACTTTAATGGGGATCGGCCCTCCAGGTGCAGAAGGATATCCTAAAGAAAATGTTGAACCACAGTAAAGGATATCCTAATGAAAATTTTAGAACCACAGTAAAGGTCTCTCTTAAAATAAAAAATCACCAACCCTACCTCAAATGGATAACCCGTATATGACAGGTGATCAAACTTTGGATTTATTAAACTCATATTTCTGCAACTTTAAAATGCAATAGCTTTTTATATACTTCCACCTTTAGCGGTTGGGTTTGTGGCATATGGTTTCAAATATAAAAAAGCTTCTTGTCTGAGTATAATTTATTTTATAATAATGTCAAGAAAAAATAATATCGCCATAGTTAAAAACTTAATTTTTATATTGATCGGGGGGGGGAGTTTGACTCTGCGAAATGCTAAAATATCTGTAAATATGGAAAAACACTTACCTTGAGACTGAAAATAATTATAAAAATGGATAAAAATTTTAGCTACTTCATTGTATAGCATTAATTATGTATATAAAAAATAATATAGTCTACGTTAAAAATATTAGCATTTGAAGTGGTTTACACTTAAATAAAACAATATAATTTTCACCTCATTTGACAAGCATACTGTGAGAGAGGGGAGTTAATAAAAACATCCAATTTAACATTAAATCAAATCAATAAGGTAACCAATTAATAATTAAACAGTTATATAAAGTATATTTTAATATAAATAAGATATAATAAGAGTATTTCATATTTACCTTTATTCTTCTCGCCGTTTTAGCTCAGTAATTGTGTCTATACTCTGATATAACGTGTAAGTCCTCATAAGCTATGCATGAGATGGCTTGTCGAGTTCCAAGTCGTGGAATGTTATTATAAAGTGTTCACCCTTCCCGCCCTTGGTAGTTACTTTGGAATAGAATTTGTATAGGATTTTAAAAACGAAACAATCCTCTTATATTAGAGATAACACAGTTTGGAAATTAATAAGTTACTTTATTTAATCAAACTATGTAGAGTTATTGCGTTATCATCAATTAATCCCAGCTGCGCTCCCAGGTTTAATCCCGGGTGACGATATATCAGGAACAAACACGAGCGATCATCTTTGGCTAGCGTTGGGACATTACTATCGCTGGTACATTACTATGTACTGATACCACGACAGTATTTTACCATCGCAAAAACACCACACAGGCTTATTTGCAAGTGGTTAAAACTGGTGGAGGTTTTTAAAAAAATAATAAATAACCCCGTCGTAGCATACCTGCGTACTCAACGAATTTCCAATGGAATTTGGTAATTTTTATTTTCCCCATACACATAAATATAATGAAGATGTAGGTTCACCGCCATATGGAAGTTGCAAGAAATATAAGTTACACTTGGTAAACCTAGTAAATTTAAATACCAAATTTATCAGTTACTGTTTGTCAATAAATAAGTGAGATACTGTAGTGGGATTTGTTAATTTCCCATACATGGAAAACATATTCTTGGATTTTTCATAATCTGTGAAGCAACGTTAAAAATAAAAAAATACAATTTTTTTGTTTTTACAATTTTTTTTTTAATTTTCTGTCAAAATTGTTGAATTTAGAAAATTAAGGTCTGAAACTGTAAAAAATTCCATTTTTGACCTTTTTGGAACCCCATAAAACATTCTTCCCAAGATCCGATTACTGGTTTTCGAACATGACCTAAAGAATGCTGACCCTACACTTTTGTAACCAATTTCATAAAAATCTATGTTCGAGAGTTATCGTGCTAACAGACACATATCATACGTAATAATATTTAACTATTAAAAAACTTATTTTTTATAATTGTAGCCCTATTTTGTAAATAAAAATGTAACACAAATAAATGAATATATATTTTTATACATTTTGTTTTTGACTTCTAATGACCTCAAAACAAAAAAAAATCATGGTCCCGGGTTTAGTGCTTACCGTGACTACTACCGTAATAGCGTGTCCCTATAGGTAAATTCGCTAAAAATGAAGAAAAGGTATGTTTGAACAATTATGTTTCAATTAATCTCTTTTAATACACTTGTAGATTTAAAACACAAACCAGTTTGACAAAATTTTCAAAAATGATATGATCATGTGAAATGAATGGAATCGACAAAGAGAGCCAAAGGGGGGGGGGGGCATTTAGAGAAATATAATCTTCTTGTCGATTTATAACATTTAGTATATTTATATTTTGTTATAGGATGAATACTATCTTGGTAAATTTTGTCTCAACAACTCCAAAAATTCACACCAGCTCGTCATCCCGTCGTCGTCGATCCCAGTCACAATTGCTGAACTGTTTTACTTCAATAATTAACAGCACCGTTCGAGGTTTTCCCCAGCGAGTTACTGTTGACATTGTCATAGCCACAACTTTGCCCATTTCACACGAATGTGCTCTTTGTGTTTCCTCTGCATGGCAATCATTGTAGAAAAAAGATCTCTGTAAAACTAACTACATAAAACGTGTTTTCATTAATAAATTTTAAATGTGTTGTATTAACAAGTGTGAGATAAATAATCAACATTAAAAATCACCTTTTCTCACGATTATAATAAAAATTATATGAACACCAAAAAGAACAAAGCAAAAACACAAAAATAATTTTTAGCTTATTTACTCAACAATCATACATTTTTAGCATGTACATTTTTTCAGTCTCTGATTGGGCCTGATGATGACCGGTGTGACTGGTCGAAATCGATCGCCATTATAGATCTTTTATATATATTTACCGTCTTGTAAACAATTACAGTATAAGTGTAAATATATCAAGTAGTGTTGGAAGACGTTTTATTATTTCAACCTGAATACATTTTTAGCAAATATACCAAAATAATTGTCACTATGATTATGAGAAACATTTGCTCCTGATGAGTTAATGATCTTTTAAAATGAACCACAGTTACCTAATTATATAGTTTGGATGAGTCTGAAATTTAAAAAAGGTCAAAATAGCTTTCAACCCGGTCCACACGAATGTGATTGTGCCAGATTTTTCCATTTAATTCAAACTTCTTGTGTTTGATGGATCGCCAAACATGTCCTGTGTCTAATGAGTTTTCCATTTTAGTGTTATCATTTGTCATACAGTAATAACATTCACGTGTTGTTACCCAAAACAACATCTCATGCATAGTTTATGAGGAGCGCTGTGCCAGAGCCCCCTCAGGCTATAGACCTACTCAGTAAGAGCGACTTGATTGGGAAAAAAGAATTAACAAGTCATAATTAATTCAAATTTACATCACTCGCCATTTCATCTTATAGGATGGATTTCATTATAACGTATCTGAATTTTGCATTATTAAAAACACATTTTCGACTGTTGCATATCTTTCTTTTAATGGCAGTCATGTTTTTGACTTTACAAATTAACTTTTACATACCAAACAATATATAAAAACTCAAAACTAACTGAGTAAATCCATATCAGTAAGGAATAAAAAAATTATCTCTTTGTAATAATTATAGTGCTTATATCAACTGTGGGTATTTATGTGGATATGATATTCTTTTTTATGATTATTTTAGGAAAGAAATAATTCATAATTTTCTATAGTAGGTTTAATGTATGATAACTTTAAGTAGAATTACAACTAAAAAAAATATTCCCCGAAGTCATATCAGGTCTCAGAAAACCAGCCATTCCTCAAGGCAACAACTGTAAACAGTATTTGTCAGCTCAGAACGGCCCCCACTCACTCATTCCCTCTGAGATGGCTGTTTTCTGTCTGGGGTTTGAGTCATTTATTCCACCTCTCAGACCTTATTTTCTATCACTGTCATAAAGCCTCAAGTTTGATTTTGCAATCATCCAGCAAAACTAATTAATTTTCGTTTGTAAAAATAATGGTTCATTAATAAACGGTATCAGACAACTGACACATGTTATCTCAACGGTGCTTAAAACCTCCGCAGAACATGTTTTGGTTGCTCAGTTCTATAGGTACCAAAAGAGTAGCACGGTTTGACTTTTCGCGAGTCTGTGGCGTTTTGCAAACTACAGTACTGTGTTTACTGCTAAACAAAAAATTGAGAATTTCGGAAATATAAAAAAATTGTTAATGTATAATTTTAGTTAAAAATTTAATATTTAAACAAACTAAAAATTGGAAATTCTGTAAGTTCCAACATTTATTACTTTACAAAATCAAATTTGTTACTTTGCATCTAATTTTGAAAATTAGATGAAAAATTAGTATAACATGACTAAGATCAGTGAACTTTGGTTCGAGGAAGTCTCAAAATTAGATTATTCCTACATTTAAATTAACGGTAGCGGTGGCTCAGTAAAGCTCACAAGCCAGGTGAGGGGTCGATCCCGGGAAACGACATTTCACGCACAAACCTTAGCGGTCACCTCTGGCTAGCCTATGTGATTAACGTGATAACTTGCTGCCTTTAGATCACCGCGAAGACAGACAGTGGATCTTACTTTAATGAATAAAGATTAAAATAATTAAATAATGCAGGCCCTGATTGTATTCAAACTATCATTTAAAGGCATTAAAACATTATAGGCCTACCATTTAAAATATTTTTCTCGAAGTATTTTCTTATAAAAATACTAATTTCTGTTGTTTTGTTTGTATACATAAAATTTTAATGTAATTGATTGTAATACCGGGTGTCAATAAAGTCTTGCACTGATTTCGTAGCTTTGCTGTACGGACACCATTAAAGCCACACGCGTCTTACATTTCTTGTTTTCTAGGAAATTAAATCTAGTTTTTTCTCATTAATTTATTAACCCCTAAATTCAGGTGATTGACTACAATGCAGTTTAATTAAAATGCACTACAAAAACAAATCGTGGTGGTCCGAATAAATTACTACCTCGTTCACCACGGTTGACCTCTCTCGATGTCTTTGTCCTCTGATTTGACGAAGATTTGGTTTATTCTTCCCTAGTTCCTAATTTGAAAACTTTAAAAGACAAAATAATAAATAAAATGACGCCCGTTAGTCAGGAAATGTTATCTGGAACAGAAAAATGGATGTCAATAAACAAATAAAAACAATTCACCTAGATGATTTACAGGCTACCCAACACGCACACATTAAAGTGTATAGAGTTTGTGCATGGATGTAAAAAACTTAAAAAGTTACTTATTAAAACTTAAAATAAAACTTTATCTTACCACAAATTGTTTTCATACTATACGGTTTCTTTATCAGGGCAATACTTTATGGCCACCCGGTATATTAGATGTGTATTTTCCTATAAATTCATTTTATTTGAAAAGACATATTATTGTAAGAATTCGTGTTATTAGAAATTTGGGTGCAAATTGTAAAGTGTAGCTATGTAGAATAGCTCTAAAGTCATGCAATTTAATATTCTTTACCTAGATATCTCAACATATCGGCTATAATTTTGATTTTTTTTACACAATGCAATCATAGTGGTATGTAGAATTCAAAAGCATTAGAAGGCATTTTAAAAGGCTATACATGGTATGGCTAATGTAAACAATATTTTCTATGAGTAACATATTAAAACTGGGTAAAATGAATTATGGTAAACAAATACATGTACGGCTCAAATAACGCATATTTGCAACGCCAAGAGTTTTGGTCAAGTGATAACTTTTCAACAGATAGAGCGAGTTGTAAATACTGAGCAGGCACTTTCGGAAACAACTTTTGCAGCTTAATTTCCTCCCGTGGTGATCTCTTGCTGATACTGTAAAATATCGTCTTACAGATATAAATATTTAGCAATCCAGATTGCATTTGACGCTCGTTTCAACTTACGAAGTTATATGTTTATTTGTTTGCGATGTAGATTTTTACTTCCTTTTAGATTAGTTTTGCGGAGTAATATTCTACTAATAAAGACCTTTAAATCGATGTGCTTAGACTACTTATAAATCGATGTGCTATGTTTACATGTAATTTTTCATCTTATTTCTTATGGACCTTACAAAGCATAGGCATGACATGGTGTTACATGGTACTAAGACTATACATGATAAATAAGTACATTTTTAAGACATATAAAATTTTTTTTATATATTATTTTTTTTAAATAATTTATTTACTCAAAACTTCTGTACTACATTATAAAACATTATTAATCTACTTTCAACCAGGTAGTTTTCACTTTTCTTTTGACAATTACTATATGTAAACTGTAAATGAAACTATTTACATTTAACCATATACGTATATAGTTTAATAAAATACTTTTCATTACCCTGGTAATTGAACAAATTGTTTTATTTCATTTCTAAATGTACTTAAGAGTAAAATTCTGTCAAAGAAAATCCAACACTCATAATGTATCGGTGCGTAATGGATCAGAGTCTCAAGATATTTTCTTGTAAAAAAGGTGTTCCACTTCCTTTTTAGCAGCATCCTATTACAATTTGTTACATTGAGAACATTTAATGATAAGTTCATACTCTGCCAATTTATATATATTACATATATCATGAAAAGGTTTTATTATATTGTTAAGTCAAGATTATGCAATTCTACTCCAAAGGTATTTCCTATTTGATGACAATTTTTCATTCTATATTTTAATGAGGTGATAAAGAAAGGTAATAATAGATACGTAACCTACCAATCAGTTATTTAGTCAATACTTAAAAAAATAACACATCCCCAAGTGAACAATTGTTTCGCCCTTACATCCCAAGGGCATCATCAGCATTTACCAGAGGTTAAATCATTTTGAACGATAGGTTCATGTCAAAAATACTGTCTTTAGCATTTTAGACTCCTGTTTGTATGGTGATTATTTTTAATGGCCTGATGCAGGACTGGGGAAAACTGCTGTAAGGGGAAAACTGCTGTAATTTAATAGACAAGGGCTGTTTCATTAGTGGGTAAAATCAATGTATCTAGAACAAACCAAGGTAGGTGACACCAACAGCTGATTGAAGCATTTTAAAGTATCTCCTGCACCGTTGATGTCTTGTTGTTTATCTTGACACATGGGTGGTTTGCTTTGAATATTTTAAGTGCTGCACCTTTGACGCCATTGATTTTGTTATTGTTTTTGTTGATGTCGCCTACCTCCTTCTCATTCTAGATTTCTTGGGTAAAATTATGTAAAAATTAGTACCCAAAACGTCACTAGCCTGATCAGCTGGTACATGTTATTCTTATGGACATCAGATTGATTACGTCACCGGCCTGACTCAAAAGTGGCAATTTCCAACATCAAAGGAATGAAACAGCCCTTCTTTTGTTCATATGTTCTCCACAGTCCTGGGCCTGACATAAGCAATAATACACAAAATATTCCCAGGTTGTCTGTAAACAAACTGCATTTTAAGTTTACTCTGAAAATTTAAGAATGATTCTCTTCAACTTTGGAAATTATTAAGATTAAAACTGTAGTTTTTTACAAATAGTATTGAAACCCCCTTATAAAATACAATTGTAGAGATTTTGCAAATAAATTATGTTTGCTTAAAGAATTTTTTCAAGAATTTTACTATCATAATATACAAAATAATCCATAACTCTAAGAGCACGTTCAGTAAACATCTAAATAAGTTTAGCCAGTTAGGCAGGTTGCTTGACTTCCTTAACTAAAGATTGCAAGTCATCAACACTGCTGAACTAAACTCTGCTTTAATACCAAACGTCCTCTTCTTCACAAGGTTAGTGGAATGGTCTAATATAACATTACTACTTGTCTTAATTTGTTTAATGATGAAGCAACAGATCTAAAAGAATTATCAATCCCATTCTAAATCGTAATAAAGAATAAAATCGCATTTCAATAATTCCTTACATAACTAAAAATCTTATTTCATAAAATAAAAATCTTAAAGTTGTATTTCTTTTATTCCGAAATCTTTAACAATTATTCACAAATCGCTTGAAATAAGGGATATAAATGTAATATTTCCATACACTTAAAATTCTTACAAAATACATATTATAATGTAATGATATTTTTATATAAAAATTAATATGTTTCTAGATGTTAAAATATTTTTAAATGAATTTTATGTTCCTTGTGTGACTCATTAATATTTCAAGGCAACATTACGTGGATGAATCTCAATTACTCTTTTTTGTTGTTAATAAGCTATGGCTACTAAACATAGTTCCAGTTCGTTCGTTTTTGTCTGAGCATGAAAAACATTTTTAACGTACAATAATTAGTACTCTCTAGTAAAAAGCCATACATCGATCTTAAAATATTTTATTTTATACATAAAATAATGAATCATGGTCGTTGTTGACAGGACATAACATTTTAGTAAATGGGTGTTTGTAATTAATTACGAAACACTTAATTAACGTGAGATATAGGTAAAACTCATTCTCCTATCTTAATATAATATTTATAATTGTCTGTAATAAATCATACCTTGATTTATATGTACAACCAATTAGAAGCAACACAAAACACTGTCTTTAATAGTTTATAGGAGCAGCGTTGTATTTAGAAAATCAACGACAGCAGCCACGTCACAAGTTATGTCACTAACGGTTGGCAGCATTGATCGCTCTCAGTCTAGCCGCAGATACATTCAGATTCAGCTATTCTTGCATCGTTCAAACTTTTTTGAGTCAGATGAGTTCTAAATAATTAGAATACATAGGCTCTTTCCTGTATATTTTTCACATTAAATTATAATTTTACCGTTTATATCGACTTGAATTTGTTTAACAAATAAATATAAAAACTATTTTTTCTTCTATTTTACCTGCATAGTCAAATTCTTATCAGTGTTATTTTCACTACAATCCAGTGTGCACAGAAGCAACGACCAACAAGTTAACATAGATTTATGTGAGTTGAGTTCAACAGAATTACAACGCATATTATTCATAATGTACTAGTTTTCCAGAAATATAATAGTAACATTCAGAGTGGTTCAGTTGGTTATTTGTAAATACCGGTGGGAACCCAGCAGCGTGCACTGCAGTGATCGTGTTGTGTACAAACCTACTTACAGCAGTGACTGATTGACTAGACTAATGGAATAATAAGTTTCCTCTTGATCCTGGTTGCAGAAATATTATATGTCGATGACAGCTCTTAGAGCCGTAAAAGTAATAAATGAGTAATATTTTCAAAAAAACCTTGTATACATAATTTAAACTCGTCTACTCTTACTAAAAGTTGAATTAATTAACTTATACCCCTTGATTGCAACAAATCAGAGTCCTAAATCTATTGAAACAGTACTAAGCTGCATAACCTATTTCATCTGATTTTAATGGTGAATTTCATTTCAATTAAACACTGCGTTTCGGTTGGCACGTCATAAAACAATAGTTGATTAAGTACAATTAATTTATTCATAGCTACCACTACAAATGTTTCTGAATTGTTGAATGAAACAAGGCTAATTGCTTTTTAGAATACTGCTAATTTAACTATCAATACAGTACCGTCATAATTTACTTCTTTTATTATCATTTGTATTCTACTTAGTAATATACATTTGCTATGGTGGATAATAGCGAAAAGTAGGAATTTGTATTTATGATTGGTCTCATCGTCAGTTATGTACTAAACAGGAAAGTATCTTTCCTGGATTGCTGGTAATAACCTTTTTATTATTGATCCCTCGCACGTCGGCTGTGACAGGTGGGGCATCCGGCCAGTGGTGGTATCCGACGTCGGGCCATTTTCTATGGACCTGATGCTCAAGGGGACCTGATCGTCCTTTGAAGGGATGAAACCTGGAACTGTGAGGCACACTGAAACATAGTGCTAGTCATACATTTAGTTTAAATGCAATAACTATCGTCATAAATAAAATTTTTAAAATTCACTATTTTTACAATTGAAAATTGTTTTCTAATTGATTTGTATTGACGCGAAAGCCTGGTTTCTATCCAGTTATGAGGTTCAGACTGATAAAAGTTACACGAAAATGTTTCATTAAAGAAATTTACTAACCAAATTTGAAATTCTTGTTTATAGATTACCTTTCAACGGGTTTCACATATACTGTTTACAATGTCGATCACTGATATAACTCGTTTTTTATATATTTTTTAGATAATGCATAATTGATGTAGAATGTTTGATTTCAAAGTATTTGTACAAACATTTGCAAATTTCTTTGAAAAAAAAAAAAACTGTGACTAAAAACAATCTGCAACTTCGTCACTCTACTTCAATTGGTTGAAGTGTAAGCGGCTATCACAGGCGAAGATATTCGGTGTTATCTGTAGTAGGCCCACTGTAGGCAGGTTAACAGTTTTAAATTACTTACTCTATGCCTGACGCATGAACACTAACGCAAACCCCTCTAAAACAGCCTCCAATGCACATCTTTTAGGAAATTCAATCTCTGTTCATAAGCTTCTGTTTTATTACTTCATAGAAAAACTTCTGCAACGAATTTGATTCTACAAATTACGCATTAAATTTACCGCTTAAGTATGAAGTCTATCTGATTCTTCTTTTAAAAGTTATCGTCGGACATTGAAATCAGGTTCATAAATACACTGAGGCACCAACAGTCATGTTTGAGGATTCACTCCTCTTCGGCCTGTTCGTCGAATTACATAACACCAATGTAATTAACACAAGTAAAAACTTTCAGGGGTTTACTTTAAGCCACACCCGCACTGGCGAACTTAAGAACCTGTTCGGCGAACACAAAAAAAAAATCAACAAACATTTCTGACGAACAATTACTGACCATATGATTTACGTAAGAAATAAATACCAATAAACAAACAACTATTTGTTTGGAAGTAAATTATGTACTGAATCCCATGTAATTTTAATGCAAAATAAATGTATAATTTAAAGAGGGAGATAGAAAATTGTTTGAAAATAATCAGATAATTAGCTGACTTCTTGCATCTATCATATAATGTTTACATTTTGGAATTAATAAACAGATACATGTAGCTTTCGCTAAGCATCTTTTTTACTTTTCTTAAAACAAGTTGTATCCGTATCTAAATGTCAAAAACTGTTGTAAATAAAACATAATGAAATATTTGATATTGCCTTTCATGTTTTAATGATTTAATTTTTATATAACCTCAATATATTCCTTACTTTTAAAAACAAATATTTTATTGATTATGAAAATAACAGCCCCTGTAAATTAACTAATTACGCAAGTTTGCTGCGATGGAGGTATTTGATACTATCCTTTTGGTTCAATAGATAAATCGGTAAATACGTTCTTAGTTTATTGCAAGATTATAGTGACGTAAGAATTCAAAATAAGCTGATTTCTTCAATGAGAACAAAAATCTACCATGATACAAAAAATCTCATACAAAAAAATCTAAAGTAAAAAAAAAAAATAGAGTAATAACAAATTTATTTATGTCAAAATGTATTTTCCCTAACGATTCAAATTATTATGAAGCTTTGGCGCTTGAAGGAATCTGTTGATTACACTAACTTTAATTAACTCCGTTTTAAATTTTCTGACTGTACATAACAGACATTTTACATTTTCTTTTATTCTTTTTAATACAGAGAACGTTTTGTATATGTAAAATAACAATTAATAAGTGCCAGTTTGGTTCAAGTAAATAGCAGGGTATAAATATTTTTTATAATAAGTTTATTATCTTTATACTGTCAAAGAGGATATAATAATAGTGTGTTTTGAGGAATCGTGCGGATAACTAATTACAACTTATTACAAATTCTACATATTGAACTTAGACAAGTGAAAATTTGGACTAAGATTAAACCAAAAGTCCTTTCGTCCGTGTTTTGTTATTTATGTACAACGCACTCAAAAACTTTCGAACAGAGCCTCAAATTTCGGGTTTTAGTTTTAAAAATACAGGGTGTCACAAAAAAGTGTACCTGGCTATACAGGACCTGATTCTACATGCAAAAATAAGTCAAAAATAAAGAATAACAATTTTTGGATTTCGGCTTAGTTTAGCCGTAATCCGCCATTTTGTTTTTTATACATAATAATTTTTATTTCCGTGACTGTTCGTTGTATTAAGTTCATATTTGGCAAGAACCTTTATGACAGCAATGTCCATTTTCAGGAAAAAAATTATTTTTGTCCGATGTGTATTTTCAAAATGGCGGCCATTTTTAATTTTTAAATTTAAATATCTCAAAACCGGTAAATTTTATCAAAATTTTACAAGTGACAAAAAAGTTGACAAATAAAATTACCTAACTAATAATACCAAATTTGTAAGGATCTGACGACAAATAATGGAGTTATTGAGATTTTTCTTCTAAAATAACCTAAATTTGCATGCATTTTAATGGAAAATCAATGATTTTATTCATACAAATGGCAATCACTCCGTTATTTGTGGTTCGATCCTTACAATCTTGGTACCATTAGTTAGGTAATTTTATTTGTCAACTTTTTTGTCTCTTTTAAAATTTTGATAAAATTTACCGGTTTTGAGATATTTGAGTTTAAAAATTAAAAATGGCCGCCATTTTGAAAATACACATCGGACAAAAATAATTTTTTTCCTGAAAATGGACATTGCTGTCATAAAGGTTCATGCCAAATATGAACTTAATACAATGAACAGTCACGGAAATAAAAATTATTATGTATAAAAAACAAAATGGCGGATTACGGCTAAACTAAGCCGAAATCCAAAAATTGTTATTCTTTATTTTTGACTTATTTTTGCATGTAGAATCAGGTCCTGTATAGCCAGGTACACTTTTTTGTGACACCCTGTATATAAATGGTAACTAACATAGATTATTTATAAAAGATTTGAGTATTGTTTTTAATTAAATTGTTATGTAACATTCTATCTATGTATAGTAGGCAGCTGTTGTAATAACAAATGATAGCAAAGAGGAAGAACAAATGTTTCAGTTATAATCTCTTTTAATTAATTGGGTTCACATAAACAAAAACGAATTTCGACCAGTAAGCAATTTTTAGTTTTCATTATTATTTTAAGTGTTTTTTCACTACTGCATCAAATTTTGCTCTCGTTCATTTTATGCTTGGAAATTGTGTAGGCCTATATTTGAAAGAGGAATCGCTATTTTTAAGGTTTGGGCGATTCTCTGAAAAAGCGACATTTTAAATCTAAGGCTTGAAAAAAATTCATACAGAATTTTGCCATTCCAATATTTTTATATAATCTTATATTCTTCCATTTGATAGTGTGTTCAGCAATAACTAACGATCTCATCATATTTTAATTGGCAATATTTACCATATATTATTAATTACATTGAAAATATCATACCCCTGCCAGTAAAAATCAGTGGAATGAGAACCAGGAGAATGAGAAATTTTTGATTAGAATTCAATTCTTTATAGAGAAGCTATTAGAAATAAACTGCTTGTAGAACATTATGTCAAAGTTACACATAGTCATGTACATTATACAGGGTGGAAAAAAGTCAGGAAACAATATAATATTTTTAAAAGTATTTAAGTAATAAAACTAAAACTTTGCGAAGTGCTTTTGAGTGACAAATTCTACTTCCTGAACTTCTTATTGTCCTTGGACCTCCAAGGGGGGAAGGTCAACGGAGTCAGAAGAAAATCTTAAATGTAAGCATAGTACAATATGTACATAAAATTAAAGGATCCAAAAATAGAGAACAATGCCGCAAACCTGTAAGGGTTCATTTTTTCACCTTACTTTTTTTTGTTATTATTTTGCCACAGATATAATTTTATTTCGATCATCACCCAAGAATCATTAGTTTATTTTT
Source organism: Neoaliturus tenellus (assembly GCA_030545055.2). Taxonomy (NCBI): domain Eukaryota; kingdom Metazoa; phylum Arthropoda; class Insecta; order Hemiptera; family Cicadellidae; genus Neoaliturus; species Neoaliturus tenellus. The sequence continues at coordinate 234,060,913 of CM061531.1, forward strand.
ATCATCGTCCAAGAATCATTATTTTATTTGGTCATCGAGACCCCACCGAGTGGCATTTCGATTAGTTCAGAGGTTGAACATAACCTCCAAGCAGGGCAAAGGCAGTCAGCCGCTCCGATGCGGCCGCCGCCGTGTCGCAGACAGACTGCCGAAACACGTTTCTGCGCATGACCGGCCTGATCCTGTTAACAAAACCAGAGCGGCCGCCGACCGGCGGTCAGTCTGTGTGGTGAACCCGAAACGAAAACGTCTAATCCAAAGTAAGTCTCGAACTATCATTGACTTGTATTGTATTAGAAATTGGTGAAGTGTAACACACGTTCTGTACCCCGAATTATGTTCTAATTTATTTCATTCATAGACGAAATTTATTTGTTGTTTCACTGATTGTAATTTTAATTTGTCATTTTAATTTATTTGATTGGATCGGCATTACCAAGGAATATATTTTGTTAAAGGCTGTCATAGCAACACAAATGTGATTTAGAGGCAGTCAATAAATAATAAATCTGAACTGCCAGTGCGCGAAATTTAATAGTTGGTTAACCTAGCTTTGAGGTTAGGAAAACACTTTATGAAAACCGTCAACAACTAAAGTGGCCAGAAAGCTATTTTAAGTTATCCTTATATCCTACCTCACCGATCCTAGGTTGCTGACGCGTAATCAGCATCCTATTAGCCGTCTAGGCTACTCGAACCCGTTCACGATATACGGTAATTCTGTTTTCTTCGATTTTGACTATCGACCGGGGTGTTGTAAATTCAGTTAAGGTTAGTTTACACTTCCTTATACCCTACCACACCCATCCTTGGTTGCTGACGCGTAATCAGCATCCTATTAGCCGTCTAGGCTATTCGAACCCGTTCACGATATACGGTAATTCTGTTTTCTTCGATTTTGACTATCGACCGGGGTGTTGTAAATTCAGTTAAGGTTAGTTTACACTTCCTTATACCCTACCACACCCATCCTTGGTTGCTGACGCGTAATCAGCATCCTATTAGCCGTCTAGGCTATTCGAACCCGTTCACGATATACGGTAATTCTGTTTTCTTCGATTTTGACTACCGACCGGGGTGTTGTAAATTCAGTTAAGGTTAGTTTACACTTCCTTATACCCTACCACACCCATCCTTGGTTGCTGACGCGTAATCAGCATCCTATTAGCCGTCTAGGCTATTCGAACCCGTTCACGATATACGGTAATTCTGTTTTCTTCGATTTTGACTATCGACCGGGGTGTTGTTAAATCAGTTAAGGTTAGTTTACACTTCCTTATACCCTACCACACCCATCCTAGGTTGCTGACGCGTAATCAGCATCCTATTAGCCGTCTAGGCTACTCGAACCCGTTCACGATATACGGTAATTCTGTTTTCTTCGATTTTGACTATCGACCGGGGTGTTGTAAATTCAGTTAAGGTTAGTTTACACTTCCTTATACCCTACCACACCCATCCTTGGTTGCTGACGCGTAATCAGCATCCTATTAGCCGTCTAGGCTATTCGAACCCGTTCACGATATACGGTAATTCTGTTTTCTTCGATTTTGACTATCGACCGGGGTGTTGTAAATTCAGTTAAGGTTAGTTTACACTTCCTTATACCCTACCACACCCATCCTTGGTTGCTGACGCGTAATCAGCATCCTATTAGCCGTCTAGGCTATTCGAACCCGTTCACGATATACGGTAATTCTGTTTTCTTCGATTTTGACTACCGACCGGGGTGTTGTAAATTCAGTTAAGGTTAGTTTACACTTCCTTATACCCTACCACACCCATCCTTGGTTGCTGACGCGTAATCAGCATCCTATTAGCCGTCTAGGCTATTCGAACCCGTTCACGATATACGGTAATTCTGTTTTCTTCGATTTTGACTATCGACCGGGGTGTTGTTAAATCAGTTAAGGTTAGTTTACACTTCCTTATACCCTACCACACCCATCCTAGGTTGCTGACGCGTAATCAGCATCCTATTAGCCGTCCAGGCTATTCGAACCCGTTCACGATATACGGTAATTCTGTTTTCTTCGATTTTGACTATCGACCGGGGTGTTGTAAATTCAGTTAAGGTTAGCTTATACTTCCTTATAACCTATCACACCCGTCCTAAGTGCTGACGCGTAACCAGCATCCTACCAGCCGACTAGGCTATTCGAAACCGTTCACGAGATACGATAGAGACTTAGAAAGTTCAAATCAATTAAGATCAATTTAAATCAATTAGATTTTCCAACCACCCGTCTCTCCCCTTCCTAGCTTGCCGACGCACACTCGGCATCCTAGTAGCTGTGAAGGCTATCTACCACCCTAGCCTCATCTTAGGGAAGGTGACGATTTGGGGAAAATCTAACATCCGAGGAACATTAAGGAAATTCGGCTTTGTCCTTGGATGACTATGATGAGAGACGACATATTGGCGAAACATTGTTTCGAAGGTCACCTCTGAGTCATCCTTGGGCTAACGCTCAGGATTTTCACTCGACCCCTGGAACGTCAGCCCAGCCGGACTGAACTATTTGGGACCGACCCACTCGAACAATAAAATTCACAGCCCCCGAAATTTCCTCACAAAGTTGGCGCCCGAACAGGGACTACTGTTAAAGTAGTATCAAGGTCAAAAATATCTGAAACCGTTCAGGCTGCTCCTTGCTTTCAATGTTATAGAGGATGATGGGTCTGGAAATAATCCACCGAAAATTCCTGCGACAACGGCCGGCCATGAGATCGCCTCTACTACCACGCCATCTCTACCTATCAACCCTTCGGAAACGATTTCGACAGAGCCGGATCTTCGAGTCAGTTGGGTCTATGGCCTTAAGAAAGGACAACTACGATCAGAGCTCAGCAAACTCGGAGCCCCGATAGAAGGCACAGCAGAGCAGCTTAGGGCAGAGCTCGTGCGACTTGCGAGATTAGGAATAGCCAACTCACCGACTTCAGGCCCTGTGGTAGATCCAAAAGAAGAGAAAGGAGGGGCTGGAGCGTTGGATATCACCCCTGCACCTCTCAACCCATTGGAGTTAGAATCGACTAGTGTTCGAGAAATCCTAGGTTTGCCTCCAACCGCCAGTTTCGAGGAGGTGCGGAGAATTCTAACAAGAGTTCCTGGGGAAACGCAAGCTTTGCATGGCGCAGGAGTTTTTCCGAATTTTTCTTCACCCCCAAGTCATCAGACGCCTCGACAGGTTCACGAGAGACGGACGACCATTAGTGGACCAAAAGACGGAACGATGAAATTGCCGCAAGGACCATCGACACTGTCTCCTCTACTTGACTACCGAGTCTCGGAAAGAGAACGCTCGACCCACGGACAGTATACAACATCCCACAGTCTTCGGGATACCGGATTTGTCTCTAACCCTCGGGGCACCTCTGACGTTTTGAAGGATCCATTACTCATGGGGGAGAGGGACCCCGAAAAATTCTCAACAGTTGCAGCACTTTGCAATGTTGTCAGGAAATGGAACGTAAGGTTTGATGGTAAAAAGGACGGTGACGCCATATCCTTCTTAGAGCGACTACACGAGTTAATGGAATCTTACGATATCCCACCCGAGAGGATGCTAAAAGCGCCTCCAGAACTACTGAAAGACAGTGCTCTTCTTTGGTATAGGAACAGTCGAGGGTTTTGGACATCATTCACGGACTTCCTACAAGACTTCCAAGTCCAGTATTTCCCCCCTGGATATTTGCGACACTTAGACGATGAGATAAGAACGAGGACCCAAGGAGAAGGAGAATTGTTTAGACAATTTGTGGTGGCAATTTCAACATTAATTCGTAGGCGAGGAGGCTTCTCAGTGAGCCAGAGGCTCGACAGGATCTACTATAACATGCACCCGAATTATAAGATGTATGTGAGGAGGCGGGACTTTGTTGATCTTTCTGGCCTATTGAGAGTTGCTGAGGAATACGAGACATCGTTGAGAGAAAAGGCCAACTATAAACCACCTCCAAGCCCAGCGCAAGCTCTAGTACCCGAGACAGCTTTCCAAGGGAAGGCTAAGCCCAACTTTAAATCAGCGTGTTCAGCAGCAAACGTCACCACCCCAGCGGGTGGCAACGATGTCAGAGATGCTTTGCCGATAGAACGAGTGAACCCTCATGGAGTGTACAACAAAGATGGCACTTCAACTTTCCGGAGGGCTGAACGAGCCAAACCGAGCCAAAGATGGGAACCACGAAGGACTGCCCCTGCTGATGGCAACTCAGCTCAGAACGAAACTCCGGCACCGAAGATCTGTTGGAATTGCGATAGAGTTGGACATATCTATCGGGATTGTAGAAGACCAAGGGTATTGAAGTGCTTCAATTGCAAGAAACCTGGTGTAAGGACTACTACGTGTGAGTGCAGAGCACAGGGAAACGAGAGGAGGACTACGGAGCAAGGGGGTCACCGGAGTCCGAGGACAGAAGAACAACGACCTCCAACTACCAACTAGGGACGATTGAGGACGAGGATACCGACGCGAATGAGAGTAAACATGATCCCCGACCGTATATAAAAATAAAGTTGTTTGAGCACGAATTTGATGCCTTGATTGACACGGGATCTGTTATTTCACTGATTGATGATCGTGTAGCAAGTTTTCTAGAAGATAAAGTTGTCCCAGACCGTCAGAGGATAAGAGTGTCTATGGCGGATAAATCCGAAGCGCCCATACACCAATCTTTCGCGGTGCCCATAGAGATAATAGGTGCCACCATGAAAGTTAGAATGGCGCACTTGCCGAATCTCAGTGCTCAAATTATTCTGGGGATGGATGTCATAAAACGACTAGGTCTGGTTACGATCAGAACCTCATTGGAAACACCGTCGGAGAAAGACCGAGATGCCGACCACACAAAGGAAGTCTCTGGGGTGTCCTCCGCCCAGCCGGAACGATCGCCAGCTCGTGAGATCAGTTTGGTACAGAGTCAACAGCTACAGGAGTTATTGAAAGAAGAGCTACCTAAATTTGAAGCCATGACAGGCCGCACGTCATTGGTTGAACACACGATAAAACTAAAAAGTGCTGAACCCATCAAGCAACGATATTACCCTCGGAATCCGGCAATGCAGAACGTCATTGATGAAGAAGTGGATCGAATGGTAGCGGAAGGAGTGATAGAACCTTCGTCTAGCCCGTACTCGAGCCCTGTCGTACTTGTTAAGAAAAGCACGGGAAAGTACCGTTTCTGTATCGATTTTAGAAGGATAAACCAGATAAGCGAGAAAGATGCATATCCATTACCTCAGATAAATTCCATATTGGAGAAACTACGAGAAGCAAAGTTTATATCGACTCTAGATTTGAAGCAAGGATATTGGCAAGTCCCACTCGCCAAGGAAAGCAGACCGATTACCGCCTTCACAGTTCCTGGGAAAGGCCTTTATCAATTTGTCGTCATGCCGTTTGGGCTGCACTCTGCTGGAGCGACCTTTCAACGACTCTTGGACAAAGTGATTGGACCCGAATTAGAGCCAAAAGCTTTTGCCTATTTGGACGATCTCATCATTGTTAGCAAGACCTTCGAAGAACATTTGGAGCTACTTAAGGAAGTTTTTAAACGCCTGCGCTCAGCTGGCCTGAAACTGAACCCCGAAAAGTGTCAGTTTGGAAAACGGGAACTCAAGTATTTGGGCCACATTGTTGATGATAGAGGTATTAAAACGGATCCTGAGAAAGTGCGCGCTATACAGGACTTTCCGGTCCCGACATCTGTGCGCTCATTGCGCAGTTTCCTAGGACTCGCCTCATGGTACCGAAGGTTTGTGGATAACTTCGCAAAGGAAGTGGCCCCGTTAACGAAACTTTTGCGCAAAACAACTCGATGGAATTGGACCGATGAACAGCAGAAGGCTTTCGAATTGTTGAAACAAAAGTTAGCAACTACACCGATATTGGCTTGCCCGAATTTTGAGCACATCTTTTGGTTACAAGTTGACGCTTCAGGCGAAGGCCTGGGAGCTGCTCTCACTCAACGGATCGAAAAGAAGGAATATGTCATCGCATACGCTAGTCGTCTATTGTCAGACAGCGAAAGGAAATTCACCGTGACGGAGAAAGAGTGCCTTGCCCTTGTGTGGGCCGTTAAGAAGTTTCGACCGTACTTGGAAGGATACAAGTTTATTGCAGTTACAGATCATCAGGCGTTGAAGTGGCTGATGAATCTTCAACAACCATCGGGCCGATTAGCAAGATGGGTTCTCGAATTGCAACAACACGACTTCGAAATTCAATACCGGAAGGGCACCTTAAACAAAGTGGCCGACGCCCTTTCTCGGTACCCGGTTACGGACCTCATAGATCCCCAGGTCTGCGTGTCAGACATACGAACCCCAAGTGGCGAAGCTGAGGATGGTAACGATTGGTATGGGAAGGTGTTCTCGAAAGTCGAACGAAATCCGGGAAAATTTGAAGATCTTCTCATTCGTGACAGCAAACTCTTTAAAAGGAAGCTAAGTAAGAACAACAAACTCACGGATCAAGCCCTGCAGTGGAAGCTGTGTGTCCCGAAAGTAGAACGAGAGGCGATACTTAAGGAAAATCACGACTTGGAAACAGCAGGACATCTAGGGAGTTGGAAAACAATTAAACGGGTACAGCAGAGATATTATTGGCCCGGAATGCTCAAGGAGATTAGGGCTTACGTTAGGAGATGCACTTCGTGCCAAGCACACAAAGTTGAGCAGAAGAAGCCAGCCGGCAAGATGGCGTTCCGTAAACCTGTTGGCCCGTGGTATACCATAACCGCCGACCTCGTGGGTCCTTTGCCGAGATCGAAGAAAGGAGCAAGATTCCTATTAGTTGTTCAGGACGTCTTTACGAAATGGGTAGAAGTGGCACCACTGCGGTCAGCAACCGCACTCGCGGTGACGAACGCCTTTAGAGAGGTGGTACTGCTAAGATACGGGGCACCGGAAGTAGCGATCACAGACAACGGATCTCAGTTCACGGCCAAGATATGGCGCGAATTGCTCAGGCGTTGGGGAGTAGAACATCAGTTGACCGCACCCTACTCACCGCAAGAAAACCCCGTGGAGAGATCTAATAGGGTTCTCAAGACAATGATCGCGCAATATGTCAAAGGAGATCATCGCACATGGGACAGTTATCTTGGCGAGTTCCGGTACGCAATAAATACAGCAACGCATGACTCCACTGGTTTCACCCCAGCGATGCTGAACTTTGGGCGGGAATTTCGCACGCCAAACGCTCTGCACGGCCCAATAGAAGTTCCCGCAGACGAAAACCATGATGAGTCGGACTATGCGCAGATGAATAAAGAACGACTCGATAGATTCCGCCAAATTGCCGACCGATGTAGAGTGAACACAGAGAAGGCGAGCAAGCAGCAAGCAAAGTATTATAATCTCCGAAGAGAATTATAAGGTGGGTGACCAAGTTTGGTTGCGGCAACATCACCTTTCTTCAGCGGAAGATGCGTTTGCCGCAAAACTAGCGGCGCGGTACGATGGTCCTTACGTAATACGAGGTAAAGTCGGTGCAAATATTTATGAACTCCAGGATTCCAAAGGGAGTTCAACCAATCGAGCCCACGTAAAGGACCTGAAAAGGTGGGTATCCGTGATCAACAGCCACCCGCCTGCCGCATATGCAGGTTGCTCGTAGCGCCTGCTGTATAAGCAGATGGCTTCAAGCACATCGGGCTTTCTTTTGATCGAAGAGGAGAGTTTTTCGTTAAGAGGTTTTTGTTTTCCTGAGAGGATCTCAGGCATGGCCTGCAGTAGAGGCCCAGTAAGGATTCAAGATCTGCAGAGAGATCATTCGATAAAATGAAGGAGTGTCAAGGAGGACACAGATTTTTTTTCTTTTTCTATTTTCTTGTTTTTACTCGAAGTGAGTGGAGGGTGTAAGGGTTCATTTTTTCACCTTACTTTTTTTTGTTATTATTTTGCCACAGATATAATTTTATTTCGATCATCACCCAAGAATCATTAGTTTATTTTTATCATCGTCCAAGAATCATTATTTTATTTGGTCATCGAGACCCCACCGAGTGGCATTTCGATTAGTTCAGAGGTTGAACATAACCTCCAAGCAGGGCAAAGGCAGTCAGCCGCTCCGATGCGGCCGCCGCCGTGTCGCAGACAGACTGCCGAAACACGTTTCTGCGCATGACCGGCCTGATCCTGTTAACAAAACCAGAGCGGCCGCCGACCGGCGGTCAGTCTGTGTGGTGAACCCGAAACGAAAACGTCTAATCCAAAGTAAGTCAGTTAAGGTTAGTTTACACTTCCTTATACCCTACCACACCCATCCTAGGTTGCTGACGCGTAATCAGCATCCTATTAGCCGTCTAGGCTATTCGAACCCGTTCACGATATACGGTAATTCTGTTTTCTTCGATTTTGACTATCGACCGGGGTGTTGTAAATTCAGTTAAGGTTAACTTATACTTCCTTATAACCTATCACACCCGTACTAAGTGCTGACGCGTAACCAGCATCCTACTAGCCGACTAGGCTATTCGAAACCGTTCACGAGATACGATAGAGACTTAGAAAGTTCAAATCAATTAAGATCAATTTAAATCAATTAGATTTTCCAACCACCCGTCTCTCCCCTTCCTAGCTTGCCGACGCACACTCGGCATCCTAGTAGCTGTGAAGGCTATCTACCACCCTAGCCTCATCTTAGGGAAGGTGACGATTTGGGGAAAATCTAACATCCGAGGAACATTAAGGAAATTCGGCTTCGTCCTTGGATGACTATGATGAGAGACGACATATTGGCGAAACATTGTTTCGAAGGTCACCTCTGAGTCATCCTTGGGCTAACGCTCAGTATACGAACACACGGAACATTTACTTTACTGGGGAAATTTCATTTGCGGATTTTCACTCGACCCCTGGAACGTCAGCCCAGCCGGACTGAACTATTTGGGACCGACCCACTCGAACAATAAAATTCACAGCCCCCTCGAAATTTCCTCACAAACCCGTCCTCAAAAGAATGACCAAGTAAAAAATGGAAGGCAATCAAACTTTGTTTTAAAATCATTTTTCTGAAAACAAAAAATGCAACAACTCCCGATCCACTCGACCTTTTGAGGTCAGGTTTGTGGCAAATTGCTCAGAATCCAAAGCCCTTTAAAATGATATATCACTTGATGTAGACCGATAAAGATTTTTCCAAGACTTCCTTTAGGGACATCCCTAGTGGAGATCGTCAGGGAAACTGCATTGTGATACGTCATATGATACATCATTTTAAAGGGCTTTGTATTCTGAGCAATTTGCACAACCCCGACCTCAAAAGGTAGTGTAGATAGGGAGTTATTGCATTTTTTTGTTTTCAGCTAAATGATTTTAATGCAAAGTTTGATCGCCTGCCATTTTTTACTCAATCATCCTTTTGAGACCAGATTTGCGGCATTTTTCTCTATTTTTAGAGACCTTTAATTTTATGTACATATTGGCCTATGCTTAGATTTGAGATTTTCTTCTGACTCCTTGTGGACCGTCGCCCCTTGGAGGTCCAAGGACAATAAGTATTTTAGGAAGTAGTTTTCGTCACTCAAAATCAATTTGCAAAGTTTTAGTTTTGTTACTTAAATACTTTAACAAATATTAAACATTTGAATATGTTTAAAACTTATCTTGGAATTTTTTACAGAGTAATAAGGCAGAGCAATACTAACTCTCAATGTGCCAGGCAAAGAATCAAATTTGAACCCACTGATCTGAACAGCAAGTTTTGATGGCTTATGCAATGCTATAGTCAAGTAAGAGGCTGTTTGGACACTGTGGTTAAAACTGCTCAAGTTACCTTTTAACACTAGTGGCGGGATTTCTTAAAGTTGATAGGGGAATGGAAATTATCAGCAGGACTAAGTAAGCTATAATTTAACAAAATATTATGATTTTTGCAAATGTTGAAAATAATGTTAAATATTCTTATTTTGGAGATATGAAACTGATATATGGGGGAGTATATTGGAGATATAAAACTCAGATTCTCTTTGCACTAATCGTTGTTATAAATTTGTGAAGAGACTGAGTCAGGTTTGTGATGTGGCAGGGTAATGAGAATGCATAACTTAATAATTAAATAAATACATGAACAATCCCATTTAAAGACATTAAAAACCTATTATTTTGTAAATATAAATGGCCTCGTTAAAATAATTTCAAAATAAAATACTATAGTGAAATAATCTTGGAGCAGGAAAAGAGTGACTGAAAAATTTTGGCAATTTCTGGTGAATCATACATTTAGTATTTGTTCAATTCAACTATTTACTCAAACTAAACACTCATAAACGTAGATAGTGATTTTATTTTCAGTCCGATTCTCATCAGTTTTAGCGGAAACAACTACAGACGACTTCCAACAACAATAAAAACTTCGGTTGAAAATTTTAGGAGTTCTCTACACACAAAAGCCCTTAGCGTATTAAATAACTATAGATTAAGTAATCATGCATTTTTTGACAATTTATTGGAACTGCAACCTAATTTTATCAAATACCATAATCATACATTTTTAACCAGAGCAATAAACATGTTTTGAATTGATTATCGTAAACTAAAAAAAAACTTTGAAAATGTACACATTTAAATATATGTCTGGAATATATTTGTGTTTCAGCTGATAAAAAAAATAAAAATACTACAAAGAGTAATAAAAACTAGTTTGACTAGTTTGTGGCAAATTGTACAAATCGTTTTGTAAAAAATATTGCAATAACATTGTATTACGTTTAGTTTATTTCATAAATTAAAATAAAATTATATGCTGTTTTTATTTTAAGACCACTTGGAATTTGTTTCCATATTATTTATTAATTTATTTGTATAAATTCGTTAATTATCTAAAGGAAAAGTCCTGAGATGTTATGGAAAATATTACAGAATTATTAAAACCGGCGAAGAGACCGTTCTCCATGCAGTCCGCGACTTATAATTTATGATTTCACACTTTGTTTATTATGTAGAGCGGCAGAGCGTGCAAACTTGCCCTTTTCACAGTCAAATATAAATTGGATGGATTTCCACCAAAGCTAATAACATATACATAAATGTTTCTTGTAAAACTAACCAATAACAATTAAATCTTTATTGATTTTTTCTTTTACAATTATATAAAACATGTAAAACACAATGTTTAACTATACGTGCAAGATTAGTTTTTAAACGGCAATTAAACTTCAACAATTGAACCATTAAACTCATGAAATATTATTATGCAATATTGTAAGTGTGAAAATAAGTAATTATACTTTTAATCACTTTCTAGGCTACAAATATAACTAAATTATGGTAAAAAAACTGATTTAGGGGTCCGACTCGATGGCTTTTGAATGCCCTTATTTAGGATGATAAGAAAATTATAACTTACTACATGCTTAAGATAAAGTTTTCACCGGGAAGCGAGTGAGCGAAAAACCCAGATAATGTTTGAGGCGGATAATTGGGGAAATTTACTTTTCCTAACAATTTTATTTATGGATTGTTTATTGTTTAATAACGGATTTTCTTTTATCTTTTGAAACAAACACGTGAGAAATAATAAAGAATGAAAAATACATGTAAAAAATTAAATATAGTCTGTTTAACTACGGATTTTGCCCTTATAACAGAATTTTTCTAAACGATTTCCTGATCAACCCATCACATAAGGGAGGGGTTCATTCGACCTGTCAATAAACCGTGAGCCAATATGCCACTGTGATGGATGTGGCCGTCACCACAGGCGATTGAGTCGTTCCCGGTGAGCCAAGTTTTCAATTATTGTTTTTACTTTCAATTATGTAAACCTCCTATAACCTAAATAACCTGGATTACTTGAATTAAATATTACTCTTCTTGAAACCAACCTCATAGATAGCAGATTTTAAAATGAGAGTGCAAACACAGAGACATGCTGTTGATAAAGTTGTCATTGATTCGCCATTGCTATTTTAAAAAATATATCGAAATGTTCCTACAAAATAGTTAAAATAAAACAATACGTTTTGATGGTAACTCTTAAAAACTGGTGTGTTACCCAGTCCTCACATTGAAAACCACTCATATTTCCATTGATTAACCGAATCGGATACGAAATTTTCACCTTCGATTCAAATTTTTAAAAAATCGTTGCCTTTCTCTAGTTTTTCGGTTGTTTTCTAGTATTGAAAAAGTCGATGCTCCTGAATTTTACAACAATAATAAATTAAACCTATAAATGGTTCAAACTTTTTACTATACCAATTGTATCGTTGAAATATCATACAATAACTCATACAAAAAAAGTTGTTTGAAATTTACCAACGAACCCAGTAATGTTAAGAATTAACCGTTTAATAATGTAGTGTAGTTTTATTGTAATCAAAATTATTAAATATTTACTCTTCCTTTTATTTTACGATATGCTGACATATTATATTTAACATCAAATATGTTAATCTAGTTATTTATTTATCTTCCAATATAAAATGGCAGCGAGTAAATTTTAAAAAAATAGGAACCGCACTGGACACTTACATTTAGAGATTACATTTAGTAAAGCAGTGGAGACAATGATTTATTTCTGACGTTTAGTTTTAGCTCTTCACTTTCATGTGAATTATAAAGCTAAGCCATTGTCAACTTTTATTTTATTACTCATCGCCACTTTAACGTCCTTTCTGTCTTGTACATAGTTGTGTGTCGCATTTCTAATTTGACGCCCCTTATTTATTTTATTTTATTTGACTTCATATCAACTATTAGGAGAGTTGTGCAAGATTTAAAAATATATATACAAAAGTGATTCTTAACTTTTAGTTATTTTGGAAAACTTTGAGTATACTCGGAACTTAATCAATTATTGATTGTTTGAGATTTATTGCTTTTTAGACTCAGAGCTATTCATCGAAACCTTAAGGTAACAATCTAAATATTGTTAATATTCGATACATTTTAATATGTATAAAAATGTTTTATTACTTTAAGCGAGTTGCATTCCTAATGGAAAAACAATGTCTCCTTAATCACAATTCTATCAATTCTAGCTGATTGTTTTGGCCAATGACCAAACATTTCAACTGGCTGTTGGTTTTAGATTTGCAACGGATAACCAAGTAATATTATGCGTTACTAAATCAGTTAGATCTTAAGTTAAAACTCGATGCAGAGTTCGATTGTGGCTTTTTAGAGATTCAAAACTAGACGCAGCTGAGAGTGGTAGTCAGGCTGTTAATTAATGAACCTGTCTAAATAATCAGCTGATTTTATATCATAACTAAGCTAAAATACCCCCGTCGCAGCAGACCTGCGTACTCAGCGAATTTCCAATGGAATTTCGGATTATTTACTTTCCCCATAAAAACACCATAGGATCGAATATGTAGGTTTGCTGCCATGGGGTGTTGTTAGAAAATCTAAGTTAATCAATAATTGGTGAATGTAAACACAAAAGTGTATCAAGCTCTGGCAATTTTGTGTTTTCCCCATAAACCCCATGGGGGTGAGTATGTAGGTTTGCCGCCATATGGGTTTTGTAAGCAATCATAAGTAAAGCCCTATCTAGATAATTTACATACCAAATTTGATTAAGTTATGTCGATAAATAAGCAAGATATAGGGTTTTCTTGATTTCCCATAAGAATAACATGGAAAACACATTTTTGGATTTTCCCCGTAACCAGTTATGCTATGATAAAAATTCAAAATACCAAATTGTTTGTTTTTTTAAGCTCTTTTAAATGGTTTCAGTTAAAATTGATGAATTTTGAAAATTGAGGTCAAAAAATGCCAAAAACCCATTTTTGACCCCTTTGAAACCCCATAAAACCCCGTTCCCATAACCCGACAATGCTGGTTTGCGAACTCATGAAAATAGACCTGGTCTTACACCTTCATACCAAATTTCATCAAAATCGGAGGTTCCCTTCAAAAGTTATCGGTACCACGGACACATATATATATATATAGATATATATATATATATATATATATATATATATATATATATATATATATATATATATATATATATATATACATATATATGAAAATGAACGAATGGTGTTTTTGGCTTCTGGGGACCTCAAAATGAAAAAGTAAAGTGGTCCCGGGCTTAGGTCTTACCATGGCTACTACCGTAATAGCGTATTCCCTATAGGGAAATTCGCTAAAAGGCATCATTTCCACTCATCCTCCATTCATGTTCAATTTAAAGAACATCTTGGTACTTACAAATCTCGAGTCTTTCAAGTAGATAAATTGATACAGAAGAAAACCTCTTTGAAGAACTTGACCAAACACAAGATTTTATATCATCATATACGTGTTTATAGATAAGATTATATACGTACTTGTGCATGTAATCTACGCATAAGTACGTATATAATCTTAAAATAGTTGAGACTTTAAAATAATCGACATCTTTTTACAGGCGTATGTCTAATTTTTATAATGGCTATTTGGAATGTTATATAAAATATTTTTAAAACCAACGTGGTAAATTATTTTGTTTTTAGCAACGTATACTGGAATAAAATATACTTATAAAAATCACTACCCTGATGGAGATTTGATTTAATAATTATAAAAATCTCGTGGGTTAAACACCTTACTGCAACCATTTGCAAAGCTCACACAAAAGTATCTTGTAGGTGGAAATAAACAGATTATAATACCGTGTGTATTTTCAACATTTTCATTTGAATTTGAAAGAAAGAATTTGAATTATTCGTCACCTGAAGGCCTTATTAAGGTCTTTGTACGCACAATGAATAATTTATAAACATGGCAGGGAGTTGCTGCGCTCTTTCCGTAGAAACGCAAGTTTATTTAATTTAGTTTCTTTGCTGATGTATAATATAAACAAATTTTTTTTATCAATGAGGTTTAGAATATTAATGTGTATTTTATAAATATTTTTTAAGATTTATATTTTATCGATATATTCTTTTTGGTATATTAATAAATTTCCAGAATAACTTGTATTTAACGTTGACTACTAATAGATTGGTACCCAAAATAAAACAACAAGAAATGTATAATGAGAACTATTAATGGTAATATGGAACTATTAATGGTATTAATGGTATTGGTGGTAATGGTGGTTATGGAGAACTATTTCTTTTGAAATTCAAGGTAGTAAACACAGTGTTGAAAGTTCTAAATCAGACATTTAGTAATATATGTAGGCCTATAGATCCATTAATCCAAGTGTTGTTTTCCATATCTTTGTCTCCCAATGATTGATTGAATTTGTACTGTTCTTAGAAAAATACACGTAGTAAAATTATCGTATTTAGACCTTAGAATTCAACTATATTCCAACATAATTTTTTCAACGGCTTTTTCTCTCGAATACAATAATATTAAATGAAAACCTCAAATGTAAGAACTAAATTGATTCTATTTGACCATGAAATCAGTTAGTTCAATCGGGAATGTAAATTAGAACCATTAACCTCTTATGCCACCTGCACCCGACTATTTAGACTACAATCGTACTCGTGTTACCTGAACCGAATAATTGTGGTCAGCAAGATCCCAAAGTCACGCTATTAATCGGATATTATTCCTCATTAAACTTTTTTAACATTCTAAATATTTTCATAACCTAACTTAGCAATCAGTAGGTCAACTGCATCCATTGGTAAGAATACAGAAATATTATTATTTAATTTAAGTCAAAACTTCTTTTCAGAGAATGTTATTCGGCCTATTTTTATTTGACTATACAATTTTATTTCAGAATCCTTAAGTAGTCAGAAATTGTCTGACTGCCTTACATAGGTTGTTGTTTTTTATAACCAAATGAAGGTGTTCCTGACCCAACTTCAAAGGGGGTAAAATCGGGATTTTTGTATTTTTACCATTATTTTTTAAATGTTTGTCACATCTATTAAAAAAGCTTCAATAAATTAAAAATTTTGTATTTTGAATTTTTAAACTGTTTACGCATAAAATATATAAAAAAAGTTGCCATGTTATCCTTATGGGAAATTAATAAAATCTTAAACTGAATATCACTTATTTTTCAACATTTCTCAATGAAATTTTTTATATAACTTCATTAGGTGATGAGTAAATAATATTCGGTCAAAATCCCCCATGGTGAGAAGACGGTGGGATTTGAACCCTACACATCGCGCACTGACAAATTATCTCCCTGAGTCATTAGAACTTCTCATTGCATTTCACCTTCAATCTCATTTTAAAAACTTTTTCATAGTAAAAGTATTATAAAAATTAATTGTTTTAGTCAAAATTATTTTATATTTTCATCAAATTTACAATTCATCGGAAATTATTAGAAAAGGAATGGAAAAGTAATATTTATTGTGTTATAACAGGTATTTTATGTTTCAGTAATAATGAATTATGAAACATTTTTGTTTAACTTAAATATTTCGGGGATAATGGAAATGAAAATTTTCCATAGAGGGAAGAACTTAACTTTCGCCGCTATTATCTCCTAAACCATTAGGGTTAGGTGTATACATTAAACAGTAAAGTAGACTTAAAATAACGTAAAAAATAAATAACATAAAGAGTTTGGATTTGTATTTAAAATTAATGACTAGGTACCAGTTTAGATTGGCCAATTCTGGTACACCCTGTACTTTAAATTAGCTCCACCCAATAGAAAGTAACATGTTTACCCATAAAGTTTTTTTTTCAATAGTTCTGTCAATTTTTAAAAGTGTGTAGGGGTGATTTGGAACACTATTTATAATAATCATAACTTTAATATGGTTCAATTATTTGACCAAAAATACGTCAAAGTGGCAAATCGTTTATACTAAGTTTATATAGTATTAAATTTTTGTCTCTGCCTTATGTAGACTATACTAAAATTATCATTTCATAATTTATAAATGATTTCATATTATATGAAAAACTACCACGGTTTGGTCTATTAAAAGAACCACAATAATTTTATCATCTTAAATTCCCAAAATTAATTTTATTTTTACAACAATTTTGATATTATTAAACTAAGAAATCATACAAGTAACAGTTGTTAAAAATTCAAACTTGTTAAAAAAATTATAAGGATTGTCTATTTTGCTGTTGAGCCCTTTCAAACCCAAAAATCCCATTAGAAATTAATTTATTTTATTTTTATTTTCATAATAGTTATTTTATAAAGCACAAGTAAACTTAAGAGACTCAACCATTTTATTATTGATCATGACTGAAAGTAATTTAATTTTCAATAACCATTTTTAAAGTTATTTTAAAGTTTTTTATAGTTATTTTACGAATACCACATGATCTATAAACTATTTTAATGGGAATGGTATTATTTATAGTGATAACATCTAAAAGAGACCATCCAACCTTTAAGGTAAAGATTATTTCCCAATAAGTGGACACAAAAGTTAGCAACACTTGCTGTAGTAATATCAATGAACTGATCTGGAACTAATTAATTCATTCCTAGTTTCCAAATAAAAATCATATAGCTTCATGAAAGCACTGAATTGTGATCCACCCAACATTTATTATAGACACTCTATAATTAATTCAAAACAATAACGTCAGTTGATTTTATGCCATACATTATTTGTGACATAAAATTTATCTCCCCGCAGTTTTAATATCAGTGATGTGTGCAATTGATTGTGGCAGCATTTACCTCTACACCTGTAGTCCTTAAACTAACCATTTAAAAACAAATGACCTAGTAAAACCAGTGGGTAGTAAAACTAATGACCTGAGATAACTTTGATAAATATAGATGCTATTGACGTTATTGTACAAAAAAACTTGTAAATTCTTAACTGAGAAGAGTGATATAAAATGGCTCATAGCTTTACACTAATAATAAACTAGTATGAAATTTGCCATATAAAATAAAAGTAATTAATAATAATATAAGTAGTGGCTTTTGGCCACTCCTGGCCCAGGTCAAGGTCAGCGGTTGGAAGTGGCAGGTGTGGGGTTGGAAGTGTGGGGTGACAGTGATGGATGGGTTTGGGAAGTGGGTCAAGGTCATCCGGAGGGGTTTTTAAAAAAGTGGGAGCCGCAGGGGCTCGGTGGGAATGGACTGGGGCGGCTTCGGGGTTGGAGGTTTTAGTTTATTTTTAAAATTAAATTAAAATAATAGTTGCATGATAGGAGAGCTCCTAGGTGTTTACAGTGCGAGTTGATACAGTAGAATGAGACATGTGTCCAAGGAAGAACGATCATATAAACCCGGTAATATAGTGAATAAGAATAATTGGATAGCATCGTCAATAGGTGTAACAAGATTGAAATGTTGATACTGCAGCATGTCAGTTAAGACAGCGTGCAAAACAGTATCAGTACAGTATGCAGTGTTGCACAGGCTAGGTTTTGCAAAGTACAACGGGTGAAAACTGTAGTATTTCTTAAGCTTAGCCAATGTAGTACGCGGTTTACAAACTTTGGAGTTAGATTGTTTCTGTAAAATATGTTTTGTGCGTAAAAGCTTTAGTTGTAAAGAGTGCGAAGCCATGATAATATACGAAGGGGAGATGTGTACTCTCCGACAATTGGCGAGTATATGACTGGCGCCCGCGAGTGTGTCTGAATATATAGAGACTAATTAGCATAATAAGTGCAAACATATGTTAGAGTAAAAAAGCGTAAGTAAAAAAGTGTTAGACTAGGTGTTAGAGACTTGCGGATAGTTGTTTACTGTTGCCCTATCGCCACTATAATGACGCGCGCGCGGTACCGATGCCCGTTTTATGGGGGTTGTGTGCCCCCCCCCTGCCCCAACCCCTCCCCCTGAGAGGATGACATAAAAGAACAGAACTTCGGAGAGCTCAGTTATTTGTCGGGCGGCGCCGCGAAAGGTTGTAGCAGGGGGAAACATATAGGCGAAGAAAAGTATCGGTAGCCGCAGAAGTTAATTAATTATTCAGGTGCAGGATTGCAAGTAATGTTCCGTGCACGAATAAGTAGGAATACAATTGTCAATTGTACAGGTAAATCTTGTACTGTAGCAATAACTATAAAATTAGACGGTTGTAAAGTGTATGACCTGCTAATGTGCAAGAAAATCCCGTGCACGACTAAGTGGGATCACAATTGCCAATTGGACAGGTAAATCTTGTATTGTAGCAACAAGTATAATAGTAGACCGTTGTAAGGTGTATCACCTGCAGGTGTGCAGGAAATGTCCCGTGCATAAATATAGAGACTAATTAGCATATTAAGTGCAAACACATTTTAGAGTAACAAGCGTTAGTTGTAAAAGCGCTAGAGACTTACGGATAGTTCCTCACCCGACCGATTCCGCCACCGAAATGGCGCGCGCGTGGCAGCAACCCCCCTTTTTATGCGATCGATGAGTCACGTGCGACGCCCCTCCAACCCCCTCCCCGAGAAAACCGCATAAAAGAGCGAGGTTCGGGAGAGCTCGGTTATTTGTCAGTCGGCTGCGGCTACGGTCACAAGAGTCAGAGGAAGAGACGGTAGTTTAAAAAAGTACTGGTGATCGCGGAAGTTAATTAATTATTCAGTTGTAGGATTGCAAGTATTGCTCTGTGGATAATCAAGTGGGGGGACCACAACTGTGATTAAACAGGTAACCATTGTAGTATAGCAATAATTTTAATATTAAACGGTTGTAAAGTGTATAAGCTGCAGGTGTGCAAGAAATGTCTCTCGTACTGTAGCAATAATTATAATAGTAGACGGTCAGTAAGTGTATTACCTGCAGGTGTGCAAGAAATGTCTTGTGTAATGTAGCAATAAGTATATGATTGTAGGGTGTATTACCTGCAGACGTGCAGGAAACATAGCGTGCACTATTGCACAGGTAAATCCCATAGTGTAGCACTAATTATATTAATATGACCGAGAAGTAGCGGTTAGAGTTTAAGTGTTGTTAAAGTAAGAGAGTAATTTGCATATTAAGGAGGAAACAGGTGTGTAAGAATGGAACCTGCAATTAATCAGTGTGAGTTTCCTGCACACGATGTTAATTAGCATATTTTAATTAAAAAAAAAAAAAAAAAAAAAAAAAAAAAAAAAAAAAAAAATGGAAACTTGAGACGAAAATAAAATTAAGATATATAAAATAACTGATGTAGTATTAAGAAATAGTGTAAAAATAATAAAAATGTTAAAATAAATAGTGTGTTAAAGTACTATGTGGTATGAACTCACGGATTGGTTGTTTACCGTTGGGGTGTCAGCTCCCTATATGGGAGGCGCGCGAGCTTCCCGTCGTTTATATACATGCGGATGGTTACTCATGCATGACCTCCCCCCCCCTCCCCCCCCCCCCCCCCCGCCGCCGACGTCACAACGTCTTGGGTGTAGCGTGTAAGAAGTACCGACCAGGCCAAGGATTATGAGCATAAGTAATGCATTTCCAAACAATAGTCTATTTTATGTTAAAAACAAGTTGCGTGTTTTGGCGGCCTATTTCTGTTGGAAGTATAATTAAGCGGCGGAAGAGGGTGGATAACAATCGACGATAATTATGCTGCCACGCGATGGGGAAAGCTGCGGATGTACTTGTCAGCGGATGTAATTTGATGCTATCTAATGCAAATTGAGAGGTACAAGGCTCCACCTGCGTTTTAGGCGACCCACATGTAACAAAGCACATCCGTTTGGAATTTTCCACTGACATTTCTGGAAAGTTCCGCGCCCCTGAAACCCCTCCCGGCCCCCCACCACTCTGGGAGCCGAGAACTACCCCGACGACTATTGCCGCCACAGCCGGGCTCGGAATTTCGGACGCGACGCTCCGACCCGACTCAGAGGGCAACTCAAATGTATAAGCGGCCGATATATATTTGAGTTACTCTTGTTGTTAGACTATTACTATTTAATATTTGTTGTGTGTGTGTGTGTGTGTGTGTGTGTGTGTGTGTGTGTGTGTGTCTATGGTTTTATGCAAAGTGTTATTTGGTTTCAGTCTTAAGATGTGTTAGTTTTTTAAGGTTTAACTTGCGCATTGCGATGTTAGCATTAAGGTGTTTTATGGTATTATTTATGTTTAAGAAATGTGTTTTTAATCTTAAGTATTGGTTTATGGTATTTGTGTGTATGTGTGTGTGTGTGTGTGTGTGTGTGTGTGTATCTATGTCTGTGTTTGTTTATCTGTGTACTAATAATTTTTTACATTCCACAGCTAGCTGTTAGGTTGGGTAGAGTAAATTAAAATGTAAATGTAAATTTAAGAAGTTCGATTGAACTTCATTAAATATGGGTGGGACATGCGCGTTGTGCCGTAGGTAGCGCATATTTTTATTGTTTTCGATTTTTTTTTTTTTAATTTTGGTCAGGCAAAAATATGATTGGGTGGGTTTAGATTAAGGGTGGGAGGTTAGAGTTGCGTCTTGCACTAGCTGTTCCAGTGTCCCTAACTACCACATGGTCAAGCCCAGTGCCAAATGGCCCGAGACTGGCCGCCCGTATCACAGCTCACCAAACTGGATCGCCAAAGTGCGTGCGGGCAAAAAAAATTGGGATCCCTTGCAAGACGTAACTTTTTGGGTTGGGATTGGGAGTGTTTGAGGAACACAGGGTGGTGGAGACGGTTACAGCCGCCTCCATCACCTTGGATCATTATTATTTTTTGTTGACCTTGACCTCAATCCATTCATGCATAACCCCCCCCCCCGACGTCACAACGTCTTAGGTGTACCATCTTAAGTATAATGTCTTAAGTGTATTGTCTTGACCTTGACCTTGACCTTGAACTTGGCGAGCCCCCCCCCCCCCGACGTCACAACGTCTTAGGTGTACCATCTTAAGTATAATGTCTTAAGTGTATTGTCTTGACCTTGACCTTGACCTTGAACTTGGCGAGCCCCCCCCCCCCGGCAGCAAAGTGCTAACAAATTTACTTATAACTTGAGAATGGTTTGCCGGAATAGGGCAAGCGATACATCATTGGAAAGCTCTAATTAGGAGTAATATTGTGGTAAAGACAGAATTAAATTATTTTCTTTTAATAAACATTTATTATTAAAAGAAACCCCCACTCATTGACTTGCCTATATAAGAGTGTCGTGGTTTGCGTTGGGACATTCATTGCCAATAATAGCTAGAGTGAACATGTCCCCCCGAGATGCTCCAATATTTTATAACAAATGTACAAAAGTTGAAGAAGTATTGGAGGGGGATGAAGAAATCAATGAAGAAAACGATGTACAAAACGATGAAGAAAACAATGAAGAAATTGAAGAAATTGAAGAGCCTTTGTTAAGTGAAAATGTTGTAACAAGAATATTTGTGGATCCGAATTCTCCAATGGATATTATAGGAAGGTTTGTAATTGAAGTTATGACATGGATAGAAAATGAAAGATTAGTAAACATAGCATCTCCAATTTTAGTTGATGATAGACCCACCTTTGGTGTATATTGGCGTAACAGTGATCTGTTATGGCTATGGGCGGAGGCATATGTGGAGTATTTGCAATTGGAAGAAAATATAGGCTTTAATCATTACTTTTCAGCTTTAGTCTTAACCTACTATTTTTAACATCTCACTAAAAATCTTACCGTCCCCCCACTACAACTGGGAGGCTATAAAAAGGGAGCAGTAGAGAAGCATTTCATTTCGCTGCTAAATTTCAAAGAGTAAACATCAACAAGATGTATCAATGTGAAATTTGCTTAGAAACTTTTCATGATAATATTCTACTAGAAATACACAAAGAGTTGTTCCATAATAATAATGAAGATGTAACAGAAACCGAATATGAAGATTTAAAACTATATGGAGAAGAACAACAAGAAGAACAACAAGAAGAACAACAAGAAGAACAGCAAGAAGAACAACAAGAAGAACATGAAGAACCATTAGCAGGACCATCTAATGAAATACCGAGTTTAAAAGTATATGCTTTAGAAGGTAGAGTAGTAATGCATCACAAAATTCAAAATGAAAAATTGGAATTGGAGCAGTTTTTTAAAGAAGTAAGAAGAATTGTAAGTAGAACACTGGAAAAAGAATTAAGAAGACTAAACTTTATTAAATTTGGCATATTATTAAATGCTATGTTTACTAATGTAGAAGGAGAAATGTCACCAAGAGGATTTATGACAAAAAACCAGACCATAATGGCAAGTTCAGATATTAATTCAATAGTTGAAGATTGTTTGGAAGAAATTTTAACAAAACTTCAAGAACATGAAGGAAGAGGATCTGGTTGGAGTTTGGTTAGTATTGAGGGTATGGATATCAGAGTTCATAAACACGGCTACGGATTAAGGGGTAGCAGTTATATTCCGCTCCCAAAGAAAATTTCAGACACCAAATCGTGCATAAATGTTCAAAATGAAGATATGGAATGTTTTAGATATGCAATGACGGCAAAATTTGTACCACCTCACCATGCGGATAGACCCAGTCAAGAATATGAAACACACAGATATAAATATAATTTCCAAGGATTGACTTACCCAGTGGCTTTAAAGGACATCCCAAAATTCGAAAAACAAAACCCTGGAACATCTGTTAATGTTTTCGGTCTGGACAGTTCAAATAAAGTGTTTCCATTGCGTGTGGTAAAGAATGAACTACCGGATCATAGGGACTTGCTATTACTTACAAGAGGTGATGTTTCACATTATGTATGGATCAAAAAGTTTGAAACTCTTGTTAATAACCAACTGTGTAAAACTAGACATAAGAAGATAATTTGCAAACGATGTTTCAATTTTCAACAAGAAAGAAGAAATGGAAAAGAATGGTTACAAGAGCATAAAAAACTATGTAACAACAACTATGAAGCAAAAATAATGTTACCATCACCAGATAAGGCCGAGCTAAAATTTGAGAAGATATCTCATCAGTACCGTATTCCCATTGTTGTTTATGCGGATTTTGAATCTACACTTGTTCCTATTGAAAATAATGATGATGAAGCCAAGAAAAGTGTTAGGTACCAAATGCATGATCCAAACAGTTTTTGTTTATTAATTAAATCTACACTGTCAGAAGATCATTTAAATAAATATGATCTAACTTCAAAACCTGTCATATATCGCGGTGAAAATGCTTCTAAAATTTTCCTTGACCACTTATATTCGATAGCAGAAAATGTACAAAAATTGTATAGTGATATTGTACCAATGATACCGATGGATGAAGAAGAAGAGATTCAGTATGAAAATTCAACCCATTGTTATTTATGTAAAAATGAATATACTTTGGAAAATCACAAGGTACGTGATCATGACCATCTAACAGGTTATTATAGAGGTGCCGCGTGTAACAGATGTAATATTAACTATCAAATTCGCAACTTTATACCTGTAATTTTGCATAATCTTAGTGGTTATGATGCACATTTTATCATACCGGAATTGGGACGAGATGATGGAAAAATCGATGTGATAGCGGAAACTACTGAAAAGTTTATTAGTTTTAGTAAAACAATTGGAAATATGAAGTTACGTTTTCTAGACTCTTACCGTTTTATGCCATCTAGCTTGAGTAAACTTACTGAAAACTTAAAGAAAGAAAATTTAATAGAAACAATGAAGATTGTAAGTAAAGATAAATTGGATTTAGTTCTCCGCAAAGGTGTTTTCCCCTATGATTACATCGATTGTTTGGAAAAATTTGAAGAAACATCACTTCCGCCA
Organism: Neoaliturus tenellus; assembly: GCA_030545055.2. Classification (NCBI taxonomy): domain Eukaryota; kingdom Metazoa; phylum Arthropoda; class Insecta; order Hemiptera; family Cicadellidae; genus Neoaliturus; species Neoaliturus tenellus. Next base: position 234,085,441 of record CM061531.1, read on the forward strand.
AGAGAAGCCTTCAAGAGTAAGTTGTATGAAGAGGACATCAGTGAAGAGGACTATCAACACGCTTGTAAAGTATGGAATGAACTAGGAATGACAACATTGGGAGAATATTCCGACTTTTATGTTAAATTAGATGTGACTTTACTTTGCGATATAATGGAAGAATTTAGAGATACCTGTTTTGAAGTATATGGATTGGACCCACTTCATTCTTATACATCACCTGGACTAGCATGGCAAGCTATGCTGAAAGAAACAAAGTGTAGGCTTGAACTTATTACAGATATTGATATGGTTTTGATGATAGAGTCAGGTGTTCGTGGAGGATTGACACAAAGTGTAACTAGACATGTAAAAGCTAACAACAAATATCTCCCAAACTTCGATGCGTCACAACCAACAACATTCTTAGGTTATTTTGACGCAAATAACCTATATGGATGGGCTATGTCAAATCCTCTTCCATATGGTAATTTTAAGTGGGCGAACCCAGATTTGATAGGCAATATAATGGACATACCCAAAGATGGAGACATTGGTTACATTTTGGATGTGGACTTTGAATATCCTGAACAACTGCATGACCACCACTACGATTTACCACTATTGGCCAAGACGGAAATATCTCCAACTGGTAGATGGCCCAAGTTAATGATGACGTTAACCAACAAGTCAAGATATGTAGCTCATTATTGGACAATACAGCAAGCAATAGAATTGGGATTAAAAATAACAAGAATCAATAGAGCAATACAATTTAATCAATCTTGTTGGTTAAAACCGTACATAGACAACAACACAAGAAGAAGGACTGCAGCAACATCCGCTTTTCAAAAGGACTTTTTCAAATTAATGAATAATTCAATATTTGGCAAAACGTTGGAAAACAAAAGAAAGCATAAAGATGTAAAATTAGTTAGCAATCCGGCGAAATTGCAAAAATCAGTACAAAAACCAAACTTTGGAACGAGTATAATTATTAACGAGAATCTTGTAGCTGTTACCATGAACAAAATCTCAATAACAATGGATCGTCCTCTATATGTGGGAATGTCTATCTTGGATATTTCTAAAACCCACATGTATGACTTTCATTACAACAAGATGGTGAAGTTTTATGGAAGAGAAAACATCGGGATAGCATATATGGATACAGATGCTTTTATTTATTGGATAAGAACAGAAGACATGTATGAAGATCTACGTACTTTTGTATATACTACTGATTTTGACTTTTCAGATTATCCTAAAGATCATCCCAACTATGACTACGATAGAAATAAAAAGGTGTTGGGCAAGTTTAAAGACGAAACAAATGGTGTACCAATGGAAGAAATTGTCGCTTTAATGTCCAAACTGTACTCATTCCAACTGTACATCAGTGAAAAGGACGAACATCAAGTTGTGAAGAAAGCCAAAGGTATCAAGACGTCATATCTAAAGAAGAAAGTACAGTTTGACCATTATAAGAGATGTTTATTTGAAAATGTGGAAACAACCGCAACATTCAACACCATCAGAAGCTACAACCATATATTGTATAGTGTAAAGCAAACAAAGTGGGCATTAAGTTATAAGGATGATAAACGCCACATTCTTGAAAACAACATCAACACATTACCATTCGGCCACTATTCCCTAATCCCTATTGATCAGTAAACCTTTTCTTCGTCCTTTACCTTCTTCCTTTTTCCTTTCGTAAAGAAGAGGGGACATGACAAGCCCAATGTCATGTTCCCTCTTTTTTACACCAACGTAAAATGGCCTTGACCTATATTCTAACCGTATATAAAAGAGGATAAACCATTCTAGAGATCAGTACCTTTACAAGCGGTGTGGAAGACACAACTGAAGATGGAAGACTTAAAAAATAAAATTGTAAATGAACTTCATAAGCCAGCAAGAAGAAAATTTCCTAGAAGAAGTACAGTTATAAAAGGAATGAATGATCTTTTCCAAGCCGATCTCATTGAAATGATACCACATGGTAAGTTGAATAAAGGATTCAAATACATTTTAGCGATTATAGACTGTTTTACTAAAGTGGCTGATGCCTTACCGCTAAAGTACAAGACTGGTAAAAGTGTTACAAAAGCTATGGAAACGGCTATACAAAGAAATAAATTCAACATCAAACATCTACAAACTGATGATGGGAAAGAGTATTTTAACAAAGACTTTGCAGCTTTAATGAAGAAGTATAAAATAAATCATTATTCAACAAATTCTGAAGTTAAAGCTTCAATAATAGAAAGATTCAATAGAACATTAAAAGGAGCAATGTATAAAACATTTTCCAAACGAGGATCATATGTTTGGTATGATATCTTACCGCAACTTATAAAAGAATATAACAACAAGTATCATCGAACCATTGGTATGAAGCCTAACCAAGTAAATAGCGGTAATGCTAAGATGGTATTAAAACGTATTAGGAATAATACAACTCCTAAACATGAAAAAATGCAGCCTAAAACATTTAAAGTTGATGATAAAGTTCGTATAAGTAAATACAAAGGAGTATTTAGTAAAAGGTATCTGCCAAACTGGACTAATGAAGTATTTACAATCTATAAAGTGCAACCAACAATACCTGAAACTTACATCTTAAAGGACAACAAGGGTGAATTACTCGAAGGTGGATTCTACGGACATGAGTTGTTAAAATCATCAGTCGGCGATGTATATCTTGTTGAAAAGATTTTACAAAGAAAAAAGGATAAGGTTAAAGTACGTTGGTTGGGATTTGATAAAAGTGAAGACTCTTGGATCCCTACAAAAGACTTGGTGTAGCAATTTGTGAAGTCATTACGTGTTTAACCTTTACACAAGATGGAGATTGTGCAACAAAAGGATCGATTTTTTATTAATAATATTGATGAATTAACAGTTGACAACGACAAGTTAAATCATGGAAAACATGGTGAACTACTGCCAAACACAATAAGATGTTTAATAACTGGACCGTCAAATTGTGGAAAGACGAATGTGGTTTTTAACTTAATAACAAATCCTAAAGGATTACGTTTCAACAACATTTACATCTTTTCCAAATCTTTGCAACAACCCAAATACCAATTATTGGATAAGGTACTCGCAAGTGTGCCTGAAGTTAATTTCTACAAGTTTAATGCTAGTGAAACTATAATGGAGCCAAACGAGGCTAAACCATTTTCTATATTTATATTCGATGATGTATCTTGTGAAAATCATGACACTATTAGAAGTTATTTTGCCATGGGGAGACATTACAATATTGATAGCATTTATATTGGTCAAACTTACAGTAAAATTCCAAAACAACTAATAAGAGATAATGCAAATCTACTTATTATCTTCAAGCAGGATGAAACAAATTTAAAGCACATATATAATGATCATGTAAATGCAGACATGTCATTTGATAAATTTAAAGAAATGTGTGGCAAAGCATGGGCTGAAAAATATGGATTTCTAGTTATTATGAAAGAAGAAGCTATAAAAAATGGAAGATATCGTATAGGGTTGGATAAATTTGTATTAATCCATTGAACGATTGATGATACGTTTAGTAATAGATTGGTCTTCGCAGCGTAAACATGGTGAACCAAGAAAAACTATTAAAAGATATAAAATCACTGAGTGACTCGATTAGACTTAAAAATCGAGCATTAAGAATGGGTTTGAATGAAAGAGAAGAATTTCTGGAGACTACATTTAAGCCTATTACAGAACCTTTAAAACAGATAACAGAAACTATTGGTAAACCTCATTATGAAGGAGATGTTTTGCTACCTGTTTCTAAATTTGAAGTAAAAAGTTTAAAAAAGGAAGAAGATGATGATTCTTACACAAGTGATAGTGAAGTTTCTCAAAAAGAAGAAGAAACAAGACAAGAAGAACCAGAAATAAATATTGAAAAAGAAGAAGAACAAGAACAACATATACCTGAAGCAGAACAATCAATTCCAAATCTAACAAAATTAAGTAGTGATATATTGCAACAAGGACCTCTTGGAAGAAAGTATATCATGAAGATGTTACATGAAATAAAAGATAACCCAAAATTACACAAGTCACATGTATATGGTGCGAGAATTGATGGAAATGAATTAAAAATAGGAGATTCAAAAGTATATTTGACTGAAGATGATGATATTGTTATTGGTGAGCATAAATATAAAGGAACAAAAGGATTATTTGAACTGATTTTCAAAAATATACCTATAAGATATACGCTTCAAGATTTAAATACTTTTAAAGAAATTTTGCAAAATACTAATGCTCATAAGAAGAATTACTCCAAAGATTCAATGATAAATAGAACACGTGCAACTAAATATACGGTTGTAATAAAAAGATTGTTTCCCCTGAAAAAACTACCAACATTACGAACTGCACCAGCTGTGAAGAAACCGCTTAAGAGGAAGTCATTATCACTTATGGACTTATCACTTATTGATGAATATGGTAAAAAGAAAAAAGGAGAAACTTCGATATCTGGTAAAGGTTTAATGAAAAACCTATATAATACAAATGTAATTTACTATAATGATATAAACAAATTGGTTGATAGAATGAGACTATTACATGAAGCCATGGAAGCTGGTCATACAGGTTTAAATAATGAATGGGTGGCTTTAGTTGACGAACTTCGAAATCGTGGAATAGTTGTATAAATCATCACGGATATATAAGAGAGCTGTGAGCATACAGTGGATCAGTTCAATCATGAGCGTCGACAAGTTCGGACGGTACTCCGGGCTAGGAGTACAAGGAGGAGAAAACAGAAAAAGAAGTGGATTGCCGCAAACACCTGAAGGTGACTATGATATGAGTAACAAACGTTTAAAATTTGTTAAAGACCCAGAAGAAGATACTGATGGAGCGAATTTAAAGACAGTAAAAGAGGCTACTTCAACATCATTGAAATTAGACAAGAATACTTACGATGTTAAATCACATAGAATAATTAATGTTGGTAAACCAACTGACAGTTCTGATGCAATTACTAAAGAGTATTTATCATCTGAACTTTTAAATACTTTAAAATTACAATGGGGTAATAATTTAAAAGATGGACAGACATATGATGCTGGAAATCATAGAATAACCAACGTGGCAAATCCAAAAAATGATAAAGATTCAGTTAATAAAGAATATTTACATTCTATAATACCGGAAAAGACTCAACGCGGATTTTCTTTTTATAAATTTATAATAAATGACATTGGATACCCAAAGGAAGATGGGGATGCTGTAAACCTGAAATACATCAAGGACAACTGTATTTTACAAGATGGTGATGAAATCGATTGTCATGGGAAAGTGTTGTCAAATGTAAAGTTCGCTTCTCAACCAAAAGACGCTGTTACTATGGAACAATTATCTAAAGAATTAAAAAGGGGAACATCGAATTTTGTAAAACATGAAGATGCCGTGCTAAAGCGAGGAGATACATTTATACATGGAAATGAAAAGTTTGATTTAATGCAAGGAAATAATGATGAATGGGATGCAGGACATAAAACAATAACAAATGGAAGATTTGGTATAAAAGATTCGGATGTACCTTTGATGGTACAAACATTAATTGCGAGTGGTGGTACATTAGGTACATACAATGGTCGTAATAGAAGAATAAAAGATATTTATCCTGGTTATGAAGATGATGATTGTGTTACATTGAGACAAACAATAACTTGAGATAAACACTTTGGGACCAAATATGATGCAAAGATGAAGAAAATAATTAATATTTTACCAGGAGAAGATTTAAATGATGCTGCTACTATTGGACAAGTCATAACAACGTCGAAAAGTGATTCGACTGCTTACACGTGTAATGATAAACGTATTATGCAGTTACACGATCCCCAACATCCAAAAGATGCTGTAACTTTAGACTGTTTAATAAGAATAGTGGGCAATTTACTTATCGATACCCACAATCATATAGCTAGTACAACGAGTCATGTGATGATTCAACCCGATGAACGAGAAGCTTGGATTAAAAATAGAATTATAAATCAGTATATAATATTTGAATAATTAAGTATTTAAATATAAAAATTGTGCATGTGCTATTCATTTATGTAAAGCAGCTCGTGGAGTAAACACGCTGGTTATATAAGACGACATAATGAAGACCGCAACGCTCAGTCGTCGTCAAGACAGCGGCAAGAAAGGACGTGGTATAACATCAGCTGCGTTATCCCTGCTAAGACGGATTCCTGTTGGTGCTGTTCTAAATCGAGCAATAGACGCTTTACCATACGAATTTCATCTGCCCGGAGGCTATCAATATTGTGGACCCGGAACTAAGTTGGCAAAACGTTTAGCAAGAGGAGATCCTGGAATTAATAAATTAGATCAAGCTTGCAAAGAACACGATATAGCGTATTCCAAGTTTGCAGATTCAACAAATAGATCAATAGCGGATAGAGCGCTAGCGGAAAAAGCTTGGCAAAGGGTTAAATCAAGTGACGCCAGTATTGCGGAAAAAGCAGCAGCTTGGGCAGTGACAACAGCCATGAAGACGAAAGCTAAGTTTGGTGGTGGAAGACGACGCGGGAGAAAACCTAGTAAAAAAGAAGCTGCGAAAAGAGGCGGGAACATCAAAAGAAGACGTCGCACTAACCCTAAAAGGAAAGTCAAGAAAACATCCATATGGTCAATGGTAAAAAACGGATCGGGTCTTTACTTAAGACCGTACCGTGTGTATTAAATGAGAAGAATAAATTGATAATTCCAAATGAAGCATTAACAAACTATCAATTGTCAAAATATGTGAAATGTTTAAGAATACCATTCTTCAGAGGAGTTTTTATGAAAGATACATTACCAAATAGAGTGTGGAAAAATGAAACTGGAATAGTAAACTTAGACTCTAATTATGGACCAGGTACTCATTGGGTATGTTATAAAAAACTTGGAGAAAATGTTTACTACTTTGATAGTTTTGGAAATTTACCGCCACCAAAAGAACTTCAACATTATTTTCGGGACTCCAAGAATATATTCTACAACTACAAAAGAGAGCAACCTAGCAATACAGAAATATGCGGACATTTATGTTTAGAGTTCCTAGCGAAGAGCGTCAGTCAGCTTTAAGATGTTATCGTATACAGTGACGCTGAGCAGAAATTCGTCAACATTGAAAAGTACACTTTTCCCAGCGTTACGTTTATCTACGGACAAACTATGGGAAGCAGCATTATTGGATTTGACTACATACAATTCAATTCCCAATGTTACAGAAGGAAAAAATAATTTACTACATTATTATGAGAGTAAAGATGAAAAAGGAAATTATTCACAATTGAAAATAATTCCATTATTCCATTATCTTATTAGGGGGGGTTGGTCATTGACCCTTCCAAAAGTGGGTCAAGGTCATTCAAGACTTATAAAGAACCAAGGTGATGGGAACAGTAGTAACTGTTCCCACCACCCTGTTTGCCTAACGGTTCCCACTCCCAACCCACTAGTTACGTTCTGCGAGGGACATCGACGCAATTTTGTTTGGTCCGTCCGCATTCAAGCGTAACGTCCCATAATGGAATAATATCATTATAGTCCCATTATGGAAGGAGCATATGAAATAGACGATATAAACCAAGTATTACAAAAAAAGCTTGGAGAAGAAAATATTTCTATAAAAGGTAATAATAATACATTAAAAGCAGAAATAACTTCAAAGTATTATATAGATTTTAGCTTAGACCACTCAATCGGCAATTTGCTCGGATTTTCAAAGAAGAAAGGAATTTTAGCTCCTGGAAATGATTATACTGGCGATACAACAGTAACAATATTAAAGGTGAACAGTATTGATGTAACGTGTAATATTATACACGGATCATATAGAGATGGAGTAAATCAACACATATTACATACATTTTACCCCACAGTAGCTCCTGGTTTTAAAATAGTTGAGAAGCCACAAAACCTGATATACCTACCGTTAAACACCAGTTTCATTTCAGACATCGTACTGAACATATTGGATCAAGACGGCATTAGTGTTGACTTTAGAGGAGAAACAATAACTATACGGTTACATATCAGAGCAGCAACATAAAGTCAACATGGGATTATCATTTAAACCACAACGGAAGAGTCGGGAGCTCAGTAGCTCCTCAACATTCGACGAGTTAACACCGGACAACATACGCTTCCTACAGAAGATCGGACTAAAACTTGCCAACCATGGATATACTGGATATAGCGCAAGGACCGACATTCGACGAAACCCTATGGGAGAAGGAATATCACACTCACAACCCTTACACTTCATCAAAATTAAATAATAATGATGAAATAAGGATTCCCATTCAACAACAAGATATCTACACATTACCATGTGAAAGTTATTTATATATCGAAGGAAGAGTAACAACATTGGATGGAAAATCTGGTTCAACTGTTCCTTTTATAAATAACCCTATGGCATATCTGTTTGATGAAATTAGATATGAGATATCTGGAGTAACAGTTGATTCAACAAAAAAAGTTGGTATATCAACAACTTTGAAAGGATTGACTTCAATAACACCCCATGAAAAGAATTCTTTAATCTCGGCTGGATGGGTGACTCCTGATAAAGACACTATTACTCCTAATTCAAAAGGTTACTTTGATTTTAATGTGCCTTTACGATTGCTTTTGGGATTCGCAGAAGATTACAAGAGAATAATAATAAATGTAAAGCAAGAACTGGTACTGCTCAGATCTTCAACGAATAAGGATGTAATACAAGCGCCAAGTGGAACAAAAGATGCCGATTTGGAATGGCAACTTCAATTGGATAAAGTTGTATGGAGAGTACCACATGTCAGATTGGCGGATGAACATCGAGTATTATTATTGAAAAAATTAAAATCTGACCGTGATATCGTAATACCATTTAGAAGTTGGGAATTTCATGAATACCCCATATTGCCTCAAACAGAAAGACAAACATGGACTGTTAAAACCTCTACTTATTTAGAACGAGCAAGGTACATAATAGTCGGTTTTCAGACTAAACGAAAAGATGTTATAACTGCGCACGCTGGTCAATTTGACCATTGCAAGATAAAGAATTGCAAAGTTTTTCTAAACTCTCAGTTCTTTCCATATGGCAGTTTAAATGTTTCATTTGACAAGAAACGTTATTCCATTCTATATGACATGTATGCAAGATTTCAATCGTCATATTATGGTAAGACAAATACACCACTACTATCACCAGAACAATTTTATTCAAAAGCTCCAATTGTTGTAATCGATTGTTCAAAACAAAATGAATCTGTGAAATCTTCAAGTGTAGATATAAAAATTGAAATGGAATTTGAAGATAAAATACCAGATGGAACTTCAGCATACTGTTTAATTCTACATGACAAAATAGTTACTTACACACCGCTGACAGGAATTGTGAAGAATGTACTTTTAAAAAGATTAATACAACATCTGCACGATTTGTAAGGTTTTTACAAAAGATCAACAATATCTAGGTCATCTGCGAGTATAAAAGCGAGAAAGAAGAGCTGGAAATTCATTTCATCTTTGATTGTCGTATGGGTAACATCGTCCGCAAGATGAGTTCTGCTACATCAAGTGCTAATGAAGAAACTACACCTCTTATGGCTGACAATAGTTTGGATATAGAAAGACAAGTTGAACAGGAAATGGAAGAGTTCCTCAAGTTTAAACATAAGAAGACAGACGAAGAGGAAGTTGAAAAAGAAACGAAGAAAAGGAAAATTGAAGATAACATTTCTACCAACATCTTAATGGAGGTATTTCTTAGAATATTTTATCCTATTTCTTCTTGTATGACAAAGACTGTGTCTGCTGGAGTAATGAAATCATTGGATTACTCTCCAACTGTTATTTTGAATCACGGATCTAAAATGGTAACCTTCACTGAATCTTCTTGGGAATCTTTTATGAAACATATACATCTTTTGGAATGCTATTTGAGTAACAATACGTTTGGAAGAAAAACAAAACTAGGTTTGTTCGAATCAAATATTGAAATCGATATTGTTAAACAACGTGGTCAACAACTAGTTCGATTTAGAGATTTAACTAAATATAATATAAAAATACATTTGACAAAAGAAGAGTTTTACGCTTTAACTTGTGCTACTGGTCCTATAACAAGATATTTTAAACAGCTAATATTCTCAAGTACAATTATCAAAGATTATTTAACTGATGCATTGGATAGACAACCATATGTTCCAATCCTATACGGTCCAGTAGATACTTCAATCTTCAATAGGATCCCGCATGAAGTAGAGATGTGGAGACAGTTACACCACAATCAAACCAACTTTAATTTAGATGAAGAAAAAAAGCAAGAAAACAAGGAAAACGAATCACGTTTCAACAATCAACAATCAACAACAAATTAAACAGACAAAGAATATTTTAAGTAAGAAGAAGAAGAATGTTGGAGTATAAAAGGCTGTCAATCCGCATTGACATACCAGTTGTCTACTGAACGTCATCATGGATAAACGAGTTTCATTCTCTAAGAAGACGGAAATAATGGAAGTAAAGCGAGGTATCATAGAGTTTCAGGCATTCCGTGGTAATGATGGAAATGTTATAATTAAAGAGTTAGTGGTACTAGATATGATAACATCTGTTGTTTATCATTTTTTATTCATGCCTCCTTTGCCGTTCAACAGATTAACAACCAAAGCTAAAGTAACAAACAAATGGTTGATGAAACATTTTCATAATCTAACATGGGATGAAGGTTTTATAACCTACAATATGATGCCACACATTATGAATCATTTCTGCAAAGAGTTCAAAACTATTTTTACAAGAGGATTGGAAAAAGCAAATTGGATACAAGCATATACAAACCATGAAGTGATAAATGTGCAAATGGAGAAAGATTTTTATTGCTACTTTGCTAACATCTGTATTGCATCTAAAAACTTTAAACATCGGCAGTCTCAATGTGCTTTAAAGAACGCATATCGTTTGAATGTCTATCTCCAGCAAAGTGGTGGGGGAAGCGATGGGTATAAAAGCGAGAGCGGCACTATGACAATGCATGAGTATTACTCTAACCTCCGAGGAGTCAACACCTCTGACGCGCAAGCACAAGAAGAAGAAGACGAACAATAGTAAGAAAAAATAATGGCATCGCAAACTTTTCTACAGTCGCTTGTTGATCAATTCAACAAACATTCTAAATCTACAATACTACCGACTAAGAAATGCTCAGAATTGAAAGAAGAAAAACATTACATTATTCACACTATTAAGAAGATGGAAACATCAGTTGGAGACGCCATCAATTGCACATTGAGTGAAGCACCCTACACACCTGGTGATGAACCGAAATTTCAAGTATTTCTTCCCAAACGCTTCGTTCAACTGCTGCAGAATGAAGATTTACGACTGATTCAGCCCGGCGCACTCTATTTGGCATCCCACGGTCCTAGTGGAACCAACTCTACTGAACTTACACTTCATGTTATGCCTACTAGCAACTAGTCTGTAGTTTATATATACTGTTGTACATGTGTGTAACTGATTTTAAATAAATAAAAAATAAAAATGAAAAAAAAAAATAATAAGAAAAGGCAACATATCGATAGTGTTTCTGCACTATCGATATGTTGCTTTTTTTAAAAACACGTTTGGATGACCTTGACCTAGTTTCGAGGGTATATAAAGGCCGTAATTTTCTTGAGGATCTCATCAGTCTACGACTACCTTTCGTGCTGTACACATCTCTGTTGGCTCTCCAGTTATTACGAATAACAACATGTCTCTTAAGGTTAAGTGTGCATCATATGATACCACCACCATTACAACTTTTGAAGAACTCGACGATTTTATTAATGAACTGCGAGTGTTACTTGCCGGTGGTTATCGTTTAAATATTGATGTTTACGCTAACAACATGAGGATGTTTCCTAAACAGAAGTTCTGCAACGAAGAAGTATTCGTTTCCACACAACCTTCAACTACAACACCATCTACTCAAAGTAATGTTAAGTTCCAGAAATATTACTAATGTTAAATAATATCAAGTGGTCGCTGTAGCATCTATAAAAGGACCGTGTAACCTAACAGAATCATCATTTGCTCTCCAACTGACGCAGCGAAAACAACTACTAATACCATGTTGTACAGAATGATGATTGAATTCAATGGAAAAATCTACGGAAAAGACTATCAAAGTGTAGAACAAAAGACGTCCGATCTTCAAGTATTGACTAAAGAGGGATTCCAACCAAAATTAATTCTAAAATTTCCTGAAGTACATCCACTCTCCACTGAAGATCTCATCGCCATGGCTAAAGAAGAAAAGAAAAATACAAACAAGATGTAAAGAAAGAAAAAGAAAATGAAAACTCAGTATCTTAAATAAATACATCTTACACTTGTAAGATGATCTTTTTTAAAACTCCATTTGGATGACCTTGAGATTACCCCCACCACTTTTCCTAGTCTATAAAACACGCTATCCTACACTATACAACTTCATTTCTTGCCAACACTTAGAAGCGCCAACATGGAAGAGAAGAAAAACGAGGACGCACCGCGCTACTGTTGTGAACAAAAATGCACCGATTTAGGAAGATGGATGGTAGACGGATTAGCTTGTACAAAGTGTGAATTCTTCGGATCCTGTTACTGCAAATGCAAGACAAAGCAACTACCACCACCGGAATTGCGAACCATCAAGATTTATAAATCACAATACTTCCACACTTGCTGTCCCCAGAGGTGTATCAAATTTCATCCGGAAAAACTTGTCAATTGTCGAGAGTGCAATGCATATTATAAAGACGACTTTTGTACATGCATCATAAGTGCGTGCAAGTACAGATCAGATTGGTCTACTGATCCTGTTGAAGCTTCAGATGTATAGCTGTAGTCACTGACTGCAGCCCTTTTTTAAAACTCCATTTGATTGACCTTGAGATTACCCCCACCACTTATTTTTTACAACATATATTCTACGGATCATTCGATACGCTTCTCATTTTTATTTCATTACTCGCACTGAGAACAACATGGATGATAAATTCATTTCCTTTCAACATTTAATTACCGACAGAGAAGAGATGGAAGAACTATTCCAAAACTTACTCACACTCATTGATAACTATCCTTTAAGATGGATCAACATCACAGTGCAATACGTCAATCCTACCAAAATATTTTCATCCTCATCATCGTCTTCTGCCACCTCCATGTCTTCATCGTCGCAAAGTGCAGAGAAAGAGGAACAGACAACTAATGGTGTTAAAATTGTTGAATTAAACGACGAGGAACAAGAAATGCAAGCTCTGGTTAAATATAAATTTAATATTTAATATTTAATTTACAAACATTATTAGTATTCCTAACTTAAAAATACAACTATTGGTTATCTTAGTACACCTCCTACTACCTACCCGAACGGCGTTTCGCTGCGAAATGCGCTGGCCAACGATTCGCATGGGGGTATATCACCCTTCCCCCACCACGCCACCACCCCTCCACTTCCCCCACCACGCCACCACCCCTCCACTTCCCCCTCCACCGCCCTTGCCCGCATATAAGCGAGCCGCTGACTGACGCTCGCCATTTGTTTTCCGACTCCCGTACGATGAACAACGATCCGCTAGCACTAATGAAATCTACTTTTGTAATTAGAACAAGACATGATTTAAAAAATATAATGGAAACTTTAGAAGATATTATAGACAAATTCCACTGCATCACTATGAATTTGGAACTTGCTTACGGTTGTCCAACATGCGATAGAGTTGAGACTGAAGATGAAGATAGTTTGCTAAAACTCACTCCTGCATCCTCCAAAACTACACCGACAGCTGACGACGACGTTTGACCGGACACACAACTGTTTTTTTTTTTTAACCCCCCACCACTTTCCAGTAAATATGCCCTGTCCTCATCTTCGTTTCTCATTTCATCGCCAACTTTCCGACCGTCAACACCGCTCCCGTTTCACCTACAGAAATTAAAACAAGCACACAAACATGATGGATGATTTTTCACTTAAAACACAATTGGAAGAGGACAGACTCAAACTAGAAATCAACAGACTGCAATTGGAAACGGAAAATCAACAAGGGATGGTTCGCCTGCTGCAACTGTTCAAATGCGTACTGTGCATGTTGTGCGTCTACCTTCTCTTCGCCACCACCTTCGGCGTCTACCACTCCCTCACCAGTGGACGGCACTCCAACACCTCTCTGCACAAGAACACGACTTTGATTTAATTTTAAAAATAAACTAAAACCTCCCGCGGCCCGGCGCCGCCCCACCCCATTCCCACCGAGCCCCTGCGGCTCCCACTTTTTTAAAAACCCCTCCGGATGACCTTGACCCACTTCCCAAACCCATCCATCACTGTCACCCCCACCCCACACTTCCAACCCCACACCTGCCACTTCCAACCGCTGACCTTGACCTGGGCCAGGAGTGGCCAAAAGCCACTACTAATATATAACCTAAATTTCAATTAAATATTATATATAACACACATACAAGAAACAACTTTAGAAATTTGGCATTCGATATGTTAGTTGTTATAAGTATTTATACTTATGTATTGTTGGTCTGTTTTATGCCTTCTATTGTTAGAGTCTCTACATCCTTTATAATCTCTCAGCAACCCTCTGGACTACTGGAGCAATTCTACTACTGGAGAAAGATTAGCTTAGTATACAAATCAATCCGTGAAGCTCTACAGAATATCACTTTTGTTCCGAGGATGTAAACTAAATTAATAAATAAAAGAATAATGAGGTAAAGAACCGTACAAATGTAACAAAATAAACGGTTTGTCAACACCAGACCACGTTTGATTTAATTAATTACCGTAAATCGGAGCTACTTGGACCCAAAAGTGACACATTTTGAATAATTTCTTCTTGATTAATTTCTTCTTTGAATAATAACTTAATTTTATAATATTTGCTGATAACCAAGTTTTTACCACTTTCTAAGCATTTTACTACCTAAAATATAAAAAATATTATATTATGCCTTTTTATAATAAAATTTCAATTTATTTAATTTTTCATTAATTTTTTTTAAATTGGGCTCAAGTAACCCCTCGGTTGAGGCTTTTTGAACCCACGTAGCATTTACATTGATAAAACCATTTTAAAAGGCGATGAGCTCAAGTAGGACCTAGGATCTTGAAATAAAACTCTAGACATACATTTCAAAGGCCACATGTATTATAATCTATAATATATACAGCCCCATGTGTAACTGACTCACTCACTCACTCACTCACTGATGATCTTAAATTCCTGAAGCGACCGTTTAAGATACAGACTTTAATTTTGGCATGAACATTCTTTGAGATGTTTCAATTTAGGGAAAATTATAAAACTACAACTTTTTTACTTTTAAACTATAAAAAAGGTTAAAAATCAAGCTTTGTCGGTATCGTAGTTCAGCCGTATCAGCGTATATCACAGCGTGGTATCGTAGATCACTTTACAGGTTTAGTTCTCGCTCGTGTTTAAATTATCTCTTTCAACTACACCTGTGTTTGATACAGCCATGTAATCATGAACGTCTTATGTAGACGATGGTGTTATGGTGCATTGAGAGCGGTTTATTTCACCAGGGTAATAATCGCTTTTATTTATACATTGTTAATGCCCAAAAACTACAAATTTTCAAGTATCAAATTAGAAAAAATCTAAAAAGACGAGGTGTCGGTAAGGAAGTACTTTGGTTCTTAAATATGTCGCTTGGAGCGCTATTTTAGTCGCTTAGTTCTCGCTTGTATTTAAATGATATCTTTTAACTACACCTCTTCCCGATTATTATTCTCAATTGGGCGCTTAGTTGTTAGCGTATGGTTTTCCCTCTGATTGCTGCGTCATTATTGAAAATGAAGTTTATTGAATCGAAAGCGTATCTTTACATTCAGGTGTTGTCCGCTTTGACTTCTGTATTAATTGCTAATAATATTTAAGGTCTTATTATATTTACTAGACTTTAGTTTTCTCATGATGGAAAATTTCTTGTATGTTTTCGCACAAAAAATTACCTAATACAGTAATTATAACTTAATTTTTCTACTATTTGTAAGCTGTCTCTCTATATGAATCCCCAGATTGAATATAGCGCTTCAGTTGATAGTTCTGGTGCAGTTTTACTTTGAAGAGTTGAACGTGTCCCAACACGTTTGACATCCGGTCTTTGACCTATTTGCTGCTGTCCAATCAGGCTTAGATTTTAGTTTAGGAAACGGTTGAACATATTAAGTTATAGAACGATTGGACTTTCCATTCTTACCTTCGCTAACATTGACCTACTTCCGACTCTTTTTTAAGACCATCTACATATCTGATGACCCATCAGGCTGAGAAATATTACAATAACCAATTGAATTAAACTCAATAGTAATTTTTCTCGCTGCCACTTTGTCCGCCAAACTTCCTCAATGCAGTGCTCTCACCTAAAGTCTCGATTAACCCTATTATTGTTGTAATTGAAACCTATTCTATGCTTATCAATTATTGTAACTCTTTCAGTATATTTTAATTTAACCAATAATTCTTTTTTGGCCATTATTTCACAATTGGTATTCTATACTACCATTGATTTTCTACCATTGGTTGAAAATGCATAATGTACGCCGATTTTATGGTTCTTTGCAATTTTCTTCATTTTAAGACTATATAAAGACTTTAAGACTTCATGATTATCTATAATATATACAGCCCCATGTGTAACTGACTCACTCACTCACTCACTCACTGATGATCTTAAATTCCTGAAGCGACCGTTTAAGATACAGACTTTAATTTTGGCATGGACATTCTTTGAGATGTTTCAATTTAGGGAAAATTATAAAACTACAACTTTTTTACTTTTAAACTATAAAAAAGGTTAAAAATCAAGCTTTGTCGGTATCGTAGTTCAGCCGTATCAGCGTATATCACAGCGTGGTATCGTAGATCACTTTACAGGTTTAGTTCTCGCTCGTGTTTAAATTATCTCTTTCAACTACACCTGTGTTTGATACAGCCATGTAATCATGAACGTCTTATGTAGACGATGGTGTTATGGTGCATTGAGAGCGGTTTATTTCACCAGGGTAATAATCGCTTTTATTTATACATTGTTAATGCCCAAAAACTACAAATTTTCAAGTATCAAATTAGAAAAAATCTAAAAAGACGAGGTGTCGGTAAGGAAGTACTTTGGTTCTTAAATATGTCGCTTGGAGCGCTATTTTAGTCGCTTAGTTCTCGCTTGTATTTAAATGATATCTTTTAACTACACCTCTTCCCGATTATTATTCTCAATTGGGCGCTTAGTTGTTAGCGTATGGTTTTCCCTCTGATTGCTGCGTCATTATTGAAAATGAAGTTTATTGAATCGAAAGCGTATCTTTACATTCAGGTGTTGTCCGCTTTGACTTCTGTATTAATTGCTAATAATATTTAAGGTCTTATTATATTTACTAGACTTTAGTTTTCTCATGATGGAAAATTTCTTGTATGTTTTCGCACAAAAAATTACCTAATACAGTAATTATAACTTAATTTTTCTACTATTTGTAAGCTGTCTCTCTATATGAATCCCCAGATTGAATATAGCGCTTCAGTTGATAGTTCTGGTGCAGTTTTACTTTGAAGAGTTGAACGTGTCCCAACACGTTTGACATCCGGTCTTTGACCTATTTGCTGCTGTCCAATCAGGCTTAGATTTTAGTTTAGGAAACGGTTGAACATATTAAGTTATAGAACGATTGGACTTTCCATTCTTACCTTCGCTAACATTGACCTACTTCCGACTCTTTTTTAAGACCATCTACATATCTGATGACCCATCAGGCTGAGAAATATTACAATAACCAATTGAATTAAACTCAATAGTAATTTTTCTCGCTGCCACTTTGTCCGCCAAACTTCCTCAATGCAGTGCTCTCACCTAAAGTCTCGATTAACCCTTAGTACCTAATACCCTGTGATCTATTACATACTACTAGGGCTCTATTTTTATTAATTTTCTGAACTAATATATACTGTATAACATTTAAAATTGTTAAATTAATAATTGCTGATTTTGAATGATAAAATTGTTATCGTTCCTCTATATGGTACATATATGATTCCTGCGTTTCTTGGCCACCCCGTGGCGGAACTGAAGCATCTTAGCCTATACCATATTTTTTTTTATTTCAAATATCTTGATTTTGTCCCTTTTTTCTTCTATTACATACAACGATCCTCTATATAAACTTATAATTTTACTCTTTTTTTATCTTTTCAGAATACAGCCATTACCTCAATCATGTGCAATCATAATCATATCTCCCAAATTTTTACACAACAACTTTTGAGCATTACTATTTACATAGTTCATTAATATTTCACAACTCCATTATATTTTTTAACGAATTAAGGGGAACTAGGGAGTGGGATTAAACCATGAGCCGTGGGCAAATTTCAAAGCTTATTATTATTTATTGTGAATAGTGTGTATTGGCGGCTTCTGTTACTGTCGTTGGAGTTGAGCCCTAAACTAGCCTGTTCATTGTATGAGGTTTTGACAGTAATTTACGGAATTGGGGCAACCAATTATTGGGTTGGACCCTCCATCAAGCATAACACCTAGAATATTTACATAAATAATATTTATTTCACAGCTCAATTTTTTAAAACTATTTACAAAGGAGGGGTATTAAAACCTACTAATAGGAGATTATTAAAGCTATTTTTACTATTGATTGTGAATTTAGAGTATTAGATGGTTTTGTTACTGTCTTGGCTGTTCAGATCTTGTGTGGAACTAAACTATTTCAAACTTGACTTTTTATTGATTCAAACTAGGGGGCAACTCCTAAGGGGGATTTCCTAAAGGGGCATGGGGGCGGAGCCCCCATCGAGCCGTAGGCGAGTCTATAATATATACAGCCCCATGTGTAACTGACTGACTCACTGATGATCTTAAATTCCTGAAGCGACCGTTTAAGATAGAGACTTGAAATTTGGCATGGACATTCTTTGAGATGTTTCAATTTAGGGAAAATCATAAAACTACAACTTTATTTAATTTTAAACTATAAAAAAGGTAAAAAATATAGATTTGTCGGTAACGTAGTTCAGCCGTATCAGCCTATATCACCGCGTGGTATCGTAGATCACTCTTCGGGTTTAGTTCTCGCTCGTGTTTAAATGATCTTTTTCAACTACACCCGTGTTCGATGGATACACTCTAATTTGTGCTGCATTGAAAGCTCGTTTCTTTTATATTTTTACACACATCATAAATATGTCTTAGGGAATTTTTAAATAACTGTTAAGCAGAATTAACAGATTTAAATGTTAGGTTCTCGTTTTGTTTCAATTTATTTTAGATTACTTATTCAAATTCACACGGAATTATTCTTCCGGCCGAATTTCGCATCGAATGGATTTTCTGTGAAGCTTGAGCCGTGATCTTAACGCAACATACTTCGATTACTTTGTAAAATACTTAATAGTTAATTATTATCTTTCTGTTTGATTTATATTCAGTGTCTTATATTAGATTTTTTCACACTTAAATTTTTTTTTTAGAATGTTTAAATAAGTGGTGAACAAAAAGAACAGATTTAAATGCTAGTTTCTCGTTTCATTTCAATTTATTTTAGATTACTTATTCAAATTCACCCCATGTGAACCTCTCAGCCGAATTTCGCATTCAATGAATTTTCTGTGTAGCTCGTGCCGTGATCTTAACGTTATATACTTCTATTACTTAGTATGATACTTAATAGACAGTTAATTATTATCTTTCTGCATTATTTATATTCAGTGCTTTATATTTTATTTTAATACCCACTTAAAATATGTTTTAAGAATTTTTAAACGGCTATTGAACAAAACTAACAGGTTTTTATGAATAAATTATTATTTCACAGGTCTAGATTTTATATTCTTATAATTAGTAGTTTGTAATAGTTGGGGTTTTTTTGCGGATCTACTCCGTTTTTATTATTTCCTATGATTTTGTTTTCATGTTATTTAATTCTTGTTTTCGCTTATTGATTTGAATGTTATTTGCTATTTCAGTAATTTAAACGTTTTTCTTCTATATCCTGAAATTTACAAGTTTTTATTTTTAATTAGTTTGTATCAGCCGATTCTTTTAATATCGTGGTTGGCGATACTATATTTAGTTCAAATTGTATTTTTAATTTCTTAAGTTTATTAACTAGCATAGCTTGATTTTTTATTATTTTAATAGCAATTTTCACACTTATTATTGGTTATTTTCTATTTTTTAGCATTATTCTTTTACTCTAATGGGCATATTAAATTTTTTTTTAATGTACGAAAATCTCATTTAAAAATACTTAATTTGGAATAATTTTGATCCATTGCAATTTTAATGTGACGCATGTTAACTCGTTGACGTTTCAGACTAAGTAGTTGGTGACGTGGAATAGTTAGCATCACACATTTTAGTAGAGTTACAAGTAAATTAATATCTTAGCTTTTCAATACTTCGATTTTTATTAGTTTTTATTTTCCGATTCTTTTAATATCGTGGTTGGCGATGCTAGATTTGGTTTAAGTGTTACTTTAAATTTCTTTAGTTTATGCATTATTATAGCTTGATTATTTGATTATTTTAATAGTTATTTTCACATAGTCAATTATTTCTATTTGTTAGCATTATTGTTTTGCTATAGTGGGCACATTACATTTTTTTATCTATGAAAATTTAATTTAAAGATACTTAATTTGGATTAATTTTGCCCCATTGCAATTTTTCTGTGCCGCATCTAAAATCGTTGACGTTCCAGACCAAGTGGTTGGTAACGTGGAGGAGTTAGTATCACACATTTTTGTAGTAGAGCTACACGTAATTTAAAACTTAACTTTTCAAAAACAAACAGTAAAATGTTTTCTAATAGTAGGGGTCTTTTGCGGATCCACCCCGTTTTTATTATTTTCCTTTAATTTTGTTTTCATGTTATTTAATTATTGTTTTGACTCATTGATTTAAATTTTATTCGTTGTTTCTTTGATTTAAACCTTTGTAATCTATTTCCTGAAGTTTTTAATTTCTCATTTGAGTTGGGTGATTCAGGGGATTATGTCACTTCTTCCACGATTGCAACTCCAAGAGCTGGCTAAATAACAGAGAAACATTTATTACTGTAACTACCACTACTAATTATATTTATAGCAAGAACCACAACTACATTCAAACTCTTTGTTTTTAAACTTCTTTTCATTAAACACAGCTACAATAATCTTGACTTAAATTATATTTTTGTACTTACAAATATGCTTCTTTTGCCTTTTTTAGTACAACCTACTTAAATTGAAGCTGAAATATTTATTTCACTTCTTTTTTTCATAATACGCCAATTAATTCAGTCATATGCGTATCAAAAATTTTCTACAGTACCGATATTGAGCATAATACCTAAATTATTTACATGGTTATTTATTATTTCACAACTATCAATTATATTTTTTTAACGAATTAAGATGAATTAGGAAGGGGGTTTAAAAACCCGTAGACGATTTTCAAAGCGTTTTATTATTATTGATTGTTAGTAGTGTATATAAGACACTTTTGTTACTGCCTTGGCTGACCCGTTCTTCGGTTGGAACTAACCTGTTTAACAAGTAGACTTCTTATTAATTTACGAATTTAGGGCAACCCCTAAGGGGGCATGGGGCGGAGCCCCATCGAGCCGTAGGCGAGTCTATAATATATACAGCCGCATGTGTAACTGACTGACTCACTGATGATCTTAAATTCCTGAAGCGACCGTTTAAGATAGAGACTTGAAAGTTGGCATGGACATTCTTTGAGATGTTTCAATTTAGGAAAAATCATAAAACTACAACTTTTTTACTTTTAAACTATAAAAAAGGTAAAAAATATAGATATGTCGGTAACGTAGTTCAGCCGTGTGAGCGTATATCACCGTTTGGGTAACGTAGATCAATTTGCAGGTTTAGTTCTCGCTCGTGTTTAAATGATTTCTTTCAACTACACCCGTGTTTGATTCAAACGTCCGTAATTGTTAAACGTCCGTCACATAAACGTTTAATGTAGACGGCGGTGTTTCGATGCATTGAGAGCCGGTTATTTCACCAGGGTAATACTCGCTTAGATTTATACAGTATTAAAATGCCCAAAAACTACAAATTTTTAACTTTCAAATCATAAAAAAATTCTATAAAGGCGAGGTGTTGGTTAGGAAGATGTCGCTTGGAGCGCTATTATAGTCGCTTAGTTCTCGCTTGTATTTAAATGATGTCTTTTAACTACACCTCTTCCTGATAATTATACCTTTAAATGTGCGCATATTTGTTTGCGTATGGTTTTCCCTTCGATTGCTGTGTTATTGTTGAAAATGAAGTTTTCTTAATCGAAAGCGTATCTTTACATTCAGGTGAAGTCCGCTTTGATTTCTATATTAATTGCTAAAAATATTTTAGGTCTTATTACATTTTCTAGACTTAAGTTTTCTCATGCTGGAAATTTTCTTGTAGGTTTTCGCTCAAAAAATAACCTAATACAGTAATTATAACTTAATTTTCTACTATTTGTATGCTGTCTCTCTATATGATTGAATATAGCGCTTCAGTTGATAGTTCTGGTGCAGTTTTACTTTGAAGAGTTGAACGTGTCCCAACAAGTTTGACATCCAGTCTTTTACCTATTTGCTGCTGTCCAATCAGGCTTAGATTTTAGTTTAGGAAACGATTGAACATATTAAGTTATAGAACCATTGAAATTTCCATTCTTACCTTTGCTAACGTTTACCTACTTCCTACGTTTTTTTAAGACTATCTACATATCTGATGACCCATCATGCAGAGAAATATTATAATAACCAATTGAATTAAACTCAATAGTAATTTTTCTCGCTGCCACTTTGTCCGTCAAACTTCCTCAATGCAGTGCTCTCACCTAAAGTCTCGATTAACCCTATTATTGTTGTAATTGAAAACTATTCTATGCTTATCAATTATCGTAACTCTTTCAGTATATTTTAATTTAACCAATAATCCTTTTTTGGCTATTATTTCAATATTGGTTTTTTTACTACCATTGGTTGAAAATGCATAATGTACGCAGATTTAGGGTTCTTAAGTTGCAACTTTCTTCATTTTAATACTATATAAAGACTTTAAGACTTCATGATTATAGTACCTAATACCCTGTGATCTATTACATACTACTAGGGCTCTATTTTTATTAATTTTCTGAACTGATATATATATATATAACATTTAAAATTGTTAAATTAATAATTGCTGATTTTGAATGATAAAATTGTTATCGTTTCTTTATATGGTACATATATGATTCCTGCGTTTCTTGGCCACCCCATGGCGGAACTGAAGCATCTTAGACTATACCATATATTTTTTTAATTTCAAATATCTTGATTTTGTCTCTTTTTTCTTCTATTACATACAACGATCCTCTGTATAAACATATAATTTTAATCCACTTTTATCTTTTCAGAATACAGCTATTACCTCAATCATGTGCAATCATAATCGTACCTCCAAATTTGTACACAACAACTTTTGAGCATGACTATTTACATATTCATTAATATTTCACAACTCCATTATATTTTTAACCAACTAAGGGGAACTAGGGAGTGGGATTAAACCATGAGCCGAGGACAAATTTCAAAGCTTATTATTATTTATTGTGAGTAGTGTGTATTGGCGGCTTCTGTTACTGACGTTGGAGTTGAGCCCTCAACTAGCCTGTTCTTTGTATGAGGTTTTGACAGTAATTTACGGAATTGGGGACCAATTATTGGGTTGGACCCTCCATCAAGCATAACATCTAGAATATTTACATAAATAATATTTATTTCACAGCTCAATTTTTTAAAACTATTTACTAAGGAGGGATATTAAAACCTACTAATAGGAGATTATTAAAGCTTTTTTGCTATTGATTGTGAATTTAGAGTATTAGATAGTTTTGTTACTGTCTTGGCTGTTCAGGTCTTATGTGGAACTAAACTATTTCAAAGTTGACTTTTTATTAATTCAAACTAGGGGGCAACTCCTAAGGGGGCATGGGGGCGGAGCCCCCATCGAGCCGTAGGCGAGTCTATAATATATACAGCTGCATGTGTAACTGACTGACTCACTGATGATCTTAAATTCCTGAAGCGACCATTTAAGATAGAGACTTGAAAGTTGGCATGGACATTCTTTGAGATGTTTCAATTTAGGAAAAATCATAAAACTACAACTTTTTTACTTTTAAACTATAAAAAAGGTAAAAAATATAGATATGTCGGTAACGTAGTTCAGCCGTGTGAGCGTATATCACCGTTTGGGTAACGTAGATCAATTTGCAGGTTTAGTTCTCGCTCGTGTTTAAATGATTTCTTTCAACTACACCCGTGTTTGATTCAAACGTCCGTAATTGTTAAACGTCCGTCACATAAACGTTTAATGTAGACGGCGGTGTTTCGATGCATTGAGAGCCGGTTATTTCACCAGGGTAATACTCGCTTAGATTTATACAGTATTAAAATGCCCAAAAACTACAAATTTTTAACTTTCAAATCATAAAAAAATTCTATAAAGGCGAGGTGTTGGTTAGGAAGATGTCGCTTGGAGCGCTATTATAGTCGCTTAGTTCTCGCTTGTATTTAAATGATGTCTTTTAACTACACCTCTTCCTGATAATTATACCTTTAAATGTGCGCATATTTGTTTGCGTATGGTTTTCCCTTCGATTGCTGTGTTATTGTTGAAAATGAAGTTTTCTTAATCGAAAGCGTATCTTTACATTCAGGTGAAGTCCGCTTTGATTTCTATATTAATTGCTAAAAATATTTTAGGTCTTATTACATTTTCTAGACTTAAGTTTTCTCATGCTGGAAATTTTCTTGTAGGTTTTCGCTCAAAAAATAACCTAATACAGTAATTATAACTTAATTTTCTACTATTTGTATGCTGTCTCTCTATATGATTGAATATAGCGCTTCAGTTGATAGTTCTGGTGCAGTTTTACTTTGAAGAGTTGAACGTGTCCCAACAAGTTTGACATCCAGTCTTTTACCTATTTGCTGCTGTCCAATCAGGCTTAGATTTTAGTTTAGGAAACGATTGAACATATTAAGTTATAGAACCATTGAAATTTCCATTCTTACCTTTGCTAACGTTTACCTACTTCCTACGTTTTTTTAAGACTATCTACATATCTGATGACCCATCATGCAGAGAAATATTATAATAACCAATTGAATTAAACTCAATAGTAATTTTTCTCGCTGCCACTTTGTCCGTCAAACTTCCTCAATGCAGTGCTCTCACCTAAAGTCTCGATTAACCCTATTATTGTTGTAATTGAAAACTATTCTATGCTTATCAATTATCGTAACTCTTTCAGTATATTTTAATTTAACCAATAATCCTTTTTTGGCTATTATTTCAATATTGGTTTTTTTACTACCATTGGTTGAAAATGCATAATGTACGCAGATTTAGGGTTCTTAAGTTGCAACTTTCTTCATTTTAATACTATATAAAGACTTTAAGACTTCATGATTATAGTACCTAATACCCTGTGATCTATTACATACTACTAGGGCTCTATTTTTATTAATTTTCTGAACTGATATATATATATATAACATTTAAAATTGTTAAATTAATAATTGCTGATTTTGAATGATAAAATTGTTATCGTTTCTTTATATGGTACATATATGATTCCTGCGTTTCTTGGCCACCCCATGGCGGAACTGAAGCATCTTAGACTATACCATATATTTTTTTAATTTCAAATATCTTGATTTTGTCTCTTTTTTCTTCTATTACATACAACGATCCTCTGTATAAACATATAATTTTAATCCACTTTTATCTTTTCAGAATACAGCTATTACCTCAATCATGTGCAATCATAATCGTACCTCCAAATTTGTACACAACAACTTTTGAGCATGACTATTTACATATTCATTAATATTTCACAACTCCATTATATTTTTAACCAACTAAGGGGAACTAGGGAGTGGGATTAAACCATGAGCCGAGGACAAATTTCAAAGCTTATTATTATTTATTGTGAGTAGTGTGTATTGGCGGCTTCTGTTACTGACGTTGGAGTTGAGCCCTCAACTAGCCTGTTCTTTGTATGAGGTTTTGACAGTAATTTACGGAATTGGGGACCAATTATTGGGTTGGACCCTCCATCAAGCATAACATCTAGAATATTTACATAAATAATATTTATTTCACAGCTCAATTTTTTAAAACTATTTACTAAGGAGGGATATTAAAACCTACTAATAGGAGATTATTAAAGCTTTTTTTGCTATTGATTGTGAATTTAGAGTATTAGATAGTTTTGTTACTGTCTTGGCTGTTCAGGTCTTATGTGGAACTAAACTATTTCAAAGTTGACTTTTTATTAATTCAAACTAGGGGGCAACTCCTAAGGGGGCATGGGGGCGGAGCCCCCATCGAGCCGTAGGCGAGTCTATAATATATACAGCCCTATGTGTAACTGACTGACTCACTGATGATAGTAAAGTCCTGAGGCGACCGTTTAAGATAGAGACTTGAAATTTGGCATGGACATTCTTTGAGATGTTTCAATTTAGGAAAAATCATTAAACTACAATTTTTTGTACTTTTAAACTATAAAAAAGGTAAAAAATATAGATTTGTCGGTAACGTAGTTCAGCCGTTTCAACATACATCACCGCGTGGTATCGTAGATCACTTTTCAGGTTTAGTTCTCGCTCGTTTTTAAATTATTTCTTTCAACTACACCCGTGTTTGTAGATGATAGCTATTCACCGATTATCCGTAAACGACGGTATGTTGCTGTATTGAGAGTTTAAATTTAAGGTGAAAGTGTACACAGACATTTTCGTTTACTGGTTTGGTGATGTTCAGTTAACAGGTTTAGTTCTCGTACTTATATTATTGAACAAATTTAACTACACTCCAGTAAGTTTGACTAACCATGTGGTATCGTTGATCACTTTGCAGGTTTAGTTCTCGCTCGTGTTTAATTGATCTCTTTCAACTACACCCGTGTTTGATACCAACATTGTATTATTTGTTTCTATATGAACGACGATTTTTGACTGCAATGAGAGCGGGTCATTTCACTAGGGTAATACTTACCAGGGTAATTCTTACAGTGATTATGCCCAATTTGCTAATGCAGCATGTACGCTTGCTTGTAAGTTTACCAATGGTGAATTTTCTTCTACTACGGATGAGTGAGATTTCTATGGTGGGTGAAAGTTTACACAGACATTTTCATTTTGCTTAGAGCGCTATTATAGTCGCTTAGTTCTCGCTTGTATTTTAATTATGTCTTTTAAGTACACCTGCGTTCTTGATGATGTTTATGTTAGTGTCGATTTCCATTTGATTCTGACAGCAATGAGATTTTGCTGCATTGAAAGCGTGATTCACTAAAATCCAAACCCACACTCAAAATATGTTTTTGAGAATTTTTAAATAACTATTGGACTAAGCCAAGAGATTTAAATGTTAGGTTCTCGTTTCATTTTCAATTTATTTAAGATTACTTATTCACATGCACCCCAGTTTATTCTTTCGGCCCAATTTCGCAATAGATGAATTTACTGTGTAGCTTGTGCCGTGACTTCGATTACTTTGTACAATACTTAATAGACAGTTAATTATTATCTTTCTGTTTGATTTATATTCAGTTGTTTTTTTACACACTTAAAATATGATTTTGAGAATGTTTAAATAACTATTGAAAAAAAAACAGATTTAAATGATAGGTTCTCATTTCATTTTCAATTTTTTCAAATTTACCCGAAGTCACGCTTTCGGCCGAATTTCGCATTCTATGAATTAACTCTGTAGCTCATGCCGTGATCTTAACGTAATATACTTCGATTACTTTGTACAATACTTAGTAGACGGTTAATTATTATCTTTCTATTTTATTTACATTCAGTGTTTTATACTATATTTTTTACACACTTAAAATATGTTTTTGAGAATATTTTAATAACTTTACAACAAAACCAACAGACTTAAATGTTAAGTTCTAGTTTTATTTTCAATTTATTTTCGACTACTTATTCAAATTCACCCCCAGTCAGGCTCTCGGCCGAATTTCGCATTAAATGAATTTACCCTATAGCTTGTTCCGTGATTTTAAGAGGGCGTTGGAGTGCCGCCATGTTGGATTTATTTCCCATAAGAGCAATGCTAAACTTGTCCCCGGCATTTGTCATATAATTTCTTTATTTTTTGTCCGATTGGTTCAGAATAAATAGCGTTTGAATCACAATCGAATTCCCCGTTCCTTTTGCGAGATCGATTTGTAAATAATTTATAAAATTCTATAGAAAAAGTTTTTAAAGTAGTAAAAAACTTGCTTTTTTATTTCAAATTAGTAAAAAACACTTCTTTTTAATAAAAATTCCTCTCGCAAACAAAATCCGCCTTGATGAACCCTTTATTTAGAGATACAAACCATTATTTTCTGATTATAAATAAAAGAGTTATTTGACATCCCGTTTAACATTGCTCTTATCGGGGAAAGACGGAATTTGGATTGACTCCAACTTTATTCCAACTTGACTCCAACTTTGACTCCAACTCTTAACGTAATATGCGTAGATTTCTTTGTACAATACCTGATAGACAGTTAATTATTATCTTTCTGTTTTATTTATACTCAGTGTTTTGTATTATATTTGAATACACACTTAAACTATGTTTTAGAGAATTTTTAAATGACTATTGAACAAAATTAACAGATTTTTTTATGAATAAATTATTATTTCACTGGTCTCGATTTCATATTTTTATAAATCGTAGTTTTTAGTAGCAGGGGTTTTTTGCGGATCTACCCCGTTTTTATTCCTTTCTATTATTTTGTTTTCATGTTATTTAATTCTTATTTTCGCACATTGATTTGAATGTTATTCGCTATTTCAGTGATTTAAACGTTTTCCATATATTTCCTGAAATTTACAAGTTTTTATTTTAGTTGGGTGAAGCAGGGGATTATGTCATTTTTCACATAATTGTATCTCTATTTATGTATAAAATTTATATTTAGCTACCTAATAGAGAAATATTTGTTACTATGATTACTACTATTAAATATAATGATAGCAACAACAACTATAACTCTTTAAATTGAAATTCCTTTTCATCTAACACAGCAACAATCGTCTAACCTAAAGAATATATTTTTATCAGCATAACACCTAAAATATTTACATAAATAATTATAATTTCACAGCTCAAAACTTTTAAACGAAAGCTAACTACGAAGGGGTATTAAAACCGATTCATAAAGCTTTGTTTACTATTGATTGTGAATTTCGTGTATTTGACGGTTTTGTTACTGTATTGACTGTGCAGTTCTGTGGAATTAACGTATTTTAAACTTGACTTTTTATTAATTTACGAATTTAGGGCAACCCGTAGGGGGACATAGAGGCCCAAAATAGCCTGTTCGGTACTTGAGACTTAGAGCGATTAACAAATTTGGGGCAGTCCCCTAAGGGGCATGGGGGCGGAGCCCCCATCGAGCCGTAGGCGAGTAATAATAATAACATGACAATAAAATGAATGAAATTACAATAAAATGAACTGAATGTAAATGCATTAAATAATTTAAATTTTAAATTATAAAATTAATTTTATAATTAAAAATTTTAAATTATTAATATTAAATTTATTATGGTAATTTTAAATTATTATGGAAGTAATACTTTGTAACAAAATTTAAAAATTAATAAATGTTCTTTAAATGATTTTAAAATCTAGTTATAATTTTAATTTTATGACACATTAGATATTTGTTTTAACATAAAAACTTTCCTCGATAAAAACATAAATTTTACCCGTTTTTTTTATTAACACACTAAGTTTTAAGATAAAAAAATGTAGTTCTTAAAGCAATCAACATTAAAACAACACTTAATACTTAGTTATCAAATAAAAACAAAATAAATTATATAAAATTTTATTAAACGTCTAGTTTTATTTAATTAATTAAATAATCTATTTATAAAATATTTATGTGTATTTTTATATATATATATATATATCTTAGACATTTAAAATTATTCTTCAAGTAAAATTATAAAATGAGTTTTGTAAAAAAAAATTATTTAAAAAACACATTACTCTAAAATATTACAGAACAAAAGAAAAATATCAATTTAGTTAAGGCTTGAAAGATTTTACCATTTAATCAACTTCAGTAAGTATTACTTTATGTCATTTACCTCTCCATAATACTATTTTAATGAGTAAAATGGATGTACTGACAAAACTTTCCACATAAACAAAATATTACACTGGCATTACTTGTGTGTTATTATGTATAAGATTTTTTGTCAAATTACAGATATATATCGTGCGTCGGTGGTGCACAGTGATAGCTAGGGTTTACTATTGAACAAGAGGAGAAAGTTGTAAAATACGTACGACACATGGGGTGGTTGATGGTGAGGTAAGGGTTGTGCGATACCTTACACTGCCTACCTGTCAAAGTCTTTCCTGAATAACAGCTGGGCCATTACAGCTTTGGCATGCTTCGTTTGGAGAGCAGAGGTTTTACAAACCCATTGTGCAAAATATTAATTGAATCTTATTGTATGTTACTGGTATCTTAAAAACACAACTATTTCATACATGTTATTTTTTATTGTAGATGGTTAGCTCACTATCTTTCTACTGACAATTTTTATTTCATAAATTGTGTAATTGAATATTTAAAGTGATTGGTATTGAAAAAGCCCGTGTGTTTCAAGAATAAAAAATCTAAATACAT
Organism: Neoaliturus tenellus; assembly: GCA_030545055.2. Taxonomy (NCBI): domain Eukaryota; kingdom Metazoa; phylum Arthropoda; class Insecta; order Hemiptera; family Cicadellidae; genus Neoaliturus; species Neoaliturus tenellus. Next base: position 234,116,224 of record CM061531.1, read on the forward strand.
AATTAGAGTTAATTTAAACTATTTAATTATTACGTTTGAAATGGACTAACTGGAACATGACATCAAATGTAAACACCTACTCATATAACATGCATTTTCCAAGGTGAAACTAAATTTAAGATAGAAATTTTGTCAAATCCAAGGCTTGAATTAGGGTTCAGCTTGATATAGGATGGGTAAGGAATTAGTTTTAAAAACATTTTTCGAAAGTGGTGTCTATGTATTGAAAAAGTATATTCTCATTCATATAATATTTTTTGTCACCTCGTAGAAGTAAAAGTTGAACAAAGCACTTTACATAATATCAACAAAATATTTATGTAATGCAGATTCTATATTGTCTATCAAAATATTTGATTGGATAACATAGCTCGGTCAAATTTAGTATATATTGATGTATGTTAAGTGTAAAACCAAACAAGTGAAATATATTTATACTAATTTAACAAAAATCTATGACCTATCCAATATATCTGTGGAACTGTTTCAAGATATTCTTAAATGTCCACAGAGTTCGGCCAATTGTCTATTAATGATATTATATTTTCAATAATACTTCTTTAAATATGTCTATTTGATTTACAAGTAACTCATTTTCCAAAATAACTTTTTCTTAATGTCGGCATAATATTTAATTATTACAATGATTCATTCATCTTATATTATATTTTCATCATGTAATAACTATTTAACAGTAAACATATTTTATAGGGTCTAAATAATGTGCAGAATTAAATGTTTTTACACAATACAAGAAAGTTTTTTTTGCTATTAATGTATTCACCAGTTTTATTACTTTTCATTTAACCTAAAGAGCTACTAAAGTCTTAAAGGTAAGGAGGAAATCCAAATTTTTGCAAAAAAATCTATTTGTATAATTTTAATAAGTACACTGAGTTTGGTTTTTACCCCCCACCCACATTACCACATAAATAAAATGAAAGCGTATACACCAATCATATTTTTCGAACATGAATACAAGAAATAAATTTTTTATTTGGCTTTATTTTGTATTATAAATTGTTGGAGATTGATTTGACTTATGGACTACAAGCACATAGAATAGAAGATTAAATATAGATGAATGAACAAATAACTGAACCGTGCAACCTAGAGATACATGCTGAGCATCTGCGTCTGTACCACAATATGTAATCCAATCGTACCTGTTGGCTTGATTCCACAGTGCAAATTGTGTTCTCTTCTACTCAATTATCATGACTCTCAATGGAATAAATATTGTTTTATAATGAAAAATGATCAGAAACTGAAATGTATAGACGTATATATTTGAAGTGTGTTATTTTGATTTAAGTATAATTAACTCATTGTTTTAATATCCGATTTATTACAAAATTTGTTATTTTGTTTTAACCATACATAAATATTTAATATACTGATATTAATATTTTGATTGTAGACATTAAAATGTACAGCTACTTATCTAGTTCGAACACTTATAGTTAAATTGCATAAAAAAGAGTAATAAACTGCAGTTATTAGTTTTTGTGATTTCTTTGAATCACTTTCTTAGTCAAACAAAATTAATTAAATAGCTTATAAAAAAAATTAAGATCTAATCTAAAAATAAAACTAAAATTTAACATGTAAATGTTTTCTCTCGGTAAATATATATTTTAAGGAATGGAATTGGAAATAAAATACCGAAATATATTTAAGGGAGCTGATTTACATAAAATCTTGTGTTCCTAATAAATTGTTTAGAAAAGCATATGTTTCTTTTGAGTTCGCTTGAAATCTTATTTCCTTCTTTGATCGGGGGGAGGGGGGTGTAAAAAGATAGGGTGTACAGGCCCTCGTCCACACATAAACAGGGAAACGCTGCCTTGAAGGGGGTCCCATTCAAGCCTCATCATCTTCATTTATACCGCGTTAGCTTCTGAGAGGCTGTTTATTTTCATCACGAAGTATTCGAGCGTCTTAAAAACGTATTTTCAGTATGGACCAATTTTAAACTTATATATGTAACAAATATTTTAGAAAATTTTGATTTGTTGTATGTGGCATTATGGGAAAGAAAAGGTTGCTCGTTGGAAATAATTACCAATGGAATAAAAATACCGTTATCAACTTTTAATTAGTCATGGATTAAATTAACCTTAATTAGGGCTTTAACGTTGTTGTCAATCAATACAACTAGAAATAAAAAATTAGAAAAGTGTACAGGGTTTTCCTGAAATACTTACCAATATTTTTACAACAAATAGTTGTTATTTATTAATTATTATTTTAAAAAAGGCTTTTTTATAATTTATTATTTTTTTTTAATTTATCATGGTTTAAAGGCTAAATACAATCGTTGCTTAACTACTTTATCAACAATCAACTCAAAGTTCGTGAAGCATTGATAATATAAAGTAATAAGCATGTCGACGATTCAAAGGTTAGGTGGTCACTCATAGAATAAACCGCATCGAATAACTGATACATAGATTCTCTCCTTCAACAACAATAAATTCAACAACAACAATAGATTCTCTATTTCAACAATCTTAGATAACATTTTTATGAATCCTTATGACCCAAAGGTATAGTTTTAAAATTTACTAAAATTTTTTGTAGAATAACTAATTTTTTAAATCTTAATAGTAGTCTTAACACAAAAATGTTAGGTTAAATTAAAGACTATTTCACATTAATAACTTTATCCCAAGGAATCAATAAAAAAAATAATAAAAAAATAAAAAAAATAAAACATTCACAAAACACAATCATCAAAACCAATCACAAACATTTCCTTACTGACTTTAGCGCTTAACCCTCCAATTAAAATTTGAAACAACTGGACTATGTGACATTTGCATATATTTAATTTTTGGGAACTTACATGTACATATGTTTAAACTTAGGTTTTGTATGTCCTTTCGTAATGTACGGGAGGGCAAAACTTAAGAATAACAGTTTTAACCTCTTACGTAATATAGTTCAAAACTATTAGTTCAATGTCTTTAATTTAATTTTCCATTCCTATAGGAAGGATTACCTATCACAAATATTTCGTTACTGTCTTTAGTGCTTAACCCTATAATAAAATTCGAAATAACTGGATTGTTTTATATTTACATGTATTTAATTTTTTGAGACATACTTGTACCTATGTTTAAATTTATGTTATATATGTCCTTTTATGATGGACGCAGGCAAAATTTAACTTCACACATTAGGTGAACTGGACTTCGATAAAGCTGATTCTCCATTCTCAAGGGAAATGCGACACTGAGCGACCGCTCTGACTCATATTCCGCACGAGGTTAAAATAAATATTGACGTTACCATCAAACAAGCTTAGAGTACAAAGAGGCTCAAAGATACTACCAAGTTAAATAATATTGGTTTTTAATAACTTATGTAAAATTTTATTTGGTATAGTTTTATTCCTTATGAATATTTCAAACAAACATTTATCAGTTTTAACTAATTTTTTTGTAAAATAATTTAGTAAAATTTCTTAATTTGTAGAGATTATAAACACAAATTTCTCTGCCAGTTTGTTTTTAATCCAATTAATCAAACGACGAATCATCAAAACTTATAATTACAAATTAAAACCACCAATATTTTTAATTATTTATTTTTTTACTGTAAGGAATTTTGATTTCAAAGATATTATCATTAAAGGAACTGATATCTTTGATATCAAAAGTCTTTACTTATATAAAAGATAACTAAAAATATTGGCGGTTTTAATTTGAAATTATATTGAATCCAATACTACAGCTCTTCCATAATTTAGATGCCAAAACTTAGTTTTCATAGAAAAAATAAATAAAACAAATCATTAGGAATGGGATTTTTTTAACATGAACAATGCAAGGACAAGAATAATAATGCCAGTTTGGAAAACTTTATTTTTAACATATCCCAATAGAATAAAACCCTGTGGGGCAAGGCTTGTCTACGAGGAATTAAGTCAGCACATACGAATAGCTATATAGAGATTTTACTCAAAATTTTTTGTCAAACCTTAAGTATAGAATTCATGTCTTCTATGGTATCCATGGCTCACATTTAAAACATTGATAACATTGAAAAACTTTCATACTATACTTATTTTTTTTAAACAGATTTTACAATTTTTAATTGTGTATATTTATTATGCATATATCTGCATAACATACGACTTTTAAAAATGTATTAAAAATATATGTGGTATACATACATTTACCATTATACCACACAAGGGTACAAGTTTTTGTAGATTGAATGTGTAGCACTAGAAATATGTGTAGGTTGGTATGTGTAATACGAAAATAATTTGTGCTGCAATGATAAAAACATTCTTTTATAGTATGTGATTTATTGATTTTTTTTTATTCAGATCCTTATTTTTTTCTAGGTATTATATTATTTTTTGTAGCTGAGTAATTGTTGTTATATTTTGATGTACCGGTTAAGTCCTCATAAGCTATGCATGAGATAGCTTGAGGAGTTTGAAGCGTCGAATGTTATTATAAAGTGTTCACCTTTACCATTCTTGGTAGTTACGTTGGTGTAAAAAATACGATTAGGAACTTTAAATAAGAAATTCCAACTTTAAACCAGGGAATTTCCTTATCTTATTTTTATTTCCTATCTATGAAAAAAATACAATTTACTCAACAACGTTTTAAAACTATATATTATGTAAGATAAGCATATAAAATGCATAACAATAAGAATACAAAGTTACAACCAATTAAAAATACTTTTATTTTTTATAGTTTTAAATATATCTGATATTTACGGAATACATCCGATAGAGATGGGCCTATCTCGAAATAAACAATAGAGAGTTATTTAACAATTTAATTTAAACTCTCCATTATTTTTATTTAACTCTATTTAACACATCTTTCAGTGCATTCATTAGGTGTATTTAGCAAATGCCTTTTCTACCAAAAGGCATTTTTTACCAATTAAGATTATTTAACAATATCTAAACTAGAGTTTTAACTCTAATTAAAATGTGGAATGGGCCAGACAAACATCAAAACCATTTCAAGTTTAGATACTCAGGACTTTAACTCCAATGATTTGCGATAAACAGCTAAATGAAAAATAAACAAGATATCTTAGTAAGCTTAATAATTATGATGACCAATCATATCATGGTATGAACATTATATTGTATGCAGTTTACCTTTTTGTATGTTTTGTTTCTAAGGAGAATACAACTTGAGAATTGTTCTAAATCAATAGGTAAGTTTTAGATGAACATTTTGCATTCATTAAGATAATAAGATATTAAAGATATTATATTTGAAATAAAGATATTATATTTTAAAGTATTGTTTGCTTGTACAAGGAAGGCATACGTTTCCAACATATGTTTTAAACACTCTACAGTTAATGCATATTAAACTATTCAGGTTCATTAAATTCCGTTTTTTTACCTATTTTGTCCAAAATTAGAGCTCTATGCAACATGTTAGATGCCCGTAAGGTTGCTAAATAACAGCTTCTAAGTTTAATTTTGATGGTTAATAATTGATAGCCTGGCAACAGCTACCACCTACCAGGTAAAAGGCAATTTGGTAGTTACCATACTCTAAAGATTCACACTAAATAAAGGTGTATGCAAATTTTTCTTTTTTATACAGTATTATGTTCAATTTGTGATTTTTCAGTACAATACGATCTACGCACAGATCAATAGTCTATGTGGACGGGGCAAAAAGAGGTCCGCCAGCCTCTTAAAAAAATAATTAAAATTTATTTTAAGAAATTAGCAATTTAAACTATCATTTAAATGTAGTTGGTTAAACTACATTACACTAATGTAGTTTAACTAACTACATTAGTATTGGTTAGTACTTATTACTCCTTCATTATTTATATTAACGCTTGGTTGTGATAAACAACAGTGAAACAGTTCAAAATTTGTTTAATTGTTTTACAGTATTTCTAAAATTAACTAACTCTACCATTCATGGTTTTCACATACGAGAGTAGTGTCTTTTGGTTACTCCTGGGCCAGGTCAAGGTCATCGGTTGGAAGTGGCAGGTGTGGGGTTGGAAGTGTGGGGTGGGGGTGACAGTGATGGATGGGTTTGGGAAGTGGGTCAAGGTCATCCGGAGGGGGTTTTAAAAAAGTGGGAGCCGCAGGGGCTCGGTGGGGTTTGGGAGGGGTGGGGGTGGCGGCGCCGGGCAGCGGGAGGTTTTAGTTTATTTTTAAAATTAAACCAAAGTCGTGTTCTTGTGCAGAGAGGTGTTGGAGTGCCGTCCACTGGTGAGGGAGTGGTAGACGCCGAAGGTGGTGGCGAAGAGAAGGTAGACGCACAACATGCAGAGTACGCATTTGAACAGTTGCAGCAGGCGAACCATCCCTTGTTGATTTTCCGTTTCCAATTGCAGCCTGTTGATCTCTAGTTTGATCTCTAGTTTGAGTCTGTCCTCTTCCAATTGTGTTTTAAGTGAAAAATCATCCATCATGTTTGTGTGCTTGTTTTAATTTCTGTTGGTGAAACGGGAGCGGTGTTGACGGTCGGAAAGTTGGCGATGAAATGAGAAACGAAGATGAGGACAGGGTATATTTACTGGAAAGTGGTGGGGGGTTAAGAAAAACAGTTGTGTGTCCGATCAAACGTCATTGTCAGCTGTTGGTGTATGTTTGGATGATGCAGGAGTGAGTTCTAGCAAACCATCTTCATCTTCACTCTTAACTCTATCGCATGTTGGACAACCGTAAACAAGTTCCAAATTCATAGTGATGCAGTGGAATTTGTCTATAATATCTTCTAAAGTTTCCATTAAATCTTTTAAATCATGTCTTGTTCTAATTATAAAAGTAGATTTCATATGTGGTAGCGGATCGTTGTTCATCGTACGGGAGTCGGGAAACAAATGTCGAGCGTCAGTCAGCGGCTCGCTTATATGCGGGCAAGGGCGGTGGAGGGGGAAGTGGAGGGGTGGTGGCGTGGTGGGGGAAGTGGAGGGGTGGTGGCGTGGTGGGGGAAGGGTGATATACCCCCATGCGAACCGTTGGCCAGCGCATTTCGCAGCGAAACGCCGTTCGGGTAGGTAGTAGGAGGTGTACTAAGATAACCATTAGTTGTATTTTTAAGTTAGGAATACTAATAATGTTTGTAAATTAAATATTAAATATTAAATTTATATTTAACCAGAGCTTGCATTTCTTGTTCCTCGTCGTTTAATTCAACAATTTTAACACCATTAGTTGTCTGTTCCTCTTCCTCTGCACTTTGCGACGATGAAGACATGGAGGTGGCAGAAGATGATGATGAGGATGAAAATATTTTGGTAGGATTGACGTACTGCACTGTGATGTTGATCCATCTTAAAGGATAGGTGTCAATAAGTGTAAGTAAGTTTTGAAATAGGGTTTCCATCTCTTCTCTGTCGGTAATTAAATGTTGAAAGGAAATGAATTTATCATCCATGTTTTTGTCAGTGCGAGTAATGAAATAAGAATGAGAAGCGTATCGAATGATCCGTAGAATATATGTTGTAAACAATAAGTGGTGGGGGTAATCTCAAGGTCAATCAAATGGAGTTTTAAAAAAGGGCTGCAGTCAGTAACTACAGCTATACATCTGAAGCTTCAACAGGATCAGTAAACCAATCTGATCTGTACTTGCACGCACTTATGATACATGTACAAAAGTCGTCTTTATAATATGCATTGCACTCTCGACAATTGACAAGTTTTTCCGGATGAAATTTGATACACCTCTGGGGACAGCAAGTGTGGAAGTATCGTGATTTATAAATCTTGAAGGTTCGCAATTCCAGTGGTGGTAGTTGCTTTGTCTTGCATTTGCAGTAACAGGATCCGAAGAATTCACACTTTGTACAAGCTAATCCGTCTACTATCCATCTTCCTAAATCGGTGCATTTCTGTTCACAACAGTAGCGCGGTGCGTCCTCGTTTTTCTTCTCCTCCATGTTGCCGCTTCTAAGTGTTGGCAAGAAATGAAGTTGTACAGTGTAGGATAGCGTGTTTTATAGATTAAGAAAAGTGGTGGGGGTAATCTCAAGGTCATCCAAATGGAGTTTTAAAAAAGATCATCTTACAAGTGTAAGATGTATTTATTTAAGATACTGAGTTTTCATCTTCTTTTTCTTTCTTTACATCTTGTTTGTATTTTTCTTTTTCTTCTTTAGCCATGGCGATGAGATCTTCAGTGGAGAGTGGATGTACTTCAGGAAATTTTAGAATTAATTTTGGTTGGAATCCCTCTTTAGTCAATACTTGAAGATCGGACGTCATTTGTTCTACACTTTGATAGTCTTTTCCGTAGATTTTTCCATTGAATTCAATCATCATTCTGTACAACATGGTATTAGTAGTTGTTTTCGCTGCGTCAGTTGGAGAGCAAATGATGATTCTGTTAGGTTACACGGTCCTTTTATAGATGCTACAGCGACCACTTGATATTATTTAACATTAGTAATATTTCTGGAACTTAACATTACTTTGAGTAGATGGTGTTGTAGTTGAAGGTTGTGTGGAAACGAATACTTCTTCGTTGCAGAACTTCTGTTTAGGAAACATCCTCATGTTGTTAGCGTAAACATCAATATTTAAACGATAACCACCGGCAAGTAACACTCGCAGTTCATTAGTGAAATCATCGAGTTCTTCAAAAGTTGTGATGGTGGTGGTATCATATGATGCACACTTAACCTTAAGAGACATGTTGTTATTCGTAATAACTGGAGAGCCAACAGAGATGCGTACACTACGAAAGGTAGTCGTAGACTGATGAGATCCTCAAGAAAATTACGGCCTTTATATACCCTCAAAACTAGGTCAAGGTCATCCAAACGTGTTTTTAAAAAAAAGCAACATATCGATAGTGCAGAAACACTATCGATATGTTGCCTTTTCTTATTTATTTATTTTTTTTCATTTTTATTTTTTATTTATTTAGGATCAGTTACACACATGTACAACAGTATATATAAACTACAGACTAGTTGCTAGTAGGCATAACATGAAGTGTAAGTTCAGTAGAGTTGGTTCCGCTAGGACCGTGGGATGCCAAATAGAGTGCGCCGGGGTGAATCAGTCGTAAATCTTCATTCTGCAGCAGTTGAACGAAGCGTTTGGGAAGAAATACTTGAAATTTCGGTTCATCACCAGGTGTGTAGGGTGCTTCACTTAATGTGCAATTGATGGCGTCTCCAACTGATGTTTCCATCTTCTTAATAGTGTGAATAATGTAATGTTTTTCTTCTTTCAATTCTGAACATTTCTTAGTCGGTAGTATTGTAGATTTAGAATGTTTGTTGAATTGATCAACAAGCGACTGTAGAAAAGTTTGCGATGCCATTATTTTTTCTTCCTATTGTTCGTCTTCTTCTTCTTCTTCTTGTGCTTGCGCGTCAGAGGTGTTGACTCCTCGGAGGTTAGAGTAATACTCATGCATTGTCATAGTGCCGCTCTCGCTTTTATACCCATCGCTTCCCCCACCACTTTGCTGGAGATAGACATTCAAACGATATGCGTTCTTTAAAGCACATTGAGACTGCCGATGTTTAAAGTTTTTAGATGCAATACAGATGTTAGCAAAGTAGCAATAAAAATCTTTCTCCATTTGCACATTTATCACTTCATGGTTTGTATATGCTTGTATCCAATTTGCTTTTTCCAATCCTCTTGTAAAAATAGTTTTGAACTCTTTGCAGAAATGATTCATAATGTGTGGCATCATATTGTAGGTTATAAAACCTTCATCCCATGTTAGATTATGAAAATGTTTCATCAACCATTTGTTTGTTACTTTAGCTTTGGTTGTTAATCTGTTGAACGGCAAAGGAGGCATGAATAAAAAATGATAAACAACAGATGTTATCATAACTAGTACCACTAACTCTTTGATTATAAAATTTCCATCATTACCACGGAATGCCTGAAACTCTATGATACCTTGCTTTACTTCCATTATTTCCGTCTTCTTAGAGAATGAAACTCGTTTATCCATGATGACGTTCAGTACACAACTGGTATGTCAATGCGGATTGACAGCCTTTTATACTCCAACATTCTTCTTCTTCTTCTTACTTACAATATTCTTTGTCTGTTTAATTTGTTGTTGATTGTTGATTGTTGAAATGTGATTCGTTTTCCTTGTTTTCTTGATTTTCTTCTTCATTTACATTAAAGTTGGTTTGATTGCGGTGTAACTGTCTCCACATCTCTACTTCATGCGGTATCCTATTGAAGATTGAAGTATCTACTGGACCGTATAGAATTGGAACATATGGTTGTCTATCCAATGCATCAATTAAATAATCTTTGATAATTGTACTTGAGAATATTAGCTGTTTTAAATATCTTGTTATAGGACCAGTAGCACAAGTTAAAGCGTAAAACTCTTCTTTTGTCAAATGTATTTTTATATTATATTTAGTTAAATCTCTAAATCGAACTAGTTGTTGAGCACGTTGTTTAACGATATCGATTTCAATATTTGATTCGAACAAACCTAGTTTTGTTTTTCTTCCAAACGTATTGTTACTCCAATAGCATTCCAAAAGATGTATATGTTTCATAAAAGATTCCCAAGAAGATTCAGTGAAGGTTACCATTTTAGATCCGTGATTCAAAATAACAGTTGGAGAGTAATCCAATGATTTCATTACTCCAGCAGACACTGTCTTTGTCATACAAGAAGATATAGGATAAAATATTCTAAGAAATACCTCCATTAAGATGTTGGTAGAAATGTTATCTTCAATTTTCCTTTTCTTCGTTTCTTTTTCAACTTCCTCTTTGTCTGTCTTCTTATGTTTAAACTTGAGGAACTCTTCCATTTCCTGTTCAACTTGTCTTTCTATATCCAAACTATTGTCAGCCATAAGAGGTGTAGTTTCTTCATTAGCACTTGATGTAGTAGAACTCATCTTGCGGACGATGTTACCCATACGACAATCAAAGATGAAATGAATTTCCAGCTCTTCTTTCTCGCTTTTATACTCGCAGATGACCTAGATATTGTTGATCTTTTGTAAAAACCTTACAAAATCGTGCAGATGTTGTATTAATCCTTTTTAAAGTACATTCTTCACAATTCCTGTCAGCGGCGTGTAAGTAACTATTTTGTCATGTAGAATTAAACAGTATGCTGAAGTTCCATCTGGTATTTTATCTTCAAATTCCATTTCAATTTTTATATCTACACTTGAAGATTTCACAGATTCATTTTGTTTTGAACAATCGATTACAACAATTGGAGCTTTTGAATAAAATTGTTCTGGTGATAGTAGTGGTGTATTTGTCTTACCATAAAATGACGATTGAAATCTTGCATACATGTCATATAGAATGGAATAACGTTTCTTGTCAAATGAAACATTTAAACTGTCATATGGAAAGAACTGAGAGTTTAGAAAAACTTTGCAATTTTTTATCTTGCAATGGTCAAATTGACCAGCGTGCGCAGTTATAACATCTTTTCGTTTAGTCTGAAAACCGACTATTATGTACCTTGCTCGTTCTAAATAAGTAGAGGTTTTAACAGTCCATGTTTGTCTTTCTGTTTGAGGCAATATGGGGTATTCATGAAATTCCCAACTTCTACATGGTATTACAATATCACGGTCAGATTTTAATTTTTTCAATAATAATACTCGATGTTCATCCGCCAATCTGACATGTGGTACTCTCCATACAACTTTATCCAATTGAAGTTGCCATTCCAAATCGGCATCTTTTGTTCCACTTGGCGCTTGTATTACATCCTTATTCGTTGAAGATCTGAGCAGTACCAGTTCTTGCTTTACATTTATTATTATTCTCTTGTAATCTTCTGCGAATCCCAAAAGCAATCGTAAAGGCACATTAAAATCAAAGTAACCTTTTGAATTAGGAGTAATAGTGTCTTTATCAGGAGTCACCCATCCAGCCGAGATTAAAGAATTCTTTTCATGGGGTGTTATTGAAGTCAATCCTTTCAAAGTTGTTGATATACCAACTTTTTTTGTTGAATCAACTGTTACTCCAGATATCTCATATCTAATTTCATCAAACAGATATGCCATAGGGTTATTTATAAAAGGAACAGTTGAACCAGATTTTCCATCCAATGTTGTTACTCTTCCTTCGATATATAAATAACTTTCACATGGTAATGTGTAGATATCTTGTTGTTGAATGGGAATCCTTATTTCATCATTATTATTTAATTTTGATGAAGTGTAAGGGTTGTGAGTGTGATATTCCTTCTCCCATAGGGTTTCGTCGAATGTCGGTCCTTGCGCTATATCCAGTATATCCATGGTTGGCAAGTTTTAGTCCGATCTTCTGTAGGAAGCGTATGTTGTCCGGTGTTAACTCGTCGAATGTTGAGGAGCTACTGAGCTCCCGACTCTTCCGTTGTGGTTTAAATGATAATCCCATGTTGACTTTATGTTGCCGCTCTGATATGTAACCGTATAGTTATTGTTTCTCCTCTAAAGTCAACACTAATGCCGTCTTGATCCAATATGTTCAGTACGATGTCTGAAATGAAACTGGTGTTTAACGGTAGGTATATCAGGTTTTGTGGCTTCTCAACTATTTTAAAACCAGGAGCTACTGTGGGGTAAAATGTATGTAATATGTGTTGATTTACTCCATCTCTATATGATCCGTGTATAATATTACACGTTACATCAATACTGTTCACCTTTAATATTGTTACTGTTGTATCGCCAGTATAATCATTTCCAGGAGCTAAAATTCCTTTCTTCTTTGAAAATCCGAGCAAATTGCCGATTGGGTGGTCTAAGCTAAAATCTATATAATACTTTGAAGTTATTTCTGCTTTTAATGTATTATTATTACCTTTTATAGAAATATTTTCTTCTCCAAGTTTCTTTTGTAATACTTGGTTTATATCGTCTATTTCATATGCTCCTGTAGATAATGGAATTATTTTCAATTGTGAATAATTTCCTTTTTCATCTTTACTCTCATAATAATGTAGTAAATTATTTTTTCCTTCTGTAACATTGGGAATTGAATTGTATGTAGTCAAATCCAATAATGCTGCTTCCCATAGTTTGTCCGTAGATAAACGTAACGCTGGGAAAAGTGTACTTTTCAATGTTGACGAATTTCTGCTCAGCGTCACTGTATACGATAACATCTTAAAGCTGACTGACGCTCTTCGCTAGGAACTCTAAACATAAATGTCCGCATATTTCTGTATTGCTAGGTTGCTCTCTTTTGTAGTTGTAGAATATATTCTTGGAGTCCCGAAAATAATGTTGAAGTTCTTTTGGTGGCGGTAAATTTCCAAAACTATCAAAGTAGTAAACATTTTCTCCAAGTTTTTTATAACATACCCAATGAGTACCTGGTCCATAATTAGAGTCTAAGTTTACTATTCCAGTTTCATTTTTCCACACTCTATTTGGTAATGTATCTTTCATAAAAACTCCTCTGAAGAATGGTATTCTTAAACATTTCACATATTTTGACAATTGATAGTTTGTTAATGCTTCATTTGGAATTATCAATTTATTCTTCTCATTTAATACACACGGTACGGTCTTAAGTAAAGACCCGATCCGTTTTTTACCATTGACCATATGGATGTTTTCTTGACTTTCCTTTTAGGGTTAGTGCGACGTCTTCTTTTGATGTTCCCGCCTCTTTTTGCAGCTTCTTTTTTACTAGGTTTTCTCCCGCGTCGTCTTCCACCACCAAACTTAGCTTTCGTCTTCATGGCTGTTGTCACTGCCCAAGCTACTGCTTTTTCTGCAATACTGGCGTCACTTGATTTAACCCTTTGCCAAGCTTTTTCCGCTAGCGCTCTATCCGCTATTGATCTATTTGTTGAATCTGCAAACTTGGAATACGCTATATCGTGTTCTTTGCAAGCTTGATCTAATTTATTAATTCCAGGATCTTCTCTTGCCAAACGTTTTGCCAACTTAGTTCCGGGTCCACAATATTGATAGCTTCCGGGCAGATGAAATTCGTATGGTAAAGCGTCTATTGCTCGATTTAGAACAGCACCAACAGGAATCCGTCTTAGCAGGGATAACGCAGCTGATGTTATACCACGTCCTTTCTTGTCGCTGTCTTGACGATGACTGAGAGGTGCGGTCTTCATTATGTTGTCTTATATAACCAGCGTGTTTACTCCATGAGCTGCTTTACATAAATGAATAACTCGTGCACAATGTTTTATATTTAAATATTTAATTATTCAAATTAATTATATACTGATTTATGATTCTATTTTTAATCCAAGCTTCTCGTTCATCGGGTTGAATCATCACATGATTCGTTGTACTAGCTATATGATTGTGGGTATCGATAAGTAAGTTTCCCTCTATTCTTATTAAACAATCTAAAGTTACAGCATCTTTCGGATGTTGAGGATCGTGTAACTGCATAATACGTTTATCATTACACGTGTAAGCGGTCGAATCACTTTTTGACGTTGTTATAGCTTGTCCAATAGTAGCAGCATCATTTAAATCTTCTCCTGGTAAAATATTAATTATTTTCTTCATCTTTTCATCATATTTGGTCTTAAAGTGTTTATCCCAAGTTATTGTTTGTCTCAATGTAACACAATCATCATCTTCATAACCAGGATAAATATTTTTTATTCTTCTATTACGACCATCGTATGTACCTAATCTACCACCACTCGCAATTAATGTTTGTACCATCAAAGGTACATCCGAATCTTTTATACCAAATCTTCCATTTGTTATTGTTTTATGTCCTGCATCCCATTCATCATTTGTTCCTTGCATTAAATCAAACTTTTCATTTCCATGTATAAATGTATCTCCTCGCTTTAGCACGGCATCTTCATGTTTTACAAAATTCGATGTTCCCCTTTTTAATTCTTTAGATAGTTGTTCCATAGTAACAGCGTCTTTTGGTTGAGAACCGAACTTTACATTTGACAACACTTTCCCATGACAATCGATTTCATCACCATCTTGTAAAATACAGTTGTCCTTGATGTATTTCAGGTTTACAGCATCGCCGTCTTCCTTTGGGTATCCAATGTCATTTATAATAAATTTATAAAAAGAATATCCGTGTTGAGTCTTTTCCGGTATAATAGAATGTAAATATTCTTTATTAACTGAATCTTTATCATTTTTTGGATTTGCCACGTTGGTTATTCTATGATTCCCAGCATTATATGTCTGTCCATCTTTTAAATTATTACCCCATTGCAATTTTAAAGTATTTAAAAGTTCAGATGATAAATACTCTTTAGTAATTGCATCAGAACTGTCAGTTGGTTTACCAACATTAATTATTCTATGTGATTTAACATCATAAGTATTCTTGTTTAATTTCAATGATGTTGAAGTTGCTTCTTTTACTGTTTTTAAATTTGCTCCATCTGTATCTTCTTCTGGGTCTTTAACAAATTTTAGACGTTTGTTACTCATATCATAGTCACCTTCAGGTGTTTGCGGCAATCCACTTCTTTTTCTGTTTTCTCCTTCTTGTACTCCTACCCCGGAGTACCGTCCGAACTTGTCAACGCTCATGATTGAACTGATCCACTGTATTCTCACTGCTCTCTTATATATCCGTGATGATTTATACAATTATTCCACGATTTCGAAGTTCGTCAACTAAAGCCACCCATTCATTATTTAAACCTGTATGACCAGCTTCCATGGCTTCATGTAATAGTCTCATTCTATCAACCAATTTGTTTATATCATTATAGTAAATCACATTTGTATTATATAGGTTTTTCATTAAACCTTTACCAGATGTCGAAGTTTCTCCTTTTTTTCTTTTTACCATATTCATCAATAAGTGATAAGTCCATAAGTGATAATGACTTCCTCTTAAGCGGTTTCTTCACAGCAGGTGCAGTTCGTAATGTTGGTAGTTTTTTCAAGGGAAACAATCTTTTTATTACAACTGTATATTTAGTTGCGCGTGTTCTATTTATCATTGAATCTTTGGAGTAATTCTTCTTATGAGCATTAGTATTTTGCAAAATTTCTTTAAAAGTATTTAAATCTTGAAGCGTATATCTTATAGGTATATTTTTGAAAATCAGTTCAAATAATCCTTTTGTTCCTTTATATTTATGCTCACCAATAACAATATCATCATCTTCAGTCAAATGTACTTTTGAATCTCCTATTTTTAATTCATTTCCATCAATTCTCGCACCATATACATGTGACTTGTGTAATTTTGGGTTATTTTTTATTTCATGTAACATCTTCATGATATACTTTCTTCCAAGAGGTCCTTGTTGCAATATATCACTACTTAATTTTGTTAGATTTGGAATTGATTGTTCTGCTTCAGGTATATGTTGTTCTTGTTCTTCTTCTTTTTCAACATTTATTTCTGGTTCTTCTTGTCTTGTTTCTTCTTCTTTTTGAGAAACTTCACTATCACTTGTGTAAGAATCATCATCATCTTCTTCCTTTTTCAAACTCTTTACTTCAAATTTAGAAACAGGTAGCAAAACATCTCCTTCATAATGAGGTTTACCAATAGTTTCTGTTATCTGTTTTAAAGGTTCTGTAATAGGCTTAAATGTAGTCTCCAGGAATTCTTCTCTTTCATTCAAACCCATTCTTAATGCTCGATTTTTAAGTCTAATCGAGTCACTCAGTGATTTTATTTCTTTTAATAGTTTTTCTTGGTTCACCATGTTTACGCTGCGAAGACCAATCTATTACTAAACGTATCATCAATCGTTCAATGGATTAATACAAATTTATCCAACCCTATACGATATCTTCCATTTTTTATAGCTTCTTCTTTCATAATAACAAGAAATCCATATTTTTCAGCCCATGCTTTGCCACACATTTCTTTAAATTTATCAAATGTCATGTCTGCATTTACATGATCATTATATATGTGCTTTAAATTTGTTTCATCCTGCTTGAAGATAATAAGTAGATTTGCATTATCTCTTATTAGTTGTTTTGGAATTTTACTGTAAGTTTGACCAATATAAATGCTATCAATATTGTAATGTCTTCCCATGGCAAAATAACTTCTAATAGTGTCGTGATTTTCACAAGATACATCATCAAATATAAATATAGAAAATGGTTTAGCCTCGTTTGGCTCCATTATAGTTTCACTAGCATTAAACTTGTAAAAATTAACTTCAGGCACACTTGCAAGTACCTTATCCAATAATTGGTATTTGGGTTGTTGCAAAGATTTGGAAAAGATGTAAATGTTGTTGAAACGTAATCCTTTAGGATTTGTTATTAAGTTAAAAACCACATTCGTCTTTCCACAATTTGACGGTCCAGTTATTAAACATCTTATTGTGTTTGGCAGTAGTTCACCATGTTTTCCATGATTTAACTTGTCGTTGTCAACTGTTAATTCATCAATATTATTAATAAAAAATCGATCCTTTTGTTGCACAATCTCCATCTTGTGTAAAGGTTAAACACGTAATGAGTTCATAAATTGTTACACCAAGTCTTTTGTAGGGATCCAAGAGTCTTCACTTTTATCAAATCCCAACCAACGTACTTTAACCTTATCCTTTTTTCTTTGTAAAATCTTTTCAACAAGATATACATCGCCGACTGATGATTTTAACAACTCATGTCCGTAGAATCCACCTTCGAGTAATTCACCCTTGTTGTCCTTTAAGATGTAAGTTTCAGGTATTGTTGGTTGCACTTTATAGATTGTAAATACTTCATTAGTCCAGTTTGGCAGATACCTTTTACTAAATACTCCTTTGTACTTACTTATACGAACTTTATCATCAACTTTAAATGTTTTAGGCTGCATTTTTTCACGTTTAGGAGTTGTATTATTCCTAATACGTTTTAATACCATCTTAGCATTACCGCTATTTACTTGGTTAGGCTTCATACCAATGGTTCGATGATACTTGTTGTTATATTCTTTTATAAGTTGCGGTAAGATATCATACCAAACATATGATCCTCGTTTGGAAAATGTTTTATACATTGCTCCTTTTAATGTTCTATTGAATCTTTCTATTATTGAAGCTTTAACTTCAGAATTTGTTGAATAATGATTTATTTTATACTTCTTCATTAAAGCTGCAAAGTCTTTGTTAAAATACTCTTTCCCATCATCAGTTTGTAGATGTTTGATGTTGAATTTATTTCTCTGTATAGCCGTTTCCATAGCTGTTGTAACACTTTTACCAGTCTTGTCCTTTAGCGGTAAGGCATCAGCCACTTTAGTAAAACAGTCTATAATCGCTAAAATGTATTTGAATCCTTTATTCAACTTACCATGTGGTATCATTTCAATGAGATCGGCTTGAAAAAGATCATTCATTCCTTTTATAACTGTACTTCTTCTAGGAAATTTTCTTCTTGCTGGCTTATGAAGTTCATTTACAATTTTATTTTTTAAGTCTTCCATCTTCAGTTGTGTCTTCCACACCGCTTGTAAAGGTACTGATCTCTAGAATGGTTTATCCTCTTTTATACGGTTAGGATATATAGGTCAAGGCCATATTACGTTGGTGTAAAAAAGAGGGAACATGACATTGGGCTTGTCATGTCCCCTCTTCTTTACGGAAGGAAAATGGAAGAAGGTAAAGGACGAAGAAAAGGTTTACTGGTCAATGGGGATTAGGGAATAGTGGCCGAATGGTAATGTGTTGATGTTGTTTTCAAGAATGTTGCGTTTATCATCCTTATAACTTAATGCCCACTTTGTTTGCTTTACACTATACAATATATGGTTGTAGCTTTTGATGGTGTTGAATGTTGCGGTTGTTTCCACATTTTCAAATAAACATCTCTTATAATGGTCAAACTGTACTTTCTTCTTTAGATATGACGTCTTGATGCCTTTGGCTTTCTTCACAACTTGATGTTCGTCTTTTTCACTGATGTACAGTTGGAATGAGTACAGTTTGGACATTAAAGCGACAATTTCTTCCATTGGTACACCATTTGTTTCGTCTTTAAACTTGCCCAACACCTTTTTATTTCTATCGTAGTCATAGTTGGGATGATCTTTAGGATAATCTGAAAAGTCAAAGTCAGTATTATATACAAAAGTACGTAGATCTTCATACATGTCTTCTGTTCTTATCCAATAAATGAAAGCATCTGTATCCATATATGCTATCCCGATGTTTTCTCTTCCATAAAACTTCACCATCTTGTTGTAATGAAAGTCATACATGTGGGTTTTAGAAATATCCAAGATAGACATTCCCACATATAGAGGACGATCCATTGTTATTGAGATTTTGTTCATGGTAACAGCTACAAGATTCTCGTTAATAATTATACTCGTTCCAAAGTTTGGTTTTTGTACTAATTTTTGCAATTTCGCCGGATCGCTAACTAATTTTACATCTTTATGCTTTCTTTTGTTTTCCAACGTTTTGCCAAATATTGAATTATTCATTAATTTGAAAAAGTCCTTTTGAAAAGCGGATGTTGCTGCAGTCCTTCTTCTTGTGTTGTTGTCGATGTATGGTTTTAACCAACAAGATTGATTAAATTGTATTGCTCTATTGATTCTTGTTATTTTCAATCCCAGTTCTATTGCTTGCTGTATTGTCCAATAATGAGCTACATATCTCGACTTGTTGGTTAACGTCATCATTAATTTGGCCCATCTACCAGTTGGTGATATTTCCGTCTTTGGCAATAGGGGTAAATCGTAGTGGTGATCATGCAGTTGTTCAGGATATTCGAAGTCGACGTCCAAAATGTATCCAGTATCACCGTATTTGGGTATGTCCATTATATTGCCGATCGAATCTGGGTTCGCCCACTTGAAATTACCATATGGAAGGGAATTTGACATAGCCCATCCATATAGGTTATTTGCATCAAAATAACCTAAGAATGTTGTTGGTTGTGACGCATCAAAGTTTGGGAGATATTTGTTGTTAGCTTTTACATGTCTAGTTACACTTTGCGTCAATCCTCCACGAACGCCTGACTCTATCATCAAAACCATATCGATATCTGTAATAAGTTCAAGTCTACACTTTGTTTCTTTCAGCATAGCTTGCCATGCTAGTCCAGGCGATGTATAAGAATGAAGTGGATCCAATCCATATGCTTCAAAACAGGTATCTCTAAATTCTTCCATTATATCACAAAGTAAAGTCACATCTAATTTAACATAAAAGTCGGAATATTCTCCCAATGTTGTCATTCCTAGTTCGTTCCATACTTTACAAGCGTGTTGATAATCCTCTTCACTGATGTCCTCTTCATACAACTTACTCTTGAAGGCTTCTCTTGGCGGAAGTGATGTTTCTTCAAATTTTTCCAAACAATCGATGTAATCATAGGGAAAAACACCTTTGCGGAGAACCAAATCCAATTTATCTTTAC
Organism: Neoaliturus tenellus; assembly: GCA_030545055.2. NCBI lineage: Eukaryota > Metazoa > Arthropoda > Insecta > Hemiptera > Cicadellidae > Neoaliturus > Neoaliturus tenellus. The sequence continues at coordinate 234,136,510 of CM061531.1, forward strand.
TAACAATCTTCATTGTTTCTATTAAATTTTCTTTCTTTAAGTTTTCAGTGAGTTTACTTAAGCTAGATGGCATAAAACGGTAAGAGTCTAAAAAACGTAACTTAATATTTCCAACCGTTTTACTAAAACTAATAAACTTTTCACTAGTTTCCGCTATCACATCGATTTTTCCATCATCTCGTCCCAATTCCGGTATGATAAAATATGCATCATAACCGCTAAGGTTATGCAAAACTACAGGTATAAAGTTGCGAATTTGATAGTTAATATTACATCTGTTACACGCGGCACCTCTATAATAACCTGTCAGATGGTCATGATCACGTACCTTGTGGTTTTCCAAAGTATATTCATTTTTACATAAATAACAATGGGTTGAATTTTCATACTGAATCTCTTCTTCTTCATCCATCGCTATCATTGGTACAATATCACTATACATTTTTTGTACATTTTCTGCTATCAAATATAAGTGGTCAAGGAAAATTTTAGAAGCATTTTCACCGCGATATATAACAGGTTTTGATGTTAAATCATATTTATTTAAATGATCTTCTGACAGTGTAGATTTAATTAATAAACAAAAACTGTTTGGATCATGCATTTGATACTTAACACTTTTCTTGGCTTCATCATCATTATTTTCAATAGGAACAAGTGTAGATTCAAAATCCGCATATACAACAATGGAAATACGGTACTGATGAGATATCTTCTCAAATTTTAGCTCGGCCTTATCTGGTGATGGTAACATTATTTTGGCTTCATAGTTGTTGTTACACAATCGTTTATGCTCTTCTAACCACTGTCTTCCTAGTCTTCCTTCTCGTTGAAAATTGAAACATCTTTTGCAAATTACCTTCTTATTTCTATTTTTAGATAATTGATTACTAACAAGAGTTTCAAACTTTTTGATCCATACATAGTGTGAAACATCACCTCTTGTAAGTAATAGCAAGTCCCTATGATCCGGTAGTTCATTCTTTACCACACGCAATGGAAACACTTTATTTGAACTGTCCAGACCGAAAATATTAACAGATGTTCCAGGGTTTTGTTTTTCGAATTTTGGGATGTCCTTTAAAGCCACTGGGTAAGTCAATCCTTGGAAATTATATCTATATCTTTGTTCTTCATATTCTTCACTGGGTCTTACCGCATGGTCAGGTGGTACAGATTTTGACGTCATTGCATATCTAAAACATTCCATATCTTCATTTTGAACATTTATGCACGATTTGGTGTCTGAAATTTTCTTTGGGAGCGGAATATAACTGCTACCCCTTAATCCGTAGCCGTGTTTATGAACTCTGATATCCATACCCTCAATACTAACCAAACTCCAACCAGATCCTCTTCCTTCATGTTCTTGAATTTTTGTTAAAATTTCTTCCAAACCATCTTCAACTATTGAATTAATATCTGAACTTGCCATTATGGTCTGGTTTTTTGTCATGAATCCTCTTGGTGACATTTCTCCTTCTACATTAGTAAACATAGCATTTAATAATATGCCAAATTTAATAAAGTTTAGTCTTCTCAATTCTTTTTCCAGTGTTCTACTTACAATTCTTCTTACTTCTTTAAAAAACTGCTCCAATTCCAATTTTTCATTTTGAATTTTGTGATGCATTACTACTCTACCTTCTAAAGCATATACTCTTAAACTCGGTATTTCATTAGATGGTCCTGCTAATGGTTCTTCATGTTCTTCTTCATGTTCTTCTTGTTGTTCTTCTTGCTGTTCTTCTTGTTGTTCTTCTTGTTGTTCTTCTTGTTGTTCTTCTCCATATAGTTTTAAATCTTCATATTCGGTTTCTGTTACATCTTTATTATTATTATGGAATAACTCTTTGTGTATTTCTAGTAGAATATTATCATGAAAAGTTTCTAAGCAAATTTCACATTGATACATCTTGTTGATGTTTACTCTTTGAAATTTAGCAGCGAAATGAAATGCTTCTCTACTGCTCCCTTTTTATAGCCTCCCAGTTGTAGTGGGGGGACGGTAAGATTTTTAGTGAGATGTTAAAAATAGTAGGTTAAGACTAAAGCTGAAAAGTAATGATTAAAGCCTATATTTTCTTCCAATTGCAAATACTCCACATATGCCTCTGCCCATAGCCATAACAGATCACTGTTACGCCAATATACACCAAAGGTGGGTCTATCATCAACTAAAATTGGAGATGCTATGTTTACTAATCTTTCATTTTCTATCCATGTCATAACTTCAATTACAAACCTTCCTATAATATCCATTGGAGAATTCGGATCCACAAATATTCTTGTTACAACATTTTCGCTTAACAAAGGCTCTTCAATTTGTTCATCGTTTTCTTCATCGTTTTCTTCATCGTTTTCTACATCGTTTTCTTCATTGATTTCTTCATCCACCTCCAATACTTCTTCAACTTTTGTACATTTGTTATAAAATATTGGAGCATCTCGGGGAGACATGTTCACTCTAGCTATTATTGCCAATGAATGTAGCAACGCAAACCACGACACTCTTATATAGGCAAGTCAATGAGTGGGGGGTTTCTTTTAATAATAAATTTTTATTAAAAGAAAATAGTTTAATTCTGTCTTTACCACAATATTACTCCTAATTAGAGCTTTCCAATGATGTATCACTTGCCCTATTCTGGCAAACCGTTCTCAAGTTATAAGTAAATTTGTTAGTTGGGGGGGGGGCTCGCCGGGTTCAAGGTCAAGGTCAAGGTCAAGACGATACACTTAAGACATTTTACTTAAGACATTATACTTAAGACGGTACACCTAAGACGTTGTGACGTCGGGGGGGGGGGGTTATGCATGAATGGATTGAGGTCAAGGTCACCAAAAAATAATAATGATCCAAGGTGATGGAGGCGGCCATAACCGTCTCCACCACCCTGTGTTCCTCAAACACTCCCAATCCCAACCCAAAAAGTTACGTCTTGCTAGGGATCCCGATTTTTGGCCCGCACGCACGTGGCGATCCAGTTTGGTAGTCTGTGATACGGGCGGCCAGCCTCGGGCCTGGGCACTGGACTTGACCATTCCAATTTTACAATGGGGACTCTGGAACAGCTAATGCAAGACGCAACTCTAACCTCCCACCCTTAATCTAAACCCACCCAAACATATTTTTGCCTGACCAAAATTAAAAACAAAAATCAAAAACAATAAAAATATGCGCTACCTACGGCACAACGCGCATGTCCCACCCATATTTAATGAAGTTCAATCGAACTTCTTCAATTTACATTTACATTTTAATTTAATCTACCCATCCTAACAGCTAGCTGTGGAATATAAAAAATTATAAGTACACAGATAAACACAGACACAGACACACACACCATAAACCAATACTTAAAATTAAAAACACATTTTTTAAACATAAATAATACCATAACACACCTTAATGCTAACATCGCAATGCGCAAGTTAAACCTTAAAACTAACACATCTTAAGACTCAAACCATAGACACACACACACACAACAAATATTAAATAGTAATAGCCTAACAACAAGAGTAACTCAAATATATATCGGCCGCTTATACATTTGAGTTGCCCTCTGAGTCGGGTCGGAGCGCCGCGTCCGGAGTTCCGAGCCCGACTGCGGCGGCAATAGTCGTCGGGGTAGTTCTCGGCTCCCAGAGTGGTGGGGGGCCGGGAGGGGTTTGAGGGGCGCGGAACTTTCCAGAAATGTCAGTGGAAAATTCCAAACGGATGTGCTTTGTTACATGTGGGTCGCCTAAAACGCAGGTGGAGCCTTCTACCTCTCAATTTGCATTAGATAGCATCAAATAACATCCGCTGACAAGTACATCCGCAGCTTTCCCCATCGCGTGGCAGCATAATTATCGTCGATTGTTATCCACCCTCTTCCGCCGCTTAATTATACTTCCAACGGAAACAGGCCGCCGAAACACGCAACTTGTTTTTAACATACAATAGACTATTGTTTGGAAATGCATTACTTATGCTCATAATCCTTGGCCTGGTCGGTACTTCTTACACGCTACACCCAAGACGTTGTGACGTCGGCGGGGGGGGGGCTTCCGGCTTCCGGCCAGCAGGGGGGGGGGTCACGCGTGAGTGGGCACCCCTATTTAAGCCGCAACGCAGCCGCGCGGCTCCCATATAGGCCGGCGACACCACAGCGGTAAGAGCTAATCCGTTAGTATCTACCAACTAGTAACATACGTTTAATACTTACACTTGTTTTACTCACTATTTTTAACGCTTAATATGTACAATACCTCTACAATCAGCAATTATAATCCCGCTTAATCGTGCACGGGACATTTCCTGCACACCTGCAGGTTATACACTTTACAACCGTCTACTATTATAGTTATCACTACAGCATAAGATTCACCTGTACAATTCACTATTGTAATCCTACTTGATCGTGCACGGGGCATTACTTGCACACCTGCAGCTTATACACTTTACAACCATTTAATATTACAATTATTGCTATAATACGATAGTTACCTGTTCAATCACAGTTGCGGTCCCCCACTTAATAATCCACAGACCAATACTTGCAATCCTACAACTGAATAATTAATTAATTAACTTCCGCCATTACCGGTACTTTTCTTAAACTATCCGTCTCCTCCTCTGACTCTTGTGACCGTAGCCGCAGCCGACTGACAAATAACCGAGCTCTCCCGAACCTCGCTCTTTTATGCGGTTTTCTCGGGGAGGGGGTTGGAGGGGCGTCGTACGTGACTCATCGATCGCATAAAAAGGGGGGTTGCCGCCGCGCGCGTGCCATTTCGGTGGAGGCATCGGTCGGGTGAGGTACTATCCGTAAGTCTCTGGCGCTTTTATAACTAACACTTGTTACTCTAAAATGTGTTTGCACTTAATATGCTAATTAGACTTTATATTTGTGCACGGGGCATTTCCTGCACACCTGCAGGTGATACACCTTACAACGGTCTACTATTATACTTGTTGCTACAATACAAGATTTACCTGTCCAATTGGCAATTGTAATCCCACTTAGTCGTGCACGGGATATTTCTTGCACACCAGCAGGTCATACACTTTACAACCGTCTAATATTATAATTATTGCTACAGTACAAGATTTACCTGTACAATTGACAATTGTATTCCTACTTATTCGTGCACGGAACATTACTTGCAATCCTGCACCTGAATAATTAATTAACTTCTGCGGCTACCGATACTTTTCTTCGCCTATATGTTTCCCCCTGCTACAACCTTTCGCGGCGCCGCCCGACAAATAACTGAGCTCTCCAAAGTTCTGTTCTTTTATGTCATCCTCTCAGGGGGAGGGGTTGGAGGGGGGGGGTTGGGAGGGGCCACACAACCCCCATAAAACGGGCATCGGTACCGCGCGCGCGTCATTATAGTGGCGATAGGGCAACAGTAAACAACTATCCGCAAGTCTCTAACACCTAGTCTAACACTTTTTTTTTACTTACGCTTTTATACTCTAACATATGTTTGCACTTATTATGCTAATTAGTCTCTATATATTCAGACACACTCGCGGGCGCCGGTCATATACTCGCCGATTGTCGGACAGTACACATCTCCCCTTCGTGTATTATCATGGCTTCGCACTCTTTACAACTAAAACTTTTACGCACAAAACATATTTTACAGAAACAATCTAACTCCACAGTTTCTAAACCGCGTACTACATTGGCTAAGCTTAAGAAATACTTCAGTTTTCACCCGTTGTACTTTGCAAAACCTAGCCTGTGCAACGCTGCATACTGTACTGATACTGTTTTGCACGCTGTCTTAACTGACATGCTGCAGTATCAACATTTCAATCTTGTTACACCTATTGACGACACTGTCCAATTATTCTTATTCACTATATTACCGGGTTTATATGATCGTTCTTCCATGGACACATGTCTCATTCTACTCTATCAACTCGCACTGTAAACACCTATGGAGCTCTCCTTTCATGCAACTATCACAAGAAGACTTTGATTGAATAAATAAATTTTTAAAAACCTCCTCCGGATGACCTTGACCCACTTCCCAAACCCATCCATCACTGTCACCCCCACCCCACACTTCCAACCCCACACCTGCCACTTCCAACCGATGACCTTGACCTGGCCCAGGAGTAACCAAAAGACACTACTTACGAGTTGTAGTTAAGATTGTGGACACAACTTTGCCCATGTCAACGCTAAACTGCTCTTTATGTTTCCTTCCTATACATGACGCTATTGACTCTTATATTAAAAATAATGTCAGGCATCTAAAGTGTCTCAATAAATTATTTTTTCAACTGTATTTAATATATCTTATTGTCATTAGTATTATTTTGAGGGAGAGGCAGAAAAATGCAATCACGCACGGATGTGGCCAACCTGTAGTGTGGGTCTCCCCTAAAAACGGGTTTACCCACTAAAAAACCTCCTCTTTAGGATTCTAACCTGGAATTGTTTATCACATTACGTCGGACTAGGCCTAAATTTGGCTTAATCACCTGGTTCTCGCTCCTTATCCAGCCGCTCGGTCAAGGGATTTAGGCCACTTCGCAATTCTCGTTGTCCTCATCGTCCAAAATCTTTTCACAGATTGTGTCCACACAAAAAAATGCACCGAATTTTTGGGGCCTGTCGGTGGGGCCTTTCCCAACGCGGATAGCGAAAGAAAGTATGCTCCTCGTGGTCGGGAACGCCCGGGCAGTAGATACAATCCAGTGAACCGGTCTTGCCCATCCGGTTCAGGTACAACTTGAAATAGCCGTGACCTGTCAGGAACCTGCTTGAGGTAGTAGTCCACCTCGCCATGCCGTCTTTCCACCCATGGTTAGACATGCTCGATGACCTATGTCAAATAAAAGATAACAAAACAAATGGGTAATATGATTATTTCATTCAATATTTTAAAGGGTATCTCTTAATCCATGGTAGAATTAACACTTTTTCCAGAATCAAGTTAAAAATTTAGAATCAAAGTTTAAAAGGGTAATGTTCAGTAAGTACATAAAGTGTTAAATATAATGTAATATTATGTAGAATTGCACACAGACAAATCATTCACCGAAATCATTACAAACATCAGCAAACTAGTCATCAATCCCTCAAGGCAACAACTGTATATAAACAGTGTCAGCTCAGAACACACCCTACTCACTTATTCCCTCTGAGTCTGGGGGTTTGGTCTTTTATTCCACCTCTTAAATATTCCTTGTCCTTTAATGTTATAAAGCCTCGTGTTTGCTTTATAAATTATGCAGCCAAACAAATCATTTTTCATTATTAAAGAGTTTCCTTAAAACACGCTTGGAGACTCTTACGTTGATAAATACTTAGGTTTTTTTAGTTTTTATGTTTATTTCATAAGGTACAATTACACAAGAATTAACAATTTGTAAATAAAAATTGGAAATAAGCAAACCGTTTAAAATTAAAATGCAGTTGTGTTACCTTGTGGCTTTCTAATGTGTTTATATTACGTGTATATATAAGTCCTTAGTTGGTTTCTAAACACGAGTTCAGTATATTTAAGAACTAAGGGCCTAAATAAATCACTATTAACAGATCTGTAATAGAATTTAAACACTGTGGGCTTTTATAAAGGTCAATAATGGTGCAAGTGTGGAAGTGAACATAAAATATTTGCATTACAAATTACTTCTTGGAAATTAACATTACTGGAGAGAATATAGATGAGAATTCGAAGTATAACAAATAATATACGATATTGTACTAATATTTTATCTCTATTGAAACATAACTATGCCACTAGTTCTTTAACGTGCTGACAGTCCGTTTCATTCTTTATTTAACATAAAACAACTAAAGGATTTTTATTCCAACAGATTTTTAATTTTTATATACAGTGTTGAACAAAGATTTTTTAAAGGAGTAATTATTTTTCCTGATAAATGACCTTTGTAAATGAATATTTATTATTAAACCCTTCAGTACTATTTTACTAGCTCTATCATACCTCAATAAATTTGAAGTGTCGGGTTATGGCCAGTGTTATTTTTTCACTAGGGCCAAAAGATACAATTTTCGTTAGAGGTCAAAATTTAGGACTGAGGTTCAAGCCAAAGCCGTAAAATTAGTTTCGAAAATCAATTTTAGAACCGTATCATGAACTGGGATCTTTCGTCATACTAATCAATTTAATAAATAAAACCAATGGTCTTAATATTTATATTAAGACCATTAACCCTGCTTAATTGTTTAATATTTATATTAAACCCTGCTTGTCCTTTGCTTTCCTTGCACACAAGTAGGCGATTCACCTTGTTATTAAATACCATCAGCTGATTGTCTGATTATAACACCTAAAAGCGTATTTATATTTTGATACTAAAATCATCATTTTAGGAAGATGTAATGCCCATACACAGAAGCCTCGGCAGGCAGCAACTCGGATCAAAAGTCACTCACACATTCTCTCTGTAATCACTGGTTTCATTTGGTGTTTTGATCCTGTTATATCCTCTTTGTATTGCATGCCCTTTTATGCTTCGTTTCCTTTGAGCGCGGAGAACCGTAATCTCTTTATTTATTTCGGCGTTCTGTTTAGAGGAACAGCTTGGAAATTACTAAACGGAAACGTCGTTTCGGAGTAAGCTAATTTCCAGTCTCAATAAAACCAACTTGCAAATAAATTTAAATTATTTTCAACTCCAAAGTTACATAATCATATTAAAACTATATAATGACATTTCATACAAGCGTATATATTACATAAAATTTCTTAATAAACCCTTCCCTTAACCCACATTTTTTACAGTATGTACCCACGGCTGTTATTTTCACTATATGACTTATCAACTAACAAGGCGGTCAGGTGTGTCCTTCATCTCTCTGGTAAACACATTTTTATTAAAATACTTTAATTTCCGAAACTGACCAATTCTGCATTTTAACCTGGAACCAGCTGAGTTTGGAATGCATAGACAATCAACTTTCATTATAGTTGGGAGATGACTTGTTGGCCAGCCAGAGAAAGAGTAATTGAGGGGAGGTTACCCCCACCTCAATGATTTCTAGCTCTCCTATTGGTTAATTTTTAAGGTCTTATTTTATTTATATGCTAATTAACAGCTGATAGTGGTGGGGGTATCTTCCCCTTCACTAGCCAACAAGTCATCTCCCAACTATACAGGTTAGTAGCATGTAATGAAATTTTACCCGACTACAACTGTTTCTAGAACATTGTTATAATAAACTATGTATAGCCTCACGAAGGTGAAGTAGGTTAGTGACTTATACACATTGGTAATTATATACCAATGTAATATTTGTTCAAAATTAGATATTTGATTTTTATGATAAATAGGCCTATTGCACATTAACTCGTCCAGAGGGTGTTTAACGGTCTCATGTGGTAATCCAGCACTTGACTTCTCACACGGGAACTTTCATATTCGCCTGGGAAACACTTATTCATCGGACGTGTAACGTAATATACTACGAGATTTATTAATAGTGTTTCATATTTTATCTGTTTGTCAATTACAGTAATTTTATTGATAAGAAGTGCACATAGTACAGTTCCGATATTTGTCAATCAAAGATTTATAAATTAATATTTATTAATTATAACAAATAGTAGTTACCATTCCTCCTAAAATACTTTTCTATTAGGCTATTTATGCAACAATACAGCACCTACCCTTAGTAAAAATATGAAAAAATTAAAAGCAAGTGAGCGAAGCGAATGAGCTTCTCTTTGAGGCGAGTGCGTGGAGCAACAAACTCGTTTTGAGAAAGAGAATTTATTTAGGTTTTTTAGTATAATAAAGAATATTATTTCAAAAGCATTTTGAACCTAAAAAATAAAGAAATTTTTTAAATGCTACCGTTTATATGTTAATAATTATTGACTCATGTTGAGTGTTAGACTAGTAAAGATTCGTAAAATTGAGCCGAAACTCCCAGAAAAAAACTCAGCTTATCAATGAGATATCTATCTAATACTGTAACAAATCCTCTTAGAAATATTATAATCTAAATTGTAAGAAATTAATCCAGTTAATTACAGTCATTCTTTTTTCTATGTTTTATTTTGCACTTAACACAAAATATATTTTTAAATAAAGCATAAAAACCTTGTTTGTCAAAAATTAATAACGAAAGATTTTATGATCAGCAAACCACATATTAACAGTTATAGGTATTATCCTCACAAAACCATAATAATAAATAATAAATTTACTTTTAGCGAATGCCCCATAGGGAATAAGCTATTACCGTAGGTCTCATGGTAAGACCTAAGCCCGGGACCATGTTACTTTTTTGTTTTGAGGTGCCCAGAAACCAAAAATAATAGTCATTAAAATTTATATATATATATATATATATATATGTATGTATATATATATATGTATATATATATGTATATATATATATATATATATATATATATATATATATATATGTGTGTGTCCCTAGACACGATAACTCTCGTAAAAATGGTCCGATCGATACCAAATTTGGTAGAGATGTGTAATCCTACGTTTATTTGGATGAGTTCGAAAACCAGACATATCGACCTACCGGAAGGGGTAGTTTTGGGGGGTTTTGTACCCCAAAAATGGGTTTTTTGCATTTTTCATATGTAAATTTTAAAAATTTTAAATTTTTATTTCGACCATTGGATTTAGCTCAAAAAAACACACAATTTAGTTATTTGAAGCTTTGCTCTATCTCCATTGGTTACCGAGATATTACAAAGTCTAAAGACAGTACATTGTCTTTTGGGGCTCCAATGTTAATCTTATGGAGAATAAGGATGTGTTAATATTTCACTTATTAACCAATATTTTTGGATGAAACTTGGTATTTAGCTTCATTTGGTTGAGATTCATCCATTTAAGGTAAAAAATCTTTGTTTTTGTACTTATCATGGCAGCAAACCTGCATACTCTTTTCCCATGTTAATCATATGGAGAATAGGCAAACTCTTTTATTTATGGACAGATATTGATGAAACTTACTATATGGCTTTATATGGTCGAAATAAATTTTTTCTATGCTAAAAACCTACTTTTAGTGTGGGGCCGTCCATAAATTACGTCATCGCTTTTTGGCCAATTTTGGACCCCCCCTCCCTAAAATCATCTTACCATCATAATTTGTCTGACCCCCCCCTCTCGGAAAAATGACGTCATTTTTAACAAACCTCCTTTTTAAGTAAAAATGATGCTTTCGCTACATGATAAACTAAAAAATTTACCAATCAAATCTGAATTTACATTTAGAAATAAAGAAAAAATGACTTTCTTAATGGAAAAATGAACTATAAAACAACGCCTTAAAATAGTCTAATGTATTTTATGGATAATTATTATATAATAGTTGAGTTGTGTTAGAATTTATCATTGTTTTACCGTTAAAACTTAATATAAAACATCATATTTAAAATGACGTCATATCAAAGCCGACCCCCCCCCCTTGCACATCACCTTACCGTCATTTTCAATCTGGACCCTCCCCCCCTATTTTCAGATGACGTAATTTATGGACGACCCCTGTCCCCCATGGCAGCATACCTGCATACTCTTTCCTATATTTATCTTAAGGAGAATAGACATTTATTTCCCTATTTATGAGCACGTGATGAAATTTTGTTTACAAGTTTAGCTGGTCAAAATTAATATTACTAATTTGGAAATTCGCTGAGTACGCAGGTCTGCTGCGACGGGGGGTATTTATTAAACAAATTATTGTTTAAAACTTTAATACTATATAAAAGATGCATACATATTCGAACAACTAATCGTTGGTAGTCTTATCAACACAGATTGACGCAAATCTTGGAACAATATTAAATGGTGTGTGTTGTGTAATCTGCATCAATTAGTAGATTGTTTTGTTTTATTGATGTTTTCCAAGAATCGCACTAGATTTTAGTTTATTCAAACGATGGTTAGGGGCTGAAGACCTAAATGAGCAATTAATAACTATAGTTTGTGTCAAACAAATAGTTAGGAATTAATACTTCGGTTATGTATTGAACCCACATTTAATTAATTTAATAATTACCATCTGTACTGACATCTCGTGTCGTAATTGTTAAAATTATATTATTATATAACCATTTATTATTAAACTGTAATAATGTTAATTTTATTAAAATACAATATTAAATATTAATAACAAAGTAAATACGATTGATTTTTTGAATAAAAACATGTTGATAAAATATTTCTCAATTATAAGAAGTATAAACAGTATTTTATAATTTACTTTTTATAATGTAAAAAGTAAATTATAAAATATCCTGATAATCATAATGAAACATGTAAATTGTAATAAACACTATAAAAAATTGCTTGATATAAAGCTTTATAACATATTCTATGAAGAGGTTCATACAGACATACAAACAAAGACACCATCATTTCGTTCACAATTTTAAATGTCACAATTATCCCTTTTCAAAATATGAAAAAAATTTTATTATTAGCATGAAAAAATATGAAACATAAAACGATAACAACCTTCCTCATCATGGCACCAGAAGAGTCACGGTTACCCCTACCATTTATCCCAATTATTGTGGTTTAATTTTGTTGAGTTTTTCATGAGATGTATGATAGGTAATTTTTATTAAAATCCTTAGAGATTTTTTTAACTGGTTTTGGTGTTTTCGGTTCTTTTAAGGAAAAGTGGCCAATCACAGTGAAAAAAAGTTCCTTGGACATTGGCTCTCAACAAAAAAACTAGTCGGAACATTGAAAGTTATTCGTAATTAGAATATATTATAAAAATAATATAAATAGCTGACTCTAGCTTTAAAAATATTACCTATCGATGTTGTGATGAAATCGATACATAAAATAAGCGATAAAATGTTTAGCCAAATATAAATAAAAATGGAAATCTAAATCTGCGATGCAGTAAAACTGTTAACAATAAAACACTGACCTTTAATCGAAGATATCGAAGGTCAAATCCAGAACATTAAAATGTCGCTATAAAAGGGCAGCAGTGGTAGACTTTACCAGTGAACTGTCATTACTAACTATGGTCGAAAAATGTACTTCTAAAAAAAATCTTCCAACCCTAACGGAAGCGATTGGGTAGAGTGTAGCATCGAAAAAATAAATAAAAAACACAAAAACATTACTCCAAAGACCCTGTCCTAGATAATGGAATGCCACAAGCGAATATTAAAACATAACTAACCAAATCAACATAGATAAATTCACATTATGATGTTATGTTTTATTATATATGACATAGTAAAAAGAAAGAAAAAAAAGAAATGCAAGATCAAATTTAACACAACCTTATCCATAGAATTCAAACCTTATAAATAAAACAAAATTTTTAATAGTTAAATTTGTTAATCATGGTGAAGTTTACAAATTGTTTCAAACTGTACAAAGGCATTCTTCGATGATTCAGTAACCTTTTTATTCAGATTGAGAGATTATTTTGATTGAACTATAATATTATAAGTTGTTACTTATCCATCACGAATCAAAAATCATCAATAATCAAGAATTTTACTCTCATGAGAATCATCATTCATTTAAATTGAAACAATATGCTACTTAATTAGACTTACTCGTGTGAAATATCTAGCTGGTCATTTTAAATTGTTTATTCATAGTCTTAAAATTCAGTTGATGAATAGAAACACTACAGCCGAGGTTTCATCAGCGTATTGAACTATGGTGCCATTGCCTGTTATTGTATTGTGTGGGAGATCAGCAACATTAATTTTAAAAATATTGGCCCAATAATCGAGTTCTTGAGGCAGCCAGTTCTTTCTTTACATACTCAGAAAACACTTTATTACCATTGCTTGGCAAACTTATTTTCTGACATCTGTTTTCTAAGCAAGACTCAAAAAGGCTGAGGGCAACCCGTCTAAAGCCATAATTTTCCATTTTACGAGTACTTAGCAATAAATGTCTATCCATGCTATAAAACTGATGTGAGGTCACAAATGATCGCTGATGAGATTCACGTTCACAATTATGAAAATGGTTTGTAAAAGAAGAAATTACTTTGTATTGTTGAAAGGCCACAAAAACCAAACTACCCTTTATTTATAATTATATTTTTATGTAAAAAAAATCAAAACATGATTTATGATAATCCTCTGAGATATGTTTGAAAAAACTGGCATCAGTTATAAAGGACGAAAACAATTCAGGTTTCCCATACCTTTGTTATATTTTTACAGGAGTAATAGGAGAGTATGTGAGTAAGTCTGAGAACACCCCCAATGACAAACCGTTATTTAAAAAATACTGTAGATGAGGCACGATTTCCTGAGCCACATGTTTCAACAGAAACATTGAGCCTCATCATAGGTCCAACCACAAGAATGCTTAAAACTTGGGACACCTCGACCGATGGAGCGAGGAAGGGAGAATCGCTTACGGCCAAATGATATGCACTTACATACTCCATACATTTATTTTTATCATGTTTCAAATGTAACTTCTTAGTGATGCCAATGAAATGCTCATTCAATAATTCAGCTGCTTTTGTCCCATTTAAATAAATGTCATTATTTCCTATTGTTATGTTTTTCAATAAATTTGGTTTTGCAATAGATTTCCCTGAATCTGTGTTTACAACTTTCCACGCTTTTGATATTTTAGCAGTGGAATTTATTTATTATTTTGTTGGCATTGTGCTCTAATTTTGCTTTTCTCGTAAGAATTCTAAGCTTGTATTTACATACTTTATATTCCTCAATTATTTGTTCATTCTTTTAATTGTTAATAAGTGACAATTATAGATAGCGCTATCTTGCACTAACTCTTTTATTTCAAAATTTAACCATTTTTAGTTTTTTTTTGTGATGAATATATTTTGAAGTGATTAATCTCTTTTGGCAAGATTAAAGTGTGGCAAAAATGTTCCAAAAATATTGATAAATATTGTAACAAATTCAAGATCTCCCCAATTCTTTATATGACACATTTCAGACCAGTTTTCTTTGGCCAAGCTACTCGTAGTTTTAAAAATAATTACATTACTGTCTGTAAAATTTCTCTTTACAATTATTTTGTATTTATAAACTAAACCTAGACATTGAACATTTACAACTTACAGAGCTCAAGTTCCCACATCTTTGCAAAAAAATTAAAATTAGTATATGTATAATCGATACAAGTTTTATCATTATTATTATTTTGCGTTATCCGAGCAGGAACCATAAAAGTGGCAGAGTTAACATGACTATTTAACAAGTCACTTGCCCCTGAACATTTAGGTTGAAACAATAAAACGACTGTACATTATCATCAACATGAAAATTTCCTCATAAAATCAACTTTCTATTTAAATTGTTGCAGGGTTTTGTGACAGCTTCAATAAATATTTTAACTTGCATACACTAAGTTTATAATTATTTAAATTTGGAGTTTTATAGACACAAATAATCAGTAATATATTATGTCTTGATTCAAGTTTAGTATCTGATATTAAAAAAACGGACTGAATATAAAAAACTCCAAGTCTGATTTTTCCTTACTATTGAAATACCAGAACCTCATTTATATATCATTGTATAATCCAAATTGTATAATATCTCTCTGCAGTATGCAGTATTGAACAATATAGTATTTTTTTAATAATGACGCAACTACTTTCCTGTATTTAGCCAATGTTCTATGATCAAAAGTAACTTTGAGCTACTTTGTATAATCAAACAAATATTGTTTAAGACAATTTACATTATCTTTAATTCCTTGTATATTGTAATGGAAAACGTATTGCCCATTTGTGTTTGATTTTGTCGAATTATTTTAAGTTATTTGTGCGTAGTGACTTGGTTGTAAAACTATATTTTTATAGTACAAAGATAAAAGAGAATCTAAGAACTAGCTAAATCCGCCAGGATAATATTTAGATCAGAGCTTTACAGTTATAAACTCGAAAATACACAATGTAACTCTAGGATGAGAGCACGTTCAACAAACACCTAAACAAGTTAGGCCAGTTAGGCAGGCAATTTGACTTCGTTAACTGAAGATGCCAAGTCATCAACACTGCAGAACCAAACTCAGCTTTGATACCCAGAGATCTCATCTCTTAGTGGTGATATAGTTTATAGCCCTACAAGCTCTTCAAGTTCGTTATTTTCCCGTTTGATTAAAACCGCTATAAAGTGTTAACACAGTACGCCAACGAGCGCATCTCTAAACAGTAAAACTTATGTATGAAGCTTGCCAATATCCAAACTAAATTGCTGGATACTCGTAGTTATAAATGAGCTCCATAAAAAATAAGTGGTTTTTTTAGGTCTTGTCATACCAGCCGTTATCATACCAACTGTTGTAATAATCGAATTGTACGAAACTGACACCTTAAACAACAATATATTCTTTTTAACTTACCTGCACAAGAAAAGTGTCGAAATTATTATTCAAAATTACTAATTTTTAAAACCAACATTATTTAACATTTGCACTTTTATATAAGAGATATTTTTGAATTTTATGTTCAAATAATTAAAAATTCTTGATTATTTAATAAATTGTATAAATGAAACACATTTCAATCATGCTATCAACGTCTGAATTTTCTTGTAGTACTTCAAATAAACACTTTTATAACAACCATTAAAATTATTAAATCTATATAAACATAACTAATATTAGCATTATGATACTAAGTCTAATAATCCTCACTGATACTAATTACTAGTATTACTAATAATATTATAAATGTGAAAGTGTGGATGTTTGTTACGCTTTCAAACAAAAACTACTCGATAAATCATTATGAAACGTTGTACACATATTCTGGAAGTAGGCCTACTAGAAATAGCATGGGATACTCTTTATTTTAATAGAATTATTTTTTTACGAAGGGTTAAAAAAATTGTTGTATAAAAAATTTTAAAATCGATTTTATCTCTTTGTTATTGGTTGCTAAGAAACAAACTCGATGAAAATTTTTGATAACGAGCTAAACTAGGTAGCGGGTAAGCATGACAGCGAGTGAGCGTAGCGAAATAGCTAAACCTGATGGTGGGCGAGCGTAACGGCGAGTGAGCGTAGCGAACGAGCTAAACCTGATGGCGGACGAATTTGACGTCGAGAGAGCGTAGCAAACTATCTAAACGTGATGGCGGGTATACACATATTTTAATAGGACTCGCTTGAGAAAAAAAATTTATATTACACTAGAAAATTGTATAAATAAAAATTAAAATGAAAAAGTTAATGAGGGGGCAAACGAGGAAACAACGTTTAGGTTCTTATACTTTAACACGGGGGTATTGGATTTAACTTTTGGCATAAGATATTAAAATTTAAAACTTTTGTTTAAGCTATTGGTGTTTTGCACAGTGATTCACAGTTATTCGCGGTTTTATTATTTAACATATATATATCATTAATTTATAAACCAAGTTATCTGT
The DNA here is from genome assembly GCA_030545055.2 of Neoaliturus tenellus. Classification (NCBI taxonomy): domain Eukaryota; kingdom Metazoa; phylum Arthropoda; class Insecta; order Hemiptera; family Cicadellidae; genus Neoaliturus; species Neoaliturus tenellus. The sequence goes on from CM061531.1 coordinate 234,153,880, forward strand.
TTATATTTATCATTCTACTATCATTCAAATGATGTGATGAGCATCATCATGTTAATTATCTAAGATTCGGTAATCTTTAAAACTGCCGTAGTTATTTCTTGACCTGCGCAATACTTGCTTAGGAGTTCACCAGAGGCCTTAAGTAAATGTTTGGTGTAGACTGATCCACGTGACTTAGGAGACTAAGTGAACCTTATTGCAGATTAGTCGTGGAGAGATTTACACACGATCGGGTCGGTTCATTTACTGGCAGATCATATTAAGCCTTAGTTTTGATGAAGTTATATTTTTCACACTTACTTTTGTTATGTATATTTTTTTAAATCTTCGTTTTTTATACATTTAATTTTATTAGGCCTATATCTTTTAGACAAACTATTCATTGATAATAAACCGAGTAAGTTATACATTTCTTTTAATATCTGCAACAATACAGTAGATGAAATAAAAATGTATCAACAAAATTTTAGAATTTACAAAACATTTATTTATTATTTATATTTTTACAATAATTATGATTTGAGAGGTGGGAAAACTAATACTTACATCAATTAAAAATGTTTGTTATAGTTTTCAAGATTAACTAAAACTGTACACATTTGTTCTTATATGGGACTGACAAAACACATCTGTGCTAAGAAGTTATCCATACTAAGAGGCATGGTAAAAATAATTATATAATAAACTAGGTGTTTATTTTTTATCAGAGATTTTTTTTCATCAAAACCTTCTTAATTTAAAAGCAGGAATCTACACTTAGTATATATCAAAACTGTATTTAAATTTTAAATAACTCGAAATAAAAGATTATACAACTCACGTGCATCAAACAGACTTGATGCGCTTCCATTAATATGCGCTTGTATAAATACAGAGCTAAACTAAAGTAGATTAACTGTATATTCCTATCTTTTCTCAGAGTAGTTTACATTAAAATTTATTTAATAATTTAAAGTCACAACTGAGATTAGGTGATCTGTTGATGTCTTGTTTGAAAAATTGTTCCCATGACTATTCAAATTACTAAAAATGAACAAGATCTTTGACACTTGACGGTATCTTTTAATTACACAAACATTAATCAACTGTGTTTCAAATTAACTTTTTTATGTCTGACTTTGTAAATAACAAATATTTCACAATTCGTTTTATTCATTTCATTAAAGGGATTCGTCTTTTTGTATTTTTATCTGAATATTGAATAAATTAATATATTATTAAAAATTAAATATACATATTAAAATATTTCAACAAAAAATTTCTAAACATAAAATATATTATTTGTATTAATTATTACAAGTCATAATTATTATTCTAAAGGCGAGCAAAATAACCATGCCCATGATTCTTAACATATACTATTTGAAAAATTCTCCATAAGGATGTGCTAATATGGTAGCAGAAACGAACAAAAAACATCATCTATAAATTAATAGGCATTGACTCTTTTAATAAATTTCTCAGCCTGTGTGCTTTGTTTGAAAATTCCGCACATACCGTTAGAAAGGTAGTTTTTTTAAGAATCCCATTAAATTCACATCCCATTAAATACAGCAAGTTCCAAAGTTAAACTTATGGAATAAAGGTAATTAATTATATCACTAGTATACGTGTTGCTCGAAATCGAGCAATTTATTTTAATACAATACAAAAGTTACTTTTAGCTCTAAATCAATGACATCCGACAAATCCAATATTGTGAATCTCTTTAATCACCAAAACTACACGTACTTACAGCTGATTATTAACATATGTTTAAAATGTTTTATTAAATCCCAATGTTATTTAAATGGGAAACTTTGAGGTTTCAATGGTGGATAGCGCCTTTATTTTCAGTCCGATTCTCTTCAGTTTTTGGCGGAAACAACTACAGACCAAGCTCTATCCAATGACACCAAAAACTTGAAAATCGGTTGAGAATTAATTGTAGGAGGAGTTCTAAAGACAAAAAACCCCTTAGCGTATTAAATAAGTGTAGATTAGAAAGCTTTTGTGATAACAAATACTAGAAAACCAGGAAGAACATATGTGTCGGTTATAATAGCGAATTTCATAACAAGGGCCGAAAATGGATTTTTGAAGCCCTCTAGATCACGTTTCAAGTTCGAGAAAAAGTCGAGAAAATGAAAAAATATTAAATACATTGAGGGTCTAGATCAACCGAAATTTTTGTTGGATTTCGACCATTGGTCAATATTCATAGTTTTCATAAAACCACGAGTCAATCGGAATTGTTCATATATGTTATATATGATTTCATGTGTGTTTTTGCGTGAACACTTTAAGTGAATGACACTTAATATTGACAATTAACAATTAAACTTAGAATGAATTGTGGGATTTTTATGATAGTGCTTTTAATATTTCAAATATCATAACAAGTATTTAGTTACATTATTTAACACACTGTTTATGAAATATTATTTTATAATTACAATATTTTATAAGTATTTGTTGTTCTAATTTTAAACATGCGTCATTTAAACAGGATGGACATGATCGGTTAGGGCATTTAGGTAAACAATCAAGCAATTAATGAAAAATCTGTTCTTAAACTGTTACACTAACAAAACCTAGTAGAAAAAAAGGTACATATTATAAGGATAGATTATCATTTATTAACGATGGATCATATTTTTGTACAGGCCAATTATTTGTGTTATTTGTGATGAGAAATTAATCATGAATTTTGTAGAAAAAGAAAATTTTTTGTAACTGCAATCAGATTGTATTAATATCAGAACGCAAAAGTTAAAAAAAAAAAAATATTCATGATAAAAACTTGTTGTCCGACCTCGTGTGAACAAAACATCATTTGCATTAAAAAAATTAAACACCTATGCTACAGAATCTAATTCACGATCTATTAAAATCAATATTATTAATATCCCCTATGGTTTGTGTACATTTAGAGTAATGAATGCTAGTTTTGTTGCATTGCTTGTTGTTCATGCTCAATACAGTTTGTTCAGCTTGAACCTTCACAAACTTCACCGAGTTATTCAGGATGTGAAAACAAGCAAAAAACACAACATAACATTTTTCCTATCTTTAACCGTTTTCCCATCTGCCTGTAATTCATAATTAAGCCATTTTATCTTTGAAGTTATTTGAGGTACGGAATTAAACTTTGGCACAACTATTAAGTGTATTAAGACTCAAATGGACTAAGAAAACTGTATTATCTCTGGGATGTAATTCTAATATACACATTTTCAGCTACATTTTATAAAGACAAAGATAATGGTGTATGCTTATTGGCCTATGGAAATTCCCTATAAGTTACAGTATTAGGGACATTTTTTCCTACAAGTAAATAAGTGGTTAATGTTTTCTTGACGACCAATGTTTTATTGATGCCACTTGTAATTTACGTGCATTCATTTAGACTAGGCCCTAATTTTCTTAATTCAGTTTCAAATCAAGATAAGTAGGCCTACTACTACTAATCTATAATATATACAGCCCCATGTGTAACTGACTCACTGATGATAGTAAAGTCCTGAGGCGACCGTTTAAGATAGAGACTTGAAATTTGGCATGGACATTCTTTGAGATGTTTCAATTTAGGAAAAATCATTAAACTACAATTTTTTGTACTTTTAAACTATAAAAAAGGTAAAAAATATAGATTTGTCGGTAACGTAGTTCAGCCGTTTCAACATACATCACCGCGTGGTATCGTAGATCACTTTTCAGGTTTAGTTCTCGCTCGTTTTTAAATTATTTCTTTCAACTACACCCGTGTTTGTAGATGATAGCTATTCACCGATTATTCGTAAACGACGGTATGTTGCTGTATTGAGAGTTTAAATTTAAGGTGAAAGTGTACACAGACATTTTCGTTTACTGGTTTGGTGATGTTCAGTTAACAGGTTTAGTTCTCGTACTTATATTATTGAACAAATTTAACTACACTCCAGTAAGTTTGACCAACCATGTGGTATCGTAGATCACTTTGCAGGTTTAGTTCTCGCTCGTGTTTAATTGATCTCTTTCAACTACACCCGTGTTTGATACCAACATTGTATTATTTGTTTCTATATGAACGACGATTTTTGACTGCAATGAGAGCGGGTCATTTCACTAGGGTAATACTTACCAGGGTAATTCTTACAGTGATTATGCCCAATTTGCTAATGCAGCATATACGCTTGCTTGTAAGTTTACCAATGGTGAATTTTCTTCTACTACGGATGAGTGAGATTTCTATGGTGGGTGAAAGTTTACACAGACATTTTCATTTTGCTTAGAGCGCTATTATAGTCTCTTAGTTCTCGCTTGTATTTTAATTATGTCTTTTAAGTACACCTGCGTTCTTGATGATGTTTATGTTAGTGTCGATTTCCATTTGATTCTGACAGCAATGAGATTTTGCTGCATTGAAAGCGCGATTCACTAAAATCCAAACCCACACTCAAAATATGTTTTTGAGAATTTTTAAATAACTATTGGACTAAGCCAAGAGATTTAAATGTTAGGTTCTCGTTTCATTTTCAATTTATTTAAGATTACTTATTCACATGTTTATTCTTTCGGCCCAATTTCGCAATAAATGAATTTACTGTGTAGCTTGTGCCGTGACTTCGATTACTTTGTACAATACTTAATAGACAGTTAATTATTATCTTTCTGTTTGATTTATATTCAGTTGTTTTTTTACACACTTAAAATATGATTTTGAGAATGTTTAAATAACTATTGAAAAAAAACAGATTTAAATTATAGGTTCTCATTTCATTTTCAATTTTTTCAAATTTACCCGAAGTCACGCTTTCGGCCGAATTTCGCATTCTATGAATTAACTCTGTAGCTCATGCCGTGATCTTAACGTAATATACTTCGATTACTTTGTACAATACTTAGTAGACGGTTAATTATTATCTTTCTATTTTATTTACATTCAGTGTTTTATACTATATTTTTTACACACTTAAAATATGTTTTTGAGAATATTTTAATAACTTTACAACAAAACCAACAGACTTAAATGTTAGGTTCTAGTTTTATTTTCAATTTATTTTCGACTACTTATTCAAATTCACCCCCAGTCAGGCTCTCGGCCGAATTTCGCATTAAATGAATTTACCCTATAGCTTGTTCCGTGATTTTAAGAGGGCGTTGGAGTGCCGCCATGTTGGATTTATTTCCCATAAGAGCAATGCTAAACTTGTCCCCGGCATTTGTCATATAATTTCTTTATTTTTTGTCCGATTGGTTCAGAATAAATAGCGTTTGAATCACAATCGAATTCCCCGTTCCTTTTGCGAGATCGATTTGTAAATAATTTATAAAATTCTATAGAAAAAGTTTTTAAAGTAGTAAAAAACTTGCTTTTTTATTTCAAATTAGTAAAAAACACTTCTTTTTAATAAAAATTCCTCTCGCAAACAAAATCCGCCTTGATGAACCCTTTATTTAGAGATACAAACCATTATTTTCTGATTATAAATAAAAGAGTTATTTGACATCCCGTTTAACATTGCTCTTATCGGGGAAAGACGGAATTTGGATTGACTCCAACTTTATTCCAACTTGACTCCAACTTTGACTCCAACTCTTAACGTAATATGCGTAGATTTCTTTGTACAATACCTGATAGACAGTTAATTATTATCTTTCTGTTTTATTTATACTCAGTGTTTTGTATTATATTTGAATACACACTTAAAATATGTTTTAGAGAATTTTTAAATGACTATTGAACAAAATTAACAGATTTTTTTATGAATAAATTATTATTTCACTGGTCTCGATTTCATATTTTTATAAATCGTAGTTTTTAGTAGCAGGGGTTTTTTGCGGATCTACCCCGTTTTTATTCCTTTCTATTATTTTGTTTTCATGTTATTTAATTCTTATTTTCGCACATTGATTTGAATGTTATTCGCTATTTCAGTGATTTAAACGTTTTCCATATATTTCCTGAAATTTACAAGTTTTTATTTTAGTTGGGTGAAGCAGGGGATTATGTCATTTTTCACATAATTGTATCTCTATTTATGTATAAAATTTATATTTAGCTACCTAATAGAGAAATATTTGTTACTATGATTACTACTATTAAATATAATGATAGCAACAACAACTATAACTCTTTAAATTGAAATTCCTTTTCATCTAACACAGCAACAATCGTCTAACCTAAAGAATATATTTTTATCAGCATAACACCTAAAATATTTACATAAATAATTATAATTTCACAGCTCAAAACTTTTAAACGAAAGCTAACTACGAAGGGGTATTAAAACCGATTCATAAAGCTTTGTTTACTATTGATTGTGAATTTCGTGTATTTGACGGTTTTGTTACTGTATTGACTGTGCAGTTCTGTGGAATTAACGTATTTTAAACTTGACTTTTTATTAATTTACGAATTTAGGGCAACCCGTAGGGGGACATAGAGGCCCAAAATAGCCTGTTCGGTACTTGAGACTTAGAGCGATTAACAAATTCGGGGCAGTCCCCTAAGGGGCATGGGGGCGGAGCCCCCATCGAGCCGTAGGCGAGTCTATAATATATACAGCCCCATGTGTAACTGACTCACTGATGATAGTAAAGTCCTGAGGCGACCGTTTAAGATAGAGACTTGAAATTTGGCATGGACATTCTTTGAGATGTTTCAATTTAGGAAAAATCATTAAACTACAATTTTTTGTACTTTTAAACTATAAAAAAGGTAAAAAATATAGATTTGTCGGTAACGTAGTTCAGCCGTTTCAACATACATCACCGCGTGGTATCGTAGATCACTTTTCAGGTTTAGTTCTCGCTCGTTTTTAAATTATTTCTTTCAACTACACCCGTGTTTGTAGATGATAGCTATTCACCGATTATTCGTAAACGACGGTATGTTGCTGTATTGAGAGTTTAAATTTAAGGTGAAAGTGTACACAGACATTTTCGTTTACTGGTTTGGTGATGTTCAGTTAACAGGTTTAGTTCTCGTACTTATATTATTGAACAAATTTAACTACACTCCAGTAAGTTTGACCAACCATGTGGTATCGTAGATCACTTTGCAGGTTTAGTTCTCGCTCGTGTTTAATTGATCTCTTTCAACTACACCCGTGTTTGATACCAACATTGTATTATTTGTTTCTATATGAACGACGATTTTTGACTGCAATGAGAGCGGGTCATTTCACTAGGGTAATACTTACCAGGGTAATTCTTACAGTGATTATGCCCAATTTGCTAATGCAGCATATACGCTTGCTTGTAAGTTTACCAATGGTGAATTTTCTTCTACTACGGATGAGTGAGATTTCTATGGTGGGTGAAAGTTTACACAGACATTTTCATTTTGCTTAGAGCGCTATTATAGTCTCTTAGTTCTCGCTTGTATTTTAATTATGTCTTTTAAGTACACCTGCGTTCTTGATGATGTTTATGTTAGTGTCGATTTCCATTTGATTCTGACAGCAATGAGATTTTGCTGCATTGAAAGCGCGATTCACTAAAATCCAAACCCACACTCAAAATATGTTTTTGAGAATTTTTAAATAACTATTGGACTAAGCCAAGAGATTTAAATGTTAGGTTCTCGTTTCATTTTCAATTTATTTAAGATTACTTATTCACATGTTTATTCTTTCGGCCCAATTTCGCAATAAATGAATTTACTGTGTAGCTTGTGCCGTGACTTCGATTACTTTGTACAATACTTAATAGACAGTTAATTATTATCTTTCTGTTTGATTTATATTCAGTTGTTTTTTTACACACTTAAAATATGATTTTGAGAATGTTTAAATAACTATTGAAAAAAAACAGATTTAAATTATAGGTTCTCATTTCATTTTCAATTTTTTCAAATTTACCCGAAGTCACGCTTTCGGCCGAATTTCGCATTCTATGAATTAACTCTGTAGCTCATGCCGTGATCTTAACGTAATATACTTCGATTACTTTGTACAATACTTAGTAGACGGTTAATTATTATCTTTCTATTTTATTTACATTCAGTGTTTTATACTATATTTTTTACACACTTAAAATATGTTTTTGAGAATATTTTAATAACTTTACAACAAAACCAACAGACTTAAATGTTAGGTTCTAGTTTTATTTTCAATTTATTTTCGACTACTTATTCAAATTCACCCCCAGTCAGGCTCTCGGCCGAATTTCGCATTAAATGAATTTACCCTATAGCTTGTTCCGTGATTTTAAGAGGGCGTTGGAGTGCCGCCATGTTGGATTTATTTCCCATAAGAGCAATGCTAAACTTGTCCCCGGCATTTGTCATATAATTTCTTTATTTTTTGTCCGATTGGTTCAGAATAAATAGCGTTTGAATCACAATCGAATTCCCCGTTCCTTTTGCGAGATCGATTTGTAAATAATTTATAAAATTCTATAGAAAAAGTTTTTAAAGTAGTAAAAAACTTGCTTTTTTATTTCAAATTAGTAAAAAACACTTCTTTTTAATAAAAATTCCTCTCGCAAACAAAATCCGCCTTGATGAACCCTTTATTTAGAGATACAAACCATTATTTTCTGATTATAAATAAAAGAGTTATTTGACATCCCGTTTAACATTGCTCTTATCGGGGAAAGACGGAATTTGGATTGACTCCAACTTTATTCCAACTTGACTCCAACTTTGACTCCAACTCTTAACGTAATATGCGTAGATTTCTTTGTACAATACCTGATAGACAGTTAATTATTATCTTTCTGTTTTATTTATACTCAGTGTTTTGTATTATATTTGAATACACACTTAAAATATGTTTTAGAGAATTTTTAAATGACTATTGAACAAAATTAACAGATTTTTTTATGAATAAATTATTATTTCACTGGTCTCGATTTCATATTTTTATAAATCGTAGTTTTTAGTAGCAGGGGTTTTTTGCGGATCTACCCCGTTTTTATTCCTTTCTATTATTTTGTTTTCATGTTATTTAATTCTTATTTTCGCACATTGATTTGAATGTTATTCGCTATTTCAGTGATTTAAACGTTTTCCATATATTTCCTGAAATTTACAAGTTTTTATTTTAGTTGGGTGAAGCAGGGGATTATGTCATTTTTCACATAATTGTATCTCTATTTATGTATAAAATTTATATTTAGCTACCTAATAGAGAAATATTTGTTACTATGATTACTACTATTAAATATAATGATAGCAACAACAACTATAACTCTTTAAATTGAAATTCCTTTTCATCTAACACAGCAACAATCGTCTAACCTAAAGAATATATTTTTATCAGCATAACACCTAAAATATTTACATAAATAATTATAATTTCACAGCTCAAAACTTTTAAACGAAAGCTAACTACGAAGGGGTATTAAAACCGATTCATAAAGCTTTGTTTACTATTGATTGTGAATTTCGTGTATTTGACGGTTTTGTTACTGTATTGACTGTGCAGTTCTGTGGAATTAACGTATTTTAAACTTGACTTTTTATTAATTTACGAATTTAGGGCAACCCGTAGGGGGACATAGAGGCCCAAAATAGCCTGTTCGGTACTTGAGACTTAGAGCGATTAACAAATTCGGGGCAGTCCCCTAAGGGGCATGGGGGCGGAGCCCCCATCGAGCCGTAGGCGAGTCTATAATATATACAGCCCCATGTGTAACTGACTCACTGATGATAGTAAAGTCCTGAAGCGACCGTTAAAGATAGAGGACTTGAAATTTGGCATGGACATTCTTTGAGATGTTACAATTTAGGAAAAATCATAAAACTACAATTTTTTTTTACTTTAAAACTATAAAAAAGGTAAAAAATATAGATTTGTCGGTAACGTAGTTCAGCCGTATCAGCGTATATCACTGCGTGGTATCGTAGATCGCTTTGCAGGTTTAGTTCTCGCTCGTGTTTAAATCATCTCTTTCAACTACACCCGTGTTTGTACTAGCATATTACAGATGTCTCTATAAGAACGATTTGGTTTCAGAGAACTTTTAAATAACTAATGAACAATACAAACAAATATTAATGTTAGGTTCTCGTTTTATTTTCAATTTAGTTTAGAATATTTATTCAAATACACACTAAATTATCCTTTTGGCCGAATTTCGCACTACATTAATTTTGCTGTGAAGCTTGAGCTGTGATCTTAACGTAACATATTTCGATTACTTTGACCAATACTTAATAGACAGTTAGTTATCTTTTTGTTTGATTTTTATTCAGTTTCTTATATTAGATTTTTTACACACTTAAAAATATGTTTTTGAGAATTTTTATTGATCAAAAAGAACAGATTTAAATGTTAGGTTCTCGTTCCATGTTCACCTTATTTTAGATTACTAATTCAAATTCACCCCAGGTTACTCTTTCGGCCGAATTTCGCATTCAATGAATTTACTGTGTATATTAGTTAGTTTATATTCAGTGTTTTACATTATATTTTAATACACACGTTTTTCTTATATCTCCTGAAATTTATAAGTTTTTATTTCAGTTGGGTGAGGCATGGGATTATGTAAATTTCCCGATAATTGTATCTCTATTTAGTACCAGGTTAACCGAGCCTTGCTCGTTGGTTTTAATTGACTTTTGTTATAGTGTCTCATTTCTTGAAGAGAAATAATATGACATTGTATATGACATACAATAGAGCCGGAGAGTTCCGGCATCTTACGTTTTAAACGTAAGCTTATTACGTTATAAAACGTAATCAAGCTATTAAATCTACACCAGACTCTTCACAGCTAACAGCTGTTAAAAACTGCTTAAAATTTATGTTCCTTTATTTTTGTTTACTTTTAGTTGTTATTTCGTTACCAAAATGGCAACCCATAAGACCAATGTTAAAAGTAACGATTTTTAAACTTAAATTTAGACCAACTTCGATTTTGAAACTGAGGCTTGAAATATGTTTTTGAGAATTTTTAAATGAGTATTGAACAAAAGAACAGATTTAAATGTTAGGTTCTCGTTTCATTTTCATCTTATTTTAGATTACTAATTCAAATTAACCCCAGGTTAAGCTTTCGGCCGAATTTCGCATTCAATGAATTTACAGTGTTGCTCGTGCCGTGATCTTAACGTATTATACTTCTATTACTTTGTACAATAATTAATAGACAGTTAATTATTATCTTTCTGTTTTATTTATATTCAGTGTTTTACATTATATTTTAATACACACTTAAAATATTTTTGTGAGAATTTTTAAATGACTATTGAACAAAACAAACAGGTTTTTATGAATAAATTATTATTCCACAGGTCTCGATTTTATATTCTTATAATTAGTAGTTTGTAATAGTAGGGGGTTTTTTGCGGATCAACCCCGTTTTTATTCTTTCCTATTATTTTGTTTTCATGTTATTTAATTCTTGTTTTCGCTCATTGATTTGAATGTTATACGCTATTTCAGTGATTTAAACGTTTTTCTTCCAACTCCTGAAATTTACAAGTTTTGATTTGAGTTGGGTGGGGCATGGGATTATGTCAGTTTTCCCTTAATTGTATTTCTATTTAGTACCAGGTTAACCGAGCCTTGTTCGTTGGTTTTAATTGACTTTTGTTATAGTGTCATGGTAATCAAGCTATTAAATCTACACCAGACTCTTCACAGCTAACAGCTGTTAAAAAAACTGCTTAAAATTTATGTTCCTTTATTTTTGTTTACTTTTAGTTGTTATTTCGTTACCAAAATAGCAACCTATAAGACCAATGTTAAAAATACGATTTTAAAACCTAGGGGGGGTCTAGCCTGTTCGGTACTTGAGTCTTAGAGTAATTAACAAATTTGGGGCAACCCTCTAAGGGGGCATGGGGGCGGAGCCCCCATCGAGCCGTAGGCGAGTATAAGTATACACCCGTTTGGATTTATTTCAAGTTTTAGAGTTGAAAGAAAGCTGGCGACTTGCAAGAATAGAGTTTTACTTTATAGATATTTATTTGAAACATCACTCAGAGTTGTTCCTAATAAAGCTAGTGATGTTTAGCTCAATTACAGACTGGTGATGAAGGACACATCGGCGCACCAGTGTCTGAGACTCCGATGCTCATAATCGACTGACTTAGGACTTCAATTACATCTATGTAATTGCAGCTCATCACATACATGTTCTTTTTAAAGTAGCGTCAGTTCAAAAGAATTATCTTTTAATGTTTTTTTAAGCTTTATGACAATAACACCAATTACAATTAAACCAATTAATATTTTACTTAAGGCTGTTAGTTAAATATCACCAGTACAAACAAATACCATTTTAATGTTTTTTTTGTGTTTTTTTTATGAGAATAGTAAATTTAAAATAATTTGAATTTTTCATTAAAATACGTAATGTTATTAGATAAATATCAAGCCATTTTGAAAATGAAATTTAGGTTTTTTTACGTCACAAAACTGAATTTTAATCATCTTTTTACCCTACGCTATCACAAGAAACACTAAATTTGGCAAAAAACTTGTTGAAATGTTAATGTTGACATATTATTAGTAAACTCACCTTAAAATACGCACCATTATAGAGTGCGTCGTTGTTTCAAAAGAAAGTATCTAAGGAAAAGAAGGTATATGTCAATTGATTAACACTTATCTTGTTGGCCTCTTTAAATAAACCGTTAACAATGATTACTTAAACAGTATTTATTTACATTGTTTAACAATGTTTATTACTTGTGTTTTATATTAAGACCTTTTCTATCTTATTGTTCGACTCATTTCTCAATAGTTCCGCTGCACCATCAACCCATCAGATAAGGGAGCGTTTCATTTGATCGCTCAATAAACCGTGAGCCAATATGCCACTGTGATGGATGTGGCCGTCACCACAGGCGATTGAGTCGTTCCCGGTGAGCCAAGTTTTCAATTGTTGTTTTTACTTTTTGTGTTTTTTGCATTATCTAACTAAACGATTGTGAATAAACTGTTTGTATATATTTTTAATCGTGTGTTAATTGAGCCTTGAATAAAAAATTGAAGTGCAAACTCTTATTGCTCTTGTTGTTTATAAAGATGGGATTGATCTTATAGCAAGAACAAAGAAAGAATGCACTTAATAATTTCTACGAGGTTCAAATGCAACTCTTAAAAATAGAGGTCGATTCTCGTGTATTTTATAAAACTCAAACATTCACAAGCTATTATACGTAGGGATGGTTTACATGGTACTGTGGGCTCAATTATCTTACACCTCCAGAATGTTAATTAACTCTCTTCAGCAACATATGAGTTAAAATATCCCCCCTGCAGCAGACCTGCAAACTCAGCAAATTGCCAAAGAATTATTGTTTCAAGACCAAAGAACTTTGTAGCTATCTTATATAATTGATTATCTTTACAAGGAAATATAATATAATTAATGGCATTATATTTCTGAGTTAATTATTTTTATTTAATAATTTATGTATTAATATTTATATTGCAATAAATGATTTTCTTAACGGTATTAAAAGTTCATATCCAAAGGTTCCATGCAAAAGGAATGATTTGTTTACAAATACAAAAAAATAAACATTTCAAATTGGACAAATGCAGAAGAAAGCTGATCAGCTGATTAGGAACAGACACTTTATTATCTCCATCTCTCTTGCTCCAATTATAATATACTTATTTCTATAAGGATTGCGTCTGTTACGTCCCTTTTTCTCTCGACCTACTGAACAGATTTTTAAGATTGAGGTGTCATTTTAAAGCTTAAGATATAGTGCGTGGACAAATCGTAATTAAAAAGGTCACATTGTTTCGGGCTTTGCCCCCCTCGCCTTTGATTTATTTCTAGAGGGCGCTTTAAAGTGTTGACCAACTTTTATTACAAGATCTTTAATGTGCATTTTAATTAAACAGCTGATTACTTTCAGATGAATTTTAAAGTAAACAAAAATAGATCTCTGTCACTTCATAATCAACATTCTCCTACGGTAGGCGAGTTTCTCTCATACAGAATCATAAAATGCGCAATTTCCGCCTTGGGCCCCCCTAGTTATACACTTATACCGTGGATTTATCATGTAGGCTTGCTGCCATGAGTTTTTTATCAAATCTTAATTACTCACCACCTAGTGAAGGTTCATAAAATTTGTTATTACGATTTGTTGACAAATAAACGATATATAACTTTTTAATGATTTACCTATAAGAATAACATGGGAAACTTGATTTGAATTTCCCTTATAACCAGTTAAGCTATTTTAAAGATTCAAAATACTAAATTGTTTTTTTTTTATCCCCATAGCGGAACAAGCGTACTCCTAGTTAATTTGAAAGTACATATAAAGGTGAATAAGTTAGTTTAAGAGAGCTTTATCACATGTCTCAAAATATTATATCCTTCATAAGATTTTTTCTAACCATTGTTTTAGAAGCATGTTTATACTAGGCACACTGTCTCCAAATAAAGATAAAGTTTAGAAAAAATTTGAACTGTGATATTTTTACTACTTTGTTTCTCATACATTTTGTGTATGGATACAATTATTTTGCTGTACCCTACCTTATGCAATCTTTCAGTCTGTCATTAACATCATAGTTATGAAAAGTATTGTAATATCTTGGTTTATTCTTTTACACCAAATCATTATTTTTAGATTTTAATTTCTACTAAAAGTTTCACAATTTATTTTCATAACGTGTTGTGTACCTCCTATTAAACTTTGTTGTGCATGTTTCAATGCAGCTATATAATAGAGGAGAAACTAGTTAAAAAGGATGCATACTCTTTTCAAAACTTTTATATGAAAAGTTTAGGACATAAACGACGTTGTTAACATAAATCTCTTAACCGCTGTTGGGATGACTTCAGTGGTTCCCCCAGAAGGACTTGCTATTATATCTTTATATTTTCTTCATTATTTTAATGAAACAAATTTTTCTGTGATATTTGTATTGTATATACTTTTTATATACAATACACTCACTTTTACGTATACGTATACTTTTTCATTATTCGAAAACAAAATAAACTAGCTAAATAAACAAAAAAAGTCCTTGGGAAATGTCTTTAGGTATATTTATTATTATAGAACAACATGCTGTTAAATTAATAAAAATATATTCATAAGATGAAAATTGTTCTGGAACGCAAATCTTGTTTAATGTTATCATCAGGAGAAATTTCCCATTAAAATTACGAGAAGTGTTTTATTGCACTCATTAACACAATGGAGAATATTTTCCCTCCAATCTACCACAGTTTTATTTAATAATGTACTATAGTCCGTTTTTTTAAACCTGATCCTTCGAGGGAGAGATGGTGGAGGGGGTTTGTTTATACTTGTTACTATCCCATTGGCTGAAGCCTTTTGGTTTTTTTTGTTGGTTTTTTTGTTGTTTTTGTATTATTTCACCGTTGCATACCAGCTGGTAATTTTACATCACAACATAATGTGTATCAGTTTTACAACATTATTGGTAGAAGAAGTTTTTAATCAGTTTACTTTAGAACTGTTACTTTTTAACAAGGAATAGGTTTGGCTTACAAATATAACAGCTGACTAGGAGTTATTGAAAGATATTGTAACTTATTTAATACGTTATTTGAGGAAATCTGATACTCGACACACGTTTTTCACGAGTTTAAATGTGTTGTTTACAGTTTAAATTTTTTGTTTACAGTTTAAACCCCTCCCCCACCCCAATTTTCTCGAGAAGGATCAGGTTTTAAAAAACGGACTATAGTATACGTGTTGCTCGAAATCGAGCTATTTATATAAATACAGTACAATGTTACTTTACCTCTAAATCAATGACATCCGACCAATGCAATATTGTGAATCTGTAATTACCAAAAACTACACGTATTTACAGCTGATTATTAACAGATGTTTAAAATGCTTTATTTAATTCCAATGTTATTTATATGGGAAATTTTGAGATTTCAATGGTGGATAGCGCCTTTATTTTGAGTCCGATTCTCATCAGTTTTTGGCGGAAACAACAACAGACCAAGCCCTATCCAACGACACCAAAAACTTGAAAATCGGTTGAAAATTGTAGGAGTTCTCAAGACAAAAAAACCCTTAGCGTATTAAATAAGTATAGATTCCATTAATTTTTATACTGTATAATAGTATAGGTCACCAAGGTGGAGGTATCTTCCGCTATGTGATATACTTCCACTATGTAGGTAACATATTAAATTGGAATATGCTTGTAGCCCACACAAACCAACTAAATGCCCTTATGTACCTTAATAACCCTTGTGAACTTACAAATAAAATACAAAGGATACGGAAAATTTTATTATCTTTATAGATATATTTATATATAGTAAAGTTATATAAAGTATAGTTTAACAAAACCAAATTTGTGATATAGTATGGAAATAATTTCTCTGATATTTGTGATTTATCTATGAACTAAAATAAACTATTTATCTACAATTGCAATAGTACACATTACATAAAAAAGAAATTTAACATCTAAAACATTCCTACTACCTCAGGAATTGCAGTTTTATGTCTTGCTGTTTGACTCGGGTATAAACTTACATGTAAATTTTAAGGAAATCCGACCCAACAAAAATATAATTAAGACTTGAAATAAAATTAAGACTATTTATTTCAATAATAACAACCGGCACACTTGAAATAATATAAAAACTTGATTAGTTATAAGGAAATATTAGTCCACAAATAAATTGTTTTGCCTTCTTTATCTCATTCTGGTTTTGACTCTCATATGTTAATTACTAACAGCCAGCCTGAAATGTAAATATTAATTGATTCTGTTAGACCACCAAATTATTTGGCTTATCCGAGATTGTAATTTAGAATCATTAGCTTTTGCTGCAACCTGAACACCACAAACTTATTTGGAATGATTGGATTAATTGAACCGTGCAGCGGCAGTAGGAAAGATTAAGATTTCTTCGTTTTATGAAAATATAATTATGCTTAACATTTAAATTTGTAAGAAATGCAAACAAAATTATACTTGTTCTGAAGGACATTATTGGTGGGGTATTTGATATTAATTTCAATTATTGGGCACTACCCACCTCCAGGTTTATGGCGAACGTCAGAAGAGCGAAGATACAGCCAGATATCCTCTTGTCAGAAAAATAAAATTGTTTTGAATTTACACAAGACACAAACACAAACACTAACATTGACGCCACAAAATTGATACCCGACGTTTCGAGAAACCGCACAACGGTCCGGACTCAGTCGTGGTCCGGCGCTCGGCAAGGTTGCGTAATCGCGTGAATTTTTTAACCTCAAGTTCGCCCTAGATAACGGGAAACGTTGTGCGGTTTCTCGAAACGTCGGGTATCAATTTTGTGGCGTCAATGTTAGTGTTTGTGTTTGTGTCTTGTGTAAATTCAAAACAATTTTATTTTTCTGACAAGAGGATATCTGGCTGTATCTTCGCTCTTCTGACGTTCGCCATAAACCTGGAGGTGGGTAGTGCCCAATAATTGAAATTAATAACAAAATTATAGTTTCAGAATTATTTAAATTTTTAGCAAATATACATTTTGCTATCCTAGGTAGGTCTGAATTAGTACAAAATCCTTTACTTCACCGAAATTGATACAGGAATATTTTGATAAATATTAAAATCTGCCTGTGTTCACATTGAAACATCCAATTTGTACACCACGCAGTGGTACAAACAAAATTAAAATGGGGTCTCGATGTGTTTTAGCCGGGAGAGAATAGTTTGTATCCGCGGAATCGGACGTGACAAGTTTGTCGGATCGCCAGCAGCGCTGCCCGGAAATTACATTGCACTAGAAACTGCGATTCAAAGTATTAAAGGACACATTTCACTACTTGCAATATACTCGGTTAGCTAGAACAGTTTATTTTATTTATTTATTATTTCAACGCATAACCTCCATTTTAAAACTTAGTTTTAAAACTTAATGTTAAATTTATATTTTTCTCATTTTAAATTCAAGTTATATGTATCCAAATCTGTATTTAAGTCCAGATAAGTGTCATCTAGAAATTATGTACAATTAGCACAAATTTATTAAAGGAATATTTAGTAGCTGGTTGGCAAATACGTGATAAGGTTTGTTTCGTAACCTTTAATTCTGTGGGTTAGGTTGTACAAGGACAACCAACATAACTTTTCAATTTCCTATTTCAAATAACGGTATTGTTAAGATAAAAATATATCCAAAATATATATGATCTACTTTTCTTTATTTTACTGCAACAGTTCATCTATAAACGTATCCAATTTTGTAAAAACTTTACTGAATTTTCATGATAATAGTTTATGGGTTACAAAATTTGTCCACTTTTACAAGTTACTTTTACGGAGTTATTGCGATTTTTCTGCAGAACAACACTGATTTTGCATTATGATCATTGCAAATTTAGGTTATTTTAATAGAAAATATCAATAACTCTGTTATTTGTTGTCAGATCTTAACTTGATATCGCTATTTAGATAATTTAATTTTTCAACTTTTTTGTCTCTTTATGACATTTTTATAAAATTTACCATTTTTTTAGATATTTGTGTTTCAAAATTTTAAATATTCTGTTATATTTTGTAAAAACTCATTGAAAAAAATTTACATTCTTCTTGGAAATGAGCATTGGTGTTATTAAGGTACATGAAAAATATAAACTCAATACAACAACCCGTTAGGGAAATAAAGAATCTTAAGTGTAAAAAACAAGATGGCGGGTAGCGGCTTAACGGAGCATTTTAGGAAATACAGTATGTTTATTTTTGTTGTTGTTTGTTTTGGCATGCTTAGTAACCTCGAAAAGTTTGTAAGAGTGGAAGCTGGACACCCTGTATATTAAAAGACGGGTATGATTCTTTTCCTCCTTTTTTCTCAGGTTGTGCGCATTGTAGGAGAAATCAGCGATTACCGTTAGACAGGTAGGGTCCTGTAGATGAGCGGAGTCTGACTACAGGCTTCCAAAGTTTTAATGTTAAGGGACAAGGATAAAATTGATCAAATCATTATTCAGCTGTTTTAACAAAAATTTCTAACCAGGAAGAACAGATGTTCACTTATGAAACATTACATCACTCAATCAATAATTAATTGGCTCAAAATCAACTGAATTTTTTGATGAATTTCGACCAGTTCCTAATCTATATATTAATATGCAAGCATGTTTCATTTTCTCCTTTTTATCAGCTTGTGAGCATTGTGGGAGAAAACCGTGCATACCGTTAGTAAGGTATTGTGCTGTTGAAGAGCAGAATTCCATCGAATATCTCATCAGTCCCCAGGTCTACACCCTACGGGCTTTCAAAGTTATAATGTTAATCTTATGGAAGAAAGGAAATTGATCAAATCATTATCATTAGACAGCTATTGTAATAAAAAATCAGGAAGAACAGATATTATAGTTATAAAATATATTTTAAACTTCTGGGTCCAGATGAACTGACATTTAAGACAAAATTTTACTAGTGGGCCACCACTAGTCACTAACGTCATCACTTAATAACATGTTAATAGATTCTCATTATTTGACTAAAAGTAGCGATATTTTTTAAACTGTATTGCAACCATTACTGGGTCAAGCTAGACAAAAACTTGAAAGACAAATTATAATTCATTTCATTATTATTAATGGAATGATTTTTTTAATAACTGTTGCAAATGTTTGGGGCCTTATTTTAGACCACCCCACACTGTAGACAAAAAATGCGCTCACTCCCCGTCAGGTTTAGCTCATTCTTTAAGCTCACTTGCTGCAATTCTATAATATCCTCTAGTTTTTTATTACCAATATTCCCTCAATAATTTAAACTAGTGCACGTGTTGCTCGACATCGAGCAATTTATTTTGATTCAATATAAAAGTTACATTTAGTTCTATATCAATGACATCCGACCAATCCAATATTGTGAATATCAGTGATCACCAAAACTACAGCTGATGTAAGTTAAATAAACGGTATCAGTTAACTGACACATACTTTCTCCCAACAATATAAAAAAAGGTGTTAAAAGCTCCAAACATTAATGTCTTGATGACTCAGTCGGATAGCTACCAGCTGAGCAACGCTCGTTTGACCATACGCACGTCTGTGACTTTTAACAACGTACTGCGTTTACCGCTAAACGAAAAATTGAATTTTCTCCGCAACCACTTGACGTAGAGCAATAATTTAAAATACTGGATTATTTAGTTTTTTGAGCTTGATTTAATGGTGATAAGTAAATTTTATTTCGAGACCATAGCTATTTTGAAAATTCAAAAAATTGATTTTTGAAACACTTTTTACTCCATAACTTTTGAACGCGCATTTTCTCGGAGATGCGGGTGGTGTCATTTTATTCATCATTTTAAGCTTAATAAACCACAAAATTTTAATCAAAATCGTTAGAGCCATTTTTGAGAAATTTTGATTTTTGACGATTTTTGAGGGTTTTTGGGGGTAAACTACCCTTAAAAATCAAAAATTCAAAAAAATGAAAAAAACGCCTGGAATTATCGTTGGTTTGGACCTACGTACCAAATTTCACCAAAATCGGACCATTGGGGCATTCTCTAGCTCTGTATACATCCTGACACACACACACACACACACACACACACACACACACACACACACACACACACACATCACTCCGAAAACCACTTTTTTGGACTCAGGGGGAACCAAAATGGATAAATCCACCAACAACTCAAATTCGAAAATTTTGACGAAAACAATACTTTCTCCATATACTATGGTATAGGGGGAGAAAGTAAATAAACGGTATCAGATAACTGACACATACTTTCTCCCAACAATATAAAAACATGTGTTAAAAGCTTTAAACATTAATGTCTAGATGACTCTGTCGGATAGCTACCAGCTGAGCAGCGCGAGCTTGACCCTACGCGCATCTGTGACTTTTAACAACGTACTGCGTTTACCGCTAAATGAAAAATTGTATTTTCTCCTCAACCACTTGACGTAGAGCAATAATTTAAAGTACTGGATTATTTAGTTTTTTGAGCTTGATTTAATGGTGATAAGTAAAATTTATTTTGAGACAACAGCTATTTTGAAAATAAAAAAAATTGATTTTTTAAACACTTTTTACTCCATAACTTTTGAAAGCGCATTTTCTCGGAGATGCGGGTGGTGTCATTTTATTCATCATTTTAAGCTTAATAAACCACAAAATTTTAATCAAAATCGTTAGAGCCGTTTTTGAGAAATTTTGATTTTTGACGATTTTTGAGGGTTTTTGGGGGTAAAATACCCTTAAAAATCAAAAATTCAAAAAAATGAAAAAAACGCCTGGAATTATTGTGGATTTGGACCTATATACCAAATTTCATTAAAATCGGACCATTAGGGCATTCTCTAGCTCTGTTTACATCCTGACACACATACACACACACACACACACACACACACACAGACATCACTCCGAAAACCACTTTTTTGGACTCAGGGGGAACCATAATGGATAAATACACCAACAACTCAAATTCGAAAATTTTGACGAAAACAATACTTTCTCCATATACTATGGTATAGGGGGAGAAAGTAAAATGCTCAAACCAATCTCAATGTTATTCTAACTAGAGATCGCTCACTGGTCGAAATTCGACAAAAATATCAGTTCATCTTGTGCCATTTAGATTTAAAAGGTTTTATAACTGAAACAAATATGTTCTTCCTAGGCCAGTAGCGTTAAACAAAAAAAGCAGGTAAATCGGAAAAAATTGCTACAAAAGATTTTTTTGCTTTAACGGCTTTATTTATGTCCCAATATGATTATCCTAGGTTTTCCCCCTCGTTGTTGCTGTGCTAAAGTGGTGGGCAGTAGAAATGTACACAGAAAGGGACATTTTTTAAATTTTTGTGGTTTAATCTCATAACTGGCTCAGATACTGAAAATATGTCCAATATAAAAGTTAAAGAGCATAAAATTCCGCATTTAATGAGACCAACCGCACATATTTTGGATCACCCGTTGTCATGCTACAACACATCAAACTGCACGATTTTTAACAATTTTTACAAAGTTGTCTCCCAAAAGGCGTATTTTTGTAATTTTATAGTTATATTTTGTAAATTAATAAAAATATTAGTATATTATTGTTTATAAAGTCAAAGGGCATTAAATTCTGCATTCAATGAGACAAACCTAAAAATTGTAGGACCACTTGTACCCTAACTATATCACATTAAGTTTAACAGAGATGAATAAAATTATGACAAAATATATCAAGTATGTACTGTGTAGGCATATATTCCATCATGAAAATAATGACTATTACATCGGATATAATTATGTTTAGTACTTCAATTTGCCTATTTAACGATAAAATTAAAGAAATTGTAATTTTCAAACCTTTTTCAAATTTCTAATTCGTTTTACCCTGTATGAAGAATGCAAGGTTGTGCCACGTCCACTTATGCCATGGAGAAAGTTGAGCGGTTTTCTCATGGTGTCTGCTAATTTAAAATTACTGACACCAAAAACCTTTGGTGGGGTTGTTCCTCTTCCAGGTTTTAAGAGGTATATCTGTGATGATGATGGGAAATATAGAGTGGTGAGCGCTATTAGTAAGTCTGTATCTTCACCAACTAGCACAACCTTGTTACAATCATGTGACATAACATAAATAAATTAAAAATCTTTTAACTTAATAAAAAATTATCCAATTTTTAAGGAGAGTTTGTATAAAATGAGTTGTTCTAAAAATTTAAGGATGGCCTCATTGAATGTAGAATTTAATGCCCTTTACTTTATAAACAATAATATTTTATAATTTTTATTAATTTACAAAACATAACGGTATAATTACAAAAATACACCTTTTGGGAGACAATTTTGTGAAAATTTTTAAAAATCATGCAGTTTGATGTGTTGTAGCATGACTACGGGTAATCCAAAATATATGCGGTTGGTCTCATTAAATGCGGAATTTTATGCTCTTTAAATTTTATATTGGACATATTTTCTGGACATATTTTCAGAATTTGAGCCGTTTACGAGATTTAAGCAAAAAATAAAAAATGTTCATTTTCGTGTACATTCTTACCCCCCACCACTTAAGCACAACTCCGACGAGGGGGAAAACCTAGGATAATCATATTGGGACATAAATGAAGCCATTAAAGCAAAAAAATCTTTTGTAGCAATTTTTTCCTAGTCAGGTACTAATTCTACTGGACTATCCTGGTTTGCCACAATTTATTACTATAACAGCTGTCTAATGATTCAATCAATTTTCCTTCTCCCATAAGATTAACATTGAAACTTTGAAAGCCTAGAGGGCGTAGCCCTGGAATCCGATGATAATTTTAATGTGATTCTGATCCAGCTCATCTACAGGACACCTTTTTAACGGTATTTCTCCTACGATGCACACTAGCTGAGAAAAAAGGAGGAAAGGAAACATGCTTGCCTATTAATATATAGATGGGAAAATTTCAAATTTAATTAGTAAATAGCGTTCTTATTTTAAATGCGATTCTCGTCAATTTTTGGCGGAAACAACTATAGACCAAGCTCTATCCAACGACACCAAAAACTTGAAAATCGGTTGAGAATTGTAGAAGGAGTTCTCAACACAAAAAACCCTCAGCGTATTAAATAATTATAGATGAGAACAGCTGTTTACAAAATTAATATTCCTTAATGTAATCATACGTTCCAATACAAAAATGTTGCTTCCATAAGAATAACATGGTTACTTTGAAGACGTGTGGGGTGGAGTCCTATGGAGAAATATGGATAAAAAGTATCCTATACGTTATTCCTGGTTCTAAGCTACCTTCCCACAAATTTTCAGCCAAATTAGTTCAGTGCTTTTCGAGATGTAAGTCGTGTAATCAACACGACTTTCTTTTATATACAGGGTGGTTGAAAAATAACTTGCACCCCCCCCCCCCCATTACCTTTTAACTATTTGAGGTATTTGAAATCGGTTTGTGGCAACCTTCTTGGATATGAGGGGCCTTTTTTAATAACTAACCATCATATTGTAGCCCCTCAGATCCAAGAAGGTTGCCGCAAACCAATTTCAAATATCTCAAATAGTTAAAAAGTTAAGGGAGGGTGCAAGTTACTTTTCAAGCACCCTGTATATAGATAGAAATGTTACTAATTTTATCTTTCAACTTCAAGTTTAATGAAAAACGACGTGCAGTTTTCAAACTAATGTAGTCAGAGGTGTAATTAGATGGATTTCCGTCTGAAAAGCAAACCGTTTGCATTTCACTCACTGTTGAGCTTTGTTTGATGTGGGGTTGCACGGAATTTTCTAGGAGTTGTAATCCGTGTTGTGAAAGGAAATTGCGATTTAAATTTATATTGCTACCTTCCCCTAAACTCGTTTAGAGGAGAAATATTTATCATTTCAGCGGAAATATTTATCATTTCAGCGGCAAAGAACAAAATTCCTACTATTATTAACAAAAAGACACCTAAAATAATGTTGTAAGATGTATAAAACAATAGTTTCAAGTAATATTTCCCAAAATTTTAAAAATGTATAGAAATATATTGTTGCCAATAATTATAGTACAACAACGTTGCCATCTCCGTCAGTTAACCTATTTGGTTTCTTTTTTGTATACACACAATAATTACCATATATCAATATTTTACCGTCTTTTACCTTGGTCGAAGTATTTAATTGTATAGTAACTGTTTGTCGGTGTGTCTGACGATTACGCAAATTAAAATACCCTCGTCGCAGTAGACCTGCGTACATAGCGAATTTCTAAAGGAATTAGATATTTTGAATTTTCTCCATAAACACCATAGGAATGAGTAAGTAGGTTTACTGCCATGTGATGTTGTTAAAAAATGTAAGTTGTTAGGAAATATAATGGTTAGGTAAGGTAAAAATCAAATTATATCAATATTCGGCATTTATAGAAATCTTTGTATAGGGAATACGCTATTTCGGTAGTAACCATGGTAAGACTTAAGCCCGGGACCATGTTACTTTTCATTTTGAGGTCCCCAGAAGACAAAAACTCTACTCGTTCATTTTCATATGTATGTATTATATATATATATATATATATATATATATATATATATATATATATATATATATTACTGTAATTATATTATATATTGGACCTATGTGTCCAATGGTACTGATAACTTTTGAATTGCTACAATTTTTATGAAATTATGTATGAAGGTGTAAAACCAGGTCTATTTAATGAGTTCGCGAACTAGCATGATCGGGTTATGGGAACAGAGTTTTATGAGGTTTAAAAGGGATCAAAAATGGGATTTTACATTTTTGGTCCTCGATTTTCAAATTTCAACAACTTTAACTAAAATCGTTTAAAAGAGCTTGAAAAACAAACAAATTAGTATTTTGAAATTTTAACTTGGGTTAACAGATAGGAGAATAGCCAAAAAGAGGTTTTCCCATGTTAATCTTATGGGAAATTAACAAGACCAAGGCAGATGTATCTCGCTTATTTATTGATATAACTGGTAAAATTTTGTATGTACAGTACATTCACTAGGTAGAGTTTAACTGATGGTCTTTAACAAAATCATATGAAGCCAAAATGAATATAAGGACAAGGTAAAAAAATTACTTGCACACTATGGTGGAAAAATATGGCGTGTGCATAGCGAATGGTTCCAGTATCGTTGCCGTCAATTGTGATGTCACCTTTGGGCTACATATGACATATTTAACATTGGCACTTGATTTGACATTGACTTTGACAGTTATTGACATTATTTGTTGCATTGACGTTGCATACTGCATTTTAAATACAAGATTGACATTTCATGCATTTGACTTATATCAGGTGTTTTAAAGAAGGTTTTAAAAATGGAAGTCAACTACTGAATGTAAACGGATGATGAAATTTGATTTTTTTTTTTAATTTTAATTACTTATTATTTTTAGATTTTTGCAGTATAATGAGAAACGCTGTTCATCACTTGGACTGAAAGTTTTTTTATTTTTTATTTTTTTTAGTTTAGTTGCAATTTCAAAGATCGGAGTCGCCTCACTCGAAAAACACCATGGCGTACAGAATAATTTTACTAATTACCTAGAAATAATAGCGTTGTCATTTCTGCCAGTTAACCATCGTTCTTTGTTTTTTATCTACCAAATAATAACCATACCAATATTTTACAGTCTTTTACCTTGGTTAAAGTATTTAATTGTATTGTAACTGTTTGTCGATTATACCATTACTAGTGTATGAAATAGCATCAAAATAATTTTACCTAGTGATGAATACAACTTTTTCATTCTTCTTAAAATTTCTATACTATTTAATTTTAATGCAATTAAACATTATTAAAAAAATACTTAAAAAAGTTCAAAATAGAGTACCGTAAAAATAATTTAACTTAGTGATGAATACTACTATTCCATTCTTCATAAAATTTTTAAACTATTTTTTTACTTATTTTAATGCCATTAGAAAATAATAATTGTACCCTTAAACATTAAATTTTATTGCAGTACAGTTGTTTACGATAAAACGATCAATAAACAATTTACAAATTGAGAAAAGTAATTAAATATTTTTGTTATTCAATGAAAAAATTCACACTTAATGTGGTTGCGAAACATGGAATGTACAGGACAAATTCCAAATAGGCTACACAGATTCTTTAGTAGTTGACGTGCAAAATTTAATTTGAGTTTTTTTGGTTTTAACTGGAAGTCTGGACATAAAATACGGCCATTACTTGAAGCGAGGGTAGAGGAATGTTGTGCATTTGTTGGTTTTAATTGCAAAAACAGAACTTCGCCCGAAGCTTCCCAATTGATTATTTTTGGAACAACTCTGACAGTTAGTGTTTGTTGATTCGAGATTAATAATTGAGATGCACTAAATCCTCTTTGAATAATGTTTGTTAAATGTTAAAATAATATGTCTTCTACCATAGCTGAATACATTGACTTCAATTCAGCTATGTTAGAGCTGTCTAATGTGTCTACATACTTACAATATTACCATCTATTTATTTAGGAGAAACACTCAGTTATTAATAAATACAAATATTCAGTGTTGTAACAAAACGATTAAAATATGTATAGTAAAATTTGAAGGGAGTCCATATTGGTCCATTTTATGTCAAAATTTAAGTTTGAAAATTATACACATTGTATAAGGTTTGCTAAATAGTTAAAGTTGTACATTTTTATGACAGTACAGGACACGGTCATAAGAGGTTTTCTGGAATAATGCAATTTTAATTAATTTTCTTTTAAATTAGTTATTCATTTTATATTTTTGCAGTATGATGAAAAACGTTTTTATCACTCAGACGGAAAGTGTTTTTTGTGAGCTTGGTTCCTATTTCCGAGCTTGGCTTAGCCTCTCTTGTAAAACGCGATTGCACATAGAAAAAAAAGCTGCTTTTCGTCCTAGTGATGAAAACAAGAGGCGCTTCCAACAGGGGAATACGGGAACTAATAAGATAAACAGCGCTATTTTCTACTCTGAATTTTAAGGACAAAATTAAAATAACATCTGATTGTGAAGAAAATTGGGGATTTCAAAAAAGTATATTTGGGGAATTTTTCTTTTAGTGGGAAATAAAATTCTGTCTTTTGACCGCACATTTATTTTGAACAGGGTATAATGTTGTCTAGCAACCATATCATTTTGGTTGCTAGGCAATTTAAATGGAAATAAAATTTGTATTATAAAAATACATTTCGCATGAAAGCAAGATGATAGAAGGTTTCGTAAGTTAATTAAATTGTTTACATAATTTAATTAACCATTTTTTATTTGAAATAGTTTTTCATGTATTTTGTCAACCAATATGTCTTGAAAAAATATTCGTTACATACATAATTTTTTTTATTGAGCGCAAATAGAATGTAGGGTGAATTGATGAATATATTGCAAACAATTAATTTTTACATGAATAATAATTAACTGCCACCAAACAAGATCTTTCTTATACGGTATATGCCTTTTCATTTGGATAAAGTTATAGTTTAAAATTGAAATGTTTGAATATCCGTCATGAAAATGTTACAGGAAAATGTACGAACCCAGGGAAAACAAACCCGAATAATAAAACATAAATATGAGATCCATTACTGTAAAGGAATTCATAGAACGCTCATATTAAATTGTAGTCAGTTTTCTGTGGGAAACATATTTAATGATGATGGTGGCAAAACAATTCTATCTTTAATTTGTCTTAAGTATTCTAATGGTTTGAAATATTTTCCTGAATCCCCAGTTTTTTGTTGTTTTTCTTTTTTCAATTTTGGCCACTTTCTTGCCTTATCAATCAGTTCTAATGCCTTAATATCGTCGTTTTGCAATCCCATTTACCTACCTTTCTCCTAGGAGGTTACAGATTTTCTTATAAGTACTAATATTCACTACCATTTTGTGGATATTTCTTAGAGTAAATTTACTATGTGAATTGACATAAAATGACTCCGTGAATATATTCTGACTCCGAACTTCTCTTACATCAAGAGGGCATTGGGCTGCAAGGGAAATAAAAAAATTAATATGTAGTATCGAATAGGTTGTTTAAAATTTACCTGTCTGACTATACTAAAATTTTACTTTAAAATTTAATTTACGTATTCAAATATTAGTTTTTGGAATATTTCATTACTTATAATAAATAAAGCTAGAATAAAAAAACACAAAAACAATCACAGTTATATGAGGCATTTGTGAATTATACAGTATAATATAATTAAATTAGTTATAATTAATTATAATTAAATTAGTATAATATAATTATAATTATAATTAAATCAAAAAACTAATATTTTAATACGTAAACCGTTTTTCCAAAAATATGCTTACTTACTTTAACTGCATTTAATTGTTTTTTTTTTCTTTTTTTTTCTTTTTTTTAATTCCAGCTTTATTTATTATAAGTAATGAAATATTCCAAAAACTAATATTTGAATTCGTAAACCGTGGTTCCAAATAAATATGATTACTTGCTTTAACTGCACTTTAAAAATAGGTAATTTTAGTAATAATAATAATAATAATAATACGTAATTTTTAATAAAATAGTTTTATTACGTATGGTGTGTTAATTGATTTTATTTTGTATTTTTTAATTGCATGTCTCTTGTATATATTTTTATATATCAATATTAAATGAATGTTTACATCTAAAATACCTTGAAGAAGACTTGAATAACTGTTTCAAGAACTACTGCACACATTCAACAACTCATTGTTTAATGTTTTCACTATCTCTTTATTTTGACTGTTTGAATAAGTGTTGCTCTTTTAAAACATTACAGTGATTTTCCTCAAATGTCGTGTACAGTAGATGGGGGGCAAAGACCCTATGTGCTTGGCTGCTTATCTCTCTGCGATCAAAATAGTCCCTCCATAGAATTCCCTCCACTCAACTAAAGTAACCTAAATATTTATCACCTATATTGATAATGCCTAGGTAGTATACCTATATTTATCATGTATTAACAAGAATGGGCTTCTGTTCTTGATTTATGTCAACAATTTAAAATTAATACCTCCAACATTTTAACCAGTAAAAAAATTGCATATGCCTTTTATTTAGTAAACATTGATAAAACAAAAGAGATGCAACATTACGATATTTTAAAATTTATTGCAAACTTTTATTTATGTTATTTCTAATTACATCAAAATATCTGCGCTTCACCCCCGGTAGTGAAATGAAAGAACACTTTGGCGATCTACTAGGTTGAGCAGGTTTGCTCCGTTCATTCCAGGATCAGCTATTTCGCTTCACTAGCCTCATTACGGTTCATAGTATCTGTCAGCCTGAAAGATAAATTTTATTCTACTTAATAAAATAATATAGCCAATAAACAAAACTAATGTTTCAAAATCATTAAAGTGTATAATTTTTTTACAAAAGTATATACTAATGGCATAATGAACTGGAAGGGGGAAGTCACTCAAGCATATGTACGCTTAATAGATGCCAAGTTGTGTAATCTCTATATACTGTAAAAATACCAGAACAGTTTTACTTGATGTATACAGGGAGTAAACAGTATTATTGTAGTATACAGCGAGTTTTACTTGATGAATTACAGTATCTAAACTAGTAAAACATCTTCTTAGGTTAAATTTGTGATTACAAAGTACAGTAGCTGTTTTACTCACCAAGAGACTTTAAGAAGAATAGTAATAATATTAAAACTGTTTATTATTTAAAGGGGACTTAAAATATAGTCTCCTAACATATTGATTTTAATATTATGACACTTTTTTAACATTGCAGGTTTGAATTAAAGAAGAAAAACTACAATATAACTTGTAAAACATAGCTTAACCATGCAATACACAGTTTACTGAACTTTTGTTACATTGTTTAATACTTTTTAAGATAATGTTAAGATAATGAATGTTTCCAACCAACTTGTAGAGTTTAAGGCTATATGACTGATTCAACACACTGAACAAAAGGTAAATTTTGATATGTTTTTGTTTAACTTAATTATTTGATAATATTTAAATAAACAATCTGAATCAATTGAATACTTTTTGTGAATACAAATTATGTACAAAAATAATTACCTAAAATTTTTGATTTTTTCAGCTAAGTCGAAACTTCTCTAGGATTGAAAAGAATCTATTAAAATAGGCATAAGTATGTTGTAACAAATCTTATAAATATAATACTGTATACAAGTTCGCATTTAACGAACTTTATATCCACGAAAATCAGCACTGCGGAACATTAAATTTTTTACCCTCTTGCAAAATTTTTCTTTTTAAAGAACCCATATAAGCAATATTATAAAGAATAAACACAAATATAAAGTAAATAAAAAAGAAGTGTTATTTATTATTATTTTCTTGAATAATTAATGTTTTCACCAAATTTAATACTAATGAATCTACAATTGATCAGATTGTACAAGTAAACTCCGGAAAGAACTAAGATCCATTGAAGATCCCCAACATGAAGATGGTCCGCGAGCCAAGCTGAGAGGCCCTTTACTCCGCCTTTGGCTTATATTTGGCTGGGGGCGTGACAAGCGTCCAAGGATTCCCTGCGTATATCTACCAACTCTCCCACCAACAAGATACTGAAGATCCCCACGAAGATAGTCCGCGAGCCAAGCTGAGAGGCCCTCTACTCCGCCTCTGGCTCATAATGGACTGGGGGCGTGACGAGCGTCCAAGGATTCTCTGCGTATATCCATCCCCCCATCCCCCAAGATGCTGAAGCTCCCCATGAAGATAGTCCGTGAGCCAAGCTGAGAGGCCCTCTACTCCGCCTCTGGATCATAATGGACTGGGGGCGTGATGAACATACAAGGATCCCCTGCGTTTACTTCCTCATCCCCGGCCATCGACAAAGACGACACGACCTGCAACCTCGTGAGAGGATTCCACGGTCGACTCCGATGGGCCAACATAAGAAGTGAGTTTTATTTATTTTTTACTCTGTTTCTTACTTAGTATACTAGTACCAGGGGGACCGAGCTTAAGCTCGGTAAAATTATTACTTTCGTTTCTCACACAAAGCTCGTTCGCTCCGCTCACTCGCCAGGCGGAAGGTTTGCTGCACATTGGTATGATTTTCCTAAAACCACAGGTTAAAGATGTAACACATTGGTTTATTTTATCTACAGTTATCAGCTGATTTTTGTTCAGTTAAAAAATTTCCATAAGGATAACATGGGATCTTTGAAGGGCTCTAGCGCGAAAACCGGATTTTTCCCAGCTATGGGACCAGCTCCAATCGATTTCTGGTGGCCAAAACCCCCATATTCCAAAATTTTAAGGAAATCGTCGGAGCCGTTTTTGAGATAATTGTGCAAGCAAACAAACAAGCAAACATTGCTCGTATAAGAGTATAGGATACGCCTGAAACAAAAAGAAGGTTGGTAATGACCTAATAAAGTTACATAAGTTGGTTGGAAGCACTTTTACTAATATGTATAGTGGTGAATAATTGTATAGAAAATAAATTTTACAACGAATAATTATGCACTTTTTTTAGTAAGCTGTATTGCATGGTCAAACGTTATCGACGGTTAATCTTTACTCAAACTCGCCTCTCAATTAGGTCTGTGGACAAAATTCTCATTTCAAAACTTGAAGAAAATCTAAATACTAACACAAAATAAAAAAATGACTTCACAATTTAAATATATATAAAAAACAATGATAAACTTGTTTTACTTTGTTAAATAAAAAAATTTCAAACTAATTAAACTCTTAAATAAGAGCCCCCAAACAGAAAAATGCATTTTAACAAATGATATCATGCTCAGCCAACAAAGTCATATACATTCAAATGCCTTCTTAATAAATGTTTTTTACTATTTTTCCCAGTTAGTGGCAGTTGATCAATGCCGATCAAAATCTTGCTTATGCCAATTTATTCATTGTATAGCAGTGAATAAAGGTCATATAAGGTCAGGCTTTTGGTCTTTTTTATATCAAATTTAAGTTATTTCGGAATATGAGTGTTCTGGTAGAAAACTCTCTTCAGGTGTTGTACGAGGGCTGTTCAGAATGTAAGCTCCATTTACTATGAAAATTTACATCGAAAAAAGTAATTTTTTCCTGAAAATGGACATTGATTTGATAATGGTTCATACCAAATATGTACTTAATTCAATATAGGAATAAAAATTATTAAATGAAAAAAAATGGCGGCTAGCAGCTTAACAAAGCATTTTAGACACCTATTTGTATAATAATTTTTTCTTGTCTTGATTCAAGGAACACATACAAAAGGGTGCCAGGGAATTCTGGGACACCCAGTAAATTTTTATGTATTATGTACTGTATATAATAATTAGATTATAGCCAAATATTTAATTATACTAAAAATTGTATATATATATTTATTTGTTAAAATAATACATATATATATATATATATATATATATATATATATATATTTGTTTTAACATACACACTCAGCCCAATTTAAAGCTATTTTAAAATTATATTGGAATTTGCTGAGTACCTAAGTAGGTTTGCTGAGCCTGGGGATGTTTATAATCATGTTTTTTTTCAATTCTTCTCACCACAAACCATAGAAAACGACCCCCACTCACTTGGATACCATAAACACACGTTTTCCAAAATGTAGTAGATCAAAGAACTTAGAATGTTATGATAAATGAAGGAGTAACAGTGTATTCCGTATAAATTTAGATTTTAAATTGATGCCATTTTGAGAACAATAAAGATAACCAAATTATTTTTCACTAAACTGTTCTTATTATAGACCATTCAAATGATGCAACACTAGACCTATCTTTACATTTGAAAATGTAAAAACACGACCCTATGCCCCACAAAAATACCTTTCGGGGCATCGGAGAGGTTTGAAAATAAAATTAACTAATTCTTTGGGTTCGATTAAGGGGGTTTCAGTTGCATTTAAGGATTTAGCTCCATTTATTTAGCCGCTATAGCCTACGAGTGATCGGTCTGCCTTGCTCTGTATTTTTTACCCTGATAATATTTTATGCTAGGTATGTAATTTCAACTAAATATGGTATTTTATTTACCTTCCAAGGCAAGATTATTAACTGAACTTTTATTCTGATATAGAGTTGTTTCCAAACTTTGGAGACATTTTAAAACATAATTTTTTGTAATTGCAGCTTTAATTATTAATATTATAAGAGTAGGCCTTCTCTATATCAGTTTACAATAACAGGTTTATCACAAATAATAAGTTATATTTAATATAATCATACTAATTTAAAATATTGTAAAGAACTAATGTTTTACTATCCTAAACTAAACAATATAAAAGTTGAAATTCATCTCTAATACAAACAATCCTGAGGAAACTTGCAGATAAAAAGGATAACGACGCTAGAGTTTGTTTGGTCTAATTACAAAAACTGAATATTGCCTGAGGCGTTATATTTGTTTGTGTTGGTTCTTTGCTGGGAGTTGATTTGTTCAATAATTTTCTTAACTAAAAATAAACTATTAACTCTTGTATGAAGACTAACGAGAAATTTTAATTACTGCATTTTTTTACACAGATTGTGTTTTAGCAGGTTATGGTGATTAGGTAGAGGAAATTAAAGAAACATAATTCACTACTCAACTTTTGCAGTATTATGTTTAACGAAAGGCATCCTGAGTTAAACGAAAGGAAACAAAAATGTTCAAAGATATAGTATTCATCAACATATTTTTATATATAATTGTTAATTTTTGTACTACCTCGTAGACCAATGATGCCCGTGTTTCTCTGTCAGCATAAAATACTGACTGATTGTTCATGGAACGCCCATGGAATTTTAAATAAATCCCTATTGAAAATTATCTTCCATCTAACCACTGACTATTTACACAAGTAATTTAGAGATTCGTGATAAGACTAGTCATCCAATGAACTGGTTTTAAGGTGACAATTTGAACTTCTGGTTTTGTGAGTTCTGATAGGCCTAAAATGAGACTAGAATAGCACAATTTACATGCAAGTAAGTATAATCAATGATAAAATCTTTGAATAAGTTTTACTTAACTTTGATCAAATTAATATGCATTTTTTCGTGGCAAGAGACCTTACAAATGACACCGTGTTACTTAGCAGTTTAAAATCAAAATAAAATAACCCATCAAAGTGATACGGGACCAGACCAGACTAAAGAGTATTATTAAAGTAAGTAAGAGCTTATTAAAGGAATCTTTTAGAACAAATTAAATTTCCCCCAGGAAGATTTATTTGTAGCAAAAAAAGACGATAAAGGATAAAGGGACTGAGAGGTATAATTAACTATTAGAACAGAGCTTGCTGCCTTCAGCGTTTTTATTGACTAGAGTTGGTTGCCCTTTATTTAAATCAAATGAAGGATTGGTATTTTTAATGGGAAAAAAATTCAGGTCATGAGTATGTAAGCTATTTTTCATCACACTGCATCGATATCACCTGTTTTCGACCCTCGTTTCTACCGTCGAAACACCTGTTTTGCCGGCCTAGGCCGGCAAAATTTTCCGGCCTAGGCCTGCAAAATCAGCTGGCCTAGACCTTACATAAAACATTCACAACACGTTGTATCACAAAAACATGTGACTGCAACAATGAAATGAATTGGTTGCCTAGCAACCGGAAACACATTGCATCCCGCTAGATTAGGTTAGTAGTTATGCTTGGCTTAGTTGTTTGGCTCTGAATAAAATATTTTTTCATTAGTATAATATTTATTGCATTGTGTAGTGTGATGAAAAATATCGTTCGTAACTCGGGCCGAAAGCGTTTTGCCAACCCTCGATCGTTTCAAGTTCTCGACTTCGTCTCGAACTTGAAACACGATCTCGGGGCCAGCAAAACGCCACTTTCGGCCCTTGTGACGAAATATACTATTATGTTTATCAATTGCAAAATCCAACTTTTTTGTCCATAAAGTCACTTCTAATATTCTAAGATACCTGGTTGTAAAAATTTAAAATTTAAACTGATTTTTATTTTATTTATTTTTTAACTCTAAAACCGTTCTAATAATAAATTTATAAAAAAAATATTATTTATAACACAGTATAACACATTCAGTTTTATTTTGTAAATTTTATTTTAGTCAAAATTATAAAATTGTTTGTGTATCATCACATATACTCAATGACAAAACCTATTAAGATTTTCGTAACAAAAGCATCTATTACATCTATATATATATATATATATATATATATATATATATATATATATATATATATATATATATATATATATATATATATATAATTCTGTAAGCAAAATTTCTTGAGCAAAATTGTGAGCGTTATACAAATTGCAGAAAGATGGGAAGGGTCTCAAATTAAAGGTCTCGGTCCCATACACGAGGGAAAATTATTGGCGTGTCCATAATGTTAACAGGGAATGAGAAATCATGTAAAACCTCCTCCATAAGAGTAGCATGGCGATTCAAAAAATGTCTGCTTTGTGTATATTAAAACGTGTGTTATGGTTTAATTTTCAAACGAGACTCAGATGACAACATTGAGTGACGATTATAACATAATTCACACCAATAGAAGCAATCTATATACATCTATATGTATAATTATATAACAAAATTTCTTGAGCAACATTGTGAGCGTCATACAAATCGCAGAAAGATGAGAAGGGTCTCAAACTAAAGGTCTCGGTCCCATACACAAGGGACAATTATCCGCGTGTATATAATGTAAATAATTAACAGGAAGTGAGAAATCACGTAAAACGTCCTCCATAAAAATAGACTTCAGAGAGAGAGAGACTTCAGAGACTTCATTTGAAACACCGACGCACTTTGGCGAAATAGCATGGGGATTCAGAAAACTTTGCTTTGTGTACATTAAAACTTATGTTATGGCTTGATTTTAAAACAAGAGACAGTTGATAATATTAAATGAAGAACTATTAATAACCAAATGACAAAAAATTATACCTAGAGGGGTAATACTACAATAAGACGTTTTGTGGCTTTGAGTTGAGTGACTAAAAATTCTACTCGGAGCACTACCAACCTTACAAATTATTACAAATTGACTGCTGATTTTTACTGTTCTTATAATAATTTAAATTGTTATAAGCCTGAGTGTGTATGCAAATCATAAGATACATTCTGATCGTGATAGGGATGTAATGGGCAATGAATTGTGGTTTGAGAAACTCCTACATTGATTACATTAAAACATTTTTTGGTTTTATTTTAAGACGAAAAGTGTCAAATGGTCATGTTGAGTGACGATTATACAGTAACTGAATCTTAAAGTGTATCAGTCAACGAAGTGTTGGTATTCTGTAAGCTGAATTTTCCCAGAAACCTTTTGGTCCTTTCGTAGATTGCAGAAAATTTCTACAAAAGTCTCTCCTATATTTAATATAGGAGAGACTTTTGTCCTCCATACTAGGGAGATTTGTAGCAGGTCAAAAACTTTACAACAAAATAAGAAATTTATAAGAAAGATTATTTTCTAAAACATTCTCCTTAAAGATTCTTCCTAAAGTGAAAAAAAGTCTGCTTTGTTTACACAAAATCAAGTGTATTGACAGTAATTGAAGATGATCTATTTTGAGGCGCTGTGTTTAAATTTGATGACTAAAAATTACAAAAATCTGACAGGTGCAAAAATTGCGATTCAAAAGCCTCTAACAATGCAAATAATGACGATTTCAACACTAAATTGACCATGTGATATTTCTTATATACCACGATGTTCTCTCTTACAGACTTTCGACTGCATTGCCTTAGCTTTATTCACACACAAAGAAAAGACAAAAAAACACTATATGTGTGAAATAGTTTTCTCATTAGAGATACAAATATATTTTATTATTAGGATAGCTTCAAATCAATAATGGTAAAATAATAAAATGGCTTAAAGAATAAGTCTTTTCTAAAGAGCCTCTCAGTCGTTACTTAGATTATAAAGAACAACAGGCATTTCAAGACATTAGCCATTACTTTCATTTAGAGAGGGAAATTTCATCCAGCCTCGTAACGCTGTTAGATAAAAACCAGAAATGAGACATTACAGAGCACATTTCTTATCTTATAATGACTTGGCAATTATCACTACTGTAATGTGACAAAAGTCATCACATTTTCTCAACTTTATTGTCTTCTATTTCACCTGTTATAATTTATGATTAATACTAATTATGCAGTAGGTTTTTTGCAGAGTATTTAATTTAGGTCTTTGTATTATTTTCTTGTATTTTTTAATTAATTAATTATAAGACAAATTTTTTCCACTTTCTATTGTCACTAAAGGAGAGACATTAATTGATGCAACACTGATAAACGATATTAATGTTATTAAATATGGTTCAGCTTTAAGTATGAGAACTGAACTACATAATGATTACCACAGCAAACTAATTCATGCTTTTTTGATATAAAAATCAAGATATTCAGAATAGTGGTTGTGGATCTTAGTTAAATAAAAAAGAAACCAAAATAACCGTGTTGCAGCAGACCTGCCTGCTGAGTGAATTTCCAATACATAATTTTGTTTCATCATCAAAGAAGTTTGTGATTGATTATATAATTAGTAAAATAATACTTACAAGAAAAAATGAAACATTTTGTAGCATTATATTTCTTTAAGTTGATCATTTCAATGTTATTTAAATATTGTAATAAATTGATTTGTTTTTAAACAGTGATAAAAGTGCATATATATAAAGCTGCTATGCAAAAGAAATTATCTGTTTAAAAATCCCATATCATAAACAATTCGCTAAAAACTAAAAAAAGTTTTAGATGATTAGGTTACATACCTTGATGCTGTAGTCAATCCAAATAGTTTCCTCTAGATAACTAGTTTTGGGACTGTCCCATTATCGAATCAGTAGAAATGTCGTAAAAAATTTTAAAACAAAGTCATAATTTACAGTTACAGATGTGGTCCTGTCGCAGCCATTATCTCGTCTACGTGTTCGCTCATCGGTAACCTTTGTCTTGGCCTACCAACCTCAAATTAACTTTTAAATTTTCGTGTGTGTGTTGTTTTAGGTGTATCTTTGTTATTAACTGTAAATTATGATTGTGTATAAGTTTTGACGACGTTTCCACTGATTTGATAATGGGACAGTCCCAAAACTAGCTATCTAAAGGAAACTATTTGGATTGACGGCGGTATCAAGGTATATAACGTAATCATCAAGTCATTCATCAATTCTGGAATCTAAAATGAATAAAATAAAAAAAGTTTTATCAAACTATACTGTGACAACAAACTTTGGCAAGAAGGGAAACAAGCTAAACATTTAAACTATATTTACATTCTAAAGTAACATTTACATTTTAAATTTTATTTTGAACTGTAATACATTGAAAAGCATACGGGTAAATAAATATCATAAATAAATTATAACAATACTTTATTTATTCTGGATAGTTAAACAGGTAACGACGATAACAAATTTATATTGCACCTATATTTCTCTCTCAGTCATCGAAGTTAGCTGTTTACTTGGTAAAACACACTATAGGAGCAAAATGAAATATTACACTCAGAAATGATAAAATCAACAACTTACTCCAAAGTGACTGACATGACTAAACATGTTTTATCACAGGTTCGTTAAATTAAAAATTACTTAAATCTAATGACTTGTCGTGTTACGTGGCTACGACCTTTTTATCGGTAGTCGCGAAAAAACAATATATATAAATAAAGAAAATGTACAATATCAAAAATTCTGTATACATTCAGTCTTGGTCCGTCGTAAAAAGTAGGGTGAAATGTCGGTGACGGGGCGACTCAGGGAATGCCGTCCCGGCAGCGTCATTTGCATCTACTTGAACAAATGCTTGGCGTAGTACCAGATGCGGAAAAAGTACTCGCTACGGCGCAGTAGTGAGCCCTTGGCATAGCAGTGGATGTCAGCATCCATTCCTGCCTCCCGCATCCACGAAGTCGTGGTTTCTGAGGTGAAGCTCAGCGATGGAGTGTCTTTCTCCAGAAAACTTCGCTCCTCTACATCTGCTTCCTCAACGCCTGCAATAAATAGCAGCATTTAACAGAGATGTTAACATATTTGCGACGGTGGAGGCTCTGACACGTCCACTTCGGCCAGCGAAACGGACAACTTAACTCCTTGAAAATATTTACTGTATATATTTCACTTGTAGGAACGTATTTTCTCAACAATATTCTTTACAATATTAAACTTAGTTTTTTGGTAGCATTTTCTTTAAATGCAATTGAGGGAGTACTCAAAGAGCAGCTTTGGAGCAGTTCAACGTTTCAGCCCTTAAAGTGTTACAATTCAATCACAATGAATAGTCTTTCGAGATGAATTGGTTGGAGGGTGAAATTAAGCAATGAAAGAATTAAACTGTTGTCTAACGGTTCATGAGTAGAGTGGTAGAAATTATTTAATGGAAAACTTTCCACAAAGAAATATTAGATTAATTTTATTAAATTTAAATAATTTCGGCCTTAAATTTAATATGGGTTGGACTGGAGCATACTATTTGTGGCAAACTAATTAACAGTGAGTTTGCAAAATTTTTGGTTAGCAATATATCCTACTGAAAATGGTTTGCAATTATTTTAGTTAAAAGAAAATTTATTCATCACACACTAGCAACAATCATTTAAATGCTAAGTCACTTCAAAGAAAAACAGTGAAAATTACCGTAATAAATATGACAAAATAAGACCAGAGAAACTCCTAATAAATAAATAATTGTAACATTGTTTAGTCTTGTAATAGACCCTGATGAAATACACAATTTTTTTTAGAAAATGAATGGAATGTAAATTTTAGTGATCAAATCTTTCTCACCAGTGGGCTTCTTGACCAGGAACGGTTCATCCGACTCTAGAGGTTCACTGAGGCCCACTTCGTTGCGAGCGAAGATCCTAACCAAGTACTCATGATTTTCCTGGAAAAAAACAATAATATAAAATATGCTTAAAACATTATGACTAATATAAAACATTATAACTGCCATGGTTGTGAATTCACAACTTAAGTGAAAAATATAAAATTGAACTTTTTTATACCATTCGCCACAAACTATCTGCCACCCTACATAAACAAATAATGCAATTTGTGGTCAAAAATGTAAATAAAAACTTTCCTGTCAACTGAGTTAATATAAACCCTGTTACAATTGAGTTTCGATGTGGTCTGTTAACCTAAACCAATTATTTGTCTTATTAATAGATTACGTGGCATTGGCTTATTAATTAGAGTAGAGTGAATTTTCAGAGGTACCAATCACAGGAGGCAATGAAGGTTACATAAAACAATTACTACACTCATAATTGGTGTACAGAATTTATGTGTAAAGGATTTAAATTCAAATCAACTCAATAATGTACGGTCTACTCTCATTGAACCGAAAATCCTCAGACTACAATTTTATTCGAGTTATTTAAAAGAGTTATACTTAGGAATAGTTTGAGTTAAAGAGATAATTTTAGTTAAATTCCAGTTACAGAGGTAACGAACAGCACTGTATTGACAGCTGACCAACGGATGTGTCACCGACTCGTGACCTGTACCCCACAGAGGTCAGTAGCAAAAACTTCAAGATATAGAGGTAAAATTCAACTTGTGGAAATAAAGGGAAAATTCTACTTCGACTTATCCACTAAATTTCAAATGGTAGAGGAAATTTGTGAATACTCTTGACTTATGTACAAGTAAACCAAAACTTACTTGTAATGATTGTAAACGTATTTGTAAAGACTGAAAACTCATCTGTAATGTGACAAAACTCATTTTTAAAGAATGAAAGCTTATTTGTAATGAGTCAAAACTCACTTGCAAGTCCTTGATGGTGAGTTTCTGCACGTCGGCAGTCACCTGGCCGACCTCCATCCACATTGTCTTCTTGATGTCGCGGATTGCGATCTTGTACCCCTCGAGGGGCACGCCACCGTCGTACTCTGGCACGCCCCACTCCACGATGATAGCGTTGGGCCCCAGGCTGCGGATCTCAAGAGGGTCCGTCGGCGGCGAGGGAACGGCTGCAGGCAAATATTGTTGTAATATGATATTTGTGGCCCATTTGAGTTTTGTAACTACAGAAGAACCTCCCCTATCCAACCTCCTGATAACCGCCTCCTCCCAATATCCGACCTAGTGTCTGAGCATCTATCTGTGATTCCCAAACCTCCGTTGTTGATGAGCCTGAAAGACTTGTTCTGTGCACTATGATTAGTTTTACACACATATGTATTAAAATCATAATTTTCAGTTATTATATATATCTTGATGTTTCAATTAATGTATTATACGTATAATAAAGTTACAACACTCTATAGCTTTTTCTACCTAGGAAATGCGTTTTTTGCTGCTCCTGTTATTTGACATTTGGCAGTTCCGACCTTGGCCCAGTCCTTTCATGGTTGGTTATGGGAGGTACTACTGTACTGTTGTAAAATTTAGGAGTTTGCGTTTTAAGTAAATTTGTCTCTCATTATAAATTTGTATTCATAAAAACAAGCTACTAAATTGTTTTAACTGCTAAATGGTTTTTGCTGACATAAAATTAACTGTGTAATTTTACGTCCTTGGAACTTTTCCTGAGGGTAAGGAGGTATTTGTTTTAATAAATGATGAACTACAAAATCTTAATAGTGTAGCTTTGGCAATAAAATAGTATATTAGCCCCGCTAGTAGGGATTGAAGCGACTAACGCGACCAATAACAAGCATGAATCTTTCCAGAAGACTAACACGTTGCGGACACTCACTGGCATGTGTCTGGAGGCTGATGACGCTGGTAGCAGCGGCTGTGCTCAGTCCGATCATGTTCTCTGCGTAGATCCTGAAGTACAGCTCAGACTTCTCTTTCAGGTTCTCGACGCAGTACTGCAAGTGACCTGGGTCCAGGGTCACCACCTTCGACCACTTGATGCTGTTACCATACTTCTTCTCTATGATGTAGCCTGCAAAGGGAAAATTAAAAAAATATTAATTTACTTTTGAGTTGTTATTGTTGTGAGCTTAGTTTTTGAGAAAAACTGATCACTGACTTTAGTTATGATCACTAATTGACAGGACAAAAATGAAAGAAAAGAGGTTGCCAGAGAACTTAGAAAAAGCAAATAGATTTAGCAAAAAAACATCATAATTTATCATAAGACAAAATTATTATTATTTTTTTTGTCAGAAAATGTTGATTTTTATCAACTTGTTTGAAAGATGTCAAAACACTACTGTAACCTCAAATCCTACTTTATAGGATTCCCTTTTTGATAGAAAATGACCAGTGACATTTGTATTCATTTAAGCAAAAATATTCCAATTTTGATCAGTACTGATGTAGCATACCTCACAGAATTCACTGTCTAGTATTTTACGATCCAATAAGGTGCAATCATGTAGCTGTTGAGCCAATTTAAGCAACCTATTTACTTAAAAAAAATGTTTTATCATCTAACATTCTTTTTTTTAATCTTTAGGAATAATTAATTTAACAGGATTGAAAAATTATTTTATTAATTGTTTACTTTGATTAGGTAACTCAGGTGTATAAAGGTAATGAAATGTTGTGCAATTTAATATTTTAACAAGATATTTTAACGGGATGATGATTTTTACCGGTGAGTTCGGTGCCGCCATTGCTCGATGGAGGCTGCCACTGTAGTGTGACGCTCTTGCTGGTGATATCGATGGCGTTGAAGTTGAGTGGCGCAGATGGAGGTGCTGAAATGTCACAAGCACAGTCATTCCGTGTGCATCATCAACATCTAAACTTGCTTGTATCAACTCCATTGAAGTGTAATTGCAAACTATTTTAGGGATAGCAGTCCAAAATAATTTAAACTTTTTAGCATCCCAGGGAAACGTTACCTCTTCAACTAAAGTCCAGGAACTTAACTGTTGTTTTAGTGAGACACAATAATATATAGCTAGAACATGTTTTACTTTTTTATTAATTGTTTACAATAATCTTAACTCTTACAATAACCTGAAGTTGGCACAAGTGTGAAAATTAAATCAATTTTAATTTATTCAATTCATTGATTATGAGTAATGAATTGTTAACCTCTACTATAGTAAAATTCAAATGAAAACTAATAGGCTATAACATAAAGTTAAAAGTCTCATATTATAATTAATGAGACAAAAACTTATGAACAACAATGATTTTGGACAATGACACAATGACACAACAAT
Source organism: Neoaliturus tenellus (assembly GCA_030545055.2). NCBI lineage: Eukaryota > Metazoa > Arthropoda > Insecta > Hemiptera > Cicadellidae > Neoaliturus > Neoaliturus tenellus. The sequence goes on from CM061531.1 coordinate 234,197,312, forward strand.
ATAACTGGAAATATTAAATAAATAAAAATATATATAACACTTTCATAGCAAATTAAAAAAAAAAATTATTAAAGAAAAGTGTTCTATGCAAAATATCCTTTGACGATATTTTTTCAATGGAATCAAATTGGATGTACACTACTTACTACTTAAATAGACAAAAGACAGACACAGTATCAGACAAAATGTGGTAGAGGCTACACCTAAAACTTACAATAAGTGCCAGGTTTGACGGGAGGGTAAATGCCAAGCAAAGCATACAGAGCTTGCTCTGTCAACTCGTTCATTCCTGGAGTGAGCAAAATAAGCAGAAAATAAGCATAAAGGGTTAGCGTGGATTAGCAGCGTCAATGTTCGCCGAGTGTGTTCACTTGTTTTCCACCATCAGCCAAAGATTTAATTTATTTTCATTTGAAAAAAAAAAACTGACAAAAGTCTTTTATCTGAATATAGATTTAGTTAGGTCAATAACGATATAAACTTAGGTACAGAATATGGTGAAAATCAAGTAAAGCTTCAAAGCAAGGCGGAAGCAATAAGCTAAGCAAAGCACTACATACAACTTAAGGTTGAAACACAAAATAATAAAGCAATTTAATATATTTCAGAGTTTGATTTGTGGGTTGAACTATATACCAATAAACTAAAAAACCTCATTAACATTTATGGACATGGTTAATATGTCTTTCACAGCTCAAACAGCTCAAACTAATATGGTTTCAACTCTTCACAGCTAACAGCTGTTAAAAACTGCTTAAAATTTATGTTCCTTTATTTTTGTTTACTTTTAGTTGTTATTTCGTTACCAAAATGGCAACCCATAAGACCAATGTTAAAAGTAACGATTTTTAAACTTAAATTTAGACCAACTTCGATTTTGAAACTGAGGCTTGAAATATGTTTTTGAGAATTTTTAAATGAGTATTGAACAAAAGAACAGATTTAAATGTTAGGTTCTCGTTTCATTTTCATCTTATTTTAGATTACTAATTCAAATTAACCCCAGGTTAAGCTTTCGGCCGAATTTCGCATTCAATGAATTTACAGTGTTGCTCGTGCCGTGATCTTAACGTATTATACTTCTATTACTTTGTACAATAATTAATAGACAGTTAATTATTATCTTTCTGTTTTATTTATATTCAGTGTTTTACATTATATTTTAATACACACTTAAAATATTTTTGTGAGAATTTTTAAATGACTATTGAACAAAACAAACAGGTTTTTATGAATAAATTATTATTCCACAGGTCTCGATTTTATATTCTTATAATTAGTAGTTTGTAATAGTAGGGGGTTTTTTGCGGATCAACCCCGTTTTTATTCTTTCCTATTATTTTGTTTTCATGTTATTTAATTCTTGTTTTCGCTCATTGATTTGAATGTTATACGCTATTTCAGTGATTTAAACGTTTTTCTTCCAACTCCTGAAATTTACAAGTTTTGATTTGAGTTGGGTGGGGCATGGGATTATGTCAGTTTTCCCTTAATTGTATTTCTATTTAGTACCAGGTTAACCGAGCCTTGTTCGTTGGTTTTAATTGACTTTTGTTATAGTGTCATGGTAATCAAGCTATTAAATCTACACCAGACTCTTCACAGCTAACAGCTGTTAAAAAAACTGCTTAAAATTTATGTTCCTTTATTTTTGTTTACTTTTAGTTGTTATTTCGTTACCAAAATAGCAACCTATAAGACCAATGTTAAAAATACGATTTTAAAACCTAGGGGGGGTCTAGCCTGTTCGGTACTTGAGTCTTAGAGTAATTAACAAATTTGGGGCAACCCTCTAAGGGGGCATGGGGGCGGAGCCCCCATCGAGCCGTAGGCGAGTATAAGTATACACCCGTTTGGATTTATTTCAAGTTTTAGAGTTGAAAGAAAGCTGGCGACTTGCAAGAATAGAGTTTTACTTTATAGATATTTATTTGAAACATCACTCAGAGTTGTTCCTAATAAAGCTAGTGATGTTTAGCTCAATTACAGACTGGTGATGAAGGACACATCGGCGCACCAGTGTCTGAGACTCCGATGCTCATAATCGACTGACTTAGGACTTCAATTACATCTATGTAATTGCAGCTCATCACATACATGTTCTTTTTAAAGTAGCGTCAGTTCAAAAGAATTATCTTTTAATGTTTTTTTAAGCTTTATGACAATAACACCAATTACAATTAAACCAATTAATATTTTACTTAAGGCTGTTAGTTAAATATCACCAGTACAAACAAATACCATTTTAATGTTTTTTTTTGTGTTTTTTTTATGAGAATAGTAAATTGAAAATAATTTGAATTTTTCATTAAAATACGTAATGTTATTAGATAAATATCAAGCCATTTTGAAAATGAAATTTAGGTTTTTTTACGTCACAAAACTGAATTTTAATCATCTTTTTACCCTACGCTATCACAAGAAACACTAAATTTGGCAAAAAACTTGTTGAAATGTTAATGTTGACATATTATTAGTAAACTCACCTTAAAATACGCACCATTATAGAGTGCGTCGTTGTTTCAAAAGAAAGTATCTAAGGAAAAGAAGGTATATGTCAATTGATTAACACTTATCTTGTTGGCCTCTTTAAATAAACCGTTAACAATGATTACTTAAACAGTATTTATTTACATTGTTTAACAATGTTTATTACTTGTGTTTTATATTAAGACCTTTTCTATCTTATTGTTCGACTCATTTCTCAATAGTTCCGCTGCACCATCAACCCATCAGATAAGGGAGCGTTTCATTTGATCGCTCAATAAACCGTGAGCCAATATGCCACTGTGATGGATGTGGCCGTCACCACAGGCGATTGAGTCGTTCCCGGTGAGCCAAGTTTTCAATTGTTGTTTTTACTTTTTGTGTTTTTTGCATTATCTAACTAAACGATTGTGAATAAACTGTTTGTATATATTTTTAATCGTGTGTTAATTGAGCCTTGAATAAAAAATTGAAGTGCAAACTCTTATTGCTCTTGTTGTTTATAAAGATGGGATTGATCTTATAGCAAGAACAAAGAAAGAATGCACTTAATAATTTCTACGAGGTTCAAATGCAACTCTTAAAAATAGAGGTCGATTCTCGTGTATTTTATAAAACTCAAACATTCACAAGCTATTATACGTAGGGATGGTTTACATGGTACTGTGGGCTCAATTATCTTACACCTCCAGAATGTTAATTAACTCTCTTCAGCAACATATGAGTTAAAATATCCCCCCTGCAGCAGACCTGCAAACTCAGCAAATTGCCAAAGAATTATTGTTTCAAGACCAAAGAACTTTGTAGCTATCTTATATAATTGATTATCTTTACAAGGAAATATAATATAATTAATGGCATTATATTTCTGAGTTAATTATTTTTATTTAATAATTTATGTATTAATATTTATATTGCAATAAATGATTTTCTTAACGGTATTAAAAGTTCATATCCAAAGGTTCCATGCAAAAGGAATGATTTGTTTACAAATACCAAAAAATAAACATTTCAAATTGGACAAATGCAGAAGAAAGCTGATCAGCTGATTAGGAACAGACACTTTATTATCTCCATCTCTCTTGCTCCAATTATAATATACTTATTTCTATAAGGATTGCGTCTGTTACGTCCCTTTTTCTCTCGACCTACTGAACAGATTTTTAAGATTGAGGTGTCATTTTAAAGCTTAAGATATAGTGCGTGGACAAATCGTAATTAAAAAGGTCACATTGTTTCGGGCTTTGCCCCCCTCGCCTTTGATTTATTTCTAGAGGGCGCTTTAAAGTGTTGACCAACTTTTATTACAAGATCTTTAATGTGCATTTTAATTAAACAGCTGATTACTTTCAGATGAATTTTAAAGTAAACAAAAATAGATCTCTGTCACTTCATAATCAACATTCTCCTACGGTAGGCGAGTTTCTCTCATACAGAATCATAAAATGCGCAATTTCCGCCTTGGGCCCCCCTAGTTATACACTTATACCGTGGATTTATCATGTAGGCTTGCTGCCATGAGTTTTTTATCAAATCTTAATTACTCACCACCTAGTGAAGGTTCATAAAATTTGTTATTACGATTTGTTGACAAATAAACGATATATAACTTTTTAATGATTTACCTATAAGAATAACATGGGAAACTTGATTTGAATTTCCCTTATAACCAGTTAAGCTATTTTAAAGATTCAAAATACTAAATTGTTTTTTTTTTTTATCCCCATAGCGGAACAAGCGTACTCCTAGTTAATTTGAAAGTACATATAAAGGTGAATAAGTTAGTTTAAGAGAGCTTTATCACATGTCTCAAAATATTATATCCTTCATAAGATTTTTTCTAACCATTGTTTTAGAAGCATGTTTATACTAGGCACACTGTCTCCAAATAAAGATAAAGTTTAGAAAAAATTTGAACTGTGATATTTTTACTACTTTGTTTCTCATACATTTTGTGTATGGATACAATTATTTTGCTGTACCCTACCTTATGCAATCTTTCAGTCTGTCATTAACATCATAGTTATGAAAAGTATTGTAATATCTTGGTTTATTCTTTTACACCAAATCATTATTTTTAGATTTTAATTTCTACTAAAAGTTTCACAATTTATTTTCATAACGTGTTGTGTACCTCCTATTAAACTTTGTTGTGCATGTTTCAATGCAGCTATATAATAGAGGAGAAACTAGTTAAAAAGGATGCATACTCTTTTCAAAACTTTTATATGAAAAGTTTAGGACATAAACGACGTTGTTAACATAAATCTCTTAACCGCTGTTGGGATGACTTCAGTGGTTCCCCCAGAAGGACTTGCTATTATATCTTTATATTTTCTTCATTATTTTAATGAAACAAATTTTTCTGTGATATTTGTATTGTATATACTTTTTATATACAATACACTCACTTTTACGTATACGTATACTTTTTCATTATTCGAAAACAAAATAAACTAGCTAAATAAACAAAAAAAGTCCTTGGGAAATGTCTTTAGGTATATTTATTATTATAGAACAACATGCTGTTAAATTAATAAAAATATATTCATAAGATGAAAATTGTTCTGGAACGCAAATCTTGTTTAATGTTATCATCAGGAGAAATTTCCCATTAAAATTACGAGAAGTGTTTTATTGCACTCATTAACACAATGGAGAATATTTTCCCTCCAATCTACCACAGTTTTATTTAATAATGTACTATAGTCCGTTTTTTTAAACCTGATCCTTCGAGGGAGAGATGGTGGAGGGGGTTTGTTTATACTTGTTACTATCCCATTGGCTGAAGCCTTTTGGTTTTTTTTGTTGGTTTTTTTGTTGTTTTTGTATTATTTCACCGTTGCATACCAGCTGGTAATTTTACATCACAACATAATGTGTATCAGTTTTACAACATTATTGGTAGAAGAAGTTTTTAATCAGTTTACTTTAGAACTGTTACTTTTTAACAAGGAATAGGTTTGGCTTACAAATATAACAGCTGACTAGGAGTTATTGAAAGATATTGTAACTTATTTAATACGTTATTTGAGGAAATCTGATACTCGACACACGTTTTTCACGAGTTTAAATGTGTTGTTTACAGTTTAAATTTTTTGTTTACAGTTTAAACCCCTCCCCCACCCCAATTTTCTCGAGAAGGATCAGGTTTTAAAAAACGGACTATAGTATACGTGTTGCTCGAAATCGAGCTATTTATATAAATACAGTACAATGTTACTTTACCTCTAAATCAATGACATCCGACCAATGCAATATTGTGAATCTGTAATTACCAAAAACTACACGTATTTACAGCTGATTATTAACAGATGTTTAAAATGCTTTATTTAATTCCAATGTTATTTATATGGGAAATTTTGAGATTTCAATGGTGGATAGCGCCTTTATTTTGAGTCCGATTCTCATCAGTTTTTGGCGGAAACAACAACAGACCAAGCCCTATCCAACGACACCAAAAACTTGAAAATCGGTTGAAAATTGTAGGAGTTCTCAAGACAAAAAAACCCTTAGCGTATTAAATAAGTATAGATTCCATTAATTTTTATACTGTATAATAGTATAGGTCACCAAGGTGGAGGTATCTTCCGCTATGTGATATACTTCCACTATGTAGGTAACATATTAAATTGGAATATGCTTGTAGCCCACACAAACCAACTAAATGCCCTTATGTACCTTAATAACCCTTGTGAACTTACAAATAAAATACAAAGGATACGGAAAATTTTATTAACTTTATAGATATATTTATATATAGTAAAGTTATATAAAGTATAGTTTAACAAAACCAAATTTGTGATATAGTATGGAAATAATTTCTCTGATATTTGTGATTTATCTATGAACTAAAATAAACTATTTATCTACAATTGCAATAGTACACATTACATAAAAAAGAAATTTAACATCTAAAACATTCCTACTACCTCAGGAATTGCAGTTTTATGTCTTGCTGTTTGACTCGGGTATAAACTTACATGTAAATTTTAAGGAAATCCGACCCAACAAAAATATAATTAAGACTTGAAATAAAATTAAGACTATTTATTTCAATAATAACAACCGGCACACTTGAAATAATATAAAAACTTGATTAGTTATAAGGAAATATTAGTCCACAAATAAATTGTTTTGCCTTCTTTATCTCATTCTGGTTTTGACTCTCATATGTTAATTACTAACAGCCAGCCTGAAATGTAAATATTAATTGATTCTGTTAGACCACCAAATTATTTGGCTTATCCGAGATTGTAATTTAGAATCATTAGCTTTTGCTGCAACCTGAACACCACAAACTTATTTGGAATGATTGGATTAATTGAACCGTGCAGCGGCAGTAGGAAAGATTAAGATTTCTTCGTTTTATGAAAATATAATTATGCTTAACATTTAAATTTGTAAGAAATGCAAACAAAATTATACTTGTTCTGAAGGACATTATTGGTGGGGTATTTGATATTAATTTCAATTATTGGGCACTACCCACCTCCAGGTTTATGGCGAACGTCAGAAGAGCGAAGATACAGCCAGATATCCTCTTGTCAGAAAAATAAAATTGTTTTGAATTTACACAAGACACAAACACAAACACTAACATTGACGCCACAAAATTGATACCCGACGTTTCGAGAAACCGCACAACGGTCCGGACTCAGTCGTGGTCCGGCGCTCGGCAAGGTTGCGTAATCGCGTGAATTTTTTAACCTCAAGTTCGCCCTAGATAACGGGAAACGTTGTGCGGTTTCTCGAAACGTCGGGTATCAATTTTGTGGCGTCAATGTTAGTGTTTGTGTTTGTGTCTTGTGTAAATTCAAAACAATTTTATTTTTCTGACAAGAGGATATCTGGCTGTATCTTCGCTCTTCTGACGTTCGCCATAAACCTGGAGGTGGGTAGTGCCCAATAATTGAAATTAATAACAAAATTATAGTTTCAGAATTATTTAAATTTTTAGCAAATATACATTTTGCTATCCTAGGTAGGTCTGAATTAGTACAAAATCCTTTACTTCACCGAAATTGATACAGGAATATTTTGATAAATATTAAAATCTGCCTGTGTTCACATTGAAACATCCAATTTGTACACCACGCAGTGGTACAAACAAAATTAAAATGGGGTCTCGATGTGTTTTAGCCGGGAGAGAATAGTTTGTATCCGCGGAATCGGACGTGACAAGTTTGTCGGATCGCCAGCAGCGCTGCCCGGAAATTACATTGCACTAGAAACTGCGATTCAAAGTATTAAAGGACACATTTCACTACTTGCAATATACTCGGTTAGCTAGAACAGTTTATTTTATTTATTTATTATTTCAACGCATAACCTCCATTTTAAAACTTAGTTTTAAAACTTAATGTTAAATTTATATTTTTCTCATTTTAAATTCAAGTTATATGTATCCAAATCTGTATTTAAGTCCAGATAAGTGTCATCTAGAAATTATGTACAATTAGCACAAATTTATTAAAGGAATATTTAGTAGCTGGTTGGCAAATACGTGATAAGGTTTGTTTCGTAACCTTTAATTCTGTGGGTTAGGTTGTACAAGGACAACCAACATAACTTTTCAATTTCCTATTTCAAATAACGGTATTGTTAAGATAAAAATATATCCAAAATATATATGATCTACTTTTCTTTATTTTACTGCAACAGTTCATCTATAAACGTATCCAATTTTGTAAAAACTTTACTGAATTTTCATGATAATAGTTTATGGGTTACAAAATTTGTCCACTTTTACAAGTTACTTTTACGGAGTTATTGCGATTTTTCTGCAGAACAACACTGATTTTGCATTATGATCATTGCAAATTTAGGTTATTTTAATAGAAAATATCAATAACTCTGTTATTTGTTGTCAGATCTTAACTTGATATCGCTATTTAGATAATTTAATTTTTCAACTTTTTTGTCTCTTTATGACATTTTTATAAAATTTACCATTTTTTTAGATATTTGTGTTTCAAAATTTTAAATATTCTGTTATATTTTGTAAAAACTCATTGAAAAAAATTTACATTCTTCTTGGAAATGAGCATTGGTGTTATTAAGGTACATGAAAAATATAAACTCAATACAACAACCCGTTAGGGAAATAAAGAATCTTAAGTGTAAAAAACAAGATGGCGGGTAGCGGCTTAACGGAGCATTTTAGGAAATACAGTATGTTTATTTTTGTTGTTGTTTGTTTTGGCATGCTTAGTAACCTCGAAAAGTTTGTAAGAGTGGAAGCTGGACACCCTGTATATTAAAAGACGGGTATGATTCTTTTCCTCCTTTTTTCTCAGGTTGTGCGCATTGTAGGAGAAATCAGCGATTACCGTTAGACAGGTAGGGTCCTGTAGATGAGCGGAGTCTGACTACAGGCTTCCAAAGTTTTAATGTTAAGGGACAAGGATAAAATTGATCAAATCATTATTCAGCTGTTTTAACAAAAATTTCTAACCAGGAAGAACAGATGTTCACTTATGAAACATTACATCACTCAATCAATAATTAATTGGCTCAAAATCAACTGAATTTTTTGATGAATTTCGACCAGTTCCTAATCTATATATTAATATGCAAGCATGTTTCATTTTCTCCTTTTTATCAGCTTGTGAGCATTGTGGGAGAAAACCGTGCATACCGTTAGTAAGGTATTGTGCTGTTGAAGAGCAGAATTCCATCGAATATCTCATCAGTCCCCAGGTCTACACCCTACGGGCTTTCAAAGTTATAATGTTAATCTTATGGAAGAAAGGAAATTGATCAAATCATTATCATTAGACAGCTATTGTAATAAAAAATCAGGAAGAACAGATATTATAGTTATAAAATATATTTTAAACTTCTGGGTCCAGATGAACTGACATTTAAGACAAAATTTTACTAGTGGGCCACCACTAGTCACTAACGTCATCACTTAATAACATGTTAATAGATTCTCATTATTTGACTAAAAGTAGCGATATTTTTTAAACTGTATTGCAACCATTACTGGGTCAAGCTAGACAAAAACTTGAAAGACAAATTATAATTCATTTCATTATTATTAATGGAATGATTTTTTTAATAACTGTTGCAAATGTTTGGGGCCTTATTTTAGACCACCCCACACTGTAGACAAAAAATGCGCTCACTCCCCGTCAGGTTTAGCTCATTCTTTAAGCTCACTTGCTGCAATTCTATAATATCCTCTAGTTTTTTATTACCAATATTCCCTCAATAATTTAAACTAGTGCACGTGTTGCTCGACATCGAGCAATTTATTTTGATTCAATATAAAAGTTACATTTAGTTCTATATCAATGACATCCGACCAATCCAATATTGTGAATATCAGTGATCACCAAAACTACAGCTGATGTAAGTTAAATAAACGGTATCAGTTAACTGACACATACTTTCTCCCAACAATATAAAAAAAGGTGTTAAAAGCTCCAAACATTAATGTCTTGATGACTCAGTCGGATAGCTACCAGCTGAGCAACGCTCGTTTGACCATACGCACGTCTGTGACTTTTAACAACGTACTGCGTTTACCGCTAAACGAAAAATTGAATTTTCTCCGCAACCACTTGACGTAGAGCAATAATTTAAAATACTGGATTATTTAGTTTTTTGAGCTTGATTTAATGGTGATAAGTAAATTTTATTTCGAGACCATAGCTATTTTGAAAATTCAAAAAATTGATTTTTGAAACACTTTTTACTCCATAACTTTTGAACGCGCATTTTCTCGGAGATGCGGGTGGTGTCATTTTATTCATCATTTTAAGCTTAATAAACCACAAAATTTTAATCAAAATCGTTAGAGCCATTTTTGAGAAATTTTGATTTTTGACGATTTTTGAGGGTTTTTGGGGGTAAACTACCCTTAAAAATCAAAAATTCAAAAAAATGAAAAAAACGCCTGGAATTATCGTTGGTTTGGACCTACGTACCAAATTTCACCAAAATCGGACCATTGGGGCATTCTCTAGCTCTGTATACATCCTGACACACACACACACACACACACACACACACACACACACACACACACACACACACACACACACACACACACACACACACACACACACACACACATCACTCCGAAAACCACTTTTTTGGACTCAGGGGGAACCAAAATGGATAAATCCACCAACAACTCAAATTCGAAAATTTTGACGAAAACAATACTTTCTCCATATACTATGGTATAGGGGGAGAAAGTAAATAAACGGTATCAGATAACTGACACATACTTTCTCCCAACAATATAAAAACATGTGTTAAAAGCTTTAAACATTAATGTCTAGATGACTCTGTCGGATAGCTACCAGCTGAGCAGCGCGAGCTTGACCCTACGCGCATCTGTGACTTTTAACAACGTACTGCGTTTACCGCTAAATGAAAAATTGTATTTTCTCCTCAACCACTTGACGTAGAGCAATAATTTAAAGTACTGGATTATTTAGTTTTTTGAGCTTGATTTAATGGTGATAAGTAAAATTTATTTTGAGACAACAGCTATTTTGAAAATAAAAAAAATTGATTTTTTAAACACTTTTTACTCCATAACTTTTGAAAGCGCATTTTCTCGGAGATGCGGGTGGTGTCATTTTATTCATCATTTTAAGCTTAATAAACCACAAAATTTTAATCAAAATCGTTAGAGCCGTTTTTGAGAAATTTTGATTTTTGACGATTTTTGAGGGTTTTTGGGGGTAAAATACCCTTAAAAATCAAAAATTCAAAAAAATGAAAAAAACGCCTGGAATTATTGTGGATTTGGACCTATATACCAAATTTCATTAAAATCGGACCATTAGGGCATTCTCTAGCTCTGTTTACATCCTGACACACATACACACACACACACACACACACACACACACAGACATCACTCCGAAAACCACTTTTTTGGACTCAGGGGGAACCATAATGGATAAATACACCAACAACTCAAATTCGAAAATTTTGACGAAAACAATACTTTCTCCATATACTATGGTATAGGGGGAGAAAGTAAAATGCTCAAACCAATCTCAATGTTATTCTAACTAGAGATCGCTCACTGGTCGAAATTCGACAAAAATATCAGTTCATCTTGTGCCATTTAGATTTAAAAGGTTTTATAACTGAAACAAATATGTTCTTCCTAGGCCAGTAGCGTTAAACAAAAAAAGCAGGTAAATCGGAAAAAATTGCTACAAAAGATTTTTTTGCTTTAACGGCTTTATTTATGTCCCAATATGATTATCCTAGGTTTTCCCCCTCGTTGTTGCTGTGCTAAAGTGGTGGGCAGTAGAAATGTACACAGAAAGGGACATTTTTTAAATTTTTGTGGTTTAATCTCATAACTGGCTCAGATACTGAAAATATGTCCAATATAAAAGTTAAAGAGCATAAAATTCCGCATTTAATGAGACCAACCGCACATATTTTGGATCACCCGTTGTCATGCTACAACACATCAAACTGCACGATTTTTAACAATTTTTACAAAGTTGTCTCCCAAAAGGCGTATTTTTGTAATTTTATAGTTATATTTTGTAAATTAATAAAAATATTAGTATATTATTGTTTATAAAGTCAAAGGGCATTAAATTCTGCATTCAATGAGACAAACCTAAAAATTGTAGGACCACTTGTACCCTAACTATATCACATTAAGTTTAACAGAGATGAATAAAATTATGACAAAATATATCAAGTATGTACTGTGTAGGCATATATTCCATCATGAAAATAATGACTATTACATCGGATATAATTATGTTTAGTACTTCAATTTGCCTATTTAACGATAAAATTAAAGAAATTGTAATTTTCAAACCTTTTTCAAATTTCTAATTCGTTTTACCCTGTATGAAGAATGCAAGGTTGTGCCACGTCCACTTATGCCATGGAGAAAGTTGAGCGGTTTTCTCATGGTGTCTGCTAATTTAAAATTACTGACACCAAAAACCTTTGGTGGGGTTGTTCCTCTTCCAGGTTTTAAGAGGTATATCTGTGATGATGATGGGAAATATAGAGTGGTGAGCGCTATTAGTAAGTCTGTATCTTCACCAACTAGCACAACCTTGTTACAATCATGTGACATAACATAAATAAATTAAAAATCTTTTAACTTAATAAAAAATTATCCAATTTTTAAGGAGAGTTTGTATAAAATGAGTTGTTCTAAAAATTTAAGGATGGCCTCATTGAATGTAGAATTTAATGCCCTTTACTTTATAAACAATAATATTTTATAATTTTTATTAATTTACAAAACATAACGGTATAATTACAAAAATACACCTTTTGGGAGACAATTTTGTGAAAATTTTTAAAAATCATGCAGTTTGATGTGTTGTAGCATGACTACGGGTAATCCAAAATATATGCGGTTGGTCTCATTAAATGCGGAATTTTATGCTCTTTAAATTTTATATTGGACATATTTTCTGGACATATTTTCAGAATTTGAGCCGTTTACGAGATTTAAGCAAAAAATAAAAAATGTTCATTTTCGTGTACATTCTTACCCCCCACCACTTAAGCACAACTCCGACGAGGGGGAAAACCTAGGATAATCATATTGGGACATAAATGAAGCCATTAAAGCAAAAAAATCTTTTGTAGCAATTTTTTCCTAGTCAGGTACTAATTCTACTGGACTATCCTGGTTTGCCACAATTTATTACTATAACAGCTGTCTAATGATTCAATCAATTTTCCTTCTCCCATAAGATTAACATTGAAACTTTGAAAGCCTAGAGGGCGTAGCCCTGGAATCCGATGATAATTTTAATGTGATTCTGATCCAGCTCATCTACAGGACACCTTTTTAACGGTATTTCTCCTACGATGCACACTAGCTGAGAAAAAAGGAGGAAAGGAAACATGCTTGCCTATTAATATATAGATGGGAAAATTTCAAATTTAATTAGTAAATAGCGTTCTTATTTTAAATGCGATTCTCGTCAATTTTTGGCGGAAACAACTATAGACCAAGCTCTATCCAACGACACCAAAAACTTGAAAATCGGTTGAGAATTGTAGAAGGAGTTCTCAACACAAAAAACCCTCAGCGTATTAAATAATTATAGATGAGAACAGCTGTTTACAAAATTAATATTCCTTAATGTAATCATACGTTCCAATACAAAAATGTTGCTTCCATAAGAATAACATGGTTACTTTGAAGACGTGTGGGGTGGAGTCCTATGGAGAAATATGGATAAAAAGTATCCTATACGTTATTCCTGGTTCTAAGCTACCTTCCCACAAATTTTCAGCCAAATTAGTTCAGTGCTTTTCGAGATGTAAGTCGTGTAATCAACACGACTTTCTTTTATATACAGGGTGGTTGAAAAATAACTTGCACCCCCCCCCCCCCCCATTACCTTTTAACTATTTGAGGTATTTGAAATCGGTTTGTGGCAACCTTCTTGGATATGAGGGGCCTTTTTTAATAACTAACCATCATATTGTAGCCCCTCAGATCCAAGAAGGTTGCCGCAAACCAATTTCAAATATCTCAAATAGTTAAAAAGTTAAGGGAGGGTGCAAGTTACTTTTCAAGCACCCTGTATATAGATAGAAATGTTACTAATTTTATCTTTCAACTTCAAGTTTAATGAAAAACGACGTGCAGTTTTCAAACTAATGTAGTCAGAGGTGTAATTAGATGGATTTCCGTCTGAAAAGCAAACCGTTTGCATTTCACTCACTGTTGAGCTTTGTTTGATGTGGGGTTGCACGGAATTTTCTAGGAGTTGTAATCCGTGTTGTGAAAGGAAATTGCGATTTAAATTTATATTGCTACCTTCCCCTAAACTCGTTTAGAGGAGAAATATTTATCATTTCAGCGGAAATATTTATCATTTCAGCGGCAAAGAACAAAATTCCTACTATTATTAACAAAAAGACACCTAAAATAATGTTGTAAGATGTATAAAACAATAGTTTCAAGTAATATTTCCCAAAATTTTAAAAATGTATAGAAATATATTGTTGCCAATAATTATAGTACAACAACGTTGCCATCTCCGTCAGTTAACCTATTTGGTTTCTTTTTTGTATACACACAATAATTACCATATATCAATATTTTACCGTCTTTTACCTTGGTCGAAGTATTTAATTGTATAGTAACTGTTTGTCGGTGTGTCTGACGATTACGCAAATTAAAATACCCTCGTCGCAGTAGACCTGCGTACATAGCGAATTTCTAAAGGAATTAGATATTTTGAATTTTCTCCATAAACACCATAGGAATGAGTAAGTAGGTTTACTGCCATGTGATGTTGTTAAAAAATGTAAGTTGTTAGGAAATATAATGGTTAGGTAAGGTAAAAATCAAATTATATCAATATTCGGCATTTATAGAAATCTTTGTATAGGGAATACGCTATTTCGGTAGTAACCATGGTAAGACTTAAGCCCGGGACCATGTTACTTTTCATTTTGAGGTCCCCAGAAGACAAAAACTCTACTCGTTCATTTTCATATGTATGTATTATATATATATATATATATATATATATATATATATATATATATATATATATATATATATATATATATATATATATATATTACTGTAATTATATTATATATTGGACCTATGTGTCCAATGGTACTGATAACTTTTGAATTGCTACAATTTTTATGAAATTATGTATGAAGGTGTAAAACCAGGTCTATTTAATGAGTTCGCGAACTAGCATGATCGGGTTATGGGAACAGAGTTTTATGAGGTTTAAAAGGGATCAAAAATGGGATTTTACATTTTTGGTCCTCGATTTTCAAATTTCAACAACTTTAACTAAAACCGTTTAAAAGAGCTTGAAAAACAAACAAATTAGTATTTTGAAATTTTAACTTGGGTTAACAGATAGGAGAATAGCCAAAAAGAGGTTTTCCCATGTTAATCTTATGGGAAATTAACAAGACCAAGGCAGATGTATCTCGCTTATTTATTGATATAACTGGTAAAATTTTGTATGTACAGTACATTCACTAGGTAGAGTTTAACTGATGGTCTTTAACAAAATCATATGAAGCCAAAATGAATATAAGGACAAGGTAAAAAAATGACTTGCACACTATGGTGGAAAAATATGGCGTGTGCATAGCGAATGGTTCCAGTATCGTTGCCGTCAATTGTGATGTCACCTTTGGGCTACATATGACATATTTAACATTGGCACTTGATTTGACATTGACTTTGACAGTTATTGACATTATTTGTTGCATTGACGTTGCATACTGCATTTTAAATACAAGATTGACATTTCATGCATTTGACTTATATCAGGTGTTTTAAAGAAGGTTTTAAAAATGGAAGTCAACTACTGAATGTAAACGGATGATGAAATTTGATTTTTTTTTAATTTTAATTACTTATTATTTTTAGATTTTTGCAGTATAATGAGAAACGCTGTTCATCACTTGGACTGAAAGTTTTTTTATTTTTTATTTTTTTTTAGCTTAGTTGCAATTTCAAAGATCGGAGTCGCCTCACTCGAAAAACACCATGGCGTACAGAATAATTTGACTAATTACCTAGAAATAATAGCGTTGTCATTTCTGCCAGTTAACCATCGTTCTTTGTTTTTTATCTACCAAATAATAACCATACCAATATTTTACAGTCTTTTACCTTGGTTAAAGTATTTAATTGTATTGTAACTGTTTGTCGATTATACCATTACTAGTGTATGAAATAGCATCAAAATAATTTTACCTAGTGATGAATACAACTTTTTCATTCTTCTTAAAACTTCTATACTATTTAATTTTAATGCAATTAAACATTATTAAAAAAATACTTAAAAAAGTTCAAAATAGAGTACCGTAAAAATAATTTAACTTAGTGATGAATACTACTATTCCATTCTTCATAAAATTTTTAAACTATTTTTTTACTTATTTTAATGCCATTAGAAAATAATAATTGTACCCTTAAACATTAAATTTTATTGCAGTACAGTTGTTTACGATAAAACGATCAATAAACAATTTACAAATTGAGAAAAGTAATTAAATATTTTTGTTATTCAATGAAAAAATTCACACTTAATGTGGTTGCGAAACATGGAATGTACAGGACAAATTCCAAATAGGCTACACAGATTCTTTAGTAGTTGACGTGCAAAATTTAATTTGAGTTTTTTTGGTTTTAACTGGAAGTCTGGACATAAAATACGGCCATTACTTGAAGCGAGGGTAGAGGAATGTTGTGCGTTTGTTGGTTTTAATTGCAAAAACAGAACTTCGCCCGAAGCTTCCCAATTGATTATTTATGGAACAACTCTGACAGTTAGTGTTTGTTGATTCGAGATTAATAATTGAGATGCACTAAATCCTCTTTGAATAATGTTTGTTAAATGTTAAAATAATATGTCTTCTACCATAGCTGAATACATTGACTTCAATTCAGCTATGTTAGAGCTGTCTAATGTGTCTACATACTTACAATATTACCATCTATTTATTTAGGAGAAACACTCAGTTATTAATAAATACAAATATTCAGTGTTGTAACAAAACGATTAAAATATGTATAGTAAAATTTGAAGGGAGTCCATATTGGTCCATTTTATGTCAAAATTTAAGTTTGAAAATTATACACATTGTATAAGGTTTGCTAAATAGTTAAAGTTGTACATTTTTATGACAGTACAGGACACGGTCATAAGAGGTTTTCTGGAATAATGCAATTTTAATTAATTTTCTTTTAAATTAGTTATTCATTTTATATTTTTGCAGTATGATGAAAAACGTTTTTATCACTCAGACGGAAAGTGTTTTTTGTGAGCTTGGTTCCTATTTCCGAGCTTGGCTTAGCCTCTCTTGTAAAACGCGATTGCACATAGAAAAAAAAGCTGCTTTTCGTCCTAGTGATGAAAACAAGAGGCGCTTCCAACAGGGGAATACGGGAACTAATAAGATAAACAGCGCTATTTTCTACTCTGAATTTTAAGGACAAAATTAAAATAACATCTGATTGTGAAGAAAATTGGGGATTTCAAAAAAGTATATTTGGGGAATTTTTCTTTTAGTGGGAAATAAAATTCTGTCTTTTGACCGCACATTTATTTTGAACAGGGTATAATGTTGTCTAGCAACCATATCATTTTGGTTGCTAGGCAATTTAAATGGAAATAAAATTTGTATTATAAAAATACATTTCGCATGAAAGCAAGATGATAGAAGGTTTCGTAAGTTAATTAAATTGTTTACATAATTTAATTAACCATTTTTTATTTGAAATAGTTTTTCATGTATTTTGTCAACCAATATGTCTTGAAAAAATATTCGTTACATACATAATTTTTTTTATTGAGCGCAAATAGAATGTAGGGTGAATTGATGAATATATTGCAAACAATTAATTTTTACATGAATAATAATTAACTGCCACCAAACAAGATCTTTCTTATACGGTATATGCCTTTTCATTTGGATAAAGTTATAGTTTAAAATTGAAATGTTTGAATATCCGTCATGAAAATGTTACAGGAAAATGTACGAACCCAGGGAAAACAAACCCGAATAATAAAACATAAATATGAGATCCATTACTGTAAAGGAATTCATAGAACGCTCATATTAAATTGTAGTCAGTTTTCTGTGGGAAACATATTTAATGATGATGGTGGCAAAACAATTCTATCTTTAATTTGTCTTAAGTATTCTAATGGTTTGAAATATTTTCCTGAATCCCCAGTTTTTTGTTGTTTTTCTTTTTTCAATTTTGGCCACTTTCTTGCCTTATCAATCAGTTCTAATGCCTTAATATCGTCGTTTTGCAATCCCATTTACCTACCTTTCTCCTAGGAGGTTACAGATTTTCTTATAAGTACTAATATTCACTACCATTTTGTGGATATTTCTTAGAGTAAATTTACTATGTGAATTGACATAAAATGACTCCGTGAATATATTCTGACTCCGAACTTCTCTTACATCAAGAGGGCATTGGGCTGCAAGGGAAATAAAAAAATTAATATGTAGTATCGAATAGGTTGTTTAAAATTTACCTGTCTGACTATACTAAAATTTTACTTTAAAATTTAATTTACGTATTCAAATATTAGTTTTTGGAATATTTCATTACTTATAATAAATAAAGCTAGAATAAAAAAACACAAAAACAATCACAGTTATATGAGGCATTTGTGAATTATACAGTATAATATAATTAAATTAGTTATAATTAATTATAATTAAATTAGTATAATATAATTATAATTATAATTAAATCAAAAAACTAATATTTTAATACGTAAACCGTTTTTCCAAAAATATGCTTACTTACTTTAACTGCATTTAATTGTTTTTTTTTTCTTTTTTTTTCTTTTTTTTAATTCCAGCTTTATTTATTATAAGTAATGAAATATTCCAAAAACTAATATTTGAATTCGTAAACCGTGGTTCCAAATAAATATGATTACTTGCTTTAACTGCACTTTAAAAATAGGTAATTTTAGTAATAATAATAATAATAATAATACGTAATTTTTAATAAAATAGTTTTATTACGTATGGTGTGTTAATTGATTTTATTTTGTATTTTTTAATTGCATGTCTCTTGTATATATTTTTATATATCAATATTAAATGAATGTTTACATCTAAAATACCTTGAAGAAGACTTGAATAACTGTTTCAAGAACTACTGCACACATTCAACAACTCATTGTTTAATGTTTTCACTATCTCTTTATTTTGACTGTTTGAATAAGTGTTGCTCTTTTAAAACATTACAGTGATTTTCCTCAAATGTCGTGTACAGTAGATGGGGGGCAAAGACCCTATGTGCTTGGCTGCTTATCTCTCTGCGATCAAAATAGTCCCTCCATAGAATTCCCTCCACTCAACTAAAGTAACCTAAATATTTATCACCTATATTGATAATGCCTAGGTAGTATACCTATATTTATCATGTATTAACAAGAATGGGCTTCTGTTCTTGATTTATGTCAACAATTTAAAATTAATACCTCCAACATTTTAACCAGTAAAAAAATTGCATATGCCTTTTATTTAGTAAACATTGATAAAACAAAAGAGATGCAACATTACGATATTTTAAAATTTATTGCAAACTTTTATTTATGTTATTTCTAATTACATCAAAATATCTGCGCTTCACCCCCGGTAGTGAAATGAAAGAACACTTTGGCGATCTACTAGGTTGAGCAGGTTTGCTCCGTTCATTCCAGGATCAGCTATTTCGCTTCACTAGCCTCATTACGGTTCATAGTATCTGTCAGCCTGAAAGATAAATTTTATTCTACTTAATAAAATAATATAGCCAATAAACAAAACTAATGTTTCAAAATCATTAAAGTGTATAATTTTTTTACAAAAGTATATACTAATGGCATAATGAACTGGAAGGGGGAAGTCACTCAAGCATATGTACGCTTAATAGATGCCAAGTTGTGTAATCTCTATATACTGTAAAAATACCAGAACAGTTTTACTTGATGTATACAGGGAGTAAACAGTATTATTGTAGTATACAGCGAGTTTTACTTGATGAATTACAGTATCTAAACTAGTAAAACATCTTCTTAGGTTAAATTTGTGATTACAAAGTACAGTAGCTGTTTTACTCACCAAGAGACTTTAAGAAGAATAGTAATAATATTAAAACTGTTTATTATTTAAAGGGGACTTAAAATATAGTCTCCTAACATATTGATTTTAATATTATGACACTTTTTTAACATTGCAGGTTTGAATTAAAGAAGAAAAACTACAATATAACTTGTAAAACATAGCTTAACCATGCAATACACAGTTTACTGAACTTTTGTTACATTGTTTAATACTTTTTAAGATAATGTTAAGATAATGAATGTTTCCAACCAACTTGTAGAGTTTAAGGCTATATGACTGATTCAACACACTGAACAAAAGGTAAATTTTGATATGTTTTTGTTTAACTTAATTATTTGATAATATTTAAATAAACAATCTGAATCAATTGAATACTTTTTGTGAATACAAATTATGTACAAAAATAATTACCTAAAATTTTTGATTTTTTCAGCTAAGTCGAAACTTCTCTAGGATTGAAAAGAATCTATTAAAATAGGCATAAGTATGTTGTAACAAATCTTATAAATATAATACTGTATACAAGTTCGCATTTAACGAACTTTATATCCACGAAAATCAGCACTGCGGAACATAAAATTTTTTACCCTCTTGCAAAATTTTTCTTTTTAAAGAACCCATATAAGCAATATTATAAAGAATAAACACAAATATAAAGTAAATAAAAAAGAAGTGTTATTTATTATTATTTTCTTGAATAATTAATGTTTTCACCAAATTTAATACTAATGAATCTACAATTGATCAGATTGTACAAGTAAACTCCGGAAAGAACTAAGATCCATTGAAGATCCCCAACATGAAGATGGTCCGCGAGCCAAGCTGAGAGGCCCTTTACTCCGCCTTTGGCTTATATTTGGCTGGGGGCGTGACAAGCGTCCAAGGATTCCCTGCGTATATCTACCAACTCTCCCACCAACAAGATACTGAAGATCCCCACGAAGATAGTCCGCGAGCCAAGCTGAGAGGCCCTCTACTCCGCCTCTGGCTCATAATGGACTGGGGGCGTGACGAGCGTCCAAGGATTCTCTGCGTATATCCATCCCCCCATCCCCCAAGATGCTGAAGCTCCCCATGAAGATAGTCCGTGAGCCAAGCTGAGAGGCCCTCTACTCCGCCTCTGGATCATAATGGACTGGGGGCGTGATGAACATACAAGGATCCCCTGCGTTTACTTCCTCATCCCCGGCCATCGACAAAGACGACACGACCTGCAACCTCGTGAGAGGATTCCACGGTCGACTCCGATGGGCCAACATAAGAAGTGAGTTTTATTTATTTTTTACTCTGTTTCTTACTTAGTATACTAGTACCAGGGGGACCGAGCTTAAGCTCGGTAAAATTATTACTTTCGTTTCTCACACAAAGCTCGTTCGCTCCGCTCACTCGCCAGGCGGAAGGTTTGCTGCACATTGGTATGATTTTCCTAAAACCACAGGTTAAAGATGTAACACATTGGTTTATTTTATCTACAGTTATCAGCTGATTTTTGTTCAGTTAAAAAATTTCCATAAGGATAACATGGGATCTTTGAAGGGCTCTAGCCCTTCAAGTAGGTCATGACAGTACAAGTTCAGTGAATTTGTCTCTAGTAATTTTTAATTAAAAGTGGAGTTTTTTTTTAAGTGAGTTTAAAAATGTGCACATAGTGAAGTACAGTAATGTAAATTTTATTGACTAAAACTTTAACTTCACTCATTCACTGGTTTATTTTATATAAAACATAATATTTATAAACTTACTGCTATTTCTCCTGGAAAGCACATGTTTTACTTTTCACTTTACTAACTTGAATTTCAAGACTTTTCACAAACAATTTTGAATAAAAATGACACTCAGCAATCAAGCTCACATCTGTTTTGCAATTTTAACTATTTAGAATAAGAACCAAAGATAACAAATAATATATATAAACTGGAAAACAGGAAATGGTCACTTGGTTCTGAGCTAAGCAGTGATTTCCTGTTTGGACATATCCCCACCACCCACAGTTCATTGATGAAGTGAAGGCACACACTACTAAACAAGATAACTGAAGGTCACTGTGAGTGATAAGCTACAGTAAACAAACTTCAGGCTGAACTCCTGTCAGCTGTTTGTCTCACTCAAAGGTCTATAAGGGAATAACTGTTTTTAATAATTTTTCTGATTCAATTATACGGTAATGGAAAGGGTACTTTTGCCTGTTTCTACAATATTTATCTGAAACTTTCCATTTAAATTGCAGTGAAAAAATATTGGTCATTTTATAAAAACAAACTTTAAGCTACAGAACATGACTTCTACCTTGTCTAAAAAAGCAGTAAATGTAGTAAACTATTCAGTGGGAGATCTTGTGTTTGCTAAAATAAAGGGATTCCCCATATGGCCTGCAAAAATTGTGAATATTGACAATAAAACCTTTAAACATGTGATCAAATATAATATTACATTTTTTGGAACAGGGGAAACAGCAATAGTAAATAGTACTGACATATGTAGGTATACTGATAATAAAGATAAATACCCACTTGATTTGGTGGCTCACAAACACAAAGAAAAATATGGGAAAGCATTAAATGAAATTGAATTGTCTTTCATTTCCTACACTGAGAAAACAAAATCTAGCACCCCACAAAATAAAAATTCAAGTTTAATTAAGAATAGATTAGCTTTGACTGAGCCCCGCCTAAATCAGAAATTAAGTACCAAAATCACACCAATATCAGATTTAAAAAGGATTTCCCAGCCAAAGGATTCTAAACCAATAATGAAAGCAGCAGAAACTAATACTCCTGACCGTCAATCTCTTTGTATGAATTTATTGGAATCTAAATGGCTGACAGATGATTCAATTCAGATGTACTATGAGGTACTCTCAGCTAAAGTAGTTGATAAAAACATACTGCTTTTAAACCCAGCAATAGTACTAGCTTTAAAATGCCTGCAGGATATTGACCATCTCATTCAATTACAACAAATACAAGACAAGTCATATATATTTTTTCCAATCAATGATGCACTTGCCTTTGACCAAGTGGGCGGTAGTCATTGGAGTTTAATGGTATATGTGAAGGCAACAAAGAAACTTTTTTATTTTGACTCGATCGCAAAATATAACTTGAAACATGCCCAGCAGGTTACAAAGAAAATATCAAAATATCTAGGCTTATCAGAAGAAGAATCTGTGCTTGAAATAGCATCTCCCCAGCAATCAAACTCTGTCGACTGTGGTGTGTATATGCTCATATTCACAGACCTTCTCATCCAGATGATTGACCAGGGTAAATTTAGCAAACTCTTTGAGACCCCTGAAATTTTCTATCATAATATAAAAGAAAGTGATTTATTGACAAAACGTGCACAACTAGCCTTATTGCTCCACAATTACAATCACACTGCAATTAGTTCTAACACTCTAGTGAACATGATGTTTCACCCATATTCGACCTCACCTCCAACATATGAGTCCAGCCCCACAGTCCCATATGAGTCCCCCTCAACAGTCCCACCTGGTGGTCTCTCCAGCTCAGGTTGGCAAACTGTACAGGAACCAGATAGAAACAAACCCAAACAAAGAAAGCAGGATTTACATGGCCCAAACGACTTTTCTATTCCTCTGTCTAACAGATTCGCACATTTACTCTCTACTGAATTTGAGAAAATAACAATGGATAGTGAGGAACTTTGTCCAACACCAACCACAAAAAAATGTCAAAGTTATCAACGAGGAAGTAAAAAACAAGGGTATGTTGGGAAACTTACAAAACCAAATCATGTGACAGGGCAAAAAAGACTTGATCAAGGAAAAAACAAAGTAAATGATATGAACACCAAAAGTAGGGTCCATATATTTGCCGATAGCCATGGCAAAGGTCTGAGCAACATGATAGAATCCCTATTACCAAGGAACATAGAAACTTTTGTGTATTGCAGTCCAGGGGCTACAGCAAACTACGTTATTAATGAGACTAAAAACATGATAAACGGTTTCTCCAAAGATGACATGGTAGTGGTTATAGCAGGAGCCAATGACATTGGTAAAACTAACCACATTGGAGTAGACCCTGCAAACTTCATACCTGAATTATACAGGAATTTTAAGTCAGCAAATGAACACACAAACATTGTCTTTGTGTCCCAAATGCATCGCCATGACATCACATGGGACAATATAATCAACAAAAAAATATACAGATTAAATTATGAATTGAGACGGCAGAATATTGATATGATTAATATAAGTGATTTCAAAAGAAGTTTTTTCACATTGCACGGCCAACATCTGAACAAACTAGGTAAACAAGTTTTAAGTCGAAGAATAGCAGACTATGTCTTGAACCTTGAATTTAACAAGCGAAAAACCATTGTCTCAGCTCATGAAACCTTACAGATTATTGACGCAAACATGTGTAATGTCATAGAGCAGTACAGCAATGATGCAGGGGTGGCGTTCGCACACTGCATCTCGGCGGACCTGGACAACAGTAAGCAAATGTCTCAAGGCGTAGCAGTGACATTTCGGGATAAATTTGGAAAGCCAAAGAGCTCAGATTATTGTAATGAACATTTAACATATCAGAAAACAAAGTTCGGAGCAAATGTATATGGCCTGGTGACAAAACCTAATTACTATGTAAATGCTAACAATTTTCCAAATTATAAGGATAACTATGATAAGGCCTTCACTCAGCTGATGGAGGATTTTAAAGCTCGTAAACTGAGAATGCTTGTCTGTCCCCCCATGGGCTGCATTAGGGACCGAGTACATCCTAGCAAATTCATTGAAAATATATTAAGGTTTAAATCTTACACTGGTGCAGATGTTCTTGTTGTGACTTATGACGATACCACAAAGAGAAACCTCCGTAATGGACTTTCTCATACAACATTTGTTAAATACCTAAACCAAATCTTGGTGAATAAATTATACAGTGAGTTCTGCTCAAAAAATATTTTGTTTGATAAAGACACGCAGGAAAACTCTTTACTAAATGTTCAACTGGCTGATGCGGCAAGTAGTTTGACAACAATGACATCTCCAACAAGAGAGGACAGCATGACTCTGACATCCCTTGGTTCCAGTGACTCTGGTATGTCATCGCAGCTCTCCATGGAAGCCAGCACAGGAGAGCCTCACCGACCTGATTCCACAATAACGACCAACCTGATGTCTCTGGAGGAATATCCGCCGCTGTCTACACAATCAACCCCGTGTAATGTGCTGAATGTGTCTAGTGGTGATACAGAAATCGGTGGAAAGAGTGATAGCTGTAATAACAATGATACTGTCATACCTCCTGCTTCTTTAAACTGTTTAGAAGTAATGGAAAAAATTCCAACTTAAGTAAAATTCCTCCAGCTTCTAAAAACAAAATTAAAAATATTTCTAATATAACAATATTTCATCAAAATATTGAAAATTTAATATCACGAATTGATTCGCTGGAAATAATCTTAGACGAAATAAACCCCCATATCATAGTAATAACTGAGCACAATTTAAAACATCATGATATGACAAGATTAAATATAAAAAATTTTTGTATTGATTCTTTTTATTGTAGGGAGACCACTACAAAAGGAGGGGTTGTCATATTGTCTAACAAATCTATTAAATGGAAGCAGGTGGTAGAAATCAAAATTAATAATCTGGGAGAGGATAAGAAGTTTGAGTTTTGTGCTGTGAAATACATAGTTAATAAGAATATGTTTGTACTAGTAGGTATATATCGCTCCCCTAGCACAGATCCTTTTGAATTTATAGAACGGTTGAATGAGTTAATCATGAATTTATTGTCTGTTTGTAGTAATCTCATAATTGCTGGGGATCTAAATATAAATGTAATTAATAACGAAAAAGACTGTAAAGCACTATGCAACATGTTGAAAAGTCATGGTATGACTCATTTAATTACATTTCCCACAAGAATAAGTGAAAATAGTCAAACATGTATCGACAATTTCCTCACATCTATTCCAAAAGCACAAACTAAAGTAGAAGGTGTAATAACTTATCTTTCAGACCATGATGGTCAAATCTTAGATTTTTTATTTGATATGCCTAATTCAGAAGGTGGAAATAGAACTCAGTATAAGAGATGTTTTTCAAAGGATAATTTAAACTTATTTCTTGAATCACTAAAATGTGAAAATTGGAATGACGTTTATTTTTCAAATGTGGAGGACAAATATGATAAGTTTCTTAGTATTTTTATGTATTATTTTAATTTAGCGTTTCCTAAAAAAGTTAAAAGAATAAATCACAAACAGAAATCCTGGGTCACAGAAGAAATAAAAAAGCAAAGAATTGATATTATTGACTTAGAAAAAGAAGCTAGGTTAACAAAAAACAAGGAGTTAAAGAAATATGTTAAAGAGAAAAATAGGTTATATAGGAAACTCTTAGAAGATGCCAAAACCAATTTTTATAATTATCAGATAAATGAGTCGGAAAATGTGATAAAAACAACATGGAAAATAATCAATAATGAGGTTGGAATCCCGCCCAAAAATAAACCAAATTTAGAATTGACTGTAAATGATAAGAATGTATCTGATGCTTTAGTTATAAGTAATTTGTTAAATAATTATTTTATAAACGGTATAAAAGATCTTCACAAAAAATGTGACATAGGACCTAATATACAACAAAGTAGTATTTCAAATAACAACTTCTCACATACTGAGACATTACGCTGTGAACCCACGGATGAAAATGAGATTATTAAAATAATAGATTCCCTAAAAAATAAGCAATCATATGGGTTTGATGAAATTCCTGTAAGTATAATCAAATCTGCAAAAATTTTCTTATGTAAAATCTTAGTTCATCTGGTTAACTCCTCTTTGATATCTGGCATTTTTCCAAAAAAATTAAAAATATCTAAAGTTGTACCTATACATAAAAAAGGTTCTACAAAAGATATGTCCAACTATCGTCCAATTTCGATTCTGCCATCCTTTTCAAAAATTTACGAAAAAGTTATGTACAAAAGGCTATCTAAATTCTTAGAAAATTCAAACATTCTAGATATGTCCCAGCATGGTTTTCGGCCAGGTAAATCAGTTTTTACTGCAGCGGTTTCCTTCATTGAATCAATCATAGAGTCCATAGATAAAGGGGAGAGTGTAATAGGCATCTTTATGGATTTAACGAAAGCTTTTGAAAGTGTGGACCACCATCTATTACTTAACAAATTACTGAGTTTTGGTGTCAAGGGAGTTATATATAATTGGTTTAAGTCATACCTCTCCGACCGATATCAGTATGTTGAAATTAACAGTACTACTTTAAACAGGGTCAGAGGCGCAGCATCGGACCTATGTCTGGTCTCATGTGGTGTTCCACAGGGATCTATTCTGGGTCCTTTGCTGTTCCTATGTTACATAACTGGACTTCCAAACTCTCTTCAGATCGTTCCCCAAAGTAATTTATGTTTATATGCAGATGACGCAAATTTAAAAATTTCAGCAGGAAACCAAAATAAAATTGAATACTTGAGTTTCATAGAATTGGCCAACATGAAACAATACCTCAATGAAAACAGTCTTTTGTTAAATCCAAATAAAACTAAATTCATCACATTTTCCACAAAACAAAATCGTAACAAAATTTCTCCCAATATTATGATAGAAGATGAAATTATTGAAAAAGTGAACGAGACAAAATTCTTAGGTCTATATATCGATGAAAACCTTTGCTGGGACTATCATATTGAACATATATCGAGAAAAATTAACTCTGGTTTATTCGCTTTAAGGCGTATGGCAAGATTGTGCAGCTTGCCTGTCCTAAAACAAATATATTTTGCACTTATTCATTCAAATATTTCATATGGAATTGGTTTGTATGGTGCAACAACAAAAAACAATCTGGACACAATTCTAAAACTACAAAAAAAGGCAATTAGATGTATGCTCAAACTTAAACACGATGATTCCGTAAAAGAACATTTCAAAAATCTTAACATTTTAACTGTATATGGACTGTATGTTTTTGAATGCATATTATTTTTTAAAACTAAAACACATTTACAACCAATTGCACATCAATATAACACAAGAAGACAAACCGAAAAACCTTTTGACAAACATAGATTGGAATTTTATAAAAAGAAGACCACGTACATTGGAAATAAATTCTTTAAAGCACTTCCCGATGAACTAAGATTAGAAACAAACAAAGATAAATTCAAACATAAATTGAAATTAAATTTAATCGACAAACCCATTTACTCAATTGAAGAGTTTTATGAATAAAAGTTAATGTTAGTAAGTTTTTATAGTTTTATCTGTTTTGATTTTGTATCACGTTTGTTTTATTTATTTTGACGCCATTTCTTGTATATCATATGTACAAAGAAAAATAAAGTTGAAAGTTGAAAGTTGAAAGTTGATAGCGCGAAAACCGGATTTTTCCCAGCTATGGGACCAGCTCCAATCGATTTCTGGTGGCCAAAACCCCCATATTCCAAAATTTTAAGGAAATCGTCGGAGCCGTTTTTGAGATAATTGTGCAAGCAAACAAACAAGCAAACATTGCTCGTATAAGAGTATAGGATACGCCTGAAACAAAAAGAAGGTTGGTAATGACCTAATAAAGTTACATAAGTTGGTTGGAAGCACTTTTACTAATATGTATAGTGGTGAATAATTGTATAGAAAATAAATTTTACAACGAATAATTATGCACTTTTTTTAGTAAGCTGTATTGCATGGTCAAACGTTATCGACGGTTAATCTTTACTCAAACTCGCCTCTCAATTAGGTCTGTGGACAAAATTCTCATTTCAAAACTTGAAGAAAATCTAAATACTAACACAAAATAAAAAAATGACTTCACAATTTAAATATATATAAAAAACAATGATAAACTTGTTTTACTTTGTTAAATAAAAAAATTTCAAACTAATTAAACTCTTAAATAAGAGCCCCCAAACAGAAAAATGCATTTTAACAAATGATATCATGCTCAGCCAACAAAGTCATATACATTCAAATGCCTTCTTAATAAATGTTTTTTACTATTTTTCCCAGTTAGTGGCAGTTGATCAATGCCGATCAAAATCTTGCTTATGCCAATTTATTCATTGTATAGCAGTGAATAAAGGTCATATAAGGTCAGGCTTTTGGTCTTTTTTATATCAAATTTAAGTTATTTCGGAATATGAGTGTTCTGGTAGAAAACTCTCTTCAGGTGTTGTACGAGGGCTGTTCAGAATGTAAGCTCCATTTACTATGAAAATTTACATCGAAAAAAGTAATTTTTTCCTGAAAATGGACATTGATTTGATAATGGTTCATACCAAATATGTACTTAATTCAATATAGGAATAAAAATTATTAAATGAAAAAAAATGGCGGCTAGCAGCTTAACAAAGCATTTTAGACACCTATTTGTATAATAATTTTTTCTTGTCTTGATTCAAGGAACACATACAAAAGGGTGCCAGGGAATTCTGGGACACCCAGTAAATTTTTATGTATTATGTACTGTATATAATAATTAGATTATAGCCAAATATTTAATTATACTAAAAATTGTATATATATATTTATTTGTTAAAATAATACATATATATATATATATATATATATATATATATATATATATATATATATATATATTTGTTTTAACATACACACTCAGCCCAATTTAAAGCTATTTTAAAATTATATTGGAATTTGCTGAGTACCTAAGTAGGTTTGCTGAGCCTGGGGATGTTTATAATCATGTTTTTTTTTCAATTCTTCTCACCACAAACCATAGAAAACGACCCCCACTCACTTGGATACCATAAACACACGTTTTCCAAAATGTAGTAGATCAAAGAACTTAGAATGTTATGATAAATGAAGGAGTAACAGTGTATTCCGTATAAATTTAGATTTTAAATTGATGCCATTTTGAGAACAATAAAGATAACCAAATTATTTTTCACTAAACTGTTCTTATTATAGACCATTCAAATGATGCAACACTAGACCTATCTTTACATTTGAAAATGTAAAAACACGACCCTATGCCCCACAAAAATACCTTTCGGGGCATCGGAGAGGTTTGAAAATAAAATTAACTAATTCTTTGGGTTCGATTAAGGGGGTTTCAGTTGCATTTAAGGATTTAGCTCCATTTATTTAGCCGCTATAGCCTACGAGTGATCGGTCTGCCTTGCTCTGTATTTTTTACCCTGATAATATTTTATGCTAGGTATGTAATTTCAACTAAATATGGTATTTTATTTACCTTCCAAGGCAAGATTATTAACTGAACTTTTATTCTGATATAGAGTTGTTTCCAAACTTTGGAGACATTTTAAAACATAATTTTTTGTAATTGCAGCTTTAATTATTAATATTATAAGAGTAGGCCTTCTCTATATCAGTTTACAATAACAGGTTTATCACAAATAATAAGTTATATTTAATATAATCATACTAATTTAAAATATTGTAAAGAACTAATGTTTTACTATCCTAAACTAAACAATATAAAAGTTGAAATTCATCTCTAATACAAACAATCCTGAGGAAACTTGCAGATAAAAAGGATAACGACGCTAGAGTTTGTTTGGTCTAATTACAAAAACTGAATATTGCCTGAGGCGTTATATTTGTTTGTGTTGGTTCTTTGCTGGGAGTTGATTTGTTCAATAATTTTCTTAACTAAAAATAAACTATTAACTCTTGTATGAAGACTAACGAGAAATTTTAATTACTGCATTTTTTTACACAGATTGTGTTTTAGCAGGTTATGGTGATTAGGTAGAGGAAATTAAAGAAACATAATTCACTACTCAACTTTTGCAGTATTATGTTTAACGAAAGGCATCCTGAGTTAAACGAAAGGAAACAAAAATGTTCAAAGATATAGTATTCATCAACATATTTTTATATATAATTGTTAATTTTTGTACTACCTCGTAGACCAATGATGCCCGTGTTTCTCTGTCAGCATAAAATACTGACTGATTGTTCATGGAACGCCCATGGAATTTTAAATAAATCCCTATTGAAAATTATCTTCCATCTAACCACTGACTATTTACACAAGTAATTTAGAGATTCGTGATAAGACTAGTCATCCAATGAACTGGTTTTAAGGTGACAATTTGAACTTCTGGTTTTGTGAGTTCTGATAGGCCTAAAATGAGACTAGAATAGCACAATTTACATGCAAGTAAGTATAATCAATGATAAAATCTTTGAATAAGTTTTACTTAACTTTGATCAAATTAATATGCATTTTTTCGTGGCAAGAGACCTTACAAATGACACCGTGTTACTTAGCAGTTTAAAATCAAAATAAAATAACCCATCAAAGTGATACGGGACCAGACCAGACTAAAGAGTATTATTAAAGTAAGTAAGAGCTTATTAAAGGAATCTTTTAGAACAAATTAAATTTCCCCCAGGAAGATTTATTTGTAGCAAAAAAAGACGATAAAGGATAAAGGGACTGAGAGGTATAATTAACTATTAGAACAGAGCTTGCTGCCTTCAGCGTTTTTATTGACTAGAGTTGGTTGCCCTTTATTTAAATCAAATGAAGGATTGGTATTTTTAATGGGAAAAAAATTCAGGTCATGAGTATGTAAGCTATTTTTCATCACACTACATCGATATCACCTGTTTTCGACCCTCGTTTCTACCGTCGAAACACCTGTTTTGCCGGCCTAGGCCGGCAAAATTTTCCGGCCTAGGCCTGCAAAATCAGCTGGCCTAGACCTTACATAAAACATTCACAACACGTTGTATCACAAAAACATGTGACTGCAACAATGAAATGAATTGGTTGCCTAGCAACCGGAAACACATTGCATCCCGCTAGATTAGGTTAGTAGTTATGCTTGGCTTAGTTGTTTGGCTCTGAATAAAATATTTTTTCATTAGTATAATATTTATTGCATTGTGTAGTGTGATGAAAAATATCGTTCGTAACTCGGGCCGAAAGCGTTTTGCCAACCCTCGATCGTTTCAAGTTCTCGACTTCGTCTCGAACTTGAAACACGATCTCGGGGCCAGCAAAACGCCACTTTCGGCCCTTGTGACGAAATATACTATTATGTTTATCAATTGCAAAATCCAACTTTTTTGTCCATAAAGTCACTTCTAATATTCTAAGATACCTGGTTGTAAAAATTTAAAATTTAAACTGATTTTTATTTTATTTATTTTTTAACTCTAAAACCGTTCTAATAATAAATTTATAAAAAAAAATATTATTTATAACACAGTATAACACATTCAGTTTTATTTTGTAAATTTTATTTTAGTCAAAATTATAAAATTGTTTGTGTATCATCACATATACTCAATGACAAAACCTATTAAGATTTTCGTAACAAAAGCATCTATTACATCTATATATATATATATATATATATATATATATATATATATAATTCTGTAAGCAAAATTTCTTGAGCAAAATTGTGAGCGCTATACAAATTGCAGAAAGATGGGAAGGGTCTCAAATTAAAGGTCTCGGTCCCATACACGAGGGAAAATTATTGGCGTGTCCATAATGTTAACAGGGAATGAGAAATCATGTAAAACCTCCTCCATAAGAGTAGCATGGCGATTCAAAAAATGTCTGCTTTGTGTATATTAAAACGTGTGTTATGGTTTAATTTTCAAACGAGACTCAGATGACAACATTGAGTGACGATTATAACATAATTCACACCAATAGAAGCAATCTATATACATCTATATGTATAATTATATAACAAAATTTCTTGAGCAACATTGTGAGCGTCATACAAATCGCAGAAAGATGAGAAGGGTCTCAAACTAAAGGTCTCGGTCCCATACACAAGGGACAATTATCCGCGTGTATATAATGTAAATAATTAACAGGAAGTGAGAAATCACGTAAAACGTCCTCCATAAAAATAGACTTCAGAGAGAGAGAGACTTCAGAGACTTCATTTGAAACACCGACGCACTTTGGCGAAATAGCATGGGGATTCAGAAAACTTTGCTTTGTGTACATTAAAACTTATGTTATGGCTTGATTTTAAAACAAGAGACAGTTGATAATATTAAATGAAGAACTATTAATAACCAAATGACAAAAAATTATACCTAGAGGGGTAATACTACAATAAGACGTTTTGTGGCTTTGAGTTGAGTGACTAAAAATTCTACTCGGAGCACTACCAACCTTACAAATTATTACAAATTGACTGCTGATTTTTACTGTTCTTATAATAATTTAAATTGTTATAAGCCTGAGTGTGTATGCAAATCATAAGATACATTCTGATCGTGATAGGGATGTAATGGGCAATGAATTGTGGTTTGAGAAACTCCTACATTGATTACATTAAAACATTTTTTGGTTTTATTTTAAGACGAAAAGTGTCAAATGGTCATGTTGAGTGACGATTATACAGTAACTGAATCTTAAAGTGTATCAGTCAACGAAGTGTTGGTATTCTGTAAGCTGAATTTTCCCAGAAACCTTTTGGTCCTTTCGTAGATTGCAGAAAATTTCTA
Source organism: Neoaliturus tenellus (assembly GCA_030545055.2). Lineage (NCBI taxonomy): Eukaryota > Metazoa > Arthropoda > Insecta > Hemiptera > Cicadellidae > Neoaliturus > Neoaliturus tenellus. The sequence continues at coordinate 234,230,888 of CM061531.1, forward strand.
CAAAAGTCTCTCCTATATTTAATATAGGAGAGACTTTTGTCCTCCATACTAGGGAGATTTGTAGCAGGTCAAAAACTTTACAACAAAATAAGAAATTTATAAGAAAGATTATTTTCTAAAACATTCTCCTTAAAGATTCTTCCTAAAGTGAAAAAAAGTCTGCTTTGTTTACACAAAATCAAGTGTATTGACAGTAATTGAAGATGATCTATTTTGAGGCGCTGTGTTTAAATTTGATGACTAAAAATTACAAAAATCTGACAGGTGCAAAAATTGCGATTCAAAAGCCTCTAACAATGCAAATAATGACGATTTCAACACTAAATTGACCATGTGATATTTCTTATATACCACGATGTTCTCTCTTACAGACTTTCGACTGCATTGCCTTAGCTTTATTCACACACAAAGAAAAGACAAAAAAACACTATATGTGTGAAATAGTTTTCTCATTAGAGATACAAATATATTTTATTATTAGGATAGCTTCAAATCAATAATGGTAAAATAATAAAATGGCTTAAAGAATAAGTCTTTTCTAAAGAGCCTCTCAGTCGTTACTTAGATTATAAAGAACAACAGGCATTTCAAGACATTAGCCATTACTTTCATTTAGAGAGGGAAATTTCATCCAGCCTCGTAACGCTGTTAGATAAAAACCAGAAATGAGACATTACAGAGCACATTTCTTATCTTATAATGACTTGGCAATTATCACTACTGTAATGTGACAAAAGTCATCACATTTTCTCAACTTTATTGTCTTCTATTTCACCTGTTATAATTTATGATTAATACTAATTATGCAGTAGGTTTTTTGCAGAGTATTTAATTTAGGTCTTTGTATTATTTTCTTGTATTTTTTAATTAATTAATTATAAGACAAATTTTTTCCACTTTCTATTGTCACTAAAGGAGAGACATTAATTGATGCAACACTGATAAACGATATTAATGTTATTAAATATGGTTCAGCTTTAAGTATGAGAACTGAACTACATAATGATTACCACAGCAAACTAATTCATGCTTTTTTGATATAAAAATCAAGATATTCAGAATAGTGGTTGTGGATCTTAGTTAAATAAAAAAGAAACCAAAATAACCGTGTTGCAGCAGACCTGCCTGCTGAGTGAATTTCCAATACATAATTTTGTTTCATCATCAAAGAAGTTTGTGATTGATTATATAATTAGTAAAATAATACTTACAAGAAAAAATGAAACATTTTGTAGCATTATATTTCTTTAAGTTGATCATTTCAATGTTATTTAAATATTGTAATAAATTGATTTGTTTTTAAACAGTGATAAAAGTGCATATATATAAAGCTGCTATGCAAAAGAAATTATCTGTTTAAAAATCCCATATCATAAACAATTCGCTAAAAACTAAAAAAAGTTTTAGATGATTAGGTTACATACCTTGATGCTGTAGTCAATCCAAATAGTTTCCTCTAGATAACTAGTTTTGGGACTGTCCCATTATCGAATCAGTAGAAATGTCGTAAAAAATTTTAAAACAAAGTCATAATTTACAGTTACAGATGTGGTCCTGTCGCAGCCATTATCTCGTCTACGTGTTCGCTCATCGGTAACCTTTGTCTTGGCCTACCAACCTCAAATTAACTTTTAAATTTTCGTGTGTGTGTTGTTTTAGGTGTATCTTTGTTATTAACTGTAAATTATGATTGTGTATAAGTTTTGACGACGTTTCCACTGATTTGATAATGGGACAGTCCCAAAACTAGCTATCTAAAGGAAACTATTTGGATTGACGGCGGTATCAAGGTATATAACGTAATCATCAAGTCATTCATCAATTCTGGAATCTAAAATGAATAAAATAAAAAAAGTTTTATCAAACTATACTGTGACAACAAACTTTGGCAAGAAGGGAAACAAGCTAAACATTTAAACTATATTTACATTCTAAAGTAACATTTACATTTTAAATTTTATTTTGAACTGTAATACATTGAAAAGCATACGGGTAAATAAATATCATAAATAAATTATAACAATACTTTATTTATTCTGGATAGTTAAACAGGTAACGACGATAACAAATTTATATTGCACCTATATTTCTCTCTCAGTCATCGAAGTTAGCTGTTTACTTGGTAAAACACACTATAGGAGCAAAATGAAATATTACACTCAGAAATGATAAAATCAACAACTTACTCCAAAGTGACTGACATGACTAAACATGTTTTATCACAGGTTCGTTAAATTAAAAATTACTTAAATCTAATGACTTGTCGTGTTACGTGGCTACGACCTTTTTATCGGTAGTCGCGAAAAAACAATATATATAAATAAAGAAAATGTACAATATCAAAAATTCTGTATACATTCAGTCTTGGTCCGTCGTAAAAAGTAGGGTGAAATGTCGGTGACGGGGCGACTCAGGGAATGCCGTCCCGGCAGCGTCATTTGCATCTACTTGAACAAATGCTTGGCGTAGTACCAGATGCGGAAAAAGTACTCGCTACGGCGCAGTAGTGAGCCCTTGGCATAGCAGTGGATGTCAGCATCCATTCCTGCCTCCCGCATCCACGAAGTCGTGGTTTCTGAGGTGAAGCTCAGCGATGGAGTGTCTTTCTCCAGAAAACTTCGCTCCTCTACATCTGCTTCCTCAACGCCTGCAATAAATAGCAGCATTTAACAGAGATGTTAACATATTTGCGACGGTGGAGGCTCTGACACGTCCACTTCGGCCAGCGAAACGGACAACTTAACTCCTTGAAAATATTTACTGTATATATTTCACTTGTAGGAACGTATTTTCTCAACAATATTCTTTACAATATTAAACTTAGTTTTTTGGTAGCATTTTCTTTAAATGCAATTGAGGGAGTACTCAAAGAGCAGCTTTGGAGCAGTTCAACGTTTCAGCCCTTAAAGTGTTACAATTCAATCACAATGAATAGTCTTTCGAGATGAATTGGTTGGAGGGTGAAATTAAGCAATGAAAGAATTAAACTGTTGTCTAACGGTTCATGAGTAGAGTGGTAGAAATTATTTAATGGAAAACTTTCCACAAAGAAATATTAGATTAATTTTATTAAATTTAAATAATTTCGGCCTTAAATTTAATATGGGTTGGACTGGAGCATACTATTTGTGGCAAACTAATTAACAGTGAGTTTGCAAAATTTTTGGTTAGCAATATATCCTACTGAAAATGGTTTGCAATTATTTTAGTTAAAAGAAAATTTATTCATCACACACTAGCAACAATCATTTAAATGCTAAGTCACTTCAAAGAAAAACAGTGAAAATTACCGTAATAAATATGACAAAATAAGACCAGAGAAACTCCTAATAAATAAATAATTGTAACATTGTTTAGTCTTGTAATAGACCCTGATGAAATACACAATTTTTTTTAGAAAATGAATGGAATGTAAATTTTAGTGATCAAATCTTTCTCACCAGTGGGCTTCTTGACCAGGAACGGTTCATCCGACTCTAGAGGTTCACTGAGGCCCACTTCGTTGCGAGCGAAGATCCTAACCAAGTACTCATGATTTTCCTGGAAAAAAACAATAATATAAAATATGCTTAAAACATTATGACTAATATAAAACATTATAACTGCCATGGTTGTGAATTCACAACTTAAGTGAAAAATATAAAATTGAACTTTTTTATACCATTCGCCACAAACTATCTGCCACCCTACATAAACAAATAATGCAATTTGTGGTCAAAAATGTAAATAACAACTTTCCTGTCAACTGAGTTAATATAAACCCTGTTACAATTGAGTTTCGATGTGGTCTGTTAACCTAAACCAATTATTTGTCTTATTAATAGATTACGTGGCATTGGCTTATTAATTAGAGTAGAGTGAATTTTCAGAGGTACCAATCACAGGAGGCAATGAAGGTTACATAAAACAATTACTAGACTCATAATTGGTGTACAGAATTTATGTGTAAAGGATTTAAATTCAAATCAACTCAATAATGTACGGTCTACTCTCATTGAACCGAAAATCCTCAGACTACAATTTTATTCGAGTTATTTAAAAGAGTTATACTTAGGAATAGTTTGAGTTAAAGAGATAATTTTAGTTAAATTCCAGTTACAGAGGTAACGAACAGCACTGTATTGACAGCTGACCAACGGATGTGTCACCGACTCGTGACCTGTACCCCACAGAGGTCAGTAGCAAAAACTTCAAGATATAGAGGTAAAATTCAACTTGTGGAAATAAAGGGAAAATTCTACTTCGACTTATCCACTAAATTTCAAATGGTAGAGGAAATTTGTGAATACTCTTGACTTATGTACAAGTAAACCAAAACTTACTTGTAATGATTGTAAACGTATTTGTAAAGACTGAAAACTCATCTGTAATGTGACAAAACTCATTTTTAAAGAATGAAAGCTTATTTGTAATGAGTCAAAACTCACTTGCAAGTCCTTGATGGTGAGTTTCTGCACGTCGGCAGTCACCTGGCCGACCTCCATCCACATTGTCTTCTTGATGTCGCGGATTGCGATCTTGTACCCCTCGAGGGGCACGCCACCGTCGTACTCTGGCACGCCCCACTCCACGATGATAGCGTTGGGCCCCAGGCTGCGGATCTCAAGAGGGTCCGTCGGCGGCGAGGGAACGGCTGCAGGCAAATATTGTTGTAATATGATATTTGTGGCCCATTTGAGTTTTGTAACTACAGAAGAACCTCCCCTATCCAACCTCCTGATAACCGCCTCCTCCCAATATCCGACCTAGTGTCTGAGCATCTATCTGTGATTCCCAAACCTCCGTTGTTGATGAGCCTGAAAGACTTGTTCTGTGCACTATGATTAGTTTTACACACATATGTATTAAAATCATAATTTTCAGTTATTATATATATCTTGATGTTTCAATTAATGTATTATACGTATAATAAAGTTACAACACTCTATAGCTTTTTCTACCTAGGAAATGCGTTTTTTGCTGCTCCTGTTATTTGACATTTGGCAGTTCCGACCTTGGCCCAGTCCTTTCATGGTTGGTTATGGGAGGTACTACTGTACTGTTGTAAAATTTAGGAGTTTGCGTTTTAAGTAAATTTGTCTCTCATTATAAATTTGTATTCATAAAAACAAGCTACTAAATTGTTTTAACTGCTAAATGGTTTTTGCTGACATAAAATTAACTGTGTAATTTTACGTCCTTGGAACTTTTCCTGAGGGTAAGGAGGTATTTGTTTTAATAAATGATGAACTACAAAATCTTAATAGTGTAGCTTTGGCAATAAAATAGTATATTAGCCCCGCTAGTAGGGATTGAAGCGACTAACGCGACCAATAACAAGCATGAATCTTTCCAGAAGACTAACACGTTGCGGACACTCACTGGCATGTGTCTGGAGGCTGATGACGCTGGTAGCAGCGGCTGTGCTCAGTCCGATCATGTTCTCTGCGTAGATCCTGAAGTACAGCTCAGACTTCTCTTTCAGGTTCTCGACGCAGTACTGCAAGTGACCTGGGTCCAGGGTCACCACCTTCGACCACTTGATGCTGTTACCATACTTCTTCTCTATGATGTAGCCTGCAAAGGGAAAATTAAAAAAATATTAATTTACTTTTGAGTTGTTATTGTTGTGAGCTTAGTTTTTGAGAAAAACTGATCACTGACTTTAGTTATGATCACTAATTGACAGGACAAAAATGAAAGAAAAGAGGTTGCCAGAGAACTTAGAAAAAGCAAATAGATTTAGCAAAAAAACATCATAATTTATCATAAGACAAAATTATTATTATTTTTTTTTGTCAGAAAATGTTGATTTTTATCAACTTGTTTGAAAGATGTCAAAACACTACTGTAACCTCAAATCCTACTTTATAGGATTCCCTTTTTGATAGAAAATGACCAGTGACATTTGTATTCATTTAAGCAAAAATATTCCAATTTTGATCAGTACTGATGTAGCATACCTCACAGAATTCACTGTCTAGTATTTTACGATCCAATAAGGTGCAATCATGTAGCTGTTGAGCCAATTTAAGCAACCTATTTACTTAAAAAAAATGTTTTATCATCTAACATTCTTTTTTTTAATCTTTAGGAATAATTAATTTAACAGGATTGAAAAATTATTTTATTAATTGTTTACTTTGATTAGGTAACTCAGGTGTATAAAGGTAATGAAATGTTGTGCAATTTAATATTTTAACAAGATATTTTAACGGGATGATGATTTTTACCGGTGAGTTCGGTGCCGCCATTGCTCGATGGAGGCTGCCACTGTAGTGTGACGCTCTTGCTGGTGATATCGATGGCGTTGAAGTTGAGTGGCGCAGATGGAGGTGCTGAAATGTCACAAGCACAGTCATTCCGTGTGCATCATCAACATCTAAACTTGCTTGTATCAACTCCATTGAAGTGTAATTGCAAACTATTTTAGGGATAGCAGTCCAAAATAATTTAAACTTTTTAGCATCCCAGGGAAACGTTACCTCTTCAACTAAAGTCCAGGAACTTAACTGTTGTTTTAGTGAGACACAATAATATATAGCTAGAACATGTTTTACTTTTTTATTAATTGTTTACAATAATCTTAACTCTTACAATAACCTGAAGTTGGCACAAGTGTGAAAATTAAATCAATTTTAATTTATTCAATTCATTGATTATGAGTAATGAATTGTTAACCTCTACTATAGTAAAATTCAAATGAAAACTAATAGGCTATAACATAAAGTTAAAAGTCTCATATTATAATTAATGAGACAAAAACTTATGAACAACAATGATTTTGGACAATGACACAATGACACAACAATATAACTGGAAATATTAAATAAATAAAAATATATATAACACTTTCATAGCAAATTAAAAAAAAAAATTATTAAAGAAAAGTGTTCTATGCAAAATATCCTTTGACGATATTTTTTCAATGGAATCAAATTGGATGTACACTACTTACTACTTAAATAGACAAAAGACAGACACAGTATCAGACAAAATGTGGTAGAGGCTACACCTAAAACTTACAATAAGTGCCAGGTTTGACGGGAGGGTAAATGCCAAGCAAAGCATACAGAGCTTGCTCTGTCAACTCGTTCATTCCTGGAGTGAGCAAAATAAGCAGAAAATAAGCATAAAGGGTTAGCGTGGATTAGCAGCGTCAATGTTCGCCGAGTGTGTTCACTTGTTTTCCACCATCAGCCAAAGATTTAATTTATTTTCATTTGAAAAAAAAACTGACAAAAGTCTTTTATCTGAATATAGATTTAGTTAGGTCAATAACGATATAAACTTAGGTACAGAATATGGTGAAAATCAAGTAAAGCTTCAAAGCAAGGCGGAAGCAATAAGCTAAGCAAAGCACTACATACAACTTAAGGTTGAAACACAAAATAATAAAGCAATTTAATATATTTCAGAGTTTGATTTGTGGGTTGAACTATATACCAATAAACTAAAAAACCTCATTAACATTTATGGACATGGTTAATAATTGAACAAACTGGCATAGTTTTGTAAAACGTACTTTAAGGCTGAGAAGTAATCAATAGAGGAGAAGATAAAAATAAAATAAACAACTTGTGGCTTCTGCCAACTTCTTTGGCTGTTAAGGTATAATGAGGAATATTCCTTAACAGTTAGGAAAACAAAAAGATAAATCAAACTCTTCATCTCATAAAATAATGAATGTCTACTAAATTTGCTTAAACTACAGGGGACACTATTAAATGGCTTAACATATTGAGGAGAAACAAGCATTTAGGGATCAGTTACAGGTGATAATGGTTAAAGCTTGGAAAAACAAAAACTAATGTAGAATTAGAAAAATTCAATAAGGAATAACTTAATGGCTCTTTTAGGATGTAGAGAAAATTACTCAGGTTTTACCTTTACACATATCTTTTTAATTTCAAATTATTACATTGGTTGTTTAATACATTTTACTGGCTTCAACAGAGGGTTGCTATCTTGCGAACCCCAGTTTGGAAAATATTAAATGATAGAGGCAATGGTCACTCAATAATTCTACAGCTTGATCATTTAAAATTTATAAACAAAGCTTCGTTATTAAAGGAATATTTATTTATACAATATTTAAAAAGAGGGAAAGTTGGCTAAAATATTTTGAAACATATTACTCAAAGTCTTTATGAATCTATGTAATGAATCATTTTAAAATACTAATTAAATAATGATTATTTGGGTTAAAGGTATTAATAAAATTTTTTTTAAAGAATGTTAAATGTGTAACTAAGAAAGCTAATTACAACTAATATGGAAGCGGAAGTAGAGTTACAAATAATTAATAATACAAAACATGTAACACCTCCTTCTTACTGTTTTATCTCCCATAGATTTCTCTCACCTAAAAGTTAACTCTCTACTTTTATTCAACAAGATAGTTATACCAACTAGAATTGACACTATTCTGTCAGTAATTTGTATGCAGCTATGAATAAAGATATTTCTGATTCTGGATGTAGTAATAAACCTACAAGATTACACGCACAGCAAGTGTTTCTTTTTTATTTGGTCCTATACAATTTGGAATGGGAAAAACTCATTAAAATATTTCAATTAATTAAGTCACAAACACTGTGCTTCAAGGAGAAATGCGTTGTTCCTACAATAACCCTGAGCCCATTTCACAACATAAGTGCTATACTCACTGATTTTGCGGCCAGCTACGATGGGGTCCTCGCTGATGTAGGGCTCGCTGTCGCCCTCCTTGTTGCGAGCCGTGATCCTGAACGAGTATGCCGAGTTGAGCACCAGGTCCGACATGCTGATCGAGCATTCTACCACCGTGCCTGCGCACAAACAAACAGATAACAATCATCTTGAGAAACTTAAAATGTAATTGGTAAATTTTAAAAAGTTGTTTCTTTTGAAGCATTGAGGGCTGAAAGGCGATGGTAGAAAGCTTTAAGGGTGAATTTCTTTCACATCTAAAGACCAAAAATAGAAAGTGAGTGATGTTATCTGATATATGTGTAAGAAGTGAAAGTTTTTTTATGAAGGCCTTGTTGTTAATAATTAAGAAAAATTAAAATGTAATTTGACGATATTAATAGTGTCTTACAATGAGAAAATTCTCCTCGCCAAATATATGAATGAATGAATGAAAAAGTGTTTTCATTGCATGTTCAGTACAGAGTTTACAATATTTCTTATCACTACTAACACATTAGCAATGGTCACAAGAGACCGTCTGCTGAGGTTGTCACTACTAGTACTGCAATAAATTTAATCTCTTTCGTCCATTTCCACAACAACAGAAAACACACTTTTGTATACAGAAAAAAGGAGAAAATCATTTATAAACTATAAAACCTATTTTTATCAATATTTTTGTCATATACTTTATAAAAAATAAAAATAAATGTTAAAAAGTTATATCTTTGCCTACATGAAATGTGCTCTTATAATAGTTAAGGTTCCTCGCCAAATGTGTCAATGATTGAAAAATATCTCAAAAAAGATATTAAATCACAAAAAAAAAAAAAAAAATACCAAAATACTTCAACTATAAACCAAATTGAACAAAATGTTTGTTGGCATTAATATGCCACACAAAAATCAGTTTTATATTTCAAAATGAAGCTAATACACATTACACCTTGAAGGTTTACACATATGCAGCAGCAAAGATCTATGATTTTCAATTGTTGAGAAGTTGGTTCATTGCTCAGTCGACACTTGTAGCAACGACTACATACACTAACGTGAATAGACCTCTCATCCAATGCATTTAGTTTTAAGCAAAAATTTGGAATTTTGGTGTACGCGGCACCAGAGTCGCTGTCATCGATCTTGTCATTATTCAGCTGAATTTACAGTGCTGCAAAAACACTTTATCAAAACATAAACATAACTTTCAGTTGTAAAATGTTTCATCCTTAGCTGAGAAGAGTGGTAATACTGATTTATCTATCATATGTTACGTGTACTTCCATGTACGCCGCACGAGATCGCACTACCGTCAATAGGCTTCACACACGCCTATGCCATGAGAAGTCTACTCACGTTAGTGTACATAGTCTATGCTTGTAGCTTCACTTTATGCCTCATAATTTGAGAGGGCTCAGTTCCATTATCATTCATTTTAAATGTTTCTCACCTGAGATAAAGGTGAGTTACACTTACCGATGGTGTCCCAGGAGCGTTTGGTTGCCTCCTTACGCTGGACAGTGTAGTCCAACACGGGGGTGCCCCCGTCGTCGGCCGGGGGATGCCAGCTGATGGTGCAAGAGGTCTCGGTCATGCCCGTGGCCTCCAGGGGCCCCTGCGGCGGTGACGGTTTATCTACAGAGGGAAAAAAATAGAATGAAATTGTGTGAATGTTTAATAAGTAAAAGATATGGGTAAGTTGTTTTCAATTTTGGTTTACATCACAGCAATAATGGAAAAATAAAATCTCACAGCTATAACTGAATTATGGATTTTGAGTGGTTTTCCTTCTCTTTAACCATTCTCTGAACTTGGCTACTAATTTTGTTAGACCAATAGGCAAAAACCTGCAGATATCTCACAAAATTTTAATTTTTTTATATAACTTCTTAAATAATTGAAGAAGGACCACTCTCTTCCTGAAATAAAACCAAAGAATCTATATTAAAATCTATAATACCACCGAATTATATTCCTCCTTGATAAAATAAACTGTTCATAATTATTGTCTTTTTTGATTGCGCAGTGCAGATAGTATGTATTTTGTTTATACAAGGAGGTAGGAATCCTTTATACGGACGTTGTGTGGTACTCGCCTGAGCCATACCCAGTAAAGTCGTACCTTTTCAAAGCTTTGTTCCCTCTGGACACCATCCTTGGAACCATTTGTCACATTACATAAGAGGTACAGATAGTAGTGGTACTCACTGAAGTACGTTCGGACGACAACCGGCTCGCTGGTGAGAGGTTCCGACGTGCCGATGGAGTTGACGGCAAACACTCGGAACATGTACTCAGTGTTCTCAACGAGCTTCTGCAGCGAGTGACTCGTGGTTCGGCCATCGACCTCTGCTGCCTGAAAGCAAATACAAAGGAAAGATAAATAAGACTGCTTTCTTCGTTTATTGAAAGCTGTAGGAGTAAAATTTGAAGCAAGTAAAACTGCACGAATAAGATTTAGGAATTAAGATTTGCAATATCAAAGAATGTTTTTCAGATTGAAAGTTCAAATTGTAATTTTATTTTTCACCTTAGAAAAAATATTATTTTTAAGTTTTATCAAGCTTTCAACAAATTTTATTTTAAAATGTTTTTTCTCATCTAACCAGAGGCATTTTGAACATAGAAATTGTCCAGTCTATCAAGGTCTCATATATATAACAATATAAACTATTTCATAGGGGTTTTACTCCTTTAGCAAAAAAAAGCTGAAAAGTTGGCCCTTAAAAAAAATCACTAGGTGTTTTTGGACGAAAAACAAAAAAGGATGAATACTTCAAGCTACCTATGTCATATTTTCATATGGAAAAAATACTAAATGTAAAATTGTAACACAGACTATAGATTATTTGAACCTCAAGGGCCAAGTCAAATTTTTAAACTCTCCAATTTTTTTAGTTGATCGATGTTCTTTACAATGTTTCCAAAGTACAAGCTAAACATAAATTAAAATTTAGAGAGGTTTGAACTATCAAGGTTGCACAATGTGTGTATCATTACCCGGGTCCAGATCTGTTTGGTGGCCTCGCACTTCTCGATGATGTACTTGGAGAGCTCGAGGCCTCCGTTGTCGAGGGGGGGCTGCCACGCCAGCGTGATGGAGTCGCACGTGATGTTGCTGAACACTACTGGTCCCTCCGGCCGGCCGGGCTTCTCTGCAAGCACAACAACAAGGCTCAGTATGGAATAAGCATGATTCATGTGTGGGCGGGATTAATATGGATCTAGTCATTCAAAACAAAAGATTGAAACTGAATTGTTTAAGTGTTGTCCAATGATTGTGAGTTAAAATTACAATATATTGAAACAGCATTACTCTAAGGTAAATAAAATAAAATAAAGTAGTTTGTCATTCCAATTTTTATTTTATTTTTTTTTTAGCCTTCTTTGAAACCTTATAAATATGTTTTTATTATAACAAGCAAATAGCTTTAATTCATTAAAATAATTCATCAATATATTTATAAATTAATGACAGATATGTATGTGAATATGAAAGTTTTCATTTAAAAAATTTATGGTACCGGTAATAAGAAAGTAGACGATATTTTTTTTATAGACTTGCTGCAAGTGAGCTGAGCAAACAAGCTTAACCTGACAGCGAGTGAGTGTAGCGATCGAGCTCACCTCAAGGGCAAAAATTCCTCAGGTGGGCATTGCAAAGCATGCTGGGTATCAGCTAGTATTATCTAAAGCAGGAGAAGATTATTAATATTAAACATGCTTTTCATATTTATTAACTACCAGAATGTTTTCTTATCTTTTAAGTATAAAATGATACATTTATTTGATAAAGAGCATATAAAAATAAGGTTCGGAATGTAGATGACTGACCTACGACCCTCAGAGTGAGGTCCGCCCTGGCCTCTCCCGCCACGTTGGAGGCTCGAACCGTATACCGGCCGGTGTCTGCCCTCTCCACACTGTAGATGGCGATCGTTGTGGTCGTCTCATCCACGAATACCTGCCGCAACACACACGACTGATACAGTGATACTTAGTGTTAGATATACATCTTAGACTACCTTACAAAAACTGCTGTCTTACAAAATTTGGTTACTTTAAATTAGAGGTGTGCGGATAGTGAATTTTTTTTTCGGATCGGATTCGGTTCGGATAGTTAAGATTCGGATCGGTTCGGATCGGATAGTAACAGGATCGGATCGGATAGTTTTCGGATTCGGATTTTTGCGCAGTAAACCGAAAGACAAACAGGTAACTGATTTGAAGCCACAATTTTTAGGTTAGATCTAGGCCTTGATTATAAAAAGTTTAGGAATATCAAAATCAATTAATTTAACAAAAATTCAACTATTTTTAAGTTTTAAAACAAAGTCAATTTATAATTTGTCATGATCACCGTAAACATTAATTGGCCCTAGGCCTAAATGAACATGTCAACATTATTTTGAACTAGCCCTAACCTAAGCTCTAATTAGAGTTGCTATAGGTCTAGGCCAAAACTACTCACCAGGCAAATATCCCAGTGTACAATATGACAAAGTAGGACTTTTAGCAAAATATAATTTTATTTGAAACCAAAATGATGGTAGGAAAACATAACCTAGCTTCATCTTGCATACAGATCATTCTGTCAAACAGTCAATGTCAGTTTTGGCAAAAAACTTCCACACAACACTCATTTTCTCTTCTTTTTTCTTTCCAGATAGACATCAATAATTAAGAGACAATAAAAATGTTTAAATCAGTTTAAAACACGATCAGAGGTATAAAGACATAACCTTTCAACATCAAAGAGCAAATAATTAATTACAGACGACATCGACAACAGACCGTACGGTTGAATCGCGATCCAATGCCTTCACAAGTTCATAGTCAAACCCGATCGTAATCTTCATTAGATTAAATCTTATATTTAGTCACGAAACTACGAATGATGAATTGTCCCCCAACAACTAGCGGTCAAAACACCACGACACTAGCGATTCAGGCGGGTGGAATAAAAACTAAAGCTTTTCGTGTTGCCGTGATTGGCCGAGACTTGAATCTTTACTGCTAGCGCTCCAAGCGAGAGGGTTCAGAATATTGACACTTTGTCAATTAATTGTGCCGTTGAATGTTAAACACTTAACCTTGGTCGTTGGTGTCTTGATTATTTCCTGTTATTCTATTATCTGACTTCTGACTTATTAGTCTGCTTCAGTACATTGGACTCATTTTAGACGTTCCGTCGCATAGTCACCATTTTATGCAGAATGGCCATCGCCCAAAACAATATTTGTGCATTGATCTTGTCTTTAACACCAGATATACAGTCTATCCGGAAAAGTCGGATATCCGACCCGAATATACGGATATCAATAAAATCTTCGGATCGGATTCGGATATCCGATCCGATCCGAAACCGAACCGAATTTTCGGATATCCGCACACCTCTACTTTAAATACTTTTGCAGGTTATTTGCGATTAAATAAAAATACAGATAACAATGAGATCTCATGAGTTCGTCTTCTAGGAATACTTTACTTGAAAAATAAGAAAAACAGAAATGGAGGGTAAGGTAATTCTATTTATTTATTTACTTAATGTCATTATAAATTTTATAGTTTTCAGTATAGAAAATTTTTCATAAGAAAAACTCAGAATAAACAAGTGGCAAGCGTATTTCTTTTCCTTCTTTTTTCATGGCTTGCCTGCATCGTAGTAAAAATACATGCATACCTTTAAAAAGGTAGTATCTTCTACTTAAGCAGAATCTCATTATTATAATTAACATCAGTCCCAAGGACTTTGCCCTACAAGCATTCAAAGTGTCAATGTTTGTCTTATGGATGAAAATTAATTGAATGAATCATTAGACAGCAGTTGAAGTAATGAATGTTAGCAAATAAGGAAGAACAGATATTTAAGTAATAAAATAATTGTTTAACCAATTGGGTACAGATCAACTGCCATGTTGGTCTAATGTCGACCACTGGGTGATCTCTAGTATACTCAGATAAATACTTGACTAAAAAAAGAGGTATATTCAATATTTCAAATATACCACATAGTCGATGGTTGAAAAAGTTAAGGTTGACAATATTGAGATGATGAATGAAAGTTTTCTAATCAGTGTTTGTATGGTTTGATGGTATTATCATGTTTAGTGAAATATTGTTTTCACTGTTCCATGAATAATAAAGAGATACTCTTCATAAATCAAAATTTATAAAATATTAAGTTCCTATACAGTTATGATTGAAATCTTGATAGATAAATACCAACAAAAGAGCTTTAAGAGCAACAAAGATTAAGAATCGTGAGCTGTCATCATACAAATCTTAATCCGAACTCTTGCAACTCATGAGATAAGAAGTACTGGTAGTATATTACGTCTATACATGAATGAAAATTCTCAAAAAATCAAAACCTCAAGACCTATTCCTTGAAAAGGTGAAAGTGCTAATTTCCAATTATTTTCTATAAGTTCAAAGAGGGATTGTTATATTGCTCCAATCAATCACACAAGCTATGAGCCCTGCATTACCTTGACCCTCTTGTCGGAGATAACAGGTTCTCCGTCCTTTTCCCACGTGACGTCGGGCCGAGGGAAGCCGCTGAACGTGACCTCTGGCTTCCACTGGGCGGCCAGCGTCAGCCGCTGGTCCTGCATGGCCTCGGGCACCTCCACCTTGGGGGCATCTGGGGACACAAGACACACATTACGAGGGCTTGGGACTGCGAGTGGGCTCACTCGATACACAAGGGGATGACTAATTACCATACTGATGTGAGTGTCTGAAGTTGTGGTATGGAAAATAAAAAATAACTCCTATAAAGTGTAGTAGTGAATGTAATAGGTTATCAACGATGCAAAAATATTTTTAAGAGTATAAATAACTGTTCAAAGAAAATTTACAAAGAAAAGAAAATTCAAATTGCTTCTATGCATTTCTTTCAGTAGAAAAAGACAATTACATTTTGAAATACCTATATCTATTAAAGTTGTAAATACTTTTAAATTTTATCCTTATAATTTAATGTTTTTTATTAATCTTTCATCGTACAGTAGTTTGAAGTTTATTTAATAAACACATTTGAAAGTACCGGTAACTGTGTTCAATTTAATTTTTATTTTAAGTGTTCCTTATTATTATAGAGTAGACAATTAAATGAATTTTACAGTTATTCGATTACCAACTTCTTTTTATTTTTGTAGTCTCAATGGCTTAGACATTTAGTCTAACCATCTTTTTCATATTCCATCTGATTCTTAATGTTAAATTTACAGAAAATTGTATTAATGTTAAAACTCTATTTCAATAAAATTTTAATGACATATAAAAATCTTCAAATATTGAAATATGAAGATGGCATTGAACTTTGTGTCCGAAATCCAAAGTGGGACTTGTCTATTAATTAACTGACCTTGTACAAGCAGTTTACAAGTGGTCTCTGCTGTTCCTGCTGAGTTGGAAGCCTTGCAGCTGTAAGTCCCGGCGTGTGTTTCTGTGGCTTTCTCCATGATGTATTTCGCCACCCGGTTTTCATACGTCATCTTCTTAGACTTTGGTATCGGCTTTCCATTGCGGTACCTGAAAGAACAAAATTAGTTGATCAGATACATACAATTTTATGGAAATTTAATTCTCAACTCACCTGAGGTAACAATGGTTTGTAAACAATTATTTTTAATGGTGAAACGTTGTGCAATAGTGAAAGTTACAAACTTCTGAAGATAATTTAAGTTTGAAAAACTCAGATAACAAATTTAGAATCCCTAAGGTTGCAAGCTAAGATGATTAATAAATAACAAAAAATATATAGGAGGAATCACTCATTTTCCATCCTGGGATAGCTGACTGTCTTTAATTTATAGTTGGTTTTGTTCTAATAATAAAGATAAGCATCTATATTAATAAAATTAGAGTTTTGTCTGTACATTGCTTAGAATTTTGAAATTTTTGGTTATTTTTACTTTTTATGCATCGCAGAATCCAAAATCGGTGTCATCTAAATTTCTTTCCCTCTGTCTGTCTGTCTCTCTGTCATTCTGTCTGTAACGCTCATGGGCCCTATTTTGTCCTCTTTTCACGGGATAACGACTTTACCTAATGGTCTAAACTTTTTTCATGTCATAGACTAGAGTGGTGTGAAGGTTCATTGCAACTTAAATTGCCTTAGCGACCTTAGGGCTTTACCCCATAGTACGTCAAAGTAGCCAAGTTGTGTTAAAATACCAATCTTTAATCTCTTTTCGCACGACAAGGGCTTTAGTAAATGATATGAAAATTTTTATTACTGTTAAATGGTGCAATTAGAACGATTTTAGCTGCTCTAAAGCATCGTTTGTCAAAAAGGCTCTGCCTTATAGTAAAAGAAATATTCAATGTTAATCTTATGGGAATATTTAATTCTACCTTTTTATCTATGCTTTTTAATCAGCTGAATTAGACAGTTTGTCATTTTCACCACAGATGGCAACACTTAAAAGATTTTAAATACAGACTCTTTCATATCTAACCCTTTAACTTTTCACTGGCCTAAATACAGTGAGTGAAGTCAACGAATTCTTGGTTCTAAATATTAATATTAAAATAATTTATGCATATTATTACAAAATTAGTTTTGTTCCTTAAATCTTAAAATGTTTCTTATTATCATTGCAAACTAATTTTAGTTCCCAATTTATCTTTCATTGCATGTTCTGACAAAAAGAGGTGTATTTCATTAATCACATTAATTATGAAGTTAAAACCAATGAGGTTAATAAATTGCTCAATCTTTCAAGTAGTTCGGGTATAGACGGGACAATATTAATGTAAATGAATTTAATGAGTACGTTTCTTATGAAGAAGTGCGAAAGTCGCTCACAAAACACTGATAGTACCACTGTAATTTTCATTCATCATGTTGAAGATGGAATCAGATGGTTTTAGAACATTTTTTACAGAAGTTTGTTGTTGTTTTTTATTTTGTGTAAACAAACAAATATATGCTTATTTTGACATTTAAAAGGTAACAAGAGCGCTCCCCGTGACAAAAAGGAAAAGTAATCCCACCATCAGTGCTTTATTTTCCTCCGTTTTTCGACAAAACTTTTTAACATGGGATGTCACTATTTTTTCAGTTTTGTATACATTGGCAACACATTGGGTTTTAGGTAGAGGTGTGCGGATATCCGGAAAACCGGATCGGATTCGGATCGGATTCGGATATCCGATCCGATCCGAATGTACAACAGGCGTCGGATAGGATCCGAAAAATATCCGATTTTTTTCGGATAGATAGTGTATATGAGCATAAAAACCTTTAAACCCCCAAAAAATTACATTTGGAATCATACTGACGATCGCGTTCGTTCTAGGTATGAATACAATGTTGGATTAAAACACGACTCAATGAATAAATTATTATCATCTCTCTCGAAAACTTGAAAATTGAAGACAGTCAGTCAACACTAGTATTGACAGTATTGACACTCCAGGCATTAGGGTGTCCCCAAGATATAGCGCACTCAAGGCAATGGTTGTCAAAACAAATCTGATAATTAGCGACTCAAGCGGATGGAGTAAACAACCCATTCTAACAGTGGTCGTGATTGGCTGTAGAGTTAGGTTCCGATTCCAACCACAACGCGCGCTAGTGAACCCTCGCTAGCACTCCACAGCCACCGATTTGGAATTAACTGGTATGGGGAACACCAGAATTGAGCGAGTGTCACGATTTTAGTCTGTGGTTATTTGAGTCTGTTGTCCTGCGCAGTAGACGGCAGTGTTTCCAAGTACACGATAATAATTTGTTATTGTACTCATTCTCCGACGTAACACTGATTTTCCTCCCAAAGATTTGTCGTAATTTTTGAAGATAATTAATGATAGTTTTGGAAAATGATTGATTTTGCGTGCCTAAAATATTACAAAATCAAATAACTTCCGACATCAATCACTAATTACATTGATAGACACGGCATTTTTGTGGCGTGCAATAATTTATTATCGTGTGGTACGATGTTTTGAAGTCTGGGAATACTGCTACAGCCGACAGCGTACGAGATAAAATTTGAATTGAAGTTACGAACTTTTAATGTGATCAACTTAATTTTCTAGAATCGGATAGGCTAGTTGTTAACTTAACTACTCAGTTATGGAGCCAAGAAGGAAAAAGAGTTTGATTTGGAAATCTTTTGAGAAAAACCAAGAACAGGCGGAATGCCTATTGTGCAAGCTGGTTCTAAAGGTAGGCCTAAGGGTAGGGTAACTTAGACATAATAAAATGTTCTTTGTAGAAAAATAAAATAATAGTTTTATTATTACTGAAATTGAGACTTGTGACTTGCTTCCACTTCATAAATTCTTTGAGATAGGAAAGTTTTTATTTTAACTAAGCTCATTGTAATAGGCCTAAAACAAATTGGGATGTAGGCCTAAGTTTAAAACCTAAATTGTTAAAAGTATTACATGTTACTGCATTATTGAACCTAAGTAAGCTTAGCAATCTACTTTTAAACATCAAACAAGACTGTAGCCTACATGAAGGTGTAGGCCTAGGCTAAACTTACTGTTAAACAGTAATGTCATCACAGTCATTCAAAGATATCAAAACTTGCATATAGCCTAGGCCTAATGAATGAAATAGACCTTATTTGGTCATAACTCTAAGTTAATACTCAAAATATTACTATCAATGTATTCAAACAAAAAATGAGCCTGAAAATGACCTAATTCTGCGAGAGAAAATTTTATCTAGGTTATAAGCAAATTTGTAAATAAATATCGAAAACGATTTTCTCACCATAAACAAATAGTTACAAATGTAGCCTATTGATTGACCGACTTTAGAGCTAAACAATAGGCCTACCTTAAGTTGAAACTTGGTTTGATAACTTACAGTTAGCCTTGTAGTGAATTTATTTTGGATGAGACCTACTGTAGTTAGTAGAATATATTAAACTATATTATATAGGCTATAATATATTATAATAGGCCTATAATACACAAAATCATACAAATATGAAATGGTATCATACTTCATACTAACTCAAGGACAACATCAAACATGCACATTAAAAACACAATAAAATTCTTTATTCATCATTGTAAAGTATTTGTCCAAAATGTAAATTATAATTCTAGTTTTGAACAAATACTTAACAAAAAAATCAATATATGCCTACATTTCTATATTAAACAAAAATAAAATTAACATTTTTCATGCATTCCTAGGAATGAAGTGCTAAAATTTTACTGTTAATTAATTTGTATTTTAATTCTGAGTAATATAACAGTTCACTCTGTCCGCGCGAGTATCCGAATCCGAATAAAATCCGATCCGAACCCCCTACTATCCGATTCGAATCCGATCCGAAACTAGACTATCCGATCCGAATCCGATCCGAAGTCAAATTTCACTATCCGCACACCTCTAGTTTTAGGTAAGAAAGTAAAATCTAAAGACAAAAAAATTGAATTAAGTACACCTAATATCTACACTGGTGCGGTGCCTATACGTTACTGACAGGTGATGCGTTGTTTTACTTAACACCGTAACACCTTTTCTGAAATGGCGCTTGGTTTGGGTATTAAAATTTTAACTAATTTTGAATTTAGATTTAATTTATTTGTACATGTCTGTACATATCTTTCATGGGTAGAACAAGATATGCAGGGGTGGGGTACATTGGATTTGGCATATAACTATCGTCACATCCAATCAAGGATTCAATATTAGATTTCATAAGAATCTATTACATTTTTAACAAGTCTGAGCTCTCTTAAATCATCTATGAGTTTATACTCATAGAACTATAAAGTAAATCACCATACGAATATAAATGTTTAATCAAACTGCAACAAAATCATTAGTAGAAATAACTTTTATCCTAAATGAGAAATCGATGTAACAAGATTTTGACAAATGTACCTGGTAGCTATTAAGCATAAAACTTGATATCTAGACACGTTAGAATGTACCAACTGAAGGCGATATATTGAATTTGAGATATCATTGATATAATTCGTTTAATAAACTACACACACACCCCGTGCGAAGAACGGGTAAACAGCTAGTTATAAAATATAATGTTTATTAAAATTATTAGTTAATATTTAAACATGATTATGAGAAATTGTAGTTCAATGTAGCTCAAATTATTATGTACTATCAAATGAGTTGTTATGGTCTTCTATGTGACTAGTAATTTTTACCATGGTTTTCATACCTTTTGTAAAATTTCTAAGTCCAACCAACCACTCCTACAGCTACATTCTGCTGCTCGACTTACCACTTGATCTCTGGCAGTGGTGTTCCGCCCACGAC
The DNA here is from genome assembly GCA_030545055.2 of Neoaliturus tenellus. Lineage (NCBI taxonomy): Eukaryota > Metazoa > Arthropoda > Insecta > Hemiptera > Cicadellidae > Neoaliturus > Neoaliturus tenellus. The sequence goes on from CM061531.1 coordinate 234,251,799, forward strand.
ACACTCGAGGGTGATGTTGCCGCCCAGGCCCACGGCGGAGTCCTTCAGTGGCTCCAGGACGACGGGCGGTTCCGCCGCGACGGGGGCCGCGATCCGCACGTACTTGGTGCTGGGCGACTTGGGCCCTCGACCCACCTGCGGGACACACATCAGTTATATTGGCACTGCCAGTCAGGGGTATATATTTAATACAATATTTGCTTATATCTAATACATTTTCTATCAAACATCCCATTTTAAAATGTAAAATAAAAGTAACATCTCTCTTTGCTTTTGAATGGGAAAACACAATTTGACTCTCAATTTATTTATTTAAGGTGATTGCCACATTTAGGCTTCATATATATGTCTTACATACTTAAAAAGTTAAAATAAGAGTAATTTTATTTGCACCAATAGTTTTAATAACAACACTATGTATCTTAGGATTAACTAATTTTTACAGAAAAATATAATATAAACGTCGAAGTTCTCCAACACTTATCACTTATCTTCCAAGTTCTCAATTTATTAGGATAGTGGTATTGAGTTTTATGTTGAACTTAAAAGAGAAAACTTCTAGGTTTTAATTCTGGTTGGACCTTGGTGTTCTGTCCTATTGGCTTTTGAATTTTCTGTAACTTTCATACAAAAACAAAGTTTAATAAGCCAGACTGTTCATTATGCTTTTTAGATCAATATAGATCCACAAATATAAAAGAAAATTTAAGCACTTAACCAACAATAATTTTTTTCTGATACAATATAAAATGTAGTACTGAGAGGGTAGTAAGCATGGATAGCAAGCTTTTTTACAGGCGAATAAGTGCTCCAAAAAAGTTCATTTTGGGGACAAATGAGGGGAGTAAAAAACTGTCCACTGTTATTGGAAAAACCCCTTTCTTTATGACTTTCTGTGTCAGAGCCAAGGTAAGAACCTAGTTTAGATTTTTATACTAATTGTATACAATTTACATGTTAGAACAAATGCTGCATGTCCTTGTGGTAACAATTGGCACGTAAACAATGTTAAAAGATATTAACTTGAACTAAAGTACAACATCTATAAGACTACCCAAAGCTGCCACACTAAACTGAAATGTCCTTTTCTAAGGTTACATAAAATGAACAATCATTAAGTTAGGTGACTGGCTTTTACTCGATGTATATAAAGTACTATAATATTACCTCATTTTCAGCAGAGACACGGAACATGATCTCAGCATCATGGGTGAGATTGATGACTTTGTGTGTCGTTGTTGTTATTGTCTCCTCCACTTCATGCCATCTGGAAGAAAACAAATGAAAATCAAACAAACGTTATTAAAAATCTGTTTCATATCCATTGGAATTCTTGCTACAATTTGCAAAAACTATTTATTTGTGTTAAAAAATAACAGCATTGAAATTTTCAGATATATAAAATCTAACTACCGTGTTAGATTTCTAATAGAAGATTCATAGATCACAACAAAACAAAAAATGGACCACCAGCATAGACAAATAGAACCTTTGTCTACATGAACTGTACTGTTCTCCAAGTACTCACTCCATGAACTCCTCCTTGTCGTGGAACTCCAGTATGTATTTGGTGATGGGTGAATTGCCGTCATCCCCTGGCGCTTTCCAGTGGAGGGTGACTGAGTCATCCGTCACCTCCAGGATGTCGGGCGTCCCTGGCTCACCGGGCACCTCTATAAAACAACACAACACAAATGTCTCGATTAATAAGCAACTCGTTTTTAAAACATATAGAATATTTTATTTAAAGTGTTTTAAGAAAAAAAATAAGAATGTTTTCCCCTAGATTAATAGAAAAATTGAAATCCCTCAAACAGAGATTTTAAGGTTATTTATCTAGACATTTGTTCCAGATTAATAATCGATTCTACACTGCTCTATCCTTTTATGAATCAGAGAACACCAAGTAGTGATCATTATAAGAATTTAAAATGGTCTTCAAGTATGAATGAAATACCTAGATATCATGAGTCCAAAACACTTACGCATGATGATCAGAGTCATTTCCGCAGATGCTTCTCCGATGGGGTTCTTGAGCCGTAGGGTGTAAGTCCCGACATCAGACTCCTCCACTTTCTTGATGGTCAGGGATGCCGACTCTTCTGATATTGTGTAGTCAACCTGAAAAACAAGAGAGCGATAAATATTGCATAATTTATCTCCAGACTAATCTTCCTTTAATCAATCAAATTTGTCAATCATTCTTCTTTTACTCAATTAAATTTGTCAATCATTCTTCTTTTACTCAATAAAATTTGACAATCATCATAAGGGAACAATTTATTTCCTTAGCAAGAATATTGAAATAAAAATCCAGCAATGTAAAATTGAAGTATTACAAATTTTAAGCTCAATGCCAATTGACCTTTTTGCTCTTCTTGATTACGGTTCCGTTAACCGTCCATTCCTCCGTGGGTGGGGGAGAGGCTGCGAACTTGACCTCAATTGTGACGTCTTCACCCTTCTTCACCTTGTACTCCTTGGGTGACTCCTTTATCCTCGGCGCGATCTCAATCTCTGTAAAAGAATACAACATGAGTCTGGAAACGATATAATATCATTAAAAGTATTTAATTTATAAAAATAAAATTTTGAAAATTGATTTAGGGTTTAAAAGTCTACTTCCCAAAGTACTTATTGTCTGAACCTCCAAGGGAAGAGGGGGGGGGGTGCACAAGGAGTCAGAAGAACATTTTAAAAGTAAACATAGGTCAAAAGTTACATAAAATTAAAGGTCTCTATTAACAGAGAACAATGCCGTAAGCCCTACCTTAAAAACACGAAACATGTCAAAAATGTAGGCGATCAAACTTTGCATGGAAATCATATTGCCGAAGACAAAAAATTTAATTAATCTCGATACACTCAACTATTTTGTGTACACTCTATTATTTTTTAGGTCTGGTCTGTGGCAAATTGCTCAGAATATAAGTCCTTTAAAATGGTGTATCATATGAAGTAGGCCAATGCAGTTTCCCTGACGAATCCAGTAGGGACGTCCCCTAAAAGAAGTTGTCTGGTAAACCTCATTCGCCTAACTCATATAAAACATAATTTTAAAGAGCTTTGCATTCTGAGCAATTTGCCACAAACCCAATCCCAAAAGTTTGAATCTGTCAACCAATTTTTTCTCCTCGGCTATATGATTTAATGTAAAGTTTGATCGCCTGCCATTTTTGACTCAATCGTCTTTTTAAGGTCGGGTTTAGGGCAGTTTTTTCTAGAGACCTTTAATTTGATGTACATACATCTTGACCATTGCTTACATTTAAGATTTTCTTACGATTCCTTGTGGACCATCCCCCCTTTGAGGTTTAACGACAATAAGTACTTTGGGAAGTAGACTGTAAGACCCTTTATCATTTTATTAATGAACCCTTTCAGTGATATTTATTATTATTATTATATAGCCCCCTGACCTTTTAAATCAGGCCTATGTAATAATAATAATAAATATCACTGAAAGGGTTCATTAATAAAATGATAAGGGGGGGGGGGTGGTGAATTGGGTTCTGGACACTTTTCGGTGTTAATAGTGCTGGGGAATTATTTATATACCTTACGAGGCGTGGGCATAAGATCAAAATATACAAAAAATTTTTTACCCAAAAGTGCTAGACAACAATATATTGAATCTTGATCGTATGGAGAATCAAATGAAATCATCGGTGTTTTGAAGGTGTTTTGAAATAACAATCCAGACAATTAATATTCCCGTTTAAGTCCACCGTATCAATATTGGTATCGCTACAATTTTTGGACAAACGGCGAGGTAACCATATATTGTTGCTTACCATTTCCAGGAAAAAGACAATGAACAATATATCATTACAAGGCACTGAACGGGTTAAATACTCAATACTTAACTAGACTTTTTTCCACCTGTATAGTGTAAAAATATACAAAATACCCCCATCGCAGCAGACCTGCGTACTCAGCAAATTTCCAATGGAATTTTTGTATATTTTCTATTTCTCCCCATAAAATCCGTGGGGATGAGAGTATGTAGGTTTACCGCCATATGGGTTTTGTTGGTAAATATAAGTTAAACCCTACCTATTGATTGTACATACCAAATTTTATAAGGCTATGGTGTTCTTTTTATTTTCCCCATAAACCCTATAGGGGTGAGTACATAGGTTTGCCGCCATATGGGTTTTCTAAGCAAATATAAGTTAAACGCTTCCTAATGAATGTACATACCCAATTTTATCAAGATATGCCAATAAATAAGCAAGATAGAAGGTTTTGTTGATTTCCCATAAGAATAACATGGAAAACCTACTTTTTGGATTTTCTCCATAACCATTTAAGCTAGGTAAAAAATTCAAAATACTAGATTGTTTGTTTTTCTAAGCTCTTTTAAATGGTTTAAGTTAAACCATTTACTTTTTACATGAATTTTTACATGATCAACTGTTGAATTTATAAATAAAAGTAAAAAAACCCAAAAACCCATTTTTAACCTTTTTGAAACCCCATAAAACCACGTTCCTGTGGTCCAATCATTCTGGTTCGCGAACTCAACCTAGTAGACGCTGGCTTACACCCCTGTACCAAAATTTCATCAAAATCGGAGGGTCCGTTCAAAAGTTATCGTGTTCACGGACACACATATATATATATATATCAATTTGAACGAACGGTGTTTTTGGCTTCTAGGGACCTCAAAACAAAAAAGTATCATGGTCCCGGGCTTAGGTCTTACCGTGACTACTACCGTAATAGCGTATTCCCTATAGGGAAATTCGCTAAAAGTATAATATACTTCAAACACATTGTGCTAGGATTCCTGTTTAATAAACAACAATGTTAAATAACTTTTTCCACATAATGCAATAATTACATTGCTATAAAAATACATTAAGAACATTTATTTTATGGATTTTAATGAAATTTTAACTTGTACTATTTACTTACTTTCAACCTTCAGTTTGGAAGATGTCTTGACATTGAAAGCAGTGCATGAGATCTCAGTTTGGTCCTCGGTTGTAACCTTCTTGATGGTCAATTTATGGACTGCTCCATCCGTCTCAATGATGTACTTATTTGAAGGTTTGATCTCTTTTCCTTTCCTGAAAAAGATAAAAATAAATTTTAACGTTGGATTCATAGATTGCTGGATATCAAAAAAACAATTGTTTCATTTTGGTTGGCTTCAATGAAAAAATTTCATTAAGAGGTTTAAAAATTGAAACAATTTTGCAAACATTGAGCACTATACTGCTCATCAATCATTCTTATTAACTGATGTATAATGAGATATGAAGTTTTGGATGATATTGGCTGAAAGTTTCTAACTTCAATTCGCTCTTTGAGTTGAAAATATTGAACACACCTTTTTGTTGTTTCTAACAAGGTCACACCCCATTGTATAATCAAATGGAAAAAGTTACCTCAACTGGTTATATGTGAGAGTCACGCTTACTTTTTTTGCAGTACACTTCCTAATCCTCTATACTATTCTATCAAATTTAGAGTTACAGTAGAACGTTGATCATCAGGATTAATTGGGACCAGACCCCATAAGGATTATCAATTTACCCGTATTATCGAAATTTGCTTAAAAAATTGCAGCACTATTCAAGTAAAAAACTGTTTTAACTTGTATATTTTCTATTTTATCATAAAGGTTCCTGAAGTGAAATGAATTAAAAATATTATTGAATGTACAAGTACTGAATTATATTTTATTTATAGTATAATGTGTACATTAAAATTTTCAGATATTATTTGAGTTTCTTAAAGAAATGTGTCATGGGTTTATGACCTGTCTTAGTGGTTCATATTTTGCAGCTAAGTTCTTAACTGTAACTTAACACAACAGAAACTAGAAACGTAACTCTGTGTGTTATTATGCATGCACATGGTACAGCTCACTGTCCGTTGACTGACTTTTGGCTTGCTGCAGGACGATTGGCCTATAGCAGGATGTATAACTGGCATTGTGACCTTGAACACGGCAACTGCCCTGTCCAAAACCACTCCTCTACTCCTTTCTACACACCATTCTCCCATCACGCACCCTCCAGCAAAGAGCGTAGCGTATTGGCAGGCGGTATATGTTTTATTTTTGCTAGATGCAAATCCGGAAAGCAATAAAATTGTTAGAATAATGGTCTATTTTACTTCATATAGAATGTAGTGATGGGTTTAGTTTTATTCAAATATTTGTTGTGCTTACTTGAGCCATTTGACGTCCACAGGTCGAGACAACTCAACAGTGAACACAGCATCTGTGTTGATTGGCACAGTGGTGACATCTGGAAGTCTTGTGATAAACTCTACCAGTGGCTCTGTAAAACAACAAAATGTTTTGGAAATTCATACTAAGCACAGTATAAATACATATTACTGCAAATAAATAAATAACAGATAATGATCAAGTAAAAGTAGAACAGATAGATTTATGATTATCCAGTGGATTTGAGCCACTACCAAAATACTCTACGCAAGAAGGCTTATCATATAATAGCCTTATTTGAAACAAAAAAGGGGCAATATCTTGAGTGATATGCAAAAAGTAAAAATTACTGACGATAGAAGAACTAGTTCCATCACTAAACCTGTGATTTGATTTATGTTGTTATGATGTATTTTGCTGCACTGAAAGATGGAAGTGATGGGGCAGCGTATTTTGACGCTCCCAAGGCCATTCTATACGACGGTAACACAACCACATTAGGCAGTAATTTAAACGCATCAATCAGCTTATGGTTTTCCCAAAATGGATTAAATGGCAATTTCAACACGAGTTCATAAAAAATATCACCTACCGCCGCGGTAGGCACCATACGTATGGGGTGAGTATAAGAATTGCATTTGGTGATTGGCCTAAATATTTAAAGGACTTTCTTAAGGAATATCGTGCACTTCCAAGGGAAATCTGTGAATCTACTAATCTTTTCACCCATGTATTATGAATATAGTATTGTACATAACATAAAAAATATAAAATTTAAAAAAACGCTTCTTTTAAATTTCTTGCTCACCTTGGACGGTGACCCTGGCGGTGGACACCTGGTCGGGCTGGTCGCCCACGCGGCACGAGTATATCCCCGCGTCGGCTGCCTCGGCCTGGTAGATCTTAAGCTTCTGCTTCTTGCCGTCGATGGACAGTTGGACGTGCTCGGAGAAGTGCAGCTCGGTGTCGTCCTTGTACCAGCGGACGAGCGCGTCTCCCTTCGTGAGCTCCACCTCTAGGATGGCCTTCTCCCCGCGGGTGACTGTCACGTCCTGCATCTTGGTGTGGATCTGCGGTGGCAGCTCTGCGGGAGGAAACGTCAGTTTAGTGTCTTACAATCACGGAAAAGGAAGAGGTCACAGACCCCAGAGGAGTTATATTCTTTAAATAAATATATTGCAATCATTCAGTCAGAAAAATACTTGGCAATCCAAATAAAAGGTTGAAACTGCTACAGTGAACTGTTTTGTGTTGTTGGAGGCATACATTTTCAGATTCCGCCTCTGCGCACAAGCTTTGCCCTGCGAGGACTGTCTCCCCCACAACTGTTTATTTGTATGTATTTTGTCTTTATTATGGAGGATAAAATTTAATTTGATTTTATTTGAAAAAAAGAATATAAGTTGAAATAAAAATAGGTATGAGAGTTTTGCTACATCGAAAACTAGGTTCAATAATTATGAGATAACAGACGTCTTCATGTTACTAGCTAATTCACATCTACTGACTAGTTGACTGATAAAGTTAGATATTACAAAGAGAAAACAAAAAATACTAAACTGTAAAAACTCTAGTAAACTAAATGAAGTTTTTTTGGGAAGATATCTTTGAGATCTTTGATGCCAGCTCAAGAGAGAAGAATAAAAATACTGTAGTATAATATTTTCAGTTCACATTATTTTACAGATGATCAAACAGATCAGTTGAAGTTTAACCTATTTTTCCCAACTTCTAACAAGGAAAAATGAGTTCTGAAACCAAACATGAAAATAATAAAGACTATGCGGAACAATAAAAAACCACCTTGTTTGGGAAATAGGAGCAATGGAGATCCAGAGAAACGTTTACTGCCATCAACAGGAACCCAACTTTTGTACAATGACATGCGACTTGGCCGCCGCGACACCCACCTATGACGGTGACCTCGGCGGCGCACTCTTGATCACCGACGGCGCAGCTGTACTCGCCCTCATCGTGCACCGAGGTGCTGCGGATCAGCAACTTGCGTACATTCCCCTTCTTCTCCACCTCCAGCTTGCCGGGAATAGGCTCCACCACGAGGCCATCCTAGAAACATCATAAGGATTAGAATAGACGATTTCAAAGGCACTGAAGCGTTTGTTACGTTCAAAAAAATTCATAAGTAAAACCTTTACAGCAATTTCGTTATGACTGAATCTAAAAGTTTTAGTGACATTTGCAACTCTGATGAAACTTAAGTCAGAACTTACGATCATCCATTCGTTAGTTTACACTATTGTCTACTCGGGAAAAAGTTCCAAATCTGATCTTAACATCAATGTTTGATTTTCACATTAATGTTTTATTGTTAAATTAGCACTTACAAAAAGCATAAGTTTAACAATAAAAATGTTTAAAATATGCTTAATGAAAAATAAATTTTTCGGGTTAGTTTTCAAATCTAAACTAACACAAATTAACATATGAGCTACAACTTATGTTCATGGTGATAGATATACATTGTAATTTAATAACTCCTAAGATGCTGCATTATTGAGAGTACAGAGAAAGCGTATTTCTAGAAAAAAAATATAGCATAATTTTTGTCGATTATAGTTGTCTACTCATCTCATAAAAAGATACTTGGTAGATTTGACGCTGTGTTCTTCATATAAAACTAAGACATTTAAAATAGGTGAAGGTAACAAAAGCAAAAGACTACAAATGTTGTAAACAAATAAATTTTACCTTTTTCCAAACAACATCCGCAGTTTCTGAGGTGACCTCTACCTCAAGAATGGCTATTTCTTGCTCCTTAACTTCAAAGTCTTCCAACTTGCGGACAAAGTCTGGTTTCATTCCTGTTGATGACAGAAATAACTCAGAACTTGTAAATAACTTTAAATACAATTTCAATGTTACTACTATTAAAAATAAATATACTCACTAAGAGGCCTTACTTTATGTCAAGCAATTTTTTTCTCTTTTAAAGAAAAACAGTTGAGACTACTTGATAAAAATATGAACTTTGTAGTCATTAAAGGAATTATGAAGCCATTTTAATTGGTAATAATTCTCCACTAAAAAGAGTTACATGTTGGAATGTGGTCGGGAAATCACTTCTGCCAACTATCTGGACCCAACAAAAAAAATTTTTTAAATTAATGTTTTGATTTATAGTTTGACCTTTTAAAGTTGTTTTGTAAGTGGAGTTTACTATATAGGCAAACTGTGGGTCAAATATGTGATCTATTGGATCAAATAACAGTAAAAAAAATATAAAAACAATATCTGTATAAGTTGTTTATTATTGTTTAAACTTGAAAACTCGCATCTACTCACCGTGTACAGTCACCTCACAGCTCGTAGACTGGCCCTTAACACTGCAAGTGTATGTTCCTGCGTCTAGCAAGGTCGCACGCTTGATGATGAGTCGGTGGCTGCGGCCCTCCTGTGAAAAGAAATATATTTACTCTGCAATTTTTACATCACACTTAAAAGTTTGTAACATATTAAATTGCTCAATGAAATTCAAAAAAACAATTAGAGATATAAGTTATCTTGAATGAAAAGCAAGCAAAGATTTCTTTCATCTAAACTACCAAAGGTTGTTTTTATACTACAGTTGCTACTGCACTTGTTCATACCTGCACCAGTTCCCGATGGTCCATTCCGCTCAGGTCCGCTCCGTTGTGTTTCCATTTTGTAGACACCGTGTGTGAAGTCTCGCACTCCAAGGTCACGGTTTCCGTTTCATTGAGCTCCACTTGTTCCTGTAGCTGTTTGGTGAATGATCTGAAAATCATATGGCAAATTTAGTTTAAATGATTCAGATTAAAAATTTTCATCATACTGCAAGCAGAACAGCCGTTTTCTGGTCTGTAAATCGTCCGCAAAGTTGCCGTTTGTCGTAGCCTTTTAAAAGTGCACTGAAAAAACATCTGTCCATTTTTTCCATGTGCTAACCTTAAAAGTTGTTTTTTTCTTAATCATCCATGATTAATCATTCATTTAATCATCCATGTACAATCCATTACATATAAGGCTGATGTAAACCAAAAACGGCTTGCAGACTATACATATAAATGTGTCTGTTTACTCAATTACTTTTGAAAGAAACTTTCGATTTTGATGAAATTATTTATGAAGGCAGCGATCAGGTTAAGTTTGAAAACCAGGATGATGAGACATGGAAGCAGGGTTCTATGGGGCTTCAAAATGGTAAAAATTTTGTATTTGTTTTTTTTTTTTTTATTTGACAGAAATTTTTAAAATTTTTCAACTTTAATTAAAATTACTTAAAAGAGCTTAAACAGACAATTTAGGTCTTCCGCACACTACATCGAACGCGACACGACACGACAAGACATTTTGACAGAAAGCGTTTTATACGGCTCAGTTAGTATGAGTTTAAATGGAGCTGACGCATACTACATCGAACAAAACACGACACGACGATAAAACGCCTTAAGGCGTTTTTTCCTCGTCTGGCGAAGGTACTGAAATTTTCGTTTTATGACAAAACGCTATCAAACAAAATCAGAGAATCCAACTCTGCGCATGCGTTGCGAATCCTTCCTCCCTCTCTCCCTCTCCAGAAACACCTGTGATCTACGGAACGTCTACGCAGGATTTTTGCTTTGGTTGCTTGGGAAGTTGAAGTGAAAATGAGTGAAGACGGTGCGGCCGTGGATGTGGACAAACTATTATTTTTAGTTCAAAACAACCCGCCAATTTACAACTCTACTTTGAAAGAACATCACAACGTCGACGTTATCTCCAAAATTTGGAATGACATAGGGCAAGAGATGGATGTTTCAGGTAATAATCACAGTGTAATAATAGTCACAGGTAATAATCAGTGAAATGGATGGGTTGAGGGGTCGTCGGAAGCCGTCGTGATTTGTCGTGTCGGACGATGTTTTTTCGCGCATCCGACAAAACAGAGCAGAACAGAACAAAACAAAACAGAAATTGCCGTGTCGTGTCGTGTCGCGTTCTATGTAGTGTGCGGCCGGCCTTAGTATTTTAAATTTCTAACGTATCTTTACGAGTTACAGGGAAATTTCAGTAAAAGATTCGCATATTATTCTTATGGTAAAAATACAAACCTCTCTATCTCACTTATTTGTTGTTGTAACTTGATAAAATTTGGTATGTAACTTCACAGGCAGGGTTTAATTTACATTTGTTAACAACACCCATATGGGGGCAACCCTACATACTCATTTCCCATGGGGGTTTTATGGAAAAGTTAAAAAATTAAAAGATCATCATAAAATTTTGTGTATACCTCTTCTAGGTGGTAATTAACCTATATTTGCTTATAAAATCCCTAAATGCAGCAAAGCTACTTACAGAACCCTAGATAATGTTTAATGTTTATGGTGAAAATTACGAAATCGCCAAATTTTAAGGATAATTACAAGTAACAATATATAATTCTAGTAAAATAGATATTTTTCATCAATAATTATTTGTTCATATCAATTTATCATTAAATATTACAAGTTATGACTTCAAAAAATGTTTTGTTTTATTGATAATTTCAGTTTGTCTTAAAAAAGTGGTATTTACTCGTACTTGGTAATTTCAAGGAGCTCTACCTGAATATCGGCTTATATTTACACCTTAATTTATAAAAATAATTTATCAACACAACGCATGTGATTACGCACACTTTCTCAACGTCAACAGTGACACGGGCGCCATGAGTGGCCGTGCCGAGGCTGTTGCTCGCGACACACTTGTAATCTCCGGCATCTTCTTCAGAGTCCGCGTTCTTAATCTCCAGCACAATGTTCTCCCCATCAAACAGCTGTGTCTGCTTTGGCGAAGCCAGCAATGTCTTGTTGTTCCTGTCAATATATGATAACACATTAGAAATCTCCAGTTTGCATTTCATCAGTTTAAATAAATCTCTTTGTAAACTAATAACCATATTTTTTTATTTAGACTAGTTTTTATCCACTTCATCCAAATTACTCCAGTTTTAAGTCTAATTATTTTTATATATTTTTAAGGTAATTAGTAAAATTTAAAAATTTTGAAACGAAGAATAAAAAATTACAATAAGAACAAAAATGTCATTAATGTAAAACAATAATCCAGTCATTCAAGCTGATAGAAAAAAAGCTAGAACTCTCTTTAACTGCTTTTAATTATAAATCATTTGTTTACAGAATTTGAGTGTGGAGATGTTTCTCTACTTACTAAAAAGAGTGCATGTGGTTTTCAATGTTATTTATCAAATAATAAAGCTAAAGAACATAAAAGCATGAGACTGTTTTAACCAAGTTTGAAAATGTATTTAAACATGTATAAAAAATATTAACAGGAAATATGACCGAATTTTATTAATTTATTACTCCTACAAAAAATCAATTAAAAACTCATTTGTCACAAAAATTATTTCCAGTAAAATGCTAAACTTTTATAAACCCGGTTCCTATTGTTAACTAAAACTTTTGATAATGCATGTTTACTACTGGATGTACAATTTTACTCACACATCTGTGTCTGTGCTAGTGTCTGACATGTTGCAATCTGCAGATTTACACTAGACTGATTGTACAACCGTAGTAAAAATAAATTGAAAGTTAAACTTGAGGGCAGGTAGGTTGGGCCCAGGCCAGGCCCACTAATCTGCCAGACATTCCTCACCACCTCTCACCAGTGTTAAGTGACCTGCCGATTTGTAATTGTCTTTCAACTGCGATGGTAAGTCTAAATTTAATCACTTGATTATTTGCTATTTATGGCTATTTCACTTCATACACAAATATAAAAGCTTTTCAAATACTTATAGTTTAATGTAAGAGTCTGCACAAAAAGTACAAAAAGAGAAATTTCAACATTTTGTCATTCATAAACTAAATATTGAACAAAAATGTAATATAGCCTGAATAAAAAGGGGACAGTTTGGACAAAATACTGTATTTTCCCAATAGAAATAAATCAAATACACACCTAAACCAGGTAACCATTGGAACGGGGTTACCGGTGACCTTGGCGACTAGACGGATTGTGCCTTTTTCTTTGACGTTCTGCTCCTCGAATCTCTCGACAAACAGAGGAGCTTGGGGACCAGGAACAGCTAAAATAAAAATAAAAATACAGCTTTAGATTGGAATAAACACAGTTGTTTTAGTGAAAATTTTAATTTTTGGGAATGAAAGATGGTGTTCAACACTATTTAAAAATTTTTATTTACAACGTAAATAATTGTTAAGGCAAATATGAAATTCAAATTAAGAAATCATTTTTGAAACTTAATAATACACTCCATTTATATTTCACTGTCTTATAAGTTAGCCTTACCAGATTGGTTCTTATAGCTTGAAACCAGAACCTTTTACTGATAGGTATTTTGATAAAAATTGACTTTGACAAAGTTCAACAATAAAGAATAAAATAAATAAAAATTATAATTTATTATAATTCAAATTGGTACATTATTTTGTAATGATTAAATACTACCTCGCTTATACCATACTACCTCAACTATAATGAGGAAGAGATAAATGTTCATAAAAACAGGGAAAACGGCAAAGTAATTTTATAGAAGGGACAGAAAAATTCAGTGTCAGACGATGTCAAACAAACAACGATACATGGAAATTATATAAAAAAAAAAAAAAAAAAAAAAAAAAAAAAAAAACATAGAATAAAGGGACAGACACACAGAGACCATTCAATGTAGGTAGGTCTGTGGAAGAACTGAAGACATGTTGGTGAAAATACTCTACAGCCACAGAACAGAACAAAGGACAGATCTGTTTAAAGGGACAAAGTTCTGTGGATTTTCATACCCTGATTGTCCTCAACTGATAAAGTCTCAACTGCTTTTCTTCTCTCAGAGTCATTCAATTTAATAAGAGCAGATGTTTCTTCAGTATGTGTTGAAAATGTTTTTATTTGCGCTGGAGTCATTATTTTCTCACTTATTTCAGTCTCTTCATACTTTTTCAAGTCAATATCATGTGCAGTATCAACATCAGGCACAGTTACTCTTTGAGGAATCTCGAGCGTAACTTCTGAAGACGTTTCGTCTACTGATGTTTCTGAATCTTGGGGGCTTTTGAGACTGACTTCAATAATCTCCAGGTTCTGAACGATATTGACATCGTCTTTGGAAATTATTGGTTTTGAAGTTTTCATTTCTGTCTCTATTGAAAAATTCTGAACAAGACTCCTTTCTTGAACAGATTTTTTATCGATAGACATATTTGACTCTCTGGTAGAACTAAAGTTCTGCTGGTGGATACCAGAGATTTTGACCTCTCTGAAGCCGGGGAGGGAAACAGCTGAAGAAATTTGTTCATCATCTACTTTTATTACATTATTATCTGGAAAATTTTTAATAGCATTAGTTGCAAGCATATACAAGGATTAGTGGCCAATGTGAGCAAAGCTTGACAAATATTAGTGTATTTTCAAGTTCCATAACAGTATTTCACTGAAAGTACAGTTGGTTGCACGAGATGTGAGACAGCCCGCCAGTATTTGTCCTACATATAGGCAGGTTGGCTCTATCTCGTGCAAAATGACGTGGATTAATCATTATAATGATATACAGTAAAATCATTACTAAGGTCTTCATTTCAAATTCAGGCTGTTAAACTGCCCATGTGTAGCACAAATCCTGGCGGGCTGTCTCACGTCCCGTGCAACCAACTGTAGTGATAGCAAAAAAAAAGTAAAAAAGAAAATTTCTATGTTTTTTTGTGTTATTTATTGGTTTAGGTGTTCAAACAAGCGTTTTCTAAGGAGGTTGTGCCCAGTTAGTTGTTCGTGCTCCCCCCCCCCCCCCCCCCAGTGTACCTAGTATAATTACCAACCCTGTTAATATACAAATCTCTTCAAGACCAATATCATATCTGTGCTGACAAGCAAAGTGTAACTACTTTTGAAAGAACTACATAAATATAAAACACTGAGTACTATGTACTAGTATACCCATTGCAGAAAAGTGCACTATTGTACATGTATAATGGATTCAAAATAAACCTAGAAAAACATATTATTTTAAAATGCTTATTTTGATATAAATAAATGATTACTAAAACAACAAGAATACTATGAAAAGTACTCTTTAAATATTTTAGGCCTGCTACTAATATTGATTTGAATACACAGAAAATACTCTATGTTAATTTGTAATGTACAAAGTAATTAAAATAATTCTTAGAGATTTAACTTTTTTAAATAATAGATGATAAAACTCAGTCGTAAAATTAATAAAAAATTACAAATTTTATTGAAATTATGATCAAAATAAATAAAGGTGAACCCCTTTATTGAGAAAAATGAAAAAAAATTGTTATTTTACACGATTTAGATTAGAATTTACACCTTTAAACCGATAATTAGTAAATTATCCATTGCAAACACGTGTTTTAGTCACATCAAATGGCCTTCGCAAGAGCGTACCGTACCTTCGACAGTGAGCTGGCAAGATGTGGTCGCTGAGCCGAGTTTGTTGGTCGCCGTGACGGTGTATCTTGCCGAGTCAGCTGCCGAGGGCTTGATCAGCGTGAGCGAGTAAGTCTCACCCTTGGACTGCGCAGGGAGTGATGGGTCCGGCTTGCCGTCCTTGGACCAGACGACCTTCGGAGTTGGCTTGCCAGTGATCTGCGTCACCAGGATGGCGCCTTCGCCCTCGCTGATCGTCACGTCTTGCAGCGGCTCGACCACCTGGGGCGGCTCCGGCTCACCGGTCTTCACCTGAACAATCAAAGGTTAGTGTAAAAAATTATTTCAACATAAAGACACTAAATATATTACTGTCAGAGTCATAAAAAATAACTAGTGATGACCAACATGACCTATACAAGTAATTGCCACCATCTCGTTCAGTCTTTTATATAATCAATTTCCACTCTTTTTCTAGTGATATCCACTCATCTCAAACAATGTCACACCATCTTATTCAGGGCCCTAAAGTTAGTCTTCTCCCTTCAAGCTTCTCCAGTCCTATCTTCTTAAGAGTGATCTTTTTTCTCTTAAAAATAATATAATCCATCTTTGACTTCAAGCCTTTTCACATGCGGTTAATTCAAAACTCTTATATAGATGCCTTATTCCTTAATTATGTCTAACTCTCCACTGTATCCACTTTTTAAATATACAACATTCTTTTTAAAATTTATTTTTTTTAAATTAGTTAATTTAAACTACTGATTAGGGCAAACCTTACATGATTTCATTGCACCTTCAAATGGTTTCAGTAAACATGTAATTATACATATTACGCACATAGCAAAGAAAAGAACGTATTTGCTTATTCATCTGTTTCGACAAACATTCACAATTGATTATGTTACCAACTTAACCCATTTAAGGCCGACGCCCGTGATAGGCACCCGTGGTCAAAGGCCGGGTTTTTACTGCCATGGTTACCTTGCAGGTCAATGTGTTTCACTTGGTGAGCATAGTGTTGGTTAAATATTCATAACTCCTTTATATATTATCATGAAGCAATAATTTTTTTTTCATCATTAAATAAGCTTTTAAAATATACATGCATTTATTGATTTATATATTTACTGCAATTAATTAAATTTCATATATATATATTTATAACAAATTGTTATTGTTATAAATATATATATATGCCGTCAACGGCATTTTGACCACAGGTGCCTATTATGGCCGTCGGCCGTAAAAGGGTTAATAAGTAAGATGTAGCTCAGTGGTAGAGCTTAGCTCTTAGAGTAGGCTAGCTACAACCAGAACCAGATCTATCATGCACGATTGTGTTACAGTCACAAACATAAGTGATCAATGTGGCTTGGGTCATAAAAAATACTGTAATAATATTTAGCAGACTTCAGTCTGCAGCACAGGACTTTTGATCCATGAGAATAAGTAGTTCAAAGAACTGTCGAGAAACATCTACTTTTCATTAACCCTTGGGAAGTCGCATTCGGGGCAGCAATGGTGTATGTTACTTGCACAGTCATTTAGACAGAACTTATGATAGTGA
Source organism: Neoaliturus tenellus (assembly GCA_030545055.2). Taxonomy (NCBI): domain Eukaryota; kingdom Metazoa; phylum Arthropoda; class Insecta; order Hemiptera; family Cicadellidae; genus Neoaliturus; species Neoaliturus tenellus. Next base: position 234,268,931 of record CM061531.1, read on the forward strand.
GTTGAAAATGAATTTTCAACAGCTCGACATATATTGAGTCTTTACTTTATTAAGTAAGGTAAACTTACTATTTATTGAGTCTTTAATTTTCTCATTTGTCCATTTAAGTAATTATGAACAAAAATACATAGTATAGGATAATAAAAAGTGATAATAAATAATCAGAAACACAAATAGTCACGTGCGTGGTTAAAATCAACGTGGGGTACAATGTAGCTTCTGAGAAAGTTAAAAAGAGACTGAGGCAGAAATGACCTTGAAATTTCGTCAGAAGGTATGGGAGATGGAATACTGAAGCACCAACTTGGTCTGTCACGCTTGCTAAACATGGAAAATAAGTTTACCCTTGGTGCCGCATTGACCTTAGCCCAACTAAGCAAGGATTAATCGGAACCTCCACACACACACCTTGAGTATGATGTCCAGTGTGGCCTGGCCCTCTCTGTTTTTGGCTACCACCTGGTACACTCCCTCCTGGGCCTTGGTCACCCGGCCGATGGACACCATCGTGCTGTAGCTGTGCATGTCGCTCTGCGTTGTCACGCTGACTGTGTCCGACGGTTTGACTGGCTCGCCGCGGTACAACCACACAATGTCTGGTTCAGGCACCGCGACCAGCCGGCATTCCAGCACTACGTCTGACCCTTCCTTAACGATCTTGGCTTTCGGCTTGCGAGAGAATGTCGGCGGTATTCCTTCTAGGATGTCTGCCAGCGACGACTCTCTGTATAAAATGTTTGAGAAGTATTAAAATATATTTTAAATGAATGTTAAATCTGAATAAAATGGTTGGGTAAGTAAATTTACCATATAAAAATTTGACTACACGTTTTAAAAATGTTTATAAGACAATTAAGTTTCTTTGAACTAATCAAGAATAATTAAAAATGCAACACTGAACATTTTTGAATTTTTTGTTTCTTTAATTATATACATAGATTAATATTTAAAACAATATAGATTTAATGTTGTGATATGAACCTTTACGATTCTATGGATAGCATACTTGAATGAAGGTGGACATGAATGAAAACATTTAGAATAAAATTATAAATATGTATAAATAAAACATATTTCATGAGAATTTTGGGTGATTTGGTGGCATATTTATTAGCTTGTCGGACTTTGGGATGACAGGGATGTCGTGGGTTTGAATTCTTGTCCTGCCAGGAAATTTTTATCAGTGCCATCCACTTGCACTGTAGTGGCTCATCCCCTTACTTGGTCTAAAATGCTCCCCGCACAGATCAAAAGACTATGTTGACGGGGCAAGGTAAGGCAAAAAGAGGCCTGCTAACCTCTAAAAAATGTAACTATGTAAAAATTAAATTTAACAACTGTTTTAGTTTATTGTGTTAAGAAAATAGTGGTTCATCTGCATAATATTACAATCCCTAAAAAAAGTAAATATGTTCTGGCTTTCATTCACCTTTCAATGGAGGGATTTAAGGATATTTTAATTCTTAGAGAGATATTCTTATATTGACCAGCACCTGGACAGGCTCTTGCGGGACAGTCCTGATGTGATGTCGGAGCCGTGATCTGACAGCGGAGCTTCCACTGAGAGTTCTGTCGTGCTGGAGGCAAAGCCGGCGGCATTCTTGGCAACACATGTAAACGTTCCTGCGTCCTCAGGGAACACTTCTCGGATTATCAGTGTTGCCACGTTGTCATCATCATAGAAGATCTGTGGTTGAACAGTGTTAAAGTTGAAATAACAAATACATCAATCAGTCATGAATCAAGAATAAAGAACTTTATTGTCATAAAAATACATTTTCACAATCCAGCAAAGCTGGAAAAACAGGTGACATTGTCAATTGATTCAAATTACATAAAAAAACTTAGCCTACATATCAGCTTATTTTACGTGGATGACAACATTTAAATATTCTTGAATACTATAATAGGCTCTATGAACAAGAAGTTTTTCAACTCTACTCTTAAAAATACTAAATTTATCAATATTTTTAAAATCAGAAGGCAGCTTATTATACAATTTTTTCCAGTGTACTGAGGCATTTTCAAATGTTCAGTCTAGTAATCCTATGAAAGGGATATTGCAACACTTCTCTATGCCTTGTGTCATAATCTGCACACAGTCTGTGTCACATATGTGTCATCATCCTTGTGTCATAATCTGTCATAATCTGTGTCACAGTCTGCAGTCTGCTGCCGTGGTGGAAGGTTGTTTTCCTTGTTGCTCTTTTCCTTGTTTGTGACTGTTCTAAACATGAGTGAAGTTTGTGCTGTTTGTAATGATTTGGTGCCTACAGATGATGAAGATTCGTATGTCACCTGCTCTGTTAATAAATGTAAGTTGCATTTTGAATGTGCAGGTGTTGCAGAAAATACATGGTTAAATATGGGCAATAGACAAAAAACTTGGAGATGCAAAATTTGTAGGGGAAAATATGTTACAACAGAGTCTATGGCTAAAATGTATGATGATTATTTGCAAAAAATGCAGGATACCATTAAGGAACAATTTTTAGTTTATAGTGAAAAGTTTGAGAAAAAATTTGAAGATCCTACAGCATCAGTACAGTTTGTTTCAAGCAAGATTGATGATTATGAGAAATTGATTGTTTCATATGAAACTAAAGTAAAATCATTAGAAAAATCAAATGAAACTCTCATGTCTCTAAATCAAAGTTTGAAAAAAGAGTTTACTAATTTGCAGGAGCAATTTTATAGCCTTGAACAATACAACCGTAACAGAAACATACAGATAGATGGACTTCCTTACGATGAGCAGGAAAATGTGCCAAATATTATTACTAAATTATCTGGCATTATTGGTGAAATATGAATCCGATATTCAGGCTGCTCACAGAGTACCAACAAATAGGAAATCTGGAATTAAACCTTTAGTGGTGCAGTTTTCTAACAGACAGAAGAGAGATAGTTTCCTTAAAAAGCTAAAGCAGCTAATCTAAAGTCAACTCAGTTCAAGAGTTCTGTACCTGAAACCTTTGTTTATGTCAATGAACATCTCACCCAGCGGAACAAAGAACTGTTATTTAAAGCTAAACAGCTAAAAGATAAAGGCTTTAAATATGTTTGGCCGAAAGAAGGAAAAATTTATGCCCGTAGATCTGTTCTCCTGAACACAAAACTGTTCAAATAACATCACTTACAGAACTGGAAAAAATGCTAAATTCACACTCTGCATAAAAACAAGTGAGTGAAAAGTATTTTTTAAATAAGTATTAAAGTTTTTGTGTATGTCTGTCAACTTAAATAGCAGGCATGGACTTAGTATATTTCATTTAAATATCAGAAGTTTAAGAAAGAATTTTGATGAGTTTTATATATATCTCAATGGATTAAATATTATATATGATATAATAATTTTGTCTGAGATTTGGATAAAACATGACGAAGAGGATCGTTATCAGCTACCCGGCTACAACATGATAATGCAGCCCAGGCTCGACAACCAAGCTGGAGGAGTTGCCGTCTACGTGACCTCTGCCCTGCCTCACTCTTATCAACTGCTGCTGTGGCCTACTGCTGAGATTGTTCACCTCTCCTTTAAAATTGAAAATCAACAAAGACGTTCATTTAAAGTCTCTCTGTATGCCATCTACCGATCATGTAAATTTACATTTAATACATTTAAAACTGATTTTGAAAAACTTTTACAGTTAACCACAGACCCAACATTAATTATTGGGGACATAAATATTTGTACAATTAAAAAAACAGGTTCTAGTTTAGGCTATTTAAGCTTAATTTCCGCATTTGGTTTTAAAAATTATATAACATCCCCAACAAGAATTGTTAATAATTCAGAGTCATGTATTGATCACGTCTTAATTAGAAATTCCAAAGCTATTGACTTTGCTTGTAACATCGAACAAATAGGTATAACTGATCATTTTGCTGTAACTACAGAACTCTCAGTTTTTTCTGATAGTAAAAAAGTTATAAATGAGTTTCCTTCTTATTACAGGGTTGTAAATGAGAATATTCTAAGGAGGCAGTTGCTTTCAGCTAATTGGAGTACAGTGTTTTCAACTCCTGATGTAAATAATTGTGTTTCTGAATATTATAATATTTATAATAAATGTCTTAATGCTTCATATATATTAAAAAAGTCTAGCAGTAAATATAAGAAAAGCAATCCTTGGATGACTGACACTTTAGTTACTTTGATTAATAGAAAAAAATCATGTATTTAAGTTGTTTTCAAGAGATAGAGGAAATGTAAATTTAAAGAATGAATACAGTGCTCTTTCAAAATTGGTAACTAAAGGAATTAGGCAAGCTAAAGTCAGTTATTACTCTTCAATTATTGAAAATAGTTTTGGTGATAGCAGAAAATATTGGTCTGTTATCAGAGATATCATGAAAAAAAGGAAACAAATTATTAGTAATATTATAATCAATGATGTAAACACACCTGTTTTGAATAATGAGTATATTGTTGCAAATCACTTTAATGATTATTTTGTGAACATTGTTAATGAGTTAAAATATGAGTCTTTTGGCTGTGATATGTTTATAGAAGAAGAAATGCCAAATTGTAATGTTATGTTTAATAAATTTGATATTAATGAAGAACAGGTTTTTAAGATAATTTTAAATATGAAAAACAAGAAAAGTTGTGGCTTAGATGGTATTGGCATAATGACGATAAAAAATAACATTGATGTATTTATACCACTTCTCACTGATATTTATGCCAAATCACTCCAACAGGGCAAATTTCCATGTAGTTTTAAAACGGCTGCTGTGGTTCCTGTTTTTAAATCTGGGGACCCTAATCTTGTTTCCTCATATCGACCAATTTCCTTGATAAATAGTATCGCAAAAATCTTTGAAGTTTTCATTAAGGAAAAGTTGCTAGAATATTTTTTAAATCAGGGAATTTTTTCCATGAAGCAGTATGGGTTTTTGCCTAATCGTGGTACTGATTTGGCAATCGAGCAACACATCAACAGCATTGTATTATCAACTGATAAAAATGTATGTACACTTGCTTTGTATTTAGATTTTAAGAAGGCATTTGATATGGTTGATATCGACTTGTTGTTAAAAAAACTTAGAGGTTATGGTGTTGGGGGTACGGCTCTGAACTTGCTTTCCACCTTCTGCAAGAACAGAAAGCAAGCAGTCAAGATAAATAGTATTTGTGGTGATATTTTAGATATAAAATATGGGGTGGCACAGGGAGGGGTAGTTGGTCCTGTGCTGTTCATCTTATATGTGAATGATCTTTTGAATTCTCAATTACACTCAGATATTTTTGCGTATGCTGACGATACTGCCCTGGTCTGCTCTGCTTCAAGTCGTGATAGTTTGAAGACCAAAGTAAATGAAGATCTGAAAACTGTTTCTAAATGGTTGGTCCGTAATAAGCTTTAGATAAACAACATGATATCAAAGTGTATTTTGTTTTTTGATCGTAATGCAAATAAAGTAGATCTTACGAATGAGTTTGGCCTGGTCTGCCACAGTCACAGGTGTTTGTATGAATGTGAGTGTACTAACATAGAGATAACAGAATGTGTTAAATATTTGGGTCTTTATGTGGATCAACATTTAAAGTGGAGTCAACACATAGATTATTTAGCTGTTAAGTTAAAAAAAATTAATTATGCATTGTATTTTATAAGGAATTTTTTGAAAAGAGAACATCTTAAGCAACTTTATACATCTTGGTTTGAAAGTACAATGCGGTATGGAATTATACACTATGGTGGAACTTTTCCTACTATTTTGCAACCCATTGTAATGATTCAGAGATTAGCTATAAGGACCATTCATTTTGTGCCAAAATATGATAGAGTTTCATATCTCTTCCAAGAAAATAATTATTTAACATCAAATCAAATTTACTTATCATCTAGATTTATGCATTCTTTTAAATTTTTTGAAAATTATAATTTAAAACAGTTTAAGGTGAGCACAAGAGCATCAAAAATTATAACAATAGAGGTTGATAATTTTGTTAAGGAGGCTAGTAGAAAGCAGTTCTGTTATATTGGCAAAGTTAATTTCAACAAATTAATTTCAATTCTTGGGAATGATATTTTAAATGAAAGGAAGCCACGATTTAAAATGAAAATGAAGAATCTTGTTCAGAGCACTGACCTTACTATTTTTTCATAACAAAACAATATTTTCCAATATAGCATGTTTTTGATAGCGCGAAGTTGTAGTTCGTTTTCCTAAATGATCAATGTTTATTGTATGTAATTAAATTCAAGGATTTGTATTACTGTTTTTCTTTCTTCTGTTAGACTTTAATATATACTGCATTGTTATTGTTTTATTAAAATTATGTAAATTAGGTAATTTTGTTCATGTTGAGAATTGTTTAACTGTGTTTGAATTTATGTGTAAAAACTTCTTTTCACGTAGCAGACTGTTATTGTAAATGCCCTGAGGTTTGTTTTTTGTATGTAGTAAATTTTTTTCCACACGAGCTCTGTGAGCTCCTGGAATGTAATTATGTACAAAATATTTTATCTAATAAAGGATTTGTCTATTGTCTATTGTCTATAATCGTGAAAATGCTGTTGATCAAAAATCAAATTGATATTTTGTTTAATGGAAAGCAAGCACTTCAGAATATAAACAGAGGGCAATGCTATAATTTTTAATTCTTTAACATTATTACAACAGTCAAATGTTTTTATTTGTTGCAGATGATTAATGCCAGTAACTGAAATTAAATTTAACATTTACTTATTGTTCTTATAGCAACTAGTTTGTTGTGTACAAGGGTACATTGATGGGTTTCAGTGTACATTGTTGCATACAATTGTACATTGTTGTGCAAAATTATAAACTTGTCAAATGATTGATTACTGGGAATAGTTAACCTGGAAAGTGGAAAATAAACACAATACTGTTCGAATACTAGAATATAACTAAGTTTTCTTATGGTTAGTTTTGTAGAAAACTAAAATCTGATTTGAAAAAAGACGACGAAAAGCAGTCATTTATATTGAGTTTTTGATAATGTTTTGACCTTTTGTGAAAATAAAGGTTTTAAAAAGTGAAACCAACAAGACGTTGTAGTAATGCAGCGTATTTTATACTTTTGGTCTATGAGTAACATGTTTTTGTGTATATGTAAATCTGACATTATGACGCAGTTTCATTGCCAACATATTTTATAGAAATGATGGCAAATAGGGTGAAAAATAGGTGGTGGGGATGACTCGGAGCCGAAACATGTGTATGCCACTTATTAGTTGAAGGATTATATGAGGTACATACAACAAATGTTACTAGTAAATTCATTCAATGAAAAGTTAAGAGTAGTTAAAACAAATGCAATCTGTTGTAAACTTTTCAGCGATGAACTCATAAAATTGGAGAAAAACTTGGTGCAAAAAATATTAACATAAACTTTGAAAAAATACTAGGGTATTATTCATATAATAACTGAAAAGTGCAAATATTTTCAATGAGGAGGAGGCGAGTACATAAGAAAAAAATCTTTACTAAGGATAGACATGTTTTTAAATCTCTCAGGAAAATTTTAAATCTTGTTTTTGAGAAAAGCTTTTATTTTAATCTAGATTTTTATATCAGTTTTTTTTTTTTTTTTTTTTTTGTGAATAAAGTTAAAAATGCAGTATAAATAATCTACGAATTGCTGCCTATTTTACTAGCAATTTAATATTTAAATGTGATTTTGAAGCAAAGTAAATTTTATATCTCCTATTCGTTTCTTAACGTCAAAAACTTTTACGTAGTTAAAAGTTTAAATTTTAGTTTTTTTAAAATCATTTTGTGTATGTTATGATTATGACATTCATTTACAATATTTTTTGTTTTGTCATCGTATTTTTAAGAGGTATTGTAAAGTGTGACATGTGAGAGACATATTTGGATGAATATTGCATAAAACAAGACACACCAAAAAGACAAGACTGACATTGTAATTTAATACTTAACTAATAAGACTGGTGATTCAGTCTGGTAAATTTTGCATTATTCAGTGTTATATCCTAACTCATATCACGATAGCTTAGCTATGTTTAAGAGTTATCTGTATTAACGCACTTCATATTGTTTTTGTATTGATGTATTTTAAAAATATTTATTTAAACAAATTTTTGGTGCATTTTCGGTGGACTCGGTCTGCCAAAAGATCTCAGAGGATGAGGGCAACTGGGATTGTTTATCACAGTGCGTCCAAGGCATCCACCTGGAAAACAAAACCGATCTGGGCCGCGTATTGGTCCAGATCCCTTGATAGAGTGGCTTGATAAGGAAAGAGCCCCACGGGCATAAGCCAAATTTAGGCCTAGCCAGACGTAATGTGATAAACAATTCCAGTTTAGAATCCTAAAGAGTAGAGAAGGTTTTTTAGTGGGTAAACCCGTTTTTAGGGGAGTCCCACACTACAGGCTGGCCACCTGTGTGCGTAATGCATTTTTCCTGCCTCTCATAAAAAAATGTGTTTCTAAATAAAAGTTATTAAACGGTCTTGTCGGTTATGATTTTAATTTTTTTCAAATTATCTGTCATAAATCAGTATTTAAAAACAATGTTACAAAATCAGATTAAAATTTCAAATGCACATTTTCCGTAATGTACAAGAAGGGAAATCCAGTCTAGATCTCGTCAAAAAATTTTATGAGAATTAAAAAATCTCATCTAGTCTCGATCTAAAAATCCAATCTCGTCCATCCTTAACCTTTACAAAATGAATAATCAACCCAAAGTGCTAGAGGACGATATTTAGGATCTCGATCACATGGAGAATGCGATGGAAACATTGGTGTTAACGAAACAACAATTGACAACCAACATAGACATAGACCGAACAATAGATGACCGATATTCCTGTTCAAGCCAGCAGTATTGACAGTGGTGCCAAGTAGATACATTTAGCACTTTTCTAATAAAAGCCATTATCCCCACACTGAAAGTTTTTAATTGCTGACGAACTCTTACTGATCCAAAATAATTCATACTCAATATGTTTTCTGCATAAATCTGTAGTCTTTGCAGACAGGTGAAATTATTTGAAAAAAACATACCAGCCTTTTACAACATCTTGTACAACAACAAAACATACATTTTGAGTCATTATTGTGTCTAAGTACCTGAAAGTCTTGTGACGGTTTGATGATGGCGGTCTGGCGGAACCAAGTGATCTGCGGGCGTGGGCTTCCCTCGACCTGGCACTCGAACTGTACAGTGGCGCCGTCAGGCACATGCTTTGGTTGCAGTTTCTCCACGAACCTAGGTGCAAAAACTTCCTCCGCACCACTCGGCTCTGCGGAAAAACCGGGGCTCATTACCATTCAAATCAAGTAACAGTTTCTAATCCCATTTGACCATTCATATTAAAAACTAAAAACATTAGTCGGTATTAAATGCAGATAATTGTTGAGTCAATTAAGAACCTCATATAGCTTTGACTTGCTACATGTACACCAGAACGCTGAAGTTAAGTAGTGCAATTCAGTAATAACTTGTAGAGGTCAGAGTAACTGCTGATGAGACTGTTTGCGGTTTGCAGCCAAGCCCTGTGGCATGAGAGGGGTAGCAGGCTCTGGAGTGACGAGTTCCTCAGTTGGAACTTTAATATTATTCCATTTATTTAAATTTGTTTGACAAATAGATTGTTGATCAGTTGAACAGGTGGTACGTAACCGTAATTAATCAGCTAATTTTTGAGTGAAAAAAACACATCAACAGAATGTATAATGTTTTATGCAGGTTTAACAAGAGTGGTTGAGCTCATTAACTTATCATATGTCGCTTGTATTTCATGAACACCGCAAGACAGCACTACTGTAAATCAGTTTCAAACAAACACATTCTATGAGAGGTCTATTCATATCATCACTATTTTGAGACAGGGACCTCACATAGAGGGTATTTTAACCTGAATATGAGTGAGAGATGAGTGTAGGATTATTGTGGCGTGATCTTGTAGTCTTGTTACTGACTAAGGCCGACAGTCTCCTTAGACAGGACTGTTAATTAATAGCCCAATAGCCAATGGTATCTGGCGACCTACAGTTTAAAGTGGAATCCGAACCACGATTTCAACATTATAAGTCATAAGTCATAAGTCATAAGTCATTTTATTCGTTCATATAATAATGTGGTACAATGAACACGTCAGTAATATAAATAGGAACTTAAAATGCTATCTCTAAACAAATAAAAAATATTTTCGCCTTACTACAAAACATATAGGCTTTCATACAAAACATCAACCAACCTCACTTATGGAGTAGGGACTTAGGGCTAAGAAATGCTCCTTAACTCTCTTTTTAAATAAAGTAAAGTTATTTTGTTGTCTTATTTCCGACGGTAGTTTATTGTAAATTTTACTACATAAATAACTGGGTCCCTTCTCAAAACTTGCTGTGGAGTGTCCAGTCAATGAAAGCATGTTTCTAGACCTAGTAGGGTAGTTGTGAAAATCTCCATTGGTCTCAAAAATATCTAAATTGTGTTTAACAAACATACATGCTTCATAGCCAACCAGCCCCGCAAAGGTCAGAATATTTAGTTGCCTAAAAAGAGGCCTACATGACTCTGACTTTTTCAGCCCTGCCCTGACTTTTTCAACTGTTTATCTTATACAGGGTGTTCGGAAAAAACGTTTCAGGAATTCAGGAGGTTATTGTTCACATCAAAATAAGCAAAAAAGTTCCTATAAACATATGTCCTAAAATGCTTCGTTAACCCGCTAGCCGCCATTTTGTTTTTTACACAAAATAATTTGTATTTCCGTAATGAATCATTGTATTAAATTAATATTTGGCATGCACCTTCATCATAGCAATACCCATTTTCAAGAAAAAAATTATTTTTTTCCAATGTGTATTTTCAAAATGGCGGCCATTTTAAAATTTTAAACTAAAATATCTCAAAACCGGTAAATTTTATGAAAATTTTATTAGACACAAAAAAGTTGACGAATTTAATTATCTAACCAATGATACCAAGTTTGTAAGGATCTGACAACAAATAACGGAGTTATTGAGATTTTTCTGCATAAAAACATTGATTTTGCATTGTAATTAATGCAAATTAAGGTAATTTTAATTGAAAAATCTCAATAACTCCGTTATTTGTTGTCAGATCCTTACAAACTTGGTACCATTGGTTAGATAATTAAATTTGTCAACTTTTTTGTGTCTAGTAAAATTTTTATAAAATTTACCCGTTTTGAGTTATTTTGGTTTAAAATTTTAAAATGGCCGCCATTTTGAAAATACACATTGGAAAAAAATAACTTTTTTCTTGAAAATGGGCATTGCTATGATGAAGGTTCATGCCAAATATTAACTTGATACAATGATCCATTACGGAAATAAATATTTTTTAGTGTAAAAAACAAAATGGCGGCTAGCGGGTTAACGAGGCATTTTAGGACATATGTTTACAGGGACTTTTTTGCTTATTTTTATGTGGGCAATAACCTCCTGAATTCCTGAAACGTTTTTTCCGAACACCCTGTATATACCAATTGGTCTAATTATGAGGATGGTCTTTATGGATGAACTAGTATTCACCACTGCAGACGTTAATCCCCACTAGGGAATATCGCATCCACAAGCCATCGCTTATAACTATCCACAATTTGTGACCTCCAAGTGGCTGGATTACAGAACGACGCCACCATCCCAGTCATACTTGATATATAATAAAGTAAAAGGTTCACTGTTTGTACTGGTAAGTTTTACAATTAACAGGGTTTTATAAATAAAAAATAATTTAAATTGAAGTACATAGAGCCGATGTAGAACCAAACTACAGCCAATGTGTTCAACCAAGGAAACCGTTTATTAAATTACACATTTGTATTTGCAAAAGCTATAATTCGAACTGAAGGACCAGTTTTTTTTTTTATATAAATAATTTAAGAAAAAACATTAAAAATTATGACTAATGCAAGACCAACAACTTTTTGTTAAAGTGTTTTCAAGGTTTTGAATGTGTAACCCTTAAATCTCTATATATTCTTAATATATTAATTTTGTGAAATAGGATTTTGATTTTATGAAAGGAGGGCAACTTTTTATAGATATTAAACTAGATTTAGGAATGTTCTATTGATTAAAAATTACTTCCCTATATCAGAACAAAGTAGTGTAATGTATGGCCAAATATAATAAAAAATAATGAAAGTAAAATTAAATTTACAAAGACCTGTTGTTGGATAAGGCACTTATATTATTATTTTATTGATGACTGTATTGATAATGTTTTAATTTATATCCTCCTCTATGGTTATTAATGGTTTTTTTAGCTATAATTTTCAATATTAATAGGTTTTTGATTCCCTGTCACCTGTTTAACCAAAACCAGCTATTCTAAAACAAAGATAAAATTTTTGAGACCAATAAGAACTTGAACTTGAATTTATAATATTTTCAGCAAAATAATTTTAACCATGCTGTATACAGCAATACCACAATGGAAATTAAATGTATGATTAAATAATACATCTATAGATATTTTTCTTCAGCAATAATCATAAGACTAATGAGTGGCTATACTTACTCTCAAATATTGGCAGTTTGTCAATCTTCTCATGAAGCTTCTTCTGAACATAGAGGGTGTAGCTGGGTTCATCCCTCAAGTAAACGGCGGGCACCCAACCCTTCTCTTGTGTTAGGTGTTTTGTAACAAACCACCAGTCCTGACTTGTGTTGTCTGCGACAAATCAAACATCAACCTTTTGAATTCGATTTTGTGGTAAAATGGAATTCTTGTAAAAAAAGCAGTTAAAGTACAATGTTAACATGTTTTTGCTACCGCTATGCAAGAGTTGGTCCCTAAGTATAGCCCGGCCGGATCATATGTGAGCCGGTAATGCTAAGCAATTAAATTGTCAATTGTGAAATACCGGTCTATTTCAGAGTCTTGAGACTTTTATAGGGGTACATAGAGAAACTGTCATATATATTTTATGCTTGGTCTGTCGGTTTCTTGACGAATATGATGAGTACAGTGTTGTAATGTTGGTACTCTAAAAAACACAATAGCTGACTTACAACCAATTCAGTCTTGCTACTTAACCGGAACCTAAACTGAAGTATGTAAAGATGTTAACACATTCACTGCGGCTAATAGTGAGATAAAGCCCACCCCAGACCCTAAAAAATTTTATTGTACCAAAACATTCCTTTATATGACATAATTAAGGAACAGAGGTCAAAAATGTTATCCGTTGTGTTTATGACGTCATTTTGTGACGTCATATTTATGGCACAGTACTGTGCCATCAGCATACAGGTGAAAATAATGTACTAAAATTGAAATAAGTACTTGTTTATTTGAGTAAAACACAATAAAGATAATAAGATGATGAATGAAAAACACAAACGGGGGTTATTTAAAATGTTTTGAAACTAACTACCCTAATCTATCCTCCTTAATTGTTTATCACTAAACATGGTATTTTTCGTAGCACGGCATAGGGCATAGTCCGGGCTCCCCAGGGCACTGCGCACAAAAGTATAGTGTTTTTGTTTTTGAGATGCGCTAAACATAGTTACAAACTCGTCTGCCCACAACATAGGCAAACTTCACACTGACAGGAATGGCGGCGATGAGCGCAAGCGTGGCACTTTACTGTTCCCGCCGCTACAGCGCTGCTGTCGTTGCGACGCGGGAACTGCTCAGCCCCAAGGTAAAGCCACACCTACCCCCCACCCTAAGATGGTATACAACTAGTTCCGCCAGGAGCTAACCTAACAAAAAACAAATGAGTGCATTGTAGCAAGGCACAGTACTGTGCCATTAGCAGCAAATGTGTTAAAGCAATTCTTACATCAAATATGTGCATCCTATCTAGTGTTCAGGTTATTTTTTATCCCAGCTCATATTTGACCCGCCTGATCTGGATAAACAGGGAGGCTTAAATTTGAGTTACACTTAAAAATATTATTTTTACAAAATATTAATCTACAGCCTCAGAGGGTGGTCACATTTATACACATCCCCTATCCACAGCGGATGACATTCTTAGAGCATTGCAGTCTGTCCCAGTCCAGTAGTGGTCACACTGATACACATCCCTGTCCACTTAGCGGACAACATTCTTAGAGCATTGTAGTCTGTCCCAGTACAGTTAGTACAGTAAAATTTGGGTTTTCGATCGGCAACTGATGTGCATTCAAAAAATTTTAATAAGAGCTTCTTTTAAGCACTATAGTTAAAGATCTGAAGAGTCTCCAAAAAATAAAGTTATTTTACAAATATAAAATAGCGGTTTTTTTTAATGGGATGCATTTTGAAAAAAAACTATTTTTTTTTTATTATTCACCTGCATTCCTCAATATAATGCTGTGACACCACCACCGATAATTTTTGGATGGGAAGTACTCCATTTTGACCGGTCGTTAATTTTTAGCCGTCATTCTGGATCCGCCATATTGGATAAACGTTATTTTTTCTAATGGAAAGATAGTGTTGTGACACATCATTTCAGAGTAGATTTTTACAAGAGAGATTACAATCCCGCAATCCGTTTTTGAAAATATTCGTCCTTTTTAAAGATACACTTAAATAAAATTCCTCCCTATACATTCTTATGGACGTTAAACTTTAAATTAATGTTTTATTATTTTTCTTTTACATCTAGTTTTAATTGAGGTATGTGGTTCATTTTCATCTCAAAATACTCAGTAATATTCCAGCATTCATTTTAGCAATTCTTCATTAAACTGGGAGGAGTCAGAGACGAGTTATATCGCTCTATTTAATAGAAACTTCAATTTTGTTTTAATTCTCTTTTAGTTAAACATTAATATCTCAAGTTCTAAATAAGACACAAAGCTGATTTCTGGTCTTAAAGCAACCAGTACATCAATGTCTTGAATTTGAGTTATTGACCATTGAAATTCGTAGGATTTTAAGTGACTTATGATTGTCCAATCGACATAACAATTATTGGTTGCTGAAATTCGTCTTCAGTTAAAGTTGGATACGTTTAAGATGAGATATTATACACTTTTCAATGCAAAATATTTCCACTTCTGAAAATTGGGTAAAGTTCAAAACGTATACAAACCGAGCCAATTCAAATGTCAAAAACTTGGAAGAAGGCCAATAATCCACTGAGTGATTCGATACCAAAATCAACAACCTATCTCAATTAGAATAAGATATATGAAAAAAGAAATTGATTCAAAGTTTGAAAACCTCCATAATAAATGTATAGACGAATATGACTGTATAGAGAATTTAATTTCCGTATATCTTTAAAACAAACAAATATTTTCATAAACGGATCGCGACATTATAATCAGCGTAAAAATCTACTCTGAAATGTTGTATCACAACACTATCTTTACATTAGAAAAAATTATTTGTAGGTATCCAATGTAGCGGATCCAAGATGGAAGCCAAAATTAAGGACCAGTCAAAATGAATGTAACCCTTTTGTAGACCAATATCCACTTATTTCTGATGTTGTTGAACCTAATAGAACGGTTTCTTTAGGCTAATTAGGTTTGCGCCTACCTAAACAATCAAATTGACATGTTTATAAAATACTAAAGAGTAGGGCCTATAAGTACAAGGATGCAATATTATTGGTTTTAAGGAATATGCCTAATTTTCCGACGCTCCAACTAAAATCGTAGTATTTTCTGTAAAATATATTATTGTTCTTGGTATGGCAGTTCAAAGAAGTACATTTTATAGACTACCTTATGTTTGCACTATTATAGCGTTTCATTTACCACTAATGAAGCTATATCCGTCGAGTATTGACGGGCAACAACTAGTATAAATCTTAAATACAATCCAATCCCTAGAGCTAGCAAAGCTTCATTCACGCTCCATCTTAAAAATTTCAAACTTTCATAAAATTAAAAATTTTGAACGTTAAAAAATTATTTAGGGGCAACTGTTTTCTCTTTGCAACCCCCTTAAATGACACCTATGATCAAAGGTTGTACCATAACCTTGAATAAAATTGTCTTACCGATGACATAAACTCGTTCTCCCTCAACCAGATTTAGAGCTTCAGGGTTCTCAGCAACATAAGAACAAATGGAAAACAATACATCGCCTTCTGTTGTCTCCAGTATCTTCTCTCCTGTACAACAGTAAAAAGGGTTCAAACTGACTCATGTGATAATAGTATCAATAATATCACAAACTGTATAATACTTGTTATTAAAAGGCCTGTTCATTTGAGAAAGGCCTTGTTTAATACAGAAAAAGTGGTGATCTCACCCTCAAATGAAAAGCTTTGTTGAAAATAGCAGGCAATCAAACTATGCAATACTTTGAAATTAAATAACTTCCATGACATTCACCCTGATGTAATGTTCAGGGAACATTAGTTAGTTAATTGGGTCTATCGCCGCTTTCACACTAGACGTTCTTACCGCAGCGGATACAAAACCATCACCGCCTGCTCAGCAGCAGTGCATTGATTTAAATGGGAGCTTTCACATTGGGGCAAACAAATAGACCCGGCGACTTTTGCAGCCACTCGCTGCCACTGCGACGGATGGTTTTTTTTTACACATGGGCTATATGAACAAATGAGAGCTTACACATTAGGCGCGACTGCTCATAGTCAACTATAGAAGCCGCTCCATCTTCAAAACCTCGCCAATGGGCCTAAATTGTATAAGAACACTTATTGTTATGACACTGTAAGGAAAACCCATTTTTCAACATCAGCTTGACGGCAAATATGTTTGGAAGAGACAAATTAATTTTGTAAAAACCCTATTAACCTATATATGAATTTACGTGAAGTTTACTATTGAAGATTGTTAAAAACTTTTTTCAGGTTTAAAGATGGTTTAAAATATAAAAGAATGATATTACATTTTCGTGTATCTAAATAAAAAAAAATTTTTTTTGGTTCAAAGATTTATAACATGCAAAAATAACATTATTCCATTTCAAAAAAGTAGTTGTTTTCTTCTAAAAAGCACACAAATTTTGCAGTAGTTTCACCTAGCAAAATATTTGGTCAGATCGACTAAACATTTTGAACCAAGTTTGTTTGGTTTTACCAAAGTTACTTTGTTAGATCGGCTTAACATTTGTAACAAAAACATCCAGTAACAAATAAAAAAAAATTCACAATTTTAAGCGTGATATTCTTGAATTGATTTCTATAAAAAAATATAATAATTTTCAAAGTGATTTGACCATCAAGCATTTTCTATAAGTTTATGCTTATAACGTAAACAAGACGTGCTTTTTTAAATAAAGAAAAGGCAAGTAGATATAAGAATCTCTATATAAATCTATCTAGAAACTGAGACATTGTTTTGATTGGCGGTAGGTTCCCCACTGCATGTGTGGTGGTATTTTCCCCACCGACATGTGGCGGATTTTTTCCGCTCAGTGTGTGAGCACGAAAATCTCTTCAAGCGGCGACGGTATTTTATCTGCGGCAGTAAAAACCGCCTGGTGTGAAAGCGGCGTATGGGTTTCTTGACAAATATGATGAATACAGTGTTGTAATGTTGGTACTCTATAATAAAAAGAAAAAAAAAACAGTTGATTTGCAGCCAACTAGATTTAGAGGTTCAGGGTTCTCAGCAACATAGTAATAAATGGTAAACAATGCATCTCCTTGACCTTATAACAAGTACATCCCTTATACAAATATATCTCCTTTACAACAGTACATCCCTTTTTAATGACCTACAGCTATTAAGTTTTTTCCAAATGGTTGTAAATGACTATCCTGAAAAGAGATTCTTAACAAAAACTTCAACACACTTATTCTAGTGTTAAGAAGTTAATATAAGTTAAACGTTTACTTAAATTATAAGTTAGTTTAAGTCACATAAGCAGGGTACTCCGTGTAGTAAATATTACGTCAGTGAAGTGAAAGAATGCACCATTTCTCTGGACTGTAAAAAAACCTAAAAATTTGTACATAAATAAATTGATGACAAACATTAAATTATTCATATTAAATAAATTTTATTCAAATAATATATTATATTCATTATTATTTAAACATACCTTTTTCCACGGTTACTTCTTCTTCTCTGGTGATTGTAAGACCTGCCGATTCTGAAATAATATTCACATAAAAACCATTAGACAAACAAGGTTATTTAAGAAATGATTTGAAGACAATGTCTTTTAAAATGTCTAATTACAAATAAGAAAAAGAAGAAATTAATTTAATATTTTAGGCAATTACTGTTTATGGCCTGTTCTAAGGGCTGGGTTTTTCTTTAACACGTTCGCGGCGGCATGGGAGCGATCGCTCCCACGCAGAACCCTAATGCCATCCTGATGGGTGCGATCACTCCCAAGCTGCACTGCTTTACAATATGATTTATTTTTAACCGAGGATCTGAGCTAGAAATCTGAAGCTTTGCACAGCACTGCTAAATAGTACAATGTATTTTGGGACCAAGTGGATTTTTACTTTGCAGTGCTGCTGCTAAGGTGGGTTTTACAATTTTTACATTCAGGATGGTGATGAGGTTCGAGCAAAAACCTTGCCGCCGCGAACGTGTTAAACAACTCCATAAATCAATGTCTAAACTTGATTACGGTACTTAAAAATAAAGTTGTCTTGATCTATTGGAACTCAAAGAAGCTTTGTTGTATCTCCTGTAGAAACAATTCATATTTGTTGAACATTTCCTGTCAGAAAATCAATAGGCAGAATCTAAAACTCATTCGGGTGTGTGGATTAACTAATACTAGAGATTGCCTCCTGATTGAAATTCGACCACAATTTTAGTTGATCTAAAATCAAAATGTTTAAAAACACGTTATAACTGAAATTATCAGTTCTTCCTGTTTTCTAGAAGTTGTTTTTACAACAGCTGTCCAATGATTCAATTAATTATCCTTCCTCCATAAAATTAACATGGGAACTTCGAAAGCCTGTGGGGCATAGCTCTGGAGTCTGATGTGAATTATAATGGGATTCTGCTCATCTACAGGTATGCACCTTTCTCAGGAATAAAGCTCACCTTTCTATCGGTATGCACGGATTTATCTATGCAATAAAAAAAAACACAGGAGCTGAGAAAAAAGGAGGAAACGAAACATGTTGCCTATTATATATAGAAGATTATGAAGTAACATAAAAACTGTAAAGTAGTCATTCATCTATTTATTACTTAAAAGAATTTACAAGATTTTTATTGAACTCTGTATGAGAAAAATATCCTTTTGCAGTATTCGTTTTTAAACTCAATACATAAGTTAAAACAGACTCAAAGACTCTTACATTCATCAAGAACATTTATTACAAACACCATAATTTTTTCTATTCCTATTACATTAGATACAATTCTACAGAGGCATATGAGCTTAAAACAATGTAAAATAAGCAGTAATGCAAGACACCATTTTTCAAGATTCACTTATATTTCTCAATGAAAGTTGTTGTTCTTAAAAATGATGATAATTATGCTGAAAATTACTGTGTAAATTAAATTATTTACATAACACTTATAAAAACTTGGCAAAATACTGTAAACATAAGCTATGATGAAACACATGCCAATCAAGTGGTTGCACAGAAAGACAATTGGATAGGTTCACAAGTATTGACTATACACGGTTCTTATAGAAATAAAATATTTCAATCAGAACCAACTGAAAATGGATTAAACTCCCATCTCATTTATCTGTTCACAACTTGGAGTTACCACAAATAGGCATAATTTATTTTGAAAGTAAAATCTACACAATATAATACCGAGTGTTTAAAAAAGAACTTTAGACTTTGAAAACTTATATAAATTCATTAAATCTACAGAGGTCATTATAGGGTGGAATTTAACAGCAACACTAAGTCCTTACATGCAGGGTTGCTGATGGATATGAACTACACCGATATAAGTGCTAGGAGAATTTGTATTCAGATTAATTTTTTACTAGAGTCTGTTGGCTGTATGTTTTAGCTTGAAAAAAAAAACAGTTTAAAGTTCTACGAAATATGCCATCGGTAAAATGCAGACCTACTTGGTTAATTTTTTGCATACTTGAAATAGAAATTACCCTGAATTGAATTGTTAGAGATGCTAAATTTGGTTCTTCCAATAAAAAAAATGTCGCTAGCACACCCATTTCAAGTGACTGCAGTCATTTGAAAGTAACTACTCGCATAGCCAAAATTTGGTATATTTCCGTCATATAAATCACCTCTCTAGGTTCCATCAATAAATCCATATGAATTTTCAAAAAGTCCAATTGAAACACCCGGTAATATGAAGCTGAAGTAGGCATATGTTCAAATGAAATAAAGTTCATAAAAAATATTCATGATGGTCATTAATTCCTATCACCATAACTTTCTTTTTCATTGTTTACACAAGAAATAATTTTACAACCACATTATAAACACAATATAAACCGCCAAAGCAAGAAAAACCATTATTCAACGTTTAACATTTTATTGACATCACTCATAGCTAGTTGTCATGCTTGGAACAGACGCTGAAGATAACTATGTAATTTTTACTAATCACATAGCACAGTTCATACACTTTGCAAAAAAATCACATAATGTAACGCAAGCCAAGCAAGCGATAAAGCGATTGCGCAGAAAGCAACACCTGTGTTTTATACAGTATTAGACCTTTATCTCATGGTCTTACTTTTGCCCTGACAACTTTTAATTTCGTCTACAGGGTATTTTTTCTTAATGGTTAACCACTAAAGAAGGCTTCAAATTTAAGCAACTCCCCCACTAGCCCAAAGTTGTGTAGCATTATCTCTGTCTCCCATCCCTTCCTTAAACTTGCACAGAAGCAGTAAGTGCATAAATTATATTTATTGGTAAAGGGATGTTGAACCGAAGATCAAACAGTGCAAAGCCTGACAGCATGATGTGATGGAAAAGTTATTGGTGATTTACACCGATGATTTATTTATTTTGTAAATAATCAAGGATCTAAAATAACGATAGCGCATCAAAAAGAGTTATGTTTGCTCCTAGTGACGAAAACTACTATTTTATCATTCTGCATGAAATCAGACAGTTTTTGTGCTCTCAATAGGACCAAACCCGTTTCTTTTTTGTCCTGGGACTGAAGAATCAGCTGGAATTTTTTTTTATGTCCTAGGACTGAAAAGTCAGCTCTTTGCGAAGTATATTCATTTATTAATTGTGAGGTGCAGGATTTTGAAATTCAACGTTATAAAAAACATTGTTCGTAAATAACAGAAATGCAAACAATGCATATTACTTACTTTGTAAATATAACCTCGAAAATAAAACTTTATACATAGTTAATTGAGAGTTTTTGCCCATACTGTACAAATATACAGTAAACGCTAAATGATATTTAAATAATGGTGGAGTTAGGTACTTTTGCTACTTGAAGATACAAGCTTGTTGAAAAGTGATCAACAGTTACCATTAGACACCATTCATACAGTTGAACTATCCTGTGTAACATAATATTCGTAAATTTGCCAACTTAAAAACAGCGTTTAGCGTTTACCGTATGTTGCAAAAACTCTAATATTTTAAATGATAAAAGTCTATTCCGCATTATGATTAAAACGTTGTTCATCACTTGGAGGAAAAGTCTCTTTTTGATGCTTAATCTTTTTTTTAACGTTGGCTCCGCCTTGTTTTTAAAACACGATTGTGCACAAAAAATTTTTAATCACGATTGCGCACCAAAAAGACCCACTTTTGCTCCTAATGATGAAAACTACTTTTTATCATTCTGCACGAAATCAGCCTGTTTTTTGTTCTCTCAATAGTACCAAAACCGATTATTTTTTGTCCTAGGACTGAAAAATCATCTGGAGAATTATTTAGGTCCTAGTACTGAAAAGTCAGCTGTTTGATTACTATATTATTATTCATTCATTAATGTTGAGGAGCAGAATTTTGAAATTCAAACGTTGTAAAGAGCATTGTTTGTAAATAACATAAATGTAAACACTGCATAATACGTACTTTGTAAATATAACCTTAAAAATATAACTTCTTAGTTAATAGTTTTAACGATTAAAAGTCTAATTTCGCATCATGATAAAAAACGTTGTTCATCACTAGGAGCAAAAGTGAGTCTTTTTGGTGCGCAATCGTGTTTTAAAAACGAGGCGCAGCCGTATTTCAATTAGTAGATGAAAACTACTATTAAGTTGCTAAGTTTAAAAGTTGGTATTAAATTTTCAAATTTTACTTAATATTGTGTCACAAAGGATTTTTATACACGGTTATTGTACAACCCCAGTCAAACAAATCATCACTTAAGGTTTTCTATTTTCAACAAATTAACTATTGCGTAGTTCCCAGTAGACTTTTTGGTGTGAAGACATTAAATTCAATGAATTACCACTACCTTTAGAATGTAATGCACATTTAATTAAAGTCAGGCAAAATTCTAACATTAAAAGTAGCAACTATTCTTAAATTCACGCATAGTGCTAATAAAAGTTCACGCATAATGAGATATTAAGGTTGTTAAAATAATGTCTCTCATCAAAATAGATAAATATAAATAGCAGGGCTGAAATCAATAATAGACAGACACAGGTAAAATAATATGCTGATGCATGAAGCATGACTTTATTTCATAAAAAGCAAAGCTTTGTTAGACTAATGTCCACCCATTGCATACAAAAGCTAAATCACAAACAGAATCAAATAATGGCAATTTTCAATTATGAAAAATTTTGGATAGTAAATTGTTATATGGCTTTATATTGTGATCAAAGCAAAACATTACTAATCAAAAAAGCAAATACTGCAAAAAAATTACCTTGACTGAAAACTGGAATTGATGGTTTTGAGGGTTTTCTTTTCACCTTGATGTCTAGAGTTTCTTCTTCACATACGATACTGGCTCTATGTTGTTTCTGCCGCAACCCAACTTGGAATTCCTGTTCGATATCTTCAACATTGTAAGAAGAAACTGAAGATTTTCTCCGCAGTGGAATGTTGAAATCTTGACTTTGATCCACCTCTACTTCCTTTTGGATAGTCATTTCTGCACTTGCTTCATCAGATGTTGGTTGCATTTTCTTTTTCCTTGGTAATCTAACCTTACCAGACATTGAGATATCTTCTTCCTCATAAGTCTGAAGAGAAATTTTAAACTCTTGCTCTATATCTTCTTTAGGTTTTGTAATTTTAGGTTTAAAAGTTACATCTGTAATAACTTCTTCCTCAACCACATCTTCTGATGGCCTTCTTTGTTTAAGAGTTATTTTTTCTTCTGGGTGTTCTTCAATTGATGGCTTTCTTACTGATGATCTTCTACGAGGAGTAATAGTAATATTTTCAGTTTCATCTGCTGGTTTCTCTTGTTTTTTAACAATTACAACCATTCTTTCAATATCTTGACTACCAAGTGATTCAATTGGCACAGGTGTCTCTTTAGTAATTGTTAATTCCTCTGCTGCTTCTTCAAAAGTTGGTACCTTAGGTTTCTTTTTCTTCTTCACTATTAACTCCTCTTCTACATCTTCAGTTACTTGTGGAATAATACTCGGTCTCTTTGGTTTGATCACAAACTCTTCTGAGATTTCTTCAGTATCCTTAATCAGTGGTTTTTCTTTCCTAATAACAAATTCATCAGATATAATATCTTCACCGACGGTATAGAAAGGTTCTTCTTTTTTTATTGTTATTTCTTCACTGGCCTCTTCCACAACAAATGGTTTTCTTGAAGTTTCCTTTTTTATTACAATCTCTTCAGATATATCTTCTTGTGAGGGTATGGAAGGTTTCCTCTTACTTATGACAATTTCTTCCGAGACATCTTCAATGATAGGTTTTTTCTTTTTAATGGTTATCTCTTCTGTTATCACCTCTTGTTCTTTTTCTACAGGCACCTCCTCTTGTTTGGTTAATGTGAATTTTTCAGAAACCTCTTCAACTTTCTGAGGTTTAGTCTTTTTCTTGATCACAGTTGTTTGGTCTGCTTCCTCATGTTTCTTTGTAGGTTCAAATTTAGTTATAGTGATCTCCTCGCTTACATCATCAGTTTTTTGTTTTAATGGTTTCTTTTTCTTAATAACAACTTCCTCTTCAACAGGCTCTTCTGTTGGTTGCTTTACAGTGGTTGAAACAATTGGTACTTCAACTACCTGTTCTTCTTCTTTGGGCTGTGATTTCAGTATTACCACCTGATCATCCAGTAAAATATCCTCCTTCTTTGGGGATACAATTTCTGGTTTATCCTCTGCAGCAGCTTCATCAGAGGAGGGTTCCGTTTGTTTCTTCTTTTTAGTTTTCTTCTTAGGTTTATCATTACTTTCCATAACTTCTGGTTTTATTTCCTCTTCCTTTATCTCTTCTTTTGGGTAAGTTGATTTTGGCGCAGGAATCTCTTTTTCTGGTTCCAATTCTGGTGATCTTTCCTTAGTAAATGGTTTAAGCTTAATATCCTGTGGTTCGGGTTTTGGAAGATCTTTCTGTTTATATGTTAAAGATATATCGTCTTCCAAATCTGTAGGCTTATCCTTAGGCTTGCCTAAAACTAACTTCTTTTCTTCTGGTACATCTTCCGGTTTTACTGAAACCTTCTTTTTCTTTTTTAATTTTGTTTCAGGTATTGTTTCTTTGGGTTTCTCATCTAAATGGGATTGTTTATCACTATCATGATCTTCTTGAGTTTCAGAATCAAAAGGTTTTAACTGTGGCACTTCAATTGGAACGTCATGATCATCATGTTTAGGTGTTTCTTTTTCCGGTTCTTCTTTCTTTGGTTTTGTGATTACAAATTCTTCTTCTTTTTCTTCCTTGGGTGTTACTTTTCTTAACTTGACATTTTCTATCACTTCTTCATCTTTTGGTATCTTACCTTTGCCAATTTTCAATGTCATGGGCTCCTCTGGTTTCTCTTCCAATATGACTGGTTTCTGTTTTACAGGTTCATTAACAGTAGGTTGGTTTATTTGACTTTCTTCTTCCTCCATTATGAAGGGTTTGTATTCCTCGAGTTCTGTTTTCTCTATTTCTGGGAGTTTTACCTTTTTAATTTTCTTCTTTTTGATCTTCATCGCTTCTTCATAGTTTCTGGATAAAACTCCATTGTCAATTACAGCATTTATCTCTGTAATTTTTAGATGATGAACTTCAGGAGGGTAATTTATTCGAGTTATTCTGCTTTTTAGTAGAACTTTTGGTAGTTGCGTTGCTGGTTTTACTTCTTTCTTTTCTGGAGCTTCACGCTTTTTTAGCTTTACAGTCGCAAATTGAGGTGTATCATCTTTCTTCTCATCTATTTTTAATTTTTGAGGCTTGACTTCTTTTACTTCAATTGTTTCTTTCTTCAATTTTACTTTTTCGGGAAGTTTGGGTTTAATATCCTCTTCTAATTTATGTGCTGGTATTGTAGTTTGCTCTTCTTGTTTAGACTTTTTGGTAATAATGTTCTCTTTGCTGTCATATTCCATCTTTTCTTCAACGTTAGTGGTATCAACATGTTTGTCTTCATCCTCTCTTTTGGTAGGTGTTGATTTTTTCTTTTTGGGTGGCTTTTTAGGTGCTTCATGCACTTGTTGCTCAGTAACAATTGCTTCACTTGTAATTTTAGGTACATCTTTTACTTCAACAACTTGCTTATCCAGGACATTAGTAGTTAAAAGTGGAGCTTCCTCAAGAGCTAAATCAACTGTTGATGGTTGAACCATAGTAGTTGGTTTAGAGGGTTTTGTAGACTCAATATGACCTGAAAAAGATTCCTCTTTATTAGTAAGCGGACTTAAAGGACTTTGTTCAGTGTGAGGTTCACTTGTAATTGGTTTGTCGTGATCGATGTCAGTTTCAGATTTTTGTTCATTGGGTAATGTACTGGGGATTTCTCCATCAGGTGTCACATCAGCTCGTATCTTTGATGGTTTGGTTTTCTTTTTGTCTCCTGGTTTAGGCAGGTTTATAGTGTCACTGGGTAATAATGGAGCTTGTGAACCAGGTTCTGTGTGTATGTGAACTTCTGTCTCCTCTTCAGGAGGAGACTTACAACTAGCATCATACACAAATTCATCAGGCAACTCATCATGCTTTCCTACAACACTCATACCCTCACTTACCTTTTCAAGTAACTCAGGGGGAGGTATTAATTCAGGGTAATCTGTGAGTTCATGTTGTGGTGTAGAGTTCTGGTCTCTGTTTCTAGGCTCATCTGTTACTCTAGGAGATTCTTGTATTTTATTTTTTGTTTGTGTGGAGTTTGTTTCAAATTTTGGTTCGTGAAGTGAAGATAATAATTCTTTTGGTCTATCTGCAATAAGTTGCACATTATCAATAATAGTATGTGGTTCATTTTTACCAAATGATGCCTGATCAGGTACAATTTCAGATGGAGGTGAACAATTTTGAAACGTTTCGCTATGTAATAGCTCATCTGGGAATTCAACAATGCCCATGGTCTCTTCTTTTTCATTTGTAATAATTTTCTTGGTTGTTTTAATTTTTCTTTTTTGATTGCCATCACTGTCTGTATAAATAGTCTCAATATCAATCGTTCTAACCTCTCGAGGTACAACACGGTCCTCAAGAGGAAGATCATCAGAAATTTCCTCAATTTGTAAATTATCAGTCGGAAAATCTTGGATTACCTCAATGGTTTCTACTCCATTTAAGTAGCTTTTAAGAACCTTTTTACGCGAAACACTTTTGATTAGATCATTATCATAAAAAACACTAGTTTCAGTTATCACAATGGAATTAGCATCTTCTACCTCCGAAACGACACCAAACTCTTCCGGAATCTCAACGACTTGATTGTTACTTAATTCCTCAAATGTAACATTAGCATCTTCGTGAACCTCATTAGAACTTTTCAGTTCTAATGCATCGGTAACTTCTACTGGCTCATCTACAGTAATATCTGGTTGTTGAAGTGAATCGGAACTCATACCTGTTTTTAACTTTTTGAGTTTCTTCAAAGGCTTAAATTTACTTTCTTGAACAGGTAGTTTAATTTCCTCTCCTTCTTTTTCATCCTTCGGGTAGGTAGACTTTGGGGCAAAAATATCTTTTCCCTCTTGAGGGCCTGGTGATTTTTCCTTAGTAAATGGTTTAAGCTTAATATCCTCTGGTTCGAATTTTGGAAGATCTTTCTGTTTATATGATAAAGATATATCGTCTTCTTTATCTGTAGGCTTATCCTTCGGTTTCCCTAAAACTATTTTCTTTTCTTCTGGTACATCTTCAGGTTTTACTGAAACCTTCTTTTTCTTTTCTAATTTTATTTCAGGTATTTTTTCTTCGGTCTTCTCATCTAAATGAGGGTGTTTATCACCATCACGGTCTTCTGGAATTTCAGAATCAAATGGTTTTAACGGTGGTACTTCAATGGGAACGTCATGATCATCATATTTAGGTGTTTCTTTTTCCGGTTGTTCTTTCTTTGGTTTTGTCATTACAGATTCTTCTTCTTTTTCTTCCTTAGGTGTTACTTTTCTTAACTTGACATTTTCTATCACCTCTTCATCTTTAGGTATCTTACCTTTACCAATTTTCAGTGTCACAGGCTCCTCTGGTTTCTCTTCTGATACTATTGGTTTCTGTTTTACAGGTTCAGTAACGACGGGTGGTTTTACTGGACTTTCTTCCTCCTCCATTATGAAGGGTTTGTATTCTTCAAGTTCTGTTTTCTCTATTTCTGGGAGTTTTACCTTTTTGATTTTCTTCTTTTTGATCTTCATCGCTTCTTCATAGTTTCTAGATAATACTCCATTGTCAATTACAGCATTAATCTCTGTAACGTTTATGTAATGAGCCCCAGGAGGGTAATTTATTCGAGTTATTCTGCTTTTTAAGAGCACTTTTGGTAACTGAGTTGCTGGTTTTACTTCCTTCTTTCCTGGGACTTCACGCTTTTTTAGTTTTACTGTTGCAAACTGCGGAGTATCTTTTATTGGTTCTCCAATTTTAACTTGCTGTGGTTTTATTTCTTTTATTTCCAAAGGTTGTTTGTTAAGCTTAGATAGTCCAAAAAGTTTTGGTTTTACTTGATTATCTTCTATCTCATCTGGGACTTCTTTTTCAACCACTTTAGGTTTCTTGATTACTTTTTTCTTTCTTTCTTTTATACCATCTTCTTTCGGCTGTTCATCCTCTTCTGTTGGTTGATTTACAGAACTTGAAACAATGGAATCTTCAACTAACTCTTCTTTTTGTTTGGGATGTGATTTCAGTATTACCACCTGATCATCCAGTAAAATATCCTCTTTCTCAAGGGATACAATTTCTGGTTTATCCTCTGCAGGAGTTTTATCTGTGGAGGGTTCCATTGGTTTCTTCCTTTTAGTTTTCTTCTTAGGTTTATCATGGCTTTCCATACTTTCTGGTTTTATTTCCTCTTCCTTTATCTCTTCTTTTGGGTGAGTTGATTTTGGCGAAGGAATCCCTTTTTCCGGTTCCAATTCTGGCGATTTTTCCTTAGTAAATGGTTTAAGCTTAGTATCCTCTGGTTCGGTTTTTGGAAGATCTTTCTGTTTATATGTTAAAGATATATCGTCTTCTTTATCTGTAGGCTTATCCTTCGGTTTCCCTAAAACTATTTTCTTTTCTTCTGGTACATCTTCCGGTTTTACTGAAACCTTCTTTTTCTTTTTTAATTTTGTTTCAGGTATTGTTTCTTCGGGTTTCTTATCTAAATGAGGGTGTTTATCACTATCACGGTCTTCTGGAATTTCAGAATCAAATGGTTTTAACGGTGGTACTTCAATGGGAACATCATGATCATCATATTTAGGTGTTTCTTTTTCCGGTTGTTCTTTCTTTGGTTTTGTGATTACAGATTCTTCTTCTTTTTCTTTCTTAGGTGTTACTTTTCTTAACTTGACATTTTCTATCACCTCTTCATCTTTAGGTATCTTACCTTTACCAATTTTCAGTGTCACAGGCTCCTCTGGTTTCTCTTCTGATACTATTGGTTTCTGTATTACAGGTTCAGTAACGATGGGTTGTTTTACTGGACTTTCTTCTTCCTCCATTATGAAGGGTTTGTATTCTTCAAGTTCTGTTTTCTCTATTTCTGGGAGTTTTACCTTTTTGATTTTCTTCTTTTTGATCTTCATCGCTTCTTCATAGTTTCTAGATAATACTCCATTGTCAATTACAGCATTAATCTCTGTAACGTTTATGTAATGAGCTCCAGGAGGGTAATTTATTCGAGTTATTCTGCTTTTTAAGAGCACTTTTGGTAAATGTGTTGCTGGTTTTACTTCCTTCTTTCCTGGGACTTCACGCTTTTTTAGTTTTACTGTTGCAAACTGCGGGGTATCTTTTATTGGTTCTCCAATTTTAACTTGCTGTGGTTTTATTTCTTTTATTTCCAAAGAATGTTTGTTAAGCTTAGATAGTCCAAAAAGTTTTGGTTTTACTTGATTATCTTCTATCTCATCTGGGACTTCTTTTCCAACCACTTTAGGTTTCTTGATTACTTTTTTCTTTCTTTCTTTTGTACTATCTTCTTTCGGCTGTTCATCCACTTCTGTTGGTTGATTTACAGAACTTGAAACAATGGAATCTTCAACTAACTCTTCTTTTTGTTTGGGATGTGATTTCGGTATTACTACCTGATCATCCAGTAAAATATCCTCTTTCTCAAGGGATACAATATCGGGTTTATCCTCTGCAGGAGCACCATCGGTGGAGGGTTCCATTGGTTTCTTCTTTTTAGTTTTCTTCTTAGGTTTATCATGACTTTCCATACTTTCTGGTTTTACTTCCTCTCCCTTTATCTCTTCTTGTGGGTAAGTTGATTTTGGCGCAGGAATCCCTTTTTCTGGTTCCAATTCTGGCGATTTTTCCTTAGTAAATGGTTTAAGCTTAATATCCTCTGGTTCGGGTTTTGAAAGATCTTTCTGTTTATATGTTAAAGATATATCGTCTTCTTTATCTGTAGGCTTATCCTTCGGTTTCCCTAAAACTATTTTCTTTTCTTCTGGTACATCTTCCGGTTTTACTGAAACCTTCTTTTTCTTTTTTAATTTTGTTTCAGGTATTGTTTCTTCGGGTTTGTTATCTAAATGAGGGTGTTTATCACCATCACAGTCTTCTGGAATTTCAGAATCAAATGGTTTTAACGGTGGTACTTCAATGGGAACGTCATAATCATCATATTTAGGTGTTTCTTTTTCCGGTTGTTCTTTCTTTGGTTTTGTGATTACAGATTCTTCTTCTTTTTCTACCTTAGGTGTTACTTTTCTTAACTTGACATTTTCTATCACCTCTTCATCTTTAGGTATCTTACCTTTACCAATTTTCAGTGTCACAGGCTCCTCTGGTTTCTCTTCTGATACTATTGGTTTCTGTTTTACAGGTTCAGTAACGATGGGTTGTTTTACTAGACTTTCTTCTTCCTCCATTATGAAGGGTTTGTATTCTTCAAGTTCTGTTTTCTCTATTTCTGGGAGTTTTGCCTTTTTGATTTTCTTCTTTTTGATCTTCATCGCTTCTTCATAGTTTCTAGATAATACTCCATTGTCAATTACAGCATTAATCTCTGTAACGTTTATGTAATGAGCTCCAGTAGGGTAATTTATTTGAGTTATTCTGCTTTTTAAGAGCACTTTTGGTAACTGTGTTGCTGGTTTTACTTCCTTCTTTCCTGGGACTTCACGCTTTTTTAGTTTTACTGTTGCAAACTGCGGAGTATCTTTTATTGGTTCTCCAATTTTAACTTGCTGTGGTTTTATTTCTTTTATTTCCAAAGGTTGTTCGTTAAGCTTAGATATGCCAAAAAGTTTTGGTTTTACTTGATTATCTTCTATCTCATCTGGGACTTCTTTTCCAACCACTTTAGGTTTCTTGATTACTTTTTTCTTTCTTTCTTTTGTACTATCTTCTTTCGGCTGTTCATCCTCTTCTGTTGGTTGATTTACAGAACTTGAAACAATGGAATCTTCAACTAACTCTTCTTTTTGTTTGGGATGTGATTTCAATATTACCACCTGATCATCCGGTAAAATATCCTCTTTCTCAAGGGATACAATTTCTGGTTTATCCTCTGCAGGAGCTTCATCGGTTGAGGGTTCCATTGGTTTCTTCTTTTTAGTTTTCTTCTTAGGTTTATCATGATTTTCCATACTTTCTGGTTTTATTTCCTCTTCCTTTATCTCTTCTTTTGGGTAAGTTGATTTTGGCGAAGGAATCCCTTTTTCCGGTTCCAATTCTGGCGATTTTTCCTTAGTAAATGGTTTAAGCTTAATATCCTCTGGTTCGGGTTTTGGATGATCTTTCTGTTTATATGTTAAAGATATATCGTCTTCTTTATCTGTAGGCTTATCCTTAGGCTTGCCTAAAACTAACTTCTTTTCTTCTGGTACATCTTCCGTTTTTACTAAAACCTTCTTCTTCTTTTTTAATTTTGTTTCAGGTATTTTTTCTTCGGGCTTTCCATCTAAATGAGTTTGTTTATCAAAATCACGGTCTTCTCGAATTTCAGAATCAAATGGTTTTAACGGTGATACTTCTATGGGAATGTCATGATCATCATGTTTAGGTGTTCCTTTTTCCGGTTGTTCTTTCTTTGGTTTTGTGATTACCACTTCTTCTTCTTCTTTTTCTTCTTTAGGTATTACTTTTCTTAACCCGACATTTTCTATCACCTCTTCATCTTTTGGTATCTTACCTTTACCAATTTTAAGTGTCACAGGCTCCTCTGGTTTCTCTTCTGATACTATTGGTTTCTGTTCTACAGGTTCAGTAGTGATTTGTTGTTTTACTGGACTTTCTTCTTCCTCCATTATGAAGGGTTTGTATTCTTCAAGTTCTGTTTTCTCTATTTCTGGGAATTTTACCTTTTTGATTTTCTTCTTTTTGATCTTCATCGCTTCTTCATAGTTTCTAGATAATACTCCAATGTCAATTACAGCATTAATCTCTGTAACGTTTATGTAATGAGCTCCAGGAGGGTAATTTATTCGAGTTATTCTGCTTTTTAAGAGCACTTTTGGTAACAGTGTTGCTGGTTTTACTTCCTTCTTTCCTGGGACTTCACGCTTTTTTAGTTTTACTGTTGCAAACTGCGGAGTATCTTTTATTGGTTCTCCAATTTTAACTTGATGTGGTTTTATTTCTTTTATTTCCAAAGGTTGTTTGTTAAGCTTAGATATGCCAAAAAGTTTTGGTTTTACTTGATTGTCTTCTATCTCATCTGGGACTTCTTTTCCAACCACTTTAGGTTTCTTGATTACTTTTTTCTTTCTTTCTTTTGTACTATCTTCTTTCGGTTGTTCGTCCTCTTCTGTTGGTTGATTTACAGAACTTGAAACAATGGAATCTTCAACTAACTCTTCTTTTTGTTTGGGATGTGATTTTAGTATTACCACCTGATCATCCAGTAAAATATCCTCTTTCTCAGGGGATAACATTTCTGGTTTATCCTCTGTAGGAGCTTCATTGGTCGAAAGTCCCATTGGTTTCTTCGTTTTAGTTTTCTTCTTAATCTTAGCATTACTATCCATTAGTTCTGGTTTTTTTTCCTCTTCTTTTATCTCTTCTTTTGGGAAATCTGATGTTGGAATAGGAATTTCCTTTTCCTTATCCCCGTCCTTAGAAATCGCCGTCTCCATATCTTCAACACCTTTGATAAATGGAACTTCTTCCTGGGACGTTGTGATAACTGGTTCATTATCATCAGTCATTTTAAAACTATTGTCTTCATTTAATAGGGGTTCAAATTCTATCTTAGAATCCGACGGTTTCATTTTTAATTTTTTAGTTTTAATTTTTAAAGGTTTAGGTTTAACAACAAGAGGAACCTTTTTTAATATATCCGCCAAGAGTGATCCTCTATCCAACGAAGTAAGTAACTCGTTTTCATTTACCTCTGATTTCACAGTCACATCGTCATTTTCATTTGGTATATTCTCAGGTTCAGCATCGGGTTTAATTTGAACAATTTCTACTGACTGCTCGGTGGAAACTTCTTCCTTACCGTCTTTCTTCTTTTCTATTGTGCGTTTTTTTGTCTTTTTTACTTTTTTGTCTTCAGGAGTCATGGTTACTACTTCAGTAATAGTCACTTCATCTGGCATATCTTCAACTGTTTCCGGGACAGCTGCTGATATCTCCGGAAAGGGCATACACTCTTCATCAAAAATTATTCCTTCTTTTGGTGTTTCTTCGATTACCTGGACATCTTCCTTTCCCTCTTTTACCTTCTTGATTGTCCTTCTTTTTTTAACACGTTTTCTAGCTCCATCTTTGGAAATCACCGTTTTAGTTTCTATGGTCGTATAATCTGCCATATCTTCAACTTCTGTGATTATTGGAACTGCTTGTTCAACTGGAGCCAAGTCAGATATTTCCTCAAATATTATTTCTTCTTCAGTTGGAGTTTTCTTACTTTTCTTTTTTATCTTTCTTTCAACTATTTCTACTGACTGCTCAGTGGAAACTTCTTTCTTACTGTCTTTCTTCTTTTCTATCGTGCGTTTTTTGGTCTTTTTCACTTTATTGTCTTCAGGGGTCATAGTTTCTACCTCAGTTATAATAACTTCATCTGGCATATCTTCTGCTGTTTCTGGGACAACTTTGGAAATCTCTGGAAGAAGCTGACATTCTTCGTCGATAATCGTTCCTTCCTTCGGTGTTTCTTCGATTACCTGGACATCTTCCTTTCCTTCTATAATCTTCTTAATTGTTTTCCTTTTCGTGACACGCTTTTTATCTCCATCTTTGGTAATCACCGTTTTTGTTTCCATGGTCGTATAATCTGCCATATCTTCAACTTCTGTGATTACTGGAACTGCTTGTTCAACTGGAGCCAAGTCAGATACTTCCTCAAACATTATTTCTTCTTCAGTTGGAGTTTTCTTACCTTTCTTTTTGATCTTTCTTTCAACTATTTCTACTGACTGCTCAGTGGAAACTTCTTTCTTACTGTCTTTCTTCTTTTCTATTGTGCGTTTTTTGGTCTTTTTCACTTTATTGTCTTCAGGGGTCATAGTTTCTACCTCGGTTATAATAACTTCATCTGGCATATATTCGGCTGTTTCTGGGGAAACTGCGGAAATCTCTGGAAGAGGCTGACATTCTTCGTTGACAATTATTCCTTCTTTCGGTGTTTCATCGATAACCTGGACGTCTTCCTTTCCATCTTTAATCTTTTTGATTGTTCTCCTTTTCGTAACACGTTTTTGATCTCCATCCTTGGTAATCACCGTTTTTGTTTCAATGGTCGTATAATCTGCCATATCTTCAACTTCTGTGATTACTGGAACTGCTTGTTCAACTGGAGCCAAGTCAGATACTTCCTCAAACATTATTTCTTCTTCAGTTGGAGTTTTCTTACCTTTCTTTTTGATCTTTCTTTCAACCATTTCTACTGACTGCTCAGTGGAAACTTCTTTCTTACTGTCTTTATTCTTTTCTATCGTGCGTTTTTTGGTCTTTCTCACTTTTTTATCTTGGGGGGTCATAGTTACTACCTCAGTTATAATAACTTCATCTGGCATATCTTCGGCTGTTTCTGGGACAACTTTGGAAATCTCTGGAAGAAGCTGACATTCTTCGTCGACAATCGTTCCTTCCTTCGGTGTTTCTTCGATTACCTGGACATCTTCCTTTCCTTCTTTAATCTTCTTAATTGTTTTCCTTTTCGTGACACGCTTTTTATCTCCATCTTTGGTAATCACCGTTTTTGTTTCCATGGTCGTATAATCTGCCATATCTTCAACTTCTGTGATTACTGGAACTGCTTGTTCAACTGGAGCTAAGTCTGATACTTCCTCAAACATTATTTCTTCTTCAGTTGGAGTTTTCTTACCTTTCTTTTTGATCTTTCTTTCAACTATTTCTACTGACTGCTCAGTGGTAACTTCTTTTTTACTGTCTTTCTTCTTTTCTATCGTGCGTTTTTTGGTCTTATTCACTTTATTGTCTTCAGGGGTCATAGTTTCTACCTCAGTTATAATAACTTCATCTGGCATATATTCGGCAGTTTCTGGAACAACTGCGGAAATCTCTGGAAGAGGCTGACATTCTTCGTTGACAATTATTCCTTCTTTCGGTGTTTCATCGATAACCTGGACGTCTTCCTTTCCATCTTTAATCTTTTTGATTGTTCTCCTTTTCGTAACACGTTTTTGATCTCCATCCTTGGTAATCACAGTCTTTGTTTCAATGGTCGTATAATCTGCCATATCTTCAACTTCTGTGATTACTGGAACTGCTTGTTCATCAGGAGCCAAGTCAGATACTTCCTCAAACATTATTTCTTCTTCAGTTGGAGTTTTCTTACCTTTCTTTTTGATCTTTCTTTCAACCATTTCTACTGACTGCTCAGTGGAAACTTCTTTCTTACTGTCTTTCTTCTTTTCTATCGTGCGTTTTTTGGTCTTTTTTACTTTTTTGTCTTCAGGGGTCATAGTTACTACCTCAGTTATAATAACTTCATCTGGCATATCTTCGGCTGTTTCTGGGACAACTGTGGAAATCTCTGGCAGAAGCTGACATTCTTCGTCGACAATTATTCCTTCCTTCGGTGTTTCTTCGATTACCTGGACATCTTCCTTTCCTTCTTTAATCTTCTTAATTGTGATTCTTTTTGTAGCTCGTTTTTTATCTCCATCTTTGGAAATCACCGTTTTGGTTTCTATGGTCGTATAATCTGCCATATCTTCAACTTCTGTGATTACTGGAACTGCTTGTTCAACTGGAGCTAAGTCAGATACTTCCTCAAACATTATTTCTTCTTCAGTTGGAGTTTTTTTACCTTTCTTTTTGATCTTTCTTTCAACTATTTCTACTGACTGCTCAGTGGTAACTTCTTTCTTACTGTCTTTCTTCTTTTCTATCGTGCGTTTTTTGGTCTTTTTCACTTTATTGTCTTCAGGGGTCATAGTTTCTACCTCAGTTATAATAACTTCATCTGGCATATATTCGGCTATTTCTGGAACAACTGCGGAAATCTCTGGAAGAGGCTGACATTCTTCGCTGACAATTATTCCTTCTTTCGGTGTTTCATCGATAACCTGGACGTCTTCCTTTCCATCTTTAATCTTTTTGATTGTTCTCCTTTTCGTAACACGTTTTTGATCTCCATCCTTGGTAATCACAGTTTTTGTTTCAATGGTCGTATAATCTGCCATATCTTCAACTTCTGTGATTACTGGAACTGCTTGTTCAACAGGAGCCAAGTCAGATACTTCCTCAAACATTATTTCTTCTTCAGTTGGAGTTTTCTTACCTTTCTTTTTGATCTTTCTTTCAACCATTTCTACTGACTGCTCAGTGGAAACTTCTTTCTTACTGTCTTTCTTCTTTTCTATCATGCGTTTTTTGGTCTTTTTTACTTTTTTGTCTTCAGGGGTCATAGTTACTACCTCAGTTATAATAACTTTATCTGGCATATCTTCGGCTGTTTCTGGGACAACTTTGGAAATCTCTGGCAGAAGCTGACATTCTTCGTCGACAATTATTCCTTCCTTCGGTGTTTCTTCGATTACCTGGACATCTTCCTTTCCTTCTTTAATCTTCTTAATTGTGATTCTTTTTGTAGCTCGTGTTTTATCTCCATCTTTGGAAATCACAGTTTTGGTTTCTATGGTCGTATAATCTGCCAGATCTTCAACTTCTGTGATTATTGGAACTACTTGTTCAACTGGAGCCACTTCAGACACTTCCTCAAAAATTGCTTCTTCAATTGGAGTTTTCTTTTCTTTCTTTTCATATTTTCTTTCAAATATTTCTTCTGACTGTTCAGTAGAAACTTTTTTCTTTCCATCTTTCTTCTTTTCAATAGTGCACTTTTTTGTCTTTTTCACTTTTTCTTTATCTGGCTTCATAGTTACAACCTCAGTAATAGTAACTTTATCTGGCATATTATCTACTACTTCTGGGATTAATTTAGCTATTTCAGGAAGGTCAATACATTTTTCATCTATTATAATTCCTTCTTTTGGCGTTTCTTCAATGATTTCAACCACTTCTTGCCCATCTTCCAATTTTTTTAGTCTTTTTTGTTTTTTCAAAATTTTAGTTCCCCCCTTATTTTGTATTACTATTTTTGTTTCAAAGATCGTGTGTTCATTTTCATCTGTTGCTGTAATTTTTTGATTGACTGTTGTGAGAGGTGCCTTACCTGTTTTTTCCAAGGTGATATGTTGTGTTAGTGTGTCTACCTTTGATTCTGTCACACTGTGAAATTGTGTTTCCTCAGTTGTTACTTCTGTGGCTCTGTGTGTAGGTATAAGTGACTCTTCTAGAGGTTGTCCTGAAAACACACATATAAATGACAACATGCATAAACAACATTTCAAATGTTTATTATACTCACCTTTTTAATATAGGCTATAATTATGTAGTATTAATCTAATCCATGAAAAAATGATTTTATTAATTTAAATTGTAAACAACTAAATTGTACTCCACCTCAATTGTTTTTTTTTCAAGTACAGAAGAGACACAGTCGAGTTTAGATAATTGTTACATCAGATTTATTGTTGCTTAGTACATATTATGTTATCCAGAAAGTAAATGTTTGCGGCAATTAACCAGTAACATATGGACTTAAGTTCCAGATCCTATCCCTTATATTCATCAGGTATGATTGTCTGAGCTGAATTTCGTAGATCTGCGGTCATAAGCTTAGACCACTGTAACATTTCAAAATAGTGACACAGACAGAAACTCTCGCCAAATATGAGGTGTGATGTGGCCCGTAAGGGTTCAACCCAAGAAGAGTTTATAGCTCAGAGAGAAATAATAAAGTCTGATGAATATCAGGAAAACTCTAAAGCTAGTGTAAGGAAAACTTACACTACACGAGCATTACACGTCATGCCAAAATCGGATGGAACGTGCCAGTGTGTCTTCGGGCAAAAATATATTTGCCAAGACTTGCAAGACATACGTGTAGTGTATGGGCTACGTAAAGGATTAATGTACAATACAGAACAAAAGTCAAAATGTTGTTAGCAAAAGTGTTTCTGAATTGCCACAGTACTCGGCCATATGAATGGACACAAACTCAGTGAAAACTTAAGAGATACCTTTGTCTATGACATTCGACATATGTATTGAATGCTTTGGTTTTTTAAGGGTTTCTCAATATGCATCTAATTTTATTGTTTCTCTCATTGTCAAGATCTCTATTTGGTTTAACACCGTTACAAAAAAAAAAAAAAAAAAAAAAAAAAAAAAAAAAAAAAAACTACATCCCACTTCACATTTAGTAGAATTTTCAACGGACGAAAAAATTTTGAAATGTCACTAAGAGTGCTTTTGACCACACAATGACAAAACTCGGCTCTGAATCACGTCATAGATGGAC
This sequence comes from Neoaliturus tenellus, assembly GCA_030545055.2. NCBI lineage: Eukaryota > Metazoa > Arthropoda > Insecta > Hemiptera > Cicadellidae > Neoaliturus > Neoaliturus tenellus. Next base: position 234,307,093 of record CM061531.1, read on the forward strand.
CTAACTTGACATCCATACAGTCACGATGCTGGAGAATCGGCGCCGGGTGTGAAGCCCACCTGTTCTTTAGTTCTAGGATGATATTCGTAATGAATTATGACACCATGAACGTTATGTTAATTATTTTTATGTGTTAGTTGTATTTTTAAAAATATTTGAAACAAACTATGTATTTTTAATCGTATAATTGAATTAAATTTTTATTTGACTCATAATATTCTCATACTTTGTATGAATGTAAAATTCTATGATTTCATTACTGCAAGGATGGATGGATTGTTTTATGTATATAGCAGTTCTTTGATAATCCTTTCCTGCTCAATACCGCTAAGATGAGAGTGTAAATTTATAATCTTATGTCTTCTTACTTTAGAAAATTACATTATTGACTTAAAATTTTGGATTTTTATAAAATTGCTTGTAACTATTAGAGAGAATCTGCTATAGATTGGCAAAAATATTTTTAAGAAATTAGGTTGATTACCTCTGAAGCCATTCAGGGGTTTTTACACAATTTTAAACATAAAACAACTAATTTTAAAGAAATTTGTTATTGTAAGTTCTTACACTTCAAAAATGTTTTTATCATGGGATTCCATGTATTGTGAGGATCCACCCCCTAATTGATGAAATCCATAAAGAAATTTGTTGGAAACCTTTAAATAACAGAGGGGGTGGTAATTTTGTAACACTAATAAAGTTTTTTTTCTAATGAATTACACAATGTAATAGGTTGAAAAATAAAATTTTTATATAAAATTAGGCATTTATATCTGGCATTTATATTAGGCATTGATAACTGGGTCAAGATATGTAAATATGACGGTGTGTTGCATATTTAGCGTTATTGATAGCTCTCCATTTTACTACACAAGATCTGAAAACACCTACAGACAGTTTTTAATACCCACTCCACAGAAATGACAAAATTTTTAAGAAGAAAAAATGAAATCAACATTGACCATATTTCAGTAAGTTTTTTTTTACTTTGGTGTTGTGTTATGAAATATCAATTTTAATTAAAGCAATCAATCAAAGATCAGTTCATCTAATTATCTTAATAATAAAATGATGTAATTTTGGGCTGGGTTTAGAGGAATGATTTAACCGCTTGGTGTCAGATCAGGGTTGCCACAGAAATTTTGAGGCCTTTTTTCCTGACTTTTCCTGACTTTTACTGACCAATCTGAGAGATTTTTCCTGACTTTTTGGAACCGCGGTGTTTTAAAAATTAAGACTCTTTTTTTAATGCAACCTCCTCCATTTGTATTTTTTTTAATTTCTCCGTAACCAGTGAGTGATTCAAAATACCAAATTATTATTTTTTTTAGTTTTTTTATTGGTTTTCTTAAAAATTGACAAATTAAAAAAATTATGGGTGAAAAATACCAAAAACTTCCATTTTGACCCTTCTGAAACCCCATAAAACCGATTGTCTGATCAACCTATTTTTGAACTTAATCTGAAGAACGCTGTCCTACACCTTCAAAAATCACTCTTTCAAATGTTTTATGTAAACGGACACATATAAAGATGTATATGAATTTGAACGAACTGTGTTTTTGGCTTCTATGGACCTCAAAACAAAAAAGTAATATGGTCTCGGCCTTAGGCCTTACCATGAGTACTTTTAAAAACTTTAGCATCATAAATTATTAATTTTGTCATAAATTATTTAATTTTTTGTTGAATTTGTCAATATGGTGGAAATTATTAAAAATGTGTAGAAAACTAAAATTAATTACAAGAAAATCGGCAATGTTTTAATGAAATATTATTTAAAATAACGTTATGAGACATTTTTATGAATGGACAGTTAAGTTAAGGTAAAAGTTTCAGTGTTAATGGATATGACAATTTGCTCCATGTTATTCATATGGGAAAAAATCTGATTTCAACCTCTATTATCTCCCAAACAGTTTGGATTAGTGATACACATCAAGTTGTAAAGTAGTCTTAAAATTATGTCTAGAATCCAAAAATACCATAAAAAGTAGGGGTTCGTATTTAAAATTAATGACTTTTTGTCTGGTTAGGCTACTTCTGGTACACCCTGTACATTGAAATTATCATCAATGGATAGAGCGCAACCGGTTTACCTATAATGGCACAATTTGTTTTTATGAATAATCAATTTTGTAGATTTTAAAAGGGGTGTACGGGTGGTCTGGAACACCCGGTATATGTATATATATATATATAATATCCCACGACAACTTTAAAACTGGTTTATACTAGTTGCGAAGTTGACATTGGGTACAGCAAACGAAGTTGTCATAACACTGTGGTAAGTCTTTTGGCTGTCCACTATGACAATTTCCCTTCCTCCAAACCCCATTCATGTTCAAGACAGCGGGGGGTTAATGCGAACCGCATGGAATCCCTAGCTGGAATATATGTAGACGGCAGGGGGTGAGTAGAAATGCTATGGGCATGAAAACCCCTAGCTGGAACATATGTTCAAGACAGCGGGGGGAGAGGGAGTGCGACGGGCATAGAAACCCCTAGCTGGAACATGAGTGGACAGTCTGTCCCGTGCCTCACCCTTTCTCTTCCTTCAATATCCCATCCTTCCGGGGGCCTGCGCAAAATGCCCATTTTGAGGCAGACGTGCTCAACGGTTCGGCCGGGGTCTCCTTATCCACCAATAACAATATATATAATTTTTAATGACTATTATTTTTGGTCTCTGGGCACTTAAAAACGAAAAAGTAACATGGTCCCGGGCTTAGGTCTTACCATGAGACCTACAGTAATAGCTTATTCCCTATGGGAAATTCGCTAAAAGGCCTCCCACTCCTCACGCCGAACAGCACCTAAATTTAAACAAAAGGGGGTGGTAATAGCCCCAAAATATAATGCATGTTTCTAATTTGTTTAACATTTCATATCTTATAGTCTGAAAGAATTGTTTGTACAGACAATTTTTTCCATTATATTATTTATTATATTTTGTTTTCATATGAGGTTATTGGCCAAAAGGATAAGATTGGAGCTGGTACCATGACTGGTAAGGTTTCCATCCTACGGTCCTTCAAAGTCCCTAAGCTACCTACAAAATTTTAAAAATCAGATAATAGATGTAGAAATAAACTAACATGTTAATTTTTTACCTCTGGGTCATTTAATAGAAACCAAAGTGCGACATTTTGATACAAATTAGCGATTAGTCAGTAAGAGTCAAATGCAACGGTGTCAAAATGTAAACTAAACCAGCACCTTTTATTTACAAGACATAAATTTATAATTTTACTTTTATGTACAAAACTATGAGGAGTCTGAAAATGTATCATTTACTAAACAAACAGATATAAAATATTAAGTATAGTCAACTGACTTCAAATTAGTATTAGAAAGATTGCTTTCTTAATTCTAGTGTAAATGAATTAATGTTACACAGTTATGTTACAATAATAACATGTTACTATGTTGTACTGTATTTAAAAAGTAAAAATGTTTTAAGACATTAATATGATGTGTATAAGGCTTACCAGTCTCAGGATGCCATGTTTCGATGTTTGTAGCCACTTTTTCCGAAAATCCTTCTACATTTTTGGTTTCACTTTTATCAAGGGGATTATTTTCAAAATCAATACCCAATTCATCAGTCAAAGGAGCAATTGATTTATGTTTACCTAACTCTCTTCGCCTCCTCGGCTTATCTTTACTTTCTACATCACGTGGACTTGTATCATCTTCTTTTTTATATTCCTCTGGATATTTGGATTCATTATCAGGAATTTCTTTTTTCATGTCAGGTTTTGGCGATTGTTCCTTAGTAAATGGTTTAAGTTTAATTTCCTCTGGTTTTAGATCTGGGAGGTCTTTCTGTTTATAAGTTAAAGATATATCATCTTCTGTTTTTAAATGTTTATCTTTTAGCTTACCTAAAACTAACTTCTTTTCTTTTGGTACATCATCAGGTTTCAATGACGAACTCTTAATCATTTTTAATTTTTTTTCAGGCACTGCATCTTTGAGTTTCTCAGCTACCAATGTTTGTTTATCACTATCACGGTCTTCTTGAGTTCCAGAGTCAAATGGTTTAAATTGTGACACTTCAATGCGAACGTCATGATCATCATGTTTAGGTGTTTCTTTTTCCGGCTGTTCTTTCTTTGGTTTTGTGATTACAGCTTCTTCTTCTTTTTCTTCCTTAGGTGTTACTTTTCTTAACCTGACATTTTCTATCACCTCTTCATCTTTTGGCATCTTACCTTTACCAATTTTAAGTGTCACAGGCTCCTCTGGTTTCTCTTCTGATACTATTGGTTTATGTTTTACAGGTTCAGTAACGATGGGTTGTTTTACTGGACTTTCTTCTTCCTCCATTATGAAGGGTTTGTATTCTTCAAGTTCTGTTTTCTCTATTTCTGGGAGTTTTACCTTTTTGATTTTCTTCTTTTTGATCTTCATCGCTTCTTCATAGTTTCTAGATAATACTCCATTGTCAATTACAGCATTAATCTCTGTAACGTTTATGTAATGAGCCCCAGGAGGGTAATTTATTAGGGTTATTCTGCTTTTTAAGAGCACTTTTGGTAACTGTGTTGCTGGTTTTACTTCCTTCTTTTCTGGGACTTCACGCTTTTTTAGTTTTACTGTTGCAAACTGCGGAGTATCTTTTATTGGTTCTCCAATTTCAAATTGCTGTGGTTTTATTTCTTTTATTTCCAAAGGTTGTTTGCAAGGCTTAGATATGCCAACAAGTTTTGGTTTTACTTGATTATCTTCTATCACATCTGGGACTTCTTTTCCAACCACTTTAGGTTTCTTGATTATTTTTTTCTTTCTTCCTTTTGTACTATCTTCTTTTGGCTGTTCGTCCTCTTCTGTTGGTTGATTTACAGAACTTGAAACAATGGAATCTTCAACTAACTCTTTTTTTTGTTTGGGATGTGATTTTAGTATTACCACCTGATCATCCAGTAAAATATCCTCTTTCTCAAGGGATACAATTTCTGGTTTATCCTGAGCAGGAGCTTCATCAGTGGAGGGCTCCATTGGTTTCTTCTTTTTAGTTTTCTTCTTAGGTTTATCATGGCTTTCCATACTTTCTGGTTTTACTTCCTCTTCCTCTATCTCTTCTTTTGGGTAAGTTGATTTTGGTGAAGGAATCCCTTTTTCCGGTTCCAATTCTGGCGATTTTTCCTTAGTAAATGGTTTAAGCTTAATATCCTCTGGTTCGGGTTTTGGAAGATCTTTCTGTTTATATGTTAAAGATATATCGTCTTCTTTATCCTTAGGCTTATCCTTAGGCTTGCCTAAAACTAACTTCTTTTCTTCTGGTAGATCTTCGGTTTTTACTAAAACCTTCTTCTTCTTTTTTAATTTTGTTTCAGGTATTTTTTCTTCGGGCTTTCCATCTAAATGAGTTTGTTTATCAAAATCACGGTCTTCTTGAATTTCAGAATCAAATGGTTTTAACGGTGATACTTCTATGGGAATGTCATGATCATCATGTTTAGGTGTTCCTTTTTCCAGTTCTTCTTTCTTTGGTTTTGTGATTACAACTTCTTTTTCTTCTTTAGGTGTTACTTTTCTTAACCTGGTATTTTCTATCACCTCTTCATCTTTTGGCATCTTACCTTTACCAATTTTAAGTGTCACAGGCTCCTCTGGTTTCTTGTCTGATACTATTGGTTTCTCTTTTACAGGTTCAGTAACGATGGGTTGTTTTACTGGACTTTCTTCTTTCTCCATTATGAAGGGTTTGTATTCTTCGAGTTCTGTTTTCTCTATTTCTGGGAGTTTTACCTTTTTGATCTTTTTCTTTTTGATCCTCATCGCTTCTTCATAGTTTCTAGATAATACTCCATTGTCAATTACAACATTAATCTCTGTAACGTTTATGCAATGAGCCCCAGGAGGGTAATTTATTCGAGTTATTCTGCTTTCTAAGAGCACTTTTGGTAACTGTGTTGCTGGTTTTACTTCCTTTCTTTTTGGAACTTCACGCCTGTTTAGCTTCACGGTTGCAAAATATGGTGTATCTTTTATTGGTTCTTTAAGTTTAACTTCCTGCGGTTTCATTTCTTTTATTTCCAACGTTTGTTTGTTAAGCTTAGATAGGCCGGAAAGTTTTGGTTTTACATTTTTATCTTCTATCTCATCTGTAACTTTTTTTCCAACCTCTTTAGAGTTTTTTATTACATTTTTCATTCTGTTTGTTGTACTATCTTCATCAGGTAGTAAAGTCTCTTCTGTAGCAATTGACACAATTGAGTCTTTAACTACCTGTTCTTCTTGTTTGGTATAATCTGCCAGATCCTTAACTTCTGTGATTATTGGACCTGCTTGTTCAACTGGAGCCAAGTCAGTTACTTCCTCGAACATTATTTCTTCTTCAATTGGAGTTTTCTTACCTTTCTTTTTGATCTTTTTCTCAACTATTTCTACTGACTGCTCAGTTGAAACTTCTTCCTTACCGCCTTTCTTCTTTTCTATTGTGCGTTTTTTGGTCTTTGTTACTTTTTTGTCATCAGGAGTCATAGTTACTACCTCTGTAATAGTAACTTCATCTGGCATATCTTCGACTGTTTCTGGGACAACTTCGAAAATCTCTGGAAGAGGCTGACATTCTTCATCGACAATCATACCTTCTGTCGGCGTGTCTTCGATAAACTGGACTTCTTCCTTCCCATCTTTAATCCTCTTAATTGTCCTCCTTTTTGTAACACGTTTCTTTTCTCCATCCTTCGAAATAACTGTTTTGGTTTCTACCGTAGTATGATCAGCCAGATCTTCAACTTCGGTGATCATGGGAACTGCTTGTTCAACTGGAGCCAAGTCAGCTACTTCCTTGAACATTATTTCTTCTTCAATTGGAGTTTTCTTACCTTTCTTTTTGATCTTTCTTTCAACTATTTCTACTGACTGCTCAGTTGAAAATTCCTCCTTACCGTCTTTCTTCTTTTCTATTGTGCGTGTTTTGGTCTTTTTTACTTTTTTGTCATCAGGAGTCATAGTTACTAATTCTGTAATAGTAACTTCATCTGGCATATCTTCGACTGTTTCTGGGAAAACTTCCGAAATCTCTGGAAGAGTGTGACATTCTTCATTGACAATCATACCTTCTTTCGGTGTGTCTTCGATAACCTGGACTTCTTCCTTCCCATCTTTAATCCTCTTAATTGTCCTCCTTTTTGTAACACGGTTCTTTTCTCCATCCTTCGAAATAACTGTTTTAGTTTCTACCGTAGTATGATCAGCCAGATCTTCAACTTCGGTGATCATGGAAACTGATTGTTCAACTGGAATCAAGTCACCTACTTCCTCGAACATTATTTCTTCTTCAATTGGAGTTTCCTTACCTTTCTTTTTGATCTTTTTCTCAACTATTTCTACTGACTGCTCAGTTGAAACTTCTTCCTTACCGCCTTTCTTCTTCTCTATTGTGCGTTTTTTGGTCTTTTTTACTTTTTTGTCATCAGGAGTCATAGTTACTACCTCTGTAATAGTAACTTCATCTGGCATATCTTCGACTGTTTCTGGGACAACTTCGGAAATCTCTGGAAGAGGTTGACATTCTTCATCGACAATCATACCTTCTTTCGGCGTGTCTTCGATAACCTGGACTTCTTCCTTCCCATCTTTAATCCTCTTAATTGTCCTCCTTTTTGTAACACGTTTCTTTTCTCCATCCTTCGAAATAACTGTTTTGGTTTCTACCGTAGTATGATCAGCCAGATCTTCAATTTCGGTGATCATGGGAACTGCTTGTTCAACTGGAATCAAGTCACCTACTTCCTCGAACATTATTTCTTCTTCAATTGGAGTTTTCTTACCTTTCTTTTTGATCTTTCCTTCAACTATTTCTACTGACTGCTCAGTTGAAACTTCTTCCTTACCACCTTTCGTCTTCTCTATTGTGCCTTTTTTTGTCTTTTTTACTTTTTTGTCATCAGGAGTCATAGTTACTACCTCTGTAATAGTAACTTCATCTGGCATATCTTCGACTGTTTCTGGGACAACTTCGGAAATCTCTGGAAGAGGTTGACATTCTTCATCGACAATCATACCTTCTTTCGGCGTGTCTTCGATAACCTGGACTTCTTCCTTCCCATCTTTAATCCTCTTAATTGTCCTCCTTTTTGTAACACGTTTCTTTTCTCCATCCTTCGAAATAAATGTTTTGGTTTCTACCGTAGTATGATCAGCCAGATCTTCAATTTCGGTGATCATGGGAACTGCTTGTTCAACTGGAATCAAGTCACCTACTTCCTCGAACATAATTTCTTCTTCAATTGGAGTTTTCTTACCTTTCTTTTTGATCTTTTTCTCAACTATTTCTACTAACTGCTCAGTTGAAACTTCTTCCTTACCGCCTTTCTTCTTCTCTATTGTGCGTTTTTTGGTCTTTTTTACTTTTTTGTCATCAGGAGTCATAGTTACTACCTCTGTAATAGTAACTTCATCTGGCATATCTTCGACTGTTTCTGGGACAACTTCGGAAATCTCTGGAAGAGGTTGACATTCTTCATCGACAATCATACCTTCTTTCGGCGTGTCTTCGATAACCTGGACTTCTTCCTTCCCATCTTTAATCCTCTTAATTGTCCTCCTTTTTGTAACACGTTTCTTTTCTCCATCCTTCGAAATAACTGTTTTGGTTTCTACCGTAGTATGATCAGCCAGATCTTCAATTTCGGTGATCATGGGAACTGCTTGTTCAACTGGAATCAAGTCACCTACTTCCTCAAACATTATTTCTTCTTCAATTGGAGTTTTCTTACCTTTCTTTTTGATCTTTTTCTCAACTATTTCTACTAACTGCTCAGTTGAAACTTCTTCCTTACCGCCTTTCTTCTTCTCTATTGTGCGTTTTTTGGTCTTTTTTACTTTTTTGTCATCAGGAGTCATAGTTACTACCTCTGTAATAGTAACTTCATCTGGCATATCTTCGACTGTTTCTGGGACAATTTCGGAAATCTCTGGAAGAGGTTGACATTCTTCATCGACAATCATACCTTCTTTTGGCGTGTCTTCGATAACCTGGACTTCTTCCTTCCCATCTTTAATCCTCTTAATTGTCCTCCTTTTTGTAACACGTTTATTTTCTCCATCCTTCGAAATAACTGTTTTGGTTTCTACCGTAGTATGATCAGCCAGATCTTCAACTTCGGTGATCATGGGAACTGCTTGTTCAACTGGAGCAAAGTCAGTTACTTCCTCGAACATTATTTCTTCTTCAATTGGAGTTTTCTTACCTTTCTTTTTGATCTTTTTCTTAACTATTTCTACTGACTGCTCAGTTGAAACTTCTTCCTTACCGCCTTTCTTCTTTTCTATTGTGTGTTTTTTGGTCTTTTTTACTTTTTTGTCATCAGGAGTCATAGTTACTACCTCTGTAATAGTAACTTCATCTGACATATCTTCGACTGTTTCTGGGACAACTTCCGAAATCTCTGGAAGAGTGTGACACTCTTCATCGACAATCATTCCTTCTTTCGGTGTGTCTTCGATAACCTGGACTTCTTCCTTTCCATCTTTAATCCTCTTTATTGCCCTCCTTTTTGTAACACGTTTCTTTTCTCCATCCTTCGAAATAACTGTTTTGGTTTCTACCGTAGTATGATCAGGAAGATCTTCAACTTCGGTGATCATGGGAACTGCTTGTTCAACTAGAGCCAAGTCACCTACTTCCTCGAACATTATTTCTTCTTCAATTGGAGTTTTCTTACCTTTCTTTTTGATCTTTCTTTCAACTATTTCTACTGACTGCTCAGTTGAAACTTCTTCCTTGACACCTTTCTTCTTCTCTATTGTGCGTTTTTTGGTCTTTTTTATTTTTTTGTCATCAGGTGTCATAGTTACTACCTCTGTAATAGTAACTTCATCTGGCATATCTTCGACTGTTTCTGGGACAGCTTCCAAAATCTCTGGTAGAGGTTGACATTCTTCATCGACAATCATACCTTCTTTCGGCATGCCTTCGATAACCTGGACTTCTTCCTTCCCATCTTTAATCCTCTTAATTGTCCTCCTTTTTGTAACACGTTTCTTTTCTCCATCCTTCGAAATAACTGTTTTGGTTTCTACCGTAGTATGATCAGCCAGATCTTCAACTTCGGTGATCATGGGAACTGCTTGTTCAACTGGAGCCAAGTCAGTTACTTCCTCGAACATTATTTCTTCTTCAATTGGAGTTTTCTTACCTTTCTTTTTTATCATTCTTTCAACTATTTCTACTGACTGCTCAGTTGAAACTTCCTTCTTACCGTCTTTCTTCTTTTCTATTGTGCGTGTTTTGGTCTTTTTTACTTTTTTGTCATCAGGAGTCATAGTTACTACCTCTGTAATAGTAACTTCATCTGGCATATCTTCGACTAATTCTGGGACAACTTCCGAAATCTCTGGAAGAGGGTGACATTCTCCATCGACAATCATACCTTCTTTCGGCGTGTCTTCGATAACCTGGACTTCTTCCTTCCCATCTTTAATCCTCTTAATTGTCCTCCTTTTTGTAACACGTTTCTTTTCTCCATCCTTTGAAATAACTGTTTTGGTTTCTACCGTAGCATGATCAGCCAGATCTTCAACTTCGGTGATCATGGGAACTGGTTGTTCAACTGTAGCCAAGTCAGCTACTTCCTTGAACATTATTTCTTCTTCAATTGGAGTTTTCTTACCTTTCTTTTTGATATTTCTTTCAACTATTTCTACTGACTGCACAGTTGAAACTTCCTCCTTACCGTCTTTCTTCTTTTCTATTGTGCGTGTTTTGGTCTTTTTTACTTTTTTGTCATCAGGAGTCATAGTTACTACCTCAGTAATAGTAACTTCATCTGGCATATCTTCGACTGTTTCTGGGACAACTTCCGAAATCTCTGGAAGAGTGTGACACTCTTCATCGACAATCATACCTTCTTTCGGTGTGTCTTCGATAACCTGGACCTCTTCCTTTCCATCTTTAATCCTCTTTATTGTCCTCCTTTTTGTAACACGTTTCTTTTCTCCATCCTTTGAAATAACTGTTTTGGTTTCTACCGTAGTATGATCAACCAGATCTTCAACTTCGGTGATCATAGGAACTACTTGTTCAACTGGAATCAAGTCACCTACTTCCTCGAACATTATTTCTTCTTCAATTGGAGTTTTCTTACCTTTCCTTTTAATCATTTTCTCAACTATTTCTACTGACTGCTCAGTTGAAACTTCTTCTTTACCGCCTTTCTTCTTTTCTATTGTGCGTGTTTTGGTCTTTTTTACTTTTTTGTTATCAGGAGTCATAGTTACTACCTCTGTAATAGTAACTTCATCTGGCATATCTTCGACTGTTTCTGGGACAACTTCGGAAATCTCTGGAAGAGGCTGACATTCTTCATCGACAATCATACCTTCTTTTGGTGTGTCTTCGATAACCTGGACCTCTTCCTTTCCATCTTTAATTCTCTTTATTGTCCTCCTTTTTGTAACACGTTTCTTTTCTCCATCCTTTGAAATAACTGTTTTGGTTTCTACCGTAGTATGATCAGCCAGATCTTCAACTTCGGTGATCATGGGAACTGCTTGTTCAACTGGAATCAAGTCACCTACTTCCTCGAACATTATTTCTTCTTCAATTGGAGTTTTCTTACCTTTCTTTTTGATCTTTTTCTCAACTATTTCTACTGACTGCTCAGTTGAAACTTCTTCCTTACCGCCTTTCTTCTTCTCTATTGTGCGTTTTTTGGTCTTTTTTACTTTTTTGTCATCAGGAGTCATAGTTACTACCTCTGTAATAGTAACTTCATCTGGCATATCTTCGACTGTTTCTGGGACAACTTCCGAAATCTCTGGAAGAGTGTGACACTCATCATCGATAATCATACCTTCTTTCGGTGTGTCTTCGATAACCTGGACCTCCTCCTTTCCTTCTTTAATCCTCTTTATTGTCCTCCTTTTTGTAACACGTTTCTTTTCTCCATCCTTTGAAATAACTGTTTTGGTTTCTACCGTAGTACGATCAGCCAGATCTTCAGATTCGGTGATCATGGGGACTGCTTGTTCAACTGGAGCCAACTCAGCTACTTCCTCGAACATTATTTCTTCTTCAATTGGAGTTTTCTTACCTTTCTTTTTGATCTTTTTCTCAACTATTTCTACTGACTGCTCAGTTGAAACTTCTTCTTTACCGCCTTTCTTCTTTTCTATTGTGCGTGTTTTGGTCTTTTTTACTTTTTTGTCATCAGGAGTCATAGTTACTACCTCTGTAATAGTAACTTCATCTGGCATATCTTCGACTGTTTCTGGGACAACTTCGGAAATCTCTGGAAGAGGCTGACATTCTCCATCGAAAATCATACCTTCTGTCGGCGTGTCTTCGATAACCTGGACTTCTTCCTTTCCATCTTTAATCCTCTTAATTGTCCTCCTTTTTGTAACACGTTTCTTTTCTCCATCCTTTGAAATAACTGTTTTGGTTTCTACCGTAGTATGATCAGCCAGATCTTCAACTTCGATGATCATGGGAACTGCTTGTTCAACTGGAATCAAGTCACCTACTTCCTCGAACATTATTTCTTCTTCAATTGGAGTTTTCTTACCTTTCTTTTTGATCTTTTTCTCAACTATTTCTACTGACTGCTCAGTTGAAACTTCCTCCTTACCGTCTTTCTTCTTTTCTATTGTGCGTGTTTTGGTCTTTTTTACTTTTTTGTCATCGGGAGTCATAGTTACTACCTCTGTAATAGTAACTTCATCTGGCATATCTTCGACTGTTTCTGGGACAACTTTGGAAATCTCTGGAAGAGGCTGACATTCTTCATCGACAATCATACCTTCTTTCGGCGTGTCTTCGATAACCTGGACTTCTTCCTTCCCATCTTTAATCCTTTTAATTGTCCTCTTTTTTGTAACTCGTTTCTTTTCTCCATCCTTCGAAATAACTGTTTTGGTTTCTACCGTAGTATGATCAGCCAAATCTTCAACTTCGGTGATCATGGGAACTGCTTGTTCAACTGGAGCCAAGTCAGCTACTTCTTCGAACATTATTTCTTCTTCAGTTGGAGTTTTCTTTCCTACCTTTTTGATTTTTCTTTCAACTATTTCTACTGCCTGGTCAGTTGAAATTTCTTCCTTACCGTCTTTCTTCTTTTCTATTATGGGTTTTTTGGTCTTTTTTACTTTTTTGTCGTCAGGAGTTATAGTTTCTACCTCAGTAATAGTAACTTCATCAGACACATCTTCGACTGTTGCTGGGACATCAATGGATAAGTCTTGATGAGGCTGACATTCTTTGTTGACAATATTTTTTTCTTTCGGTGTGTTTTTGCTCTTTTCCCGGATTTGTGTGTTGGTTAAAGCTTTTGTTAAAAATTCTTTCAGTGTCTTAGTATCTATGACTGATAAATCCTCTTTTTTACTTATCATATTTTTATTCTCGGGACAGTTTACAATGCGTTTGATTTCCCTGCGGTAATTACCCTCTTTAATGGGGATAATTTTTTCAATTATGGTTTCCTCAATAACGTTTATGTCTTCTTGACAAAGGTTGGGTATTGATTTTAATACAGGTACCATATCTTCTGTAGTTAATATTGTATTGGTGTCAAAGTTAAATACCATTTCTTCATCCTCAACATTATAACGTAGCTTTCTTATTTTGATTTCTTTGGATTCATTCTTTTTACCTTCACTCGTGTTATAAACTATTTTTTTAACAGTGGTTACGCTTTGTATACACTCAACATCTAAGTGAGATTCATCTATCACTACTTGTTCTGTATGTTTGTGTTTAGGACTTTCTGTTTTGTGTATGAATTTGTGTTTTTCTGTGTAGATGTCGGGAGTGAAAATTGTAGCCATTTTCATTGGTGTTCCTTGTATCTTTTCTGTAGGTGTGTGTGATGGTTTTTTTGCAGTCTCTTTGAAATCACCTGAAACGTCCAAATGTTTTAGTTTGTAATGTATCAAATGATTAAAATGTTTTCATAAAACCAGCTGTTACAAATTTGATGTATTTTTCATATTATGCATTGTTATTATATATTTAACACTAAGTGAGCAATTGCTGTTATTGATTGGGATCTCAGAATCTTTAGGATTTTGAGAAACTTTTAAGGTGGAACTTAACATATTTTTATGTAGGTAAAAATCTATTAAATTCCTTTCATAAATAGCCACCATTTTCCAATAATAAATCATGGATAACTTTAAATTTTCTTCTCATGAAAACTGTTACCGGTACGTTTTTTAGACTTTATAAAAGGTTAAATTACCTGGTTAGTCCGCAATTTGATCCGACTTGTCCACACTTTGGATGACGCGTTTCGGCAGGTTAAACTGCCATCTTCAGATATAAGAACTTAAAAAATCTTGCCTATAGTAGGTGTGTCAAAAGTTTAAAATAATTGTACATAGAATCACAAACACTTAGACATTTACATGAGAACACGGTCATAGCGGAACGGAGTAGGCCTACTGTTTGATACGAGCACGGACAGGACGGGTGGAAGATGCACCGCGGTCGGTCGGGGGTCGAGACTCGACTGAAGTCGAGTTGAGTCGAGTCTCGACCCCCGACCGACCGCGGTGCATCTTCCACCCGTCCTGTCCGTGCTCGTATCAAACAGTAGGCCTACTCCGTTCCGCTATGACCGTGTTCTCGTGTAAATGTCTAAGTGTTTGTGATTCTATGTACAATTATTTTAAACTTTTGACACACCTACTATAGGCAAGATTTTTTAAGTTCTTATATCTGAAGATGGCAGTTTAACCTGCCGAAACGCGTCATCCAAAGTGTGGACAAGTCGGATCAAACGGCGGACTAACCAGGTAATTTAACCTTTTATAAAGTCTATAATTGATCCGGAAACACATCAAACAATATGACGTTTTTTAGAATTTACATGCCACTTTCATTTTTATTTTTATGATCTTTTAACGTAACTGGGTAAGTGCTACTGAGTTCTCAAGTTTCATTTATGCTTAACAAGAGAAAATCAGACAGATTTTTACCGTCATGTATCAGTACTAAATAAAAAATATGCAGTTGTAAAATCGTCCTAAAATGTCATTTTACTTTCATTCAATAAATAAAAACAGATGGTTGGTGCCATTTAAAAAAATGTTTGCCATGTTGAGAAAAATAGTCAAAAAAATAGTGTGTTCTACAAGTAGTTGTTAGATAGTACAATTGAATTACACACTGGAAAGTGGTAGCCATTTTCAAACAAGGAATTCATATTTTTTCACCCATAAAAAATCGGCGAAGTCTCTCGTTTTAAGTTTTCTCTAAATCTTAGAGTTTTTCGTACACCAATAATGGAACAATTAAGTTGTTCACTGTACAAAACAGGTGTTCTACAATAACAGTTTATCCCTCATAAAGCTAACAAACAAATTACACAAACAATTTCTACCATTAATGTAAATTTGGTGTGCTCTATAGATTGACACTTATTGTAATTTCTGGGTGTAACAAAAATTGTATTTTATTTTTATTTTTAATTTCACTGCTTGTCCATGGACCAATAAGTCTGTGCAGTAATCGAAAGTCAGCCAGGTACCGCCTAGGCTTTAAGAGTTATCTATTGAGAAGTCTTTGACTGTGAAGACAAACCCCTTCTTTCTATGACATCTAAATTCTATATGCATATTCAAGCCCATTTTATATTTTGGTTCTTTCTTTAGCTCTTAACCATTAAAAAATAGCAATGAAAATTTTTTGATTTCTCCCAAAAGAATAACTGAAATAGAAAACATTTTCAAACTGATATCTTTTTGACGGTAAGCTTTAGAATATAATTGTACTTAAATTTAGTTACAAAAGAGTTTTCCAAATTTGAAATTTAATTGTCATACAAGAAAAATTGTAGATAATAATTTTGGATATTTATTGCCACTTAAGTTCCAGAAATAACCAATGTTGATTTATTTACGATTGCAGTGACAAATTAGTATTGTTAGTTGTATGAGGGGTATTTTATTAAATACAGGATGATTCCTGAAAATGTGCAGAAACTTCGGAAGCTGATTCTACAGACAGAAATAAGCAAAAAATCAGAAGATAAACAAGTGTGATTTCACTTTATTATATCCTAAAATAAAAATGCTTCATTTAGCCGCTAACTGTTCTTCACACAATTTCGGTTTTTACACTTAATAATTTTATTTTCATAACAGACTAATGTATTTACTTCATATTTGGCATGGACTTTTATCACAACAATGTTAGTATTCAGGAGAAAAAATTTATAATTTGTATTTTAAAAGTGGTGGTCATTAAAAATGTTTAAGGGCAAAAATCTAAATACACCCCGTCGCAGCAGACCTGCATACTCAGCGAATTTCCAAATTAGTAATATTAATTTTGACCACATGAACCTGTAAACGAAATTTCACAACATGCTCATAAATAGGGAAATAAATGTCTATTCTCCTTATGATTAATATAGGGAGAATATGCAGGTATGCTGCCATGGGGAACACTAAAAGAAGCTTTATCATAAAAATAGGTAGTTTAAGTTGTTGGTATCAACAATAAAATTAAAAAGTCACAAAATTATAGGTTCAATCACAACTTGTTGGGGAAACACAGAACAAAATTCTAAATTCTAGAATAAACTGTTCTGAAGTGATCTAGAATTTATTCATTCACTCACGAAAAAAAGACAAATAAAACAGATGGTGACCTGAATATCACCAATGAACACAATAACATTATACACAATAATACATGTAAACATGTAATAAAGTTATAGATGAATGCATAGATTTAGGGAAAGACTCATGCAATGAAAAACGTAGACTCGAGATCTAAGTATCTAAAAATAAAAAAAATATATAATCGATTACACGTATATCACAGCAAAAGTTTGTTTTGGAATGTATGTTTATTGACTTATGTGAAAAATGCACATATAGTGTTGGAATAATAATAAATTTATCAATGGAATTAAAGTTGTAGTCAACGTATCTATAATATGTATTATCCATTCGAGCATAGAATGTTTGAATCCATCCAGAAAACAAAATAAAAATATTAAATACCTACATGATTAATGCATGATTATTTTCTTATAGTATACAAAAATATATTGTTTAAGTGTTCCAACAAATCCACAAATAACCTTAAAAATCTTTAAAGTAAGCATAATAATGAGAAAAGTAAACCAGTATATGACTTACATCTCAAATATTCAAACTATTTAGAAAAATTACTAAGACACAATTTTAAAAAGTAAATTATGTAAACTAATTAGGTCAAATGATTATTTATTCTTACTATATATAATAAATATGATTTTATTTTTAAATATAAAAGCAATCTAGCAATATGTTTGTAAACATTTTTTAACTCAAGCTATTGATTTTGTATGAAATTAATTTTGGAGTGTACAATATATAGATATGAACAGAAGGTTGATCTTACCTGGTGCTTCTTGTGGATGGACTTGTGTGACAGTCATGGTTGGTTTGTGTGCCTCGACAGACGGTGCTGTGTGCTTGGCAGCGGGTGTCACCAGATCTGGTAGTTTTCCCTCCACCTCTGCTGTGTCATATTCAGTTGTTATCAGGTGGTGTACCGGTGTGGGTGTTGACTGTTGTGCTACTGTTGGAGTCGGAGTAACCACTTCCAATGGAGTGACAGGGAATTCTGGTACTACTTCACTCTTAACTGCCACTTCTTGATTGATAAAATTTCTTTCTGCTACTTCTCTAGGAACATTTTCTGATTTCACTTCATGCTCTTTCTCATTTGCAATAATTTCAGTAACACTTAAACTTTCTATTTCTTGGACTGATTTAACCCCTGCCGATGCTACCGGTTTCCAAGAAGAATCCAATTTAATTTCTTTTTCCACTGCGGTAGTCATTGAAGTTTCAATAGACTGGAATGGAATGGGCTTTGGTTGGACTGTCAAAGAGTCAGGCTTTTGGTCTTCTTTCAACTCTGAAGTAGAGGAGGAAACCAATATTTCTGAATGGACTACCGTTTCATGTTCATCAAATGTAGCTAAAGGTTTGACTGTTTTTGGTAATGGCTTAGTTTCATGAATCCCTTCTTTGTGTGCTACAATAGTTTGAGAAATCTCTATACTTTCTTGAACATCTTTTACAATACTAGCTTTGTGCTTTTTTGGAACTTCATTTTCAGCCAAGTTTTCTTCAACTTCATTTACTCTTACTTCAGACTGAATAATACCTTCCATGACAACTGCTTCTGTAGTAGCATGTGACACAGTTGGCTTAATTGTTTCCAGAGTCTCAGGATGAAAAGCTGGAATTACTTCAGATTTTTCAGCCACCTTTTGCATTTTTGTGGTTTCAATTTGAGCAACAGCAGCAAGAGCTAACGGTTTTTCAGAGAGTGATTGCTCTTTTTCTTGAGGAATACTTTGTGTTACTACCACACTCTCTTTAACAGAATGTTTCTTTTTTGCTTTCACTTTTTGCGGTTTTTCACTCTTTAGTTCACCAACTGTCTGTTCAGGTAGGACCTCACTAGCTTGAATCGAATCTTGACTAATTACCACAGGAATAGCTTTCTTTTGTGTGGCTTTTTCAGTCTGTTTCAAGGGCTGTTCTGTATCTTCAATAGTAACCATTGTAACATCAACACCTCTCTGTTCCTCAAAAACACAGTTAGCTTTTTTCTTTTCAATTGTGATACTCTTAAATTCTCCTTCAGATTCTGTGATCTCTACTTCACTTTGTAAGATACTAGATAAGTGAGTTTGGTCAACTTCAGCTTTAACTTCATCCGGAAATTGTATTAATATGTCTGAGGGCTGCAATTCCGATGATATTTCAGTAATTTGTGTAGCTTCTTTAAATGATATTTTTGGAAGTGCTGTTTGAGTTTCAGGTATCATTGTGGCATAAGGTGCCTCGCTGTCCTCAGTAGTTATTTCTGTAATAACTACACCCTTACCTTCTTCAAAAGCTACACTTGCTTTTCTAGTCTTGAAACTAGATTGGGAGAAATGTTCTTCACTTTCCTGTACAACTACTTGCTCATGCACAGGTGTTTCCAAAGGAGTTTGTACCCTAACAGCATTTGTAGTTTTAGTTTTCATTGACTTTATTTCACCTATGCTTATTTGGGTCTGGGTTTCTGAAATTTCTGCTACTTCTCGACTTATTAAATCAGTGGTGGCTTTTCTTTCCTCAGGTTTGTCTAGAGGTGCTAAGCACTCTTCTTTATACTCTGGAATAATTTCAATGATTTCTTGTACTTTTTTACCCTTTTCAACAGTAACACCTGCTTTCTTGGTGTCTGGCTTAAATTTCCCACTGAATTCTGCTTCTTTTTCTTGTGGCAAATTCTCACTCACAGTTAAACTATGACATATTGATTGTTCAGTTGCAGCTTTCTCTTTGACCACATCTTTTTCAACAAGGGGAGCTAAAGAATCCTCTGGAGTAATTTGTAACTGCTTCACTGCTTCTTGAATTCCATTAAACACTACTTCAGCTTTGTTATCTTTAAGTCTGATAGAACTAGGTAAGGTTTGCTCCGTTTCTCCAATTGTCACTTCTGAAATAGTGACACTCTGGCCTAACTCATAATTCATATTCGCTTTTCTCTGTTCCACTTTTAATGGACTTTCCCAGATTCCTTCACTTTCTCTGACTTCAGTTTCAGTATGAATTATGCTTTCAAGAGTGGTACATTGAGGCATTACAGACGATGATACTGGTTTTGTTTGTTCAAATTCACCTACACTATAATGAAGCGTTTGTTCAGTCTGTTCTGCAACTTCAAGTTCAGAAACTATTGGCGAAGCTATTCTTTCTTTAGGGTTTTCATGCCCTTTGAAGTAGGATTCCTTGTCTTCTAAAGTTGTTAATGTAACATTAACACTTTGCCTTTCCTCAATAAGCGTTTGAGCTATTTTAGTTTCAGGTTTAAAATTGTTATCTTCTACTGTTACCATGCTCTCTGTAAGTACTTCATTTTTAATAGCTATTTCTCGCCCAGTTACAGAAACATTGGCACTTTTTGCTCCAGGAATTTCCCCAGATAAAAATACATTTTCTATATCTCCAGGTACCACTTCAATAATTGAAACTCCTTCGCCAACTTCAAAAGATACTCCAGCAGATTTTGCATCGGGTTTAAGTAAACTGGAATATTCACCCTCTTTTTCTACAACTGAAACTTCTGATTGAATTATACCATGCATTGGCATTTGATCAACTGTTGCAGTTACTTTATGTGGCCCTTCCTCAAGGAATTCTTTGACAGTGCTTTCTACTAAAACTTCAGATTTGCTTGCAACTTCTCTTGTCATTACAACTTTATCCGCTACAGTTTCAGTAGGTTTCACTGGACCTGAGAGTTCACCTTCTTTATCTTGAATATTGATTTCATTTATCATTATTCCAGATTTTGCAGATTCAAAATTAGTCTCTGCTCTTTTTGAAAAAGGTTTTATAAAATCTTCAAGCGGTGCTTCAGATTCAACCACCACAGGCTGCTTGAGCGAAAAGCTGTGGAATGGTGTTTGAATTGTTTTTGCAAATGATTTTTCTGGTCCAGATAACAACATTTCACCATATGAATCATCAGGGACAACTTCAGATTTATCATACACTTCTATCGGGACAATATTAGGTTGAGCCTTCCTTGACTCTGGGTATGCTGGTGTATCATAAATATTCTCTTTATCTTCTGCTGTGATCTCTGTTATAATAACTCCCTTTTCTTCAACAATTCCAATTTCTGCAATGGATGACAATGGTGTTTCTCTGGGTTTGTATACACCTTCACTTTCTTGTACTGAAGTTTCTATTTGAACAACGCTCTCAAATGGTAACTGCTCTTCTTGTGCAATCGCTGCGGGTTTTTGGAACTCTGGAATGTGACTAATACTACATTCGGTTAAAATTTCTGTGATTTGAGCTACTTCTTGAGTTGAAATATCTTGCAGTGCTTTGGCCCCTGGGGGTTTCACAAATAATTTAAGGTTTCCTTCTTTATCTTCTACAGTTACCTCAGAGATTACTACACTCCTCTCTTCCTCAAAAACTTTTTCAGCTTTCTTTAAATCAAGATTAATTTTTGACTCGAAAGTAGATTCTTTTTCAGAAGTAGTTACTAAACTTGTTGATATAGACTCAAATGGTATTTGCTCAATTATGAGTAAAACTTTGTGTGGTGTATCTGGTGCAACTTTACCAGTGCTGTTTTCAGGTATAATGACAGTACTTTGTGCTACCTGCTGTGGTATAATGTTTGTTGCAGCAAAATGGTCTTCTGGTTTGCTGTCTGGTATGAATTGACCTGTAACATCTTGAGTGGAAACTTCAAGTATTGTAATCGCTTGTGTGCCCTCATAAGAAAAGTCGGCTGTCTTAGGTTCTGGTTTGTGTGATAACTGAATTGGACTTTCAAATTCATTTGTAGATGTTTCTACTTGGATAATGCTGTGATGTGGAAGTTGCTCTGCACTGGCTTGAGCCGTTTTTGGTGTTTCGTGTTTTAATGGCTGTAAACTGCTGCCCAGTATAATTTCTGTTTGCTCTGCAATTTCATGACTTGTAATATTTGGTGTAGCTAATCTTTCTTTAGGTTTGTCTGGTGTCTCAAGTATGCTTTCTTTGTCTTGTAAAATTATTTGACTACTAACAGAAGTGGTATGTCCTTCAACAATATTTGGTTTAGCATTTTTGGTTTCAGGACATAATTCAGCAGAGTACTCACCCTCTTTTTCTACTACTGTAGTTTCATTTAAGATAACACTTTCATGTGTGCTTTGCTTAACTTTAGCTTCAGAAAAATTAGGTTTTAACACATCCACATCTCCTACACTGATATCTACAACAACTTCTGATGTTACTGCTACATCCTGACCAGAAATGTCAGGGTTTGCAATAGCTGTCATAGGAGCTTTTGCAGTTTCAAGAGGAATTTCTTTATCTACAACATCCAACTCAGTCACACTCAAAACATTACCTTCAACGAAAGACAGCGAAGCAACTTTCTCAGCAGGCTTTATTGGCGCATCAAACTGACCCTCAAGTTCAGTTGGCACTTGCTCTGAAGCAATAGCCAACTGAATGGTGTCTTGCTTCATTGATGCAGTTTCTTTGATTGGAGACACTCTTGTTAAAGTACCCTCTTGGATTAATTCCATGATTTCTTCTCGTTCAGCAACCTCTTGACCAGTCAAATTCAAAGTAGCCTTTCGAGACTCAGGAAGCTGAGGACTCTTAAAAATGTCTTCTTTGTCTTCTGCAACAACTTCTGAAACTGAGAAAGTCTCTCCAGGTCTTATTCCTATGGTGGCAGTTTTTAGGTCAGGTTTAACTGTGTCTAATGATGTTTCAATCTCTGTTATGTTTGTTTCAGTAATAACAACTTCTTGGAATGGTGTGTTGTCTACTTTAGCTTGCCCTATTGGATGTTCTACTTTTGGAATGTTCCCTAAGTTAATTTCAGGTAAGGTTTGAGACTGAATAACTGTTTTAAGGGGTGTTATACTTTTGGATGCCTTAAAACCTGATGGACTTTCTAATGGAATGTGCTCAAGTTCTTTTTCATTGCTAATCGTTTCATGAATTGTCAAACCTGTATACTCCTCTGACAATTCAACACTAGCTTTACTTTTAATTGGTGAGCTATCTTTTTTGAATTCCTGTTCGCGTTCTGCGATTTCAACAGTGCTTACAACTAAACTTTCAAAAGAAGTTTGATCAGTTTTTGCTACACTAGTTTTAGGTGTTTTTGGTTGGAATGTAGAGGTTGTTTGTTCTGCCAGGACCTCAGATTTGACAACTACTTTATGTGGTAAGTGTGATTGTAATGCAAAACATTCTTGTGGTAGCTGAGGTTTAGTGTACTGATTTTCTTTATAATCTGTTATGACTTCTGTAACTGTAACACTTTGCTCCTCTAACACATTAACTTCAGCTCTCTTACTTTCCGGCTTAATAATATCCTTTTGTTTTGACAATGCCTCTCCAACAACAGTTTCCTCAACAACAGTTTCTTGTAACATAGTATGTTCATATTTGGCTTGAACAGTTTGAGGTTGTTTTTCAATTAAGCGCCCTGCATCACAATCTGGTGTGATTTCCTCAATAACTACAGACTGTAATGGGTGTGTTGGTACTGCCTTACCCTTATGAAGTTCAGGGGCAACATAAGGTGCATATTCACCTTCTTTCTCAACCATTTCAGTCTGATATACAGATATTCCTTCTTTTGATTCATATGATTTGCTTACAGTTACTAAAGTAGGAATAGTAAAATCATGTAGATGCCCCTCACTATCCTGAGCTTGAATTTCTATTATTTCTTTCGACTCTAAAGTTTGAAATTTTGGAGACGCAGCATCAGTTCTGTACTTGAGCATGTCTGACATTTCAACAGGTACATCTTCTGTTTTGACCTCAGTTATTGATAATGGTTCTATTGCCTGAAAACTTAAATCCGCCTTGACACCTGTTGGAGCTTTACCAGGCATATAATTATCTGTTAACTCATTGGTAATGGTTTCAGAAACGCCTGAAATTTCTAAACATGAAACTGATGAAGTAGCAGTTTTTGATCCTGGGATTTCATTCGCTTTAAACGTTTCTTCTGATTCAGCTGTATGAGTCTCTTCTGTGATTAAACTTTCTTTTTTTGTGAACTGGACTTCAATATGTTTAGTTTTAGGTTTTATTACTTCTAATACACTTTCTGTATCTTGATGTTGCACCATACTAACTACTAGGCTTTCCATTAAATCAACTCCCTGGGTTGCCTTAGTTTCTCCAGGTTTCTGTCCTGGTCCAAAAGGAATTTCTTTTTCGTGAGTAGTAGTCTCTGATATAACAATGGAGTCTTCTGGTAAAATCTGTAGCCCTGCGAACTGCCCTTGAGGCAGTTTTCCAGGTTTATATTCACCTTCTTTTTCAGATAAATTTACCTCCTCTGTAAAAGCCATTGTTTTTTGAGCTACAATTGAGGAGGTAGCAGTCTCTGTTGGAACAAACATTTCTGGAAAGTATTTGCTTGGTTTAGTTTCAGACATAACTTCACTCACTATTACAGGCTCAGCTTGTTCAATACCTATTTTTGGTTTAATCATATTCTGAACGGTAAAGTTCTCCAAATGTTCTTCTCTTATGGATTGTGTCACCTCCGTTACATTAATAGATTCCTGAAGAGTGAGTCCAGGACTTGCTGATACTTGCAGAGGCTTCTTTCCCATCATATATTCACCTTCCTTCACAGATGTTTCTGTTTCACTGACTACTTTGGCTTCATGTAATAACATGGATACAGTTGCTTTACTTTCATCTCTTTTGATTTGTTCAGAGCTAGAAACGGTTTGGTCTGCTTGGGTTTCACTTACAATTAAACTCTCTTGAGGAGTTATTACTTTGGTGGCTTCTCTTGTTTTTGGTTTAAATGATTCACTAAACTCCTCGGCAATTGTTTCAATTTGTGGCTGTTCAACAATGTATGGTTCAATCGTGTCGAAGTCTGGCTTCGCTTTTACTGAAACTGGTAAGAGAGCTTCAGGCCTATCATCCTCTTTCTCAGCGCCTTGTACTTCGTGTTTTTCAATGGCTGAAAATGTCATAACACTTATGTTTCCTTTGACTCCGGCACTGGGAACATCTCCTATAAGACTGCAGGTAGCCTCAGGTGTTGCCTCACTTATCTGGCTTGAGGTTTGTAAAGGCAGTGCTTTCATTGATTGAGTCGGTAAGGTGTCAAGGTTCTCTGTCACCTCTTCAATTGAAACCGTCTCGTCTTGAATGGGTTTCTTTGCTTTGATGATTTTTTTCTTTTTTTCTCTTTCTGTTTCCTCCTCTACTACAATTTCAACCTCCTCCTCCGACTTCTTTTTGACTAATTTTTTCTTCACTTTAGCACCAACTTTTGATTTTTGTTCAACTGTTACAATTTCTCCCTCCTTTTCAACTTCCTCTACATTCTTTTTCCTCTCTTGCGGTTGTTCTACAATAGCTTCTGATGATTCAGAAACTTGTAATATAGTTTTGTCTTCTTCTGTTACATCTGTTATCGTCAACTGATCCTCTGTTGAAGGACGTTTTGGTTGAATTCTTCTTTTGATTCCCTCCTTGCGGATTTGAGTTTCCTCTACCAATTCTGAAATGTGTACAGTTTCAGTGAGTCATGTGAAATAATTCAGACACTGTTAGTGTTAGGTGCAGCAATGCTTGTAAGTGTTGCTAGCGACAAGCGTGCTTTTTCTGCGGGCGTTGCATGACCAAGACATTCAAAATAAGCAACGTAGCTTGCATTGAATCAGCTTTTCAAAAAGCAAATAACTAAGGCAGTGAAATGTAACTTTCTTGAGTGAGTTTTTATGTTAATAAAGCCAAACACATTTTAAAAAGTATTCAATAGTTGAAAGATTAAGTATAGTGTAATAAATTAACTCAACAGTACATTGAAGAATATTAGTGATAAAAAAATTCATACCGATGTGTAATTTTCCACTTTGTGTTAGTGTTTTGTCATCAACAAGGATTTACCATTGGTTTAGATTTAGATGAACTTTAAAATTTATTATCTACAGTCAACTCCCTCTCATTCGGACTCCGATGGTCCAGACAACGTCTTGGTAATAAGTAATTAGCCCGTGCCGGTTTTGTCACGACCAAAATCAACAGGGTTGAACGTGTCTGTTTCATTTCTATAATTCATGTAAACAAAGAACCTTAGTTCAGCTTACTATTGTGTTTGTTTCAGATCGTCATATTAGCTACAGAAGTGTAGCTAATTTCACTAGTTACTGTACTGTATATTGTTGAGTGTTTCAGTAATTTTAAATGTGATTTACAGTCTATTATTACGAGTTGCTCTATCAGGTGGAATTTTAGTTACGGTAACTGCATAGTAATTTTATAAATATCAAATTGTATCCCGTTTCTTCAAAAAATAAATCTATAAAGTTTTATTTGTGGTGCTTTATAATTTTGTGTTATTTCCTATTGTCTGATGTCTGAGTTATTGTCTGAGTTTGTTTATATCAATGTCACAAAAATGAGGTTCCAACGAGCTGGTAGCAAACCCCCATAATATTTAGGTTATAAAGTTATCTTAAAATGTGATTTATAATTATAAACACTTCATTAAATGTTGTACTTTATATAACTGAGAAACTGTTGGATGGTCCACAAAATTTTTTTATCCCGACAAGGGTCCGGTCCCGAGGTGTCCTGATTAAAGGGAGTCAACTGTAAAGGATTATTTTGGATGTAAAGGGATTTTTTAAACTGTTTTTTTTTTTTTTTTTTTTTTTTTACACAGATTAATTTGATTAAGCATGAAGTAGTTATATTGTGTGTTTAATATGATTTATTTTATTCCCAAAGGTCTATTTTGAACCCATAAATCTAACAAGGCCTGATATGAAAATAAGATGGCGTGTCCAATCTAAATTACGACTTTTAAATCTTTGTCATAATGCAAGATTATTAGTATTAATTTTATTAGAATTTCCAATTTTAAATTTCCAAATTTAATGCTGAATAATATAAATTATTGGTGAATTGGGTAAACATTTATTTTTAAATTGTGAAAACCCATTAATCTAACATATAAACCTCAATCATAAAACAAACTACATTTGAATTTTAAATTCAAAAGTTTGAAATGGTAAATCCAAAATATGTTTTTGTATTAAATGGAACTACAAATCAATATAGAAAATCATTTATTGCTGCCATATGGATTTTATAATACTTTAGTTATAAACCAAGAAAACTGGACTACAAAAATCAAAGGACCCACAGTGTGACTAGTTTATTGGAATTAAATGCAAATATATTTCATATTTTAAGTTGGCTCCAAAAGATACATAAAGTAGGCCTACTTTTAATTACAACATTGACAACTGTGTTCAAATTAAACTATTTAAAAAAGTACATGTTAAACTAAATAATAAATTAATTAAAAACTTTTGTTCACATAGTTTGTAATTTTTTTGTATCAAGAGTTATTGGTATAATATTGGTTAATATTATATAAATTTAAAATTAATACACAGGTACCAGTATTTTTGAAATTTTTATCTGTGAGGCCTTTTGCTAGCAAGGTTAGCATCATCAGACGACTCACAAATATTTTTTTGAGTCGTCTGATAATGCTAGCCTTGCTAGCAAAAGGCCTCACGAATAAAAGTTTCAAAAATATTATTACCTGTGTATTAATTTTAAATTTATATAATAGTTCATAATGTCCTTAAATTTGAGTAATTTTGTCTTTAAGTGTGTCAAATGAAAGTGACAGAGCATTCAAGATTATTATGGAGGTCTACAATCTTAAACTGTACAGTAGAGTCAAATTTAAAGATTATTTTTTGTCAATGTTTAAGCAAAGCCAAAAACTGAAACGTGGTGAAAACCTGCAATAAGTTAAAATAATAAAACTTAAAAAGCTTTATTGAACTGGATCTTTTTCCATATTCTACAACATTACAAAGTCTATACTGTACATTTTAAGAATACATTGCAATATAAAATAACCACACAAAATTGCTTAAATGGCATTGCATCTTTAACATCTTTATAATAACATTAAACAAACAAGCATAAGCCTAAGCAAATTCATTCAAAATTTAACTTTAAAAGTAATAGGCCTATGTAATTAAATTTAAATAAATTTTCTTCAACAATATCAAACTTTTCATTGCATTTCTAAACAAAAAAAACAAGTGAAAAAAACTTTTGAGTCAGTGCAAAGCTTTTCTTAGACACAAAATAAGCAGTTTATTTATTAGCTTAGACAATCTGTGAGCACAAAGGATTGTAAAATATTTTAAGACATGAAATACCTTATGAAAAGGCCGACATTATGTAACAGACATCATAAAGCAAAGGAATACTTACCTTTATTGTTAAAAAGCAGTGTTTATAAGGCAAAACCATGAAGGAGGCGGGAAAAAGCTGAAGCAGTTGTTAAAGCATAACTAAAAGCCAACGCCACCAAGCGATCTAAAGCTTCATCAAGCAGTAAAGCAGCAAAACATCCAGTAAAGAAAAGATTCTTGTAAAATTCCATAGAACAGTAAACAGTAAAGAAGAAGGAATAATACTCAAGACCTAAACAAAAAAATTTAATAGATGTAGTCTTACTGATAACTGGAATCTTGAGAATTAGAAAAATACGATCGATTTAAATTGAATTTGCTAAAATAGAATCTCTACAAAATATACGAGTCTCAACATGTGAAACTAATTTAAGATAAAAATTAAAATAAATAAAAAGTGTAAAAAAGGTTAGTGATATTATTTTGTATTATTTATTTGACTTTCATACTTGTAAAGGAATAAATATCACATTGGTATAACAAACATTGGATGAAAAAAACATCGTACAGTAGAGTCCCACTAATCCGAACCCCGCTAATACGAAAACTCGCTTATTACCAACACCTTCCGTCGGGCAAATACTGATTTTTTCTTATCATCTAAAAATATATAAATTAAGAAGAAAGATTTCTTTAGGAAAAACCATTATTTATTGTTAAAATTGTATTACATTTGATAATATATTGGTTAGTATGTTGGATTCTTCAAATTAAAAACAAAAGAGAAAGTATAAAATAATTTAAACTGATAAACGAAAATATATATATATATATATATATATATATATATATATATTTATATATAATAATTATATATGTTTTATTGTCAGAAGTGCAATAAATCAACTTGAAAATGTGCCATTGCCATTGATACAAAGCAAAGTGTAATGACTCCTATTTGAAATGTGAGAAACTGTCACAGATTTACCAGTAGGGGTTCTATTTTTATAACACTGTTTTCTGGCATTATCTATCAAAGGATAATGCCATTCCCTTGAAAGTCAAACAATACTGAAGAGCTGAGAGCTGGCATAAGCAAATTTTGTCACGATTCATTTCAGATTTCAGATACCACCATTGATTTATTGATGAAATATACAAGTTATCTAAATTAAGTGACACGACTGGTTACATTAAATCTATGTAAATTACGGATTGCCAAACCTCTACAATTTAACATGCTAAAAATCCGACTAATTCAAAATTTTGCTAAACCAATAGGGTCCGGGGCCCGCTTAGACCTAGTAGAGCAGAGGCTGATGTGAACCCCCACTCCCAACCCCCCCGTGGGAATTTCATATTGGCGGCTCATGGTCTATAGTTTGCATTAGCAAGACTCTACTGTAAAAATTTATTTTTGTTTTTGATTTTTTTTTCTATTTCATCCTTTTGATTATACCTAGAGAAGTCAAGACATGATATAAAGTTAATAATAATAATAACAAATGCTTTATTTTTTTAGGCAAAGTTAGGACTATATAGTCCTCTCTACCACTTAACCTCAGTTAAGTTAGATAACATAAGTTAGATACTTATGAAAAAAATATAGTAAAAACACTATATGAAATAGTTTAATTTTTTAATTTGTATTTTAAAATGGTTACTTTTTTATAGAAAAAACAAAGTTGTAACATTTTCACTTCAAAAATAAGTTGTGTTTGATATGCCAAGAAAGTTCTAAATAATTCTAAATTATATTCAAAAATTGTTTAAAAAATTTGAATAGTCAATTATATTTATTATCTTGTACACACATGATAAAAAAACATATGTATAATTGAATATAGAATTAGTATACAGGGTGTCCAGCTTCCACCTTTACAAACTTTTTCAGGTTATTAAACATGTCAAAACAAACAGAAAAATCATATAAACATATGTCCGGAAATGCTTCGTTAAGCCGCTAGCTGCCATTTTGTTTTTTACACTTAAGAAATTTTATTTCCGTAACGGGTTGTTGTATGGAGTTCATATTTGGCATGTACCTTAATCACACCAATGCGCATTTTTAGAAAAAATATTATTTTTTTCTGATGTATATTTTCAAAATGGCGGCCATTTTAAATTTTTAAACTCAAATATCTAAAAAACCGTAAATTTTATAAAAATTTTACTAGACACAAAAAAGTTGACAAATTAAATTATCTAAACAGTGATACCAAGTTTGTAAGGATCCGGCAACAAATAACGGAGTTATGGTGGTTTTCCTGTAGAAAAACACTGATTTTGCACTATGATTAATGCCAATTTAGGTTATTTTAAGAGAAAAATCTCAATAACTCCGTTATTTGTTGTCGGATCCTTACAAACTTGGTATCAATGTTTAGATAATTTAATTTGTCAACTTTTTTGTGTCTAATAAAATTTTTATAAAATTTACGGTTTTTAAGATATTTGAGTTTAAAAATTTAAAATGGCCGCCATTTTGAAAATATTGATCGGAAAAAAATAATATTTTTTCTAAAAATGAGCATTGGTGTGATTAAGGTATATGCCAAATATAAACTCCATACAACAACCCGTTACGGAAATAAAAATTCTTAAGTGTAAAAAACAAAATGGCGGCTAGCGGCTTAACAAAGCATTTCCGGACATATGTTTATATGATTTTTCTGTTTGTTTTGGCATGCTTAATAACCTGGAAAAGTTTGTAAAGGTGGAAGCTGGACACCCTGTATAATAAATAATGCACATATAAGATATTTATTACTTTTGTAATATTAAAAATGTTTCAAACAGGCATTGGCATGTAGAAAAAAACTAAGATTTCTTCAGAAGTATTTTTCTATAGCGTGTCATATGAATCTTATGGGGTTATCCACTTACAATTAAGTTGAAGAACATCCATTAGTTTTGTAACACAATATAAATGTTTAACGATTACAAATAAAGCTATCTATAATAAGCTTCAAATGGTAGATTAATTATTAGTGTTTTAGAAAACAAGTTAACACGACTAGACAATATTTACATTAATAGAATAATGTTCAGCCATTATCAAATTACCATAAAGAATTAGTTATCACTTAATCATTTATTGATAGCAGAGTATGACTAACTAATTAAATAAATGTTGTGACGAGACTCCAAAAAAAAATCCAAATCAGCTTATGTGCAATTTCAATTGGATTATAAGATATTTTTTTAACTCTTCTCTTTCTTAAAAATTAGAAAGGGAAATCCGCATGCCTCAAATATACACAGATTCTCCTTACTTATAAGCCTTTTAATCTCTGAAAATCTCAACAAAAATATATATTAATACTGAATGATATAACTAGTAAAATTTCACCACTACACAAAATACAACTGTAAAATTAAAAATATAAGTCAATGGAACACTCCAATTCTATTTCAAAAAGAGAAAAAAATATCAACACTTAAAACTTGAGTTGAATTAAATAAAAATTCATTTTAAAATAAAAATATAATATATAGTACAGCTTGTCCATCTCAAAATTGCAAATATACAGCTTTGGTTAATTTGTTTTTATCACTTCCACAAACAAGAAACACTATAACTTAGAAAATAATTATAGAATTGTTAGCATTATAATAGTTATGAGTCTACTCGTTTTATGAACACACCTTGATCTTCTTCGCGGGTAATTTCTGTTGTCTTTCTTGTAACCTGAGTTTTCATTTCTGCAACAAAAAAATAGAAGTGTATATATTATTTAAAATAGTTTTGGTTTAGAAAATATGAATATATAAAGCAAACTTTGAAATTTGATTGTATATAGTGTTGTTTTATTGACGATATTTAACACTTTCTTCAAATTAAATTGCATACTATCCTTAATTGAATTATTTAAATTAAATTTATCAATACACTTCACATATTTTACATAAAAATCAATCTATTTTAAAACTTGGCTATGATGTCTTGCAGAGGACTCCTTCTTGATCAGAAACCTTTTAATTGGCTTTACTTACTGACATGAAATTGCTTTCACCAGCCAAGTTTTGCTAATGTGAGCAACAGAAACATTGTTTACATACACATAACAGTTTTTCAAATAAAGGGCACATCATACACCTTTTGCGATGTGTTTATTTTTATTTGAGAACTTATTATCACATTTAGGCCATGGAACACTGTATTTTTTTATTATTCAATAATTTTTAATATAATTTTATTTTTATAATTTCATGAAATATAAAATTATATTTTATAAAAATATAAATTATGAAAAACAATAATTTTTTATAATTTTTTAATAATTTTAAGAAAGGATTCACCTTTAAACTAGCCAATTTGTTATCTGGCCACTGTCTGGTCCTGAGTAGGTCGGTTGAGAGGGCGTCTACTGTAGGCCTACTTAGAAAATAAGTGTCATAGGTATAAAAATAAAAATATTCTGTAATAATGCTGTTTTCCAGGACAAGATGAATTTAAAAACCACAAGTGCAAAGAGAGAGAAAAGATACGATGATGAATCACTCTTCTGGATGAGAAATACTAATGTCATGAAAACGAAAAGGTGAGTTGTAGTACTGGCCGTGAAAATTAATAAGAATACAGCTATTAAGTTTTACATTAAATTAATTACTGTCAGCTACCTCGTCAAAAAATAAAGTTGACAAATATATGAACTTCCTGATTTTGTTGAGATGGATTTATTTTAGCCAGCGTTTGAATTGCTTCTTATCTGTGTATGACATCACATGTTATAGATGTTCAATAGCGATTTTAAAAGCAATGGACATAACTGAATTCAGTTTTAGCCAACTTCCCTATAAAGAATACGCTATTACGATAGTAGCCATGATAGTACCTAAGCCAGGGAATATGTTACTTTTTCATTTTGAGGTCCCCAGAAGGCAAAAACACAATTGGTTCATTTCTATTTATATGAATAAAAAAATAAAAAAAATAATATATATATATATGTGTGTGTGTGTGTGTGTGTGTGTGTGAGTGTGTGTGTGTGTGTCCGTGGTAATAATAAATTTTTACAGGGACCTCCGATTTTGATGAAATTTGTGATGAAGGTGTAGGACCAGGTCTATTTTCAAGAGATCATGAATCAGCATTATCGGGTTATGGGAATGGGATTTTATAGGATTTCAAAAGGGTCAAAAATGGGTTATTGGTATTTTTTAACCTTAATTTTAAAAATTCAACATTTGAATTACCTTAATTTTCAAAATTCAAACTGAAACTACTTGAAGAAAACTTTAAAAAACAAACAATTTAGTATTTTCAATTTTCAGTTTGGCTCAACAGGTTACAGAGAAAATCCAAAAATAGATACAGTGGAACCTTGATATATCGAACCTCAATATATCGAAATCCTCGATATAAAGAAGTTTTCTCATTCCCCTTGAACCTGCCTATCAATCTAATGTTATTTCTACCTCTATATATCGACGGATTAGCAGGGATAACCTCAATATAATGAACTTTTGGAGGGCCAATGCACTACCTAACCACCTCTACATATCGAAGTTTTGACTACAAAACCTCAACATATCGAAGTTATAAACAGAATAACAAGTTGAATCATTGAGCTCATCCATTTTCTTTCATGTTGCAACCTGTCGCTCTACAGACGTTGCCTTTTGCCGTGCCTTGTGTTTGCAGCGCTGTTCGATCCCTTGTTTTCCTCATTTGCAGTTAACTTACTGTGTTAGTGTTGTTTCGTTCATTACCTTAAGTGTCCGGTAGGTGGCCGTTACCATTAATTTAAATGCATTTTACATAATTCTCGTGAGTAATAATTTAAAAACCCCATATTTACTGTCTGTATAAGAGTAACGTCTTCTAGTCCAAACTGATGTTTATTAGCCTAAATAAATTTTGTGTTTGCAGCACTGTTTAGTTTTTTGTGTCACCATTTATACTGCAGTCTTTGTCCTGATCAGCTCGTCATAAAATTTTCATAGGAGGGCTGATAAACATTAATTAACTTCTAATGTTACAGTGGACTGTTATATTCTTTTGTGCAATAGCAAATTGTTGGTTATGTAATCACAGTACACACATATTTATGCCTCAATTTCTAGGCCTACTGGAAATTAGTAATGGTATTAAAAGGTGGTCGTGAACCTCAGTATATCGAAGTTTGTAAAAGATAACCTTGATATAACGAACCTCAGTATATCGAAAACCTTGATATTACGAATTTTTTACATTCCCCTTCAGGTTCGATATATCGAGGTTCCACTGTACTCCATGTTATTCTTATGGGGAATTAACAAAAGCGCGTGTCAATTTATTGACATAACTTGATCATATTTGGTATGTACATTCACTAGGTAGGGTTTAACTTATATTTACTTACAGCACCCATATGGCAGTAAACCTAAAACTCATTCCCATGGGATTTATAGGGAAAATATAAAAATTAAGAATTCTATTGGAAATTCGCTAAGTACGCAGGTCTGCTGCAACGGGGGTATTTATAAAAATGTTTCTGTTGACTAGACCTTTTTAATGATTGTTAATGATACAGTACTCGTTCATCGGACTTGGCGACATCGGAACTCCGCTTCATCAAAACTGAAATTCTGGATATTATTAATTTTTTTTTCTTACAAAATAAATAATTTTTCTGTTTTAGTGCCTTCAATTTCCATTCGTTCTATCTGCACAACAGTGAAGTATCACATTTTGCATCAAACGTCATCAGGCGTTTTCCATAATCTGTACCCATCGATGTGATTTACGACGATGTGGAGTATTCGCACAAAAATAGGAAGAGGAAGGGGGCAGGAAGTGAACATCCGCTTCGACCGCTTCCTAAACTGTCATTCAGTCTGTCTCGCGTCGCGACTGCACCTGTGTTACGTGGAAGTCAGTTGACTGCTGGAATATGAGTGGAATATGAATATGGAATATGAGAACAGAGATTTTGGATCTTAATTTCCTGCGTTGTTTTTATTCCTATAGGTTCATTGTTACCATGTTGAAAGTTTGAGTGCCTTATTTTCATAAAATCTCTTGTGTATTCTTAAAAACAAAAGTGAATACAATCACGATGGGTCACCGTACGGGCGGAAATGATGACTCACGAAGGACTCCGCTTCATCGGAATTTTTTGACATCTGAACCGGCCGTCTGCCACATTAGTTCTGATGAACGAGAGTGTACTGTATTACATATGCTTGTATTTAAAATTTCTGAGATTTAAAACAGTGACAACCTGTTTTTTTTTTTAACACCTTGTATTCATAAACCATTTAGAATATTTTGAAATTCTACTTTGGCGTAGTTTTAGAGATAAATAATTCTCCTTCAAGATTTTATGATGAATTTTTTATCAGTAATCAGCTTAACACCTTATATATGACACCCAATAAACAGAGTGTCAGAAAAACGCTTTATGATTTTGGGAGGTGATTACTTGTACAAGAACAGAGAAAAAAGTTCCAATAAACATATGTTTCAAAATTATTTGCTTAGCCGCTCGCTGCCATTTTGTTTTTTAACTTATTAATTTTTATTAATGTGGCATCACAGCAATGCTTATTTTCAGGAAGATATAAATGTGTCCGATGTGTATTTAAAAAATGGTGCCATTTTAAGTTTCTAAACTCGAATATCTCAAAATCGGTAAAGTTTATTAAAATTTACAAATGAAAAAAGTTCACAAATTAAATCATACAATCAATGATACCCAGTTTGTATGGATCTAACAACAAATGACGGAGTTATTGCGATTTTTCTGCATAAAAACATTGATTTTGCAACAATTGGTATTATAGTTTAGATAATTTAATCTGTAACTATTTTGTCTCTGATAACATTTACCGGTTTTGAAATACAGTAGAACCTCTTTAGTACGTCCCTCGATAACACGATTACCTTGATAACAAGTAATATTTTCTAGTCCCCATGAATTGCCCATAACACTCAATGTTAAAAATACCTCTATTGGACGAATACCTTTCACATAAATACCTCGATAGTACACATTTTACCAGCTGAAATTAGTGCACAATCAACCTCTATAACACGTATTTTAAAATATCGGAACCTCTATAGCACGAACTCGCCCTCGGTGACACGAATCTTTCAGTAAATTAACTCCGTAACACGAACATAACCTCTATAGCGCGAAGTGTCTCGTTATGGAACCTTTACAACACGAATCGCCTTTCTCACGCATCGTTCCCACAGTTTGGTCAGACATTTTGAAGGAAACAATGTATTTATGCTCAGTTCTAGGAAACCCCTTTCCTACACTTCCTCTCGGAGACACAATTTATTTGTATACAGTCAGTTGCATGTCTGCTGTCAAAACGAAAATTATTGGTTTTACGTCGCGTTTAGCACAGCTTTTATGATACTAGTTTAAGTGCAGTGCTATTGTGTGACATCGTGGTTTTACATATAAGTGTGTAGTGTCAGTAAGTAGGGATTAGAGAATGTCTCCTTCAAATGCCGTTAGTATATTAAAGTGTTTTATGAGAAAAAAGTGTTATGAGTGAGAGTATGTGGTTAGGGTCACCACGGAAATCAATAGTGCATTGGACTACGTTCACGTGAGTAACACGAAATAAACCAAAATTAATGACTATTTCACTAACTTTCCTTGCTCATGCACAACAACATTGAGTCCTGACGTAGGCTTAGACATAGAGGAAATTGTCCAACATGTAATCGATAAATCAATTAACTTTGCTGGTACAGTAGACTCCCTCTTAACCGGCCACCTTTTAACCGGTCTCCGCTTTAACGGGCCTACTCTGGCACAAACACATCGTCTTTTTAACTGGCCATTTTTTATCTCAACATTGCTTTAACCGGCCATGTTTCGCGGGAATCATTGTTTTCTTATCTAATGTATCATTCAATTCCACATTATATCATGATGTTCTCAAACCACCTAAAATGTACTGTCCTGGACTAAAGTGTATGCCACTGGAAGTGAATGTGTTTGGACCTGCTATCCAATAGATAATATAGGAAACGAATTAGTATTAGTTTTTTTTGTCACTGATTTCATCGGTGTCGGATGTTAGCTATAAATTATATAGAGTAATATATTTATAGTTGGTTTTTTCAAGCCATAATTGCATTTAGGCCATATGAAATTGTAGGTTGGAATTTTTAAAAGTACATCGGTTTAACCGGCCTAATCATTAACCGGCCGAGGCCTGGTCCCGAGATGGCCGGTTAAGAGGGAGTCTACTGTACTCAGCTTAATTATATATATGGTAAATGATTAATTGAGAACATTTACACCGTATAAAGGTTTTTTAATTTCTTTGATTTATAACAAGTTACTGTATTTATTACATTTTGTATTTTTCTTAAAAAAATCTATTAGTTGTTTAAAGTTTTTATATTAGAGGCTATTTTTTCATAACAATAAAACATTATGTTTTATATTTGTGTTTTTGTATGCTTGATTTCATAAATTTTCAATGAAATATTTCTAGTGAGGCTTCATTTAAATTATACTTGCTATATGGAGAGTTTAAAAATATATACTCTGTTAGGGTGCACCTTGATAAGACGAATTATCAGCAAAACAACCTTGATAGCACGACACTTGATTAGACGAACACCTTGATAAGACGTCAGTTTTGTGTGACCCCTTGAGAGTCGTCTTATCAAGGTTCTACTGTATTCCAGTTTAAAAATTTAAAATGGCCCCCCATTTAGATTACACATTAAACAAAAATAATATTTTTCCTGAAAATGAGCATTGCTGTGATAAGCATTTAAGCCAAATATGAGCTTAATACAATGATCCGCTACAGAAATAAAAATTATTAAGTGTAAAAAACAAAATGGTGACTGGCGGCTTAATGAGGCATTTTAGGAACTACGTTTATTAGAACTTTTTCTTTTTTTTTTAACAATTAATCATCTCCCAAAATTCTGAAACATTTCTCTCTGACACCCTGTATACAGATGATTAACAATAATGGTGCAAAATCAATGTTGATTCATCTGTAGATAAAGAGCAATAAAATTATGAAAACTGCATGAAACACTTTATCATTTATTTAAAATTAAAGCAAAATCCAATGGGGTTTGGTCACAATTCATTCAGAATAGTGACACTCTAAAAGAGTTAAAAATTTCTGCATTGCAGAATCAAAGACAATCTTCAAAGTGACAGAGACTTCGGTGAGTAGCAAACCTTACCTTGAGTTTGAACTTGGGTGACGGTAGCAGTACGTGTTACAGACGCCTCTTCAACAATCACCTAAAACATTAGATGCTAGGTTACATTAGGTCTAAGTACTTACACACACGTATATCTACATGTTTATAAGATGGAATTTATGACGAAGACTCAGAAACCCCTTTGACCCTGGTATTTTTTGTATACAACATTCTCGGATGTGCTGGATATATAAATGTTAGATCAAAGGCACAAGACTATATGCACAAGTGAATATAAAATCCAAAACAACTACACTGCAAATTTTTTTCAAGAGGAAGAAAAATAGAGATGAACGTAATGTTTAATACGGGACGTTGTTGTGAGGGTTACTAAAACTATCACAATATAGGACTTCATTTTAAATAGGCAGGAACAAGCCAAATAAAGGCATTGAAGGTCCACATGGTTTGGACAAAGATGGACGAATAAAAATAGGTGTAAAACACTGAAGAAAAAAAATTGTATATATATATATATATATATATATATTTTTTAATTCAATTAGTGAACATTTAACAAAAAACCTCAACTGTAACATTCATGTATTTTTACTGCTAAAATGACAAATTTTGACTAATCTGTGCAGCATTGACCATTTGTAAATAACAATGAACGACTCATACCTGTGACGTGTGGGTTTCCCATGTGTGAGTCTGGAAGTCTTGCGGAGAGAAGAGCGTGAGGACCTCCTGTATGGTTGTGTGTTTCAGCTCCATCATGCGTAGGAACGCTCGGAAGACGCCAACGAGCGTCTGTTCCGTGGTGGACTCGGACGTGAGTGTCTCCGAGATTAGTGCGCTGTGTCCTTCTCGCTCGACGAGTGTCACCATGGCCGACTGCGCTGGAGCTGTGCGCAATGCGGGGAACTGGTCAGCTGAGTATTGGGCGACCACCTAGCACATCAAATCAAATCTTTATTCATCATCTGCACATCGTTGGTACATTGAATAGTGTCGATACATATCTACATAATAATAATAAGCCATACTAATATTATCAATTCATAATACAATGATTTTTAAAGATCTCCAAAACAAAAATTACGAGAGTGACAACAAAACTAAACAGAAATGTTATAAAACTCGTCTAATGAATATATGGCCTGTCCAACCAAAAATGTTTTTAAATCTCTTTTGAAATTGTTTTAATTTTTAATAACATTTGGGATGTATTTATAAAATTTTTATCCCACATAGACAGTTTTCTTTCATTGAATTACAAGCGATGTTAAGCATCGCGACACCAGTGAACTTAAGGGCAGTACACAAGAAATTATAGTACATTGTGTAATTAATTAGTGAAGGCTAGCGAAGCTGTGAGGATTTAAGGATTTGCATGTGAGATTCAATAAGTATTTTCTCGATTTGGGTAAATATTTTCATGCTTCTCTTATTATTTCAAAAACATGGTAAAATGGAAACAAATATAATTGACTTTATTTAATTCAACAATATAACAGTATAATCTTTTGTAAAGCATACTCACAAATATTCATGGCACCTCTGGTCATATATCTAATACAAATACGTATAAAAATGGTAATAGAGACAAAAAAGACAGTGTTCCAATGCAGTTGAACAATTTCATAGGAAGATCTGACATATTCAGCTTTATAAGCACAATTACAATACAAGCATTAACCTGTATCCTAAATGCTTCTTGGCTCTTGTCAGTTTAGATTGTAGTGACATATATTTGTAGAAAACAAGGTGTTATATCTAATAATAATGAGCTTTGAACAATTGTAGGGTTTGCATTAACGTATCCAACACCAATTCTCTATTGCGGCAATGATTAGCCTTTACCAATAGTTAATGACTGGTTGGTTACCTCATCCACAGTCATGCCGTGTCTGAGCAGGAGGCCGACAGTGGCCAATTCCCTCAGAGGTGACTCGGCGGGGCCGAACTCTGCCACATTCACAAACTGCATCACTTCTTCCACC
This sequence comes from Neoaliturus tenellus, assembly GCA_030545055.2. Classification (NCBI taxonomy): domain Eukaryota; kingdom Metazoa; phylum Arthropoda; class Insecta; order Hemiptera; family Cicadellidae; genus Neoaliturus; species Neoaliturus tenellus. Next base: position 234,346,932 of record CM061531.1, read on the forward strand.
TCCTTCGCGGGGATCAACTCTCTCGCCTCCGTCTTCTTTGCTTTCTTCTTTGTTACTTTCTTCTCGGTGATTTCTTGCACAACGGTTTGGGGCTGAGTCTGTACCATACATTTTCGGTTAAACAACAATACAAGGATATTAATAGACAAATTAATTCTTGATAGCAAAATTTAACACTAAATGAAGGAGGAGCTGTGAAGTACAAAAGAAGCAATGATTGAAATGATTGTAAGATTTGGGAGCTGTATATTTACAAAAATATAATATGGAGAGCATATTTATGAAAGTAAAAAAAAAAGAAAAAAAAGATTGAACTTAGGCCTATTATTCAAACATAAAATTTCATTAATGATTTTTAAGTGAAAAACATGCAAATGGTAAAGCACACAAAAAATTAAAAAAACAACAACAAATTGGAAAATGGTGCAAAAAAAGAATTATTTTATTGCTTTAGTCATCGTGTTTTGGGTCAGGACAGGAGTACACTGCAGAAAAATGTATGAACTAATGGAAATGTGAAGGTAATTGAGTATAGGTATTGATGACTAAACAGTATCATGAACATTTTTGAAGAACCATTTACAATTAATCACAAGTACATAAAAAACTTGTAGATAAAAGTGCACAGTTTTCCTAACAACGAATAAAACTAGCCATGTAAAAAATATTAAATACTGTGGGATAATTTGTGTTTTAAGAATAAAAATGTTGAAAGTGGTTTGAAGAAGTCATGCACATTGTCAAAAAACAAGGCATAAGTGAGTTTTAAGACAATGTTTCCATCAATAATTAACAGATAAAACATCTGTCTTCATAAAAAAAAATGGTAGGTCTAGCAAGGAACATTTAAAGCAAAAAGAGAACAATTAACACCAACATCCTTTACAGTGGCTGAAATTACACCACGTTGTATCATGCTGTTTTCTATAGTAGAAGGCCTAGTAACAGTGATCAGTATAAAAAATGTGGCAATATTGAGTTAAACCACAGGTATAGAAAATCTGGACTGAAATGTAGGCTAAAAGCATATGTACAGTTAAACTGTGGATGATTGAAAATTAATTTTTTGTTATTAGGAAAGTGCTTGAAAATGACGGTGCTAACCAGAAAATAAAATGGGGAGGGAAATGAGTATTATTAGGCATTATGTGAATAACTATTCAGGTTTTGATTTTTTTACACAACAACATGGCAAGCAATTTTTATACAATCTTGATGTTTACATTTGACATGAAAAATACATTTATATTTTTCATTTGACATAACATAATAGAAAATGTCAATATCAAAACCAGTATTTAAGATCTCGACTATCAAATGCGGGCCTCCATTCCATCCAGATTCACGGTGCACATGTGTAAAACCACGACATCTATGCTATCCGTTGCCGACATGCAGCTTTGTCATGCCAGCACCAACCTCCGAGACGACTACGGAATCCTGAACCGTCGTCATCGTTTGCGCCCTCTGTTCCTGGTGAACACTCTCAAATATCTCTTCTTCCCGTTCAAACTCCTGGACCTGCACTGACTCTTGTATTGTTACTTTTTTCTTGCCCTTAACCTTTTTATAATCCTGTTGCGTGACAACGCCGACGGACTGCTCGGTACCAACCTCGGTAACGGTTACAGACTCCCGTGGCGTCGTCACCACTTTAGCCACCTCCTTCGGTTTCTCCTCTGTGTACGTTACGTCATCTGGCACTTTCTTTGAGGAAGCCACCGCCGACACTTCCACCGACTCTTGAACGTCAAATTTCACTGATGCTTTTGCCTACAAGAGAAAACCTGAATTTCAAAACTGAATAGTGGCTGGTATGTGATAATAAAACAAAATGAGAACAATCAGTATCAATCATAGTGTTAAAGGGAAAATATTTTTTGAAACTTAAAAATAAATTTAATTTTTGTGCATAAAAAAAAAATTCAACAGTATGTAAATAATTAAAACTAAATTGAAAGTATGTTTAATTCTACCTTTCTTAGGAGTATATTTTAAACAAATTATTTAAAGTAACAAAATTACTAGTTTGTTATTTATACCCTTGATTCCGATTTTTTTCTATGCAACAAGTCTGAAAAAATATTTCATGACTACGGCTGGAAAGAGAACTTCCATCCTAATTCCATAGTCCCAATTAAAAAATTAAATCCTGCCATCTCTAATTTTTCAATTTTTTTTTTTATCCGAGGCAAAGCCTCGGACGTGAAACTTGAGTGCGTGCCGGAAAATGCCACTTTCTTGTCACCATATTACTTGTAATGAAATATACTATTTCATCATTAGTCCCTTTCTTTGACAGCTCAAGTGTAAAACCAAATATTTTACTTAGTAGTTTCATATTCTTGACTTAAACTCATTAAATTTAGTTTAACAAACTCACCGTTTCTGATGTCTCAACAAACTGGGTGGTCGTCTCCAACGGTTGTTGCACTTGTTGCTGCGCAGATTCCCTGTAACACATTCATTAGACAGGTTAATTATGCATCAAATGAAAGTCAGTTAAAACACTTCTTGAGTCATTGTTGTGACGTTATTTTCACTTTACTTTATTTTTATGGTAGTATAGAAACCATTTTTAGATAACTGTAAAAATCACTGTCAAAATCACAGTTATCAAGGATAACTTCAAACAAAGTTACCTTTAAATGATTTAAAAAACAAAGTTAAGGTAGCACCTTTGTTTTAAAAATTAATAGTGACATTGGTAGTTTACAATATGTCAATGTAGTTGATAATGCCATAGAAAAACTAACCATGTACAGAAGTCTCACGCAATGCTAATTTCTGTAACACGAAATTTTTTAGTTGAGCCGGCCAGATCATAGGAGGCACTGCGAGCAAAACTGGCCAAGCTACGTAGCCGATCTGCAGCTGCTGGCCGGCCGGCCGGCTGAGTACACCGATCGTTAACGTAGCTTGGCTGGCTTTGCTCGCAGTGCCTATTATGATCTGGCCGGCTCAACTACAAAATTTTGCGTTACAGAAATTAGCATTGCGTGAGACTTCTGCACCTGATTAGTTTTTCTATGATAATACCTTTCAATGAGTAGATATAAAGACCAATACAATGTTATAACTCTGCAAGTTTATTAAAATAAATTTGCAGTTAAAATGTGGTTAAAAATCCTGCCATTTTTTCCGTTCATCCCACTGCCAAGAATCAAACCAATCACAAACAGAATTATTACAGCTGTTTAATGCCTCATGTCACTTTATGACAATGTTTTGCTTTTTCGGAATTTTTAAAAATTTGGGCGTTTGAGATGTAAAATATGCGCTTGCAATGTCAACTAGGGGAAGTAACATGATGATCAGTGCTATTATCTGAATTTCAAGGTGAAATTAAATTAACATCTGATTGTGAAGAAAATAGGGGAATTCAGGAAGGTATTGATGGAAATTTTCTTGTGGTGGAAATTAAAATTCTGCCTTTCAACCGCACATTCATTTTGAAAGGGGTATCAGAAGTTATAAAGGTAATCAGTAAAGGATTATCAGGCTACTTACTGTTCCGGTTGAATAACTTCAGCTCTCTTCTGCTGAACTTTTCTCTTCATTATCTTAAGTTGTTCTTCCCTTATTTTTTGCATTTCCTCATGTGCAGCCTTAATTTCTAACTCTTTTCTCTTTTCAGCAGTAATGCCTAAAAGCAACAAAACAGTAAGATTATGTGATTTTATTGTACCCAATTTAGTAATTTACCTGCTCTAGCCATGACCACTTTAATAAATCATCAGGTACTTAACAAACATTGTTAGTAAAAACCAAATTATTGATCCAATATAGCACTTACATAAACAAAATGGTACATATATACACAAGCACTATATCTGTGATACAATTCATACAAAATTTTTAGGACAAAGATATCAAAATACCCTAAATGAAACATAAATTAAAGTGTAAATATCAATTAAAAATCAATAAGGTCTCAGTCATGTCATTAGATCACTAAGGATTTGGTGGAAATAATTAATTCTTGGAAAATGATAATATAATCAACGTTTTCAAATCATATTCAGATTATGAAAACTGTGCTGATTGTTGTGAAGGAATACGTAATCTGCCCAACTTTGTTAGATGAGTTACTTAAGAAAGAGTCAACTGGAGTTATTAAGACAAACTATTTTTTTGTAGTTTCCTGTAAAGTTTATTGTATTTATTTATTATCAGAATGTAATAATATCATAACAATGGCAGGACAGTTGTCAAAATATTCTTATAACTAAGCAGATTATATATATATATATATATATATATATATATATATATATATATATATATATATATATATATATATATATATATATATATATATATATATATATATATATATATATATATATATATATATATATATATAAACTTGATATTTATCCAATATAAAAAGTCAAATAATAATAAATAACCGACCCAATTCCACATTAACAGTTAAAACACTCAAGACAGTAAAAGTTCTTTGTTAATAGCAATTTTTTAGTACTGTATGTTTTATAAATTGTATGAGTTAGATGAGTTCAACATATATTCGCATTAAACCTGGATAAATAAATATATCGCAGATATATCCTTAAGTTCTTTTGGTAGTGTATTAAAAATTGTTGGACTAATATAAAGGAGAGGTTTTATACAAAACTATTCGATGACTTACTGGCCTAATAGTATCTTTCCTTCTAGGATTATATAAATGCTTAGTTTGACTTTCCATGAACATGGTCAAGTTTCATTTTACCCAAAATGCTATTTCCAATAAGTATTGGTCATAAAGAATTAAAATTTAAAATGAAAGTCCGTAAAAAAAAACAAAAAAAAAAAAACTGTCTATTCATTAACAATCCTGTCTGAGGAAAAATGTCGGCCTTAGTCACAAACAAGACTATACAAGATCGCGCCACAATCATCCTACATTCATCTATCATTCATATTCAGGTTTAAATACCCCCTATGTGAGATCCCTGTCTCAAATAGTGATATAGTGATATTGTATTTTCTTTTTGCAAGATTGAGCGTACTTAAAAATATTTTTCTGTAATTTAAAAAATAGTCTTTATAACCCTTTTGATTTATATATTTTTGTGAAGATAATATTTATTATGGAGGAGTAGGTTTTGCTGTAAATAAGAAAATTGCTGAGTCTGTGATACACTTTGAAGCCAAAGATAATAGAATGTGCAATATTAGGTTAAGAGGAAAATTTAAATATATCTCTAGTCAGCTTTTATGCACCAACAGAAGAAGCAGAAGACGAAGATAAGGATAGTTTCTATGAACGTCTGGAAGAACAGGTGGAAAAGTTACCTAGTTATGACATGAAAATCTTTCTGGGTGATGCTAACGCAAAAGTAGGCAGAGAGGATATCTGGAAACCAGCCATAGGGAAAGAGAGCTTGCACGTAGACTCAAATGATAATGGATCTAGACTGGCAAGTTTTGCCCTTGCCAACAATCTCAAAATAGCTAGCACCATGTTTCCTAGGAAAGATATACACAAGTACACATGGACTTCACCTAATGGAACCACTAGGAATCAAATAGACCATGTCCTAGTAGACCAACGACACAAAAGCAGCGTTGCAGATGTAAAAAGTGTAAGGGGAGCAGAATGCGGAACAGACCACTCTCTAGTTATAGTTAAAGTAGCCCAACGAATTGCAATCCATAAAAGAAAGGAAGAAAGATATAATTTAGATATTGACACAGAAAAGCTAAAAGACAAACAGGCACCAAGAGAATTCAAGCTGAAACTAGAAAACAGATTCCAAGCTTTACAAAATCTCCAAGTAGAAGAAGAGGATGTAAATAAAAACTGGAGTGTGTTTAAGGAAAACGTAAAAAAACAGCGAAAGAAGTGTGTGGGAAAAAGAAAAGAACCAACAAAAAACCCTGGTTTGATGAGGAATGTGAAACAAAGGTAACAGAGCGAAGGGAGAAGAAAAGGGCATGGTTGTGCAGCCAGTTCACAGAAGATAAACAACAATACAATGATTTAAGTAGAGAAACAAACAGAATATTAAGACAGAAGAAAAGAAGGTACATAAACAGTCTGATTGAAAAAGCAGAAGAAGAGTGCACAGCAAATAATGCACGTGAACTTTACAAAAAAGTAAGATTTTTCAAAAAAGGATACACACCAAATCCATATGGAGTGAAAAACAAAGAAGGCATTGTTGTCACAGAAACCCAACAGGTTATAGAAAGATGGAGAGAATATTTCTGTGATTTACTAAATGTAGATGGTGTGGACCTTGCACCAGAAGAAGATAATGACGATATTTACTATCACGTTCAACCTAATGTGGAGGCACCAACCAGAGAAGAAATCGAAACAGCAGTCAAAGCTTTAAAGAGCAATAAAGCCCCGGGTAGAGATGGAATAACAGCAGAATTACTGAAGAAGGGAGGAAGAGTAGTAATAGAAAAGCTTTGGGAACTGATTAAAATAATCTGGGAGAGAGAAGAAATTCCAGAAGAATGGAGGGAAGCAATAGTAGTCCCCATTCACAAGAAAGGAGAGAAAGAAGAATGTAGTAATTTTAGAGGCATATCACTCCTTATCATACCTTATAAAGTCTTATCAAAGATAGTATTAAATCGTATTGAAGAATATACAAACGAACTAATCCTAGATCATCAGGCAGGTTTTATGAAAGGCAGGTCCACAGTGAATAAAATATTTATCCTTAAAGAAGTCATATCGAAGTATTGGGAGTTTAATAGAGAGTTTTTTGCAATATTTATTGATTTCCAAAAAGCGTATGATAGTATAAACAGAGAGAAATTGTGGAAAAAGATAGACAAATTTGGGATCCCAATCAAACTTATAAACCTTGCTAGAACAAGTGTAGCAAATTCCACATGTGCAGTGAAAGTAAATGGAAGAGTTTCGGAGCCCTTTACAGTAAATGCGGGGGTAAGGCAAGGGGATGGACTCTCCCCAATCCTCTTCAATCTAGCAATAGAAGAAGCTCTTCAAGAAGTTGCAACAATAGATAAGGGAATTTCAATTGGCTCCAGAATCAACATATTGGCGTTTGCAGACGATGTCGTCATTTGTGCAGAAACTTTAGAGGACCTACGCCAACTAACAAAAGTTTTTATAGACAAAACAGGACAACTAGGGTTAAAAGTAAATGACGAGAAAACCAAATATATGCAATTTTCAAGAAATCGAGTCATAGCCCAAGATCCTCTGCAGGTAGAAGACCATGAATTTGAAAAAGTAGAATATTTTAAGTATTTAGGGGTTGTTTTATCCAGAGAAAATAAAGAAGAAATAGAAATCCAAAAAAGACTAAATCTTGCAAACAGATGCTTCTACGCTTGCAACAAACTTATGTCCTCTAGATTATTGTCAAAAAATACCAAAATTAGAATTTATAAGACAATAATCAGCCCAGTATTGTTATACGGAGCTGAAACATGGAAAATAAATAAAAAGGAAGAAAAGAAGTTAATGACATTTGAAAATAAGATTTTAAGGAAAATCTATGGACCAATTTACGAAGATGGAGAATGGAGGAAGAGACACAACAGAGAGTTGAGAGAACTCTACAGAGATCCAGATGTGGTTTGCGAATTTAAATGTAGAAGAATTAGATGGGCTGGACATGTTTTACGAAGAGAGGAGCACAATAATTTAAAATTAGTTTTTTTAAGAAACCCCAAAGGAAGACGACCCAGAGGGAGGCCAAAACAAAAATGGTGGAGCCAAGTAAAGAAAGACATGGAGCAACTAGGAGCAACCGAGGAAGATGCAGAAGATAGAGCAAGATGGAGAGGCTTCGTTGGTGCGGCCAAATATCTTCTTAGATATGCATGGCCCTGGGAGTAAGTAAGTAAGTAACCCTTTTGATTTATTTTATTTTGATTCTAAATGTAAAAGTCGTTACTTCTCAGCGGATGGTTTGATTCCATAAGAAATTTTTAGTATGAAATTTTGAGTCTTAGATTTAGAAGGCTTAAGAGGGAAAGCTAGATTGAAAAGCTGAACAATATAATATAAAAAACTACTAGTTGTTGCCCGTCGATACTCGACGGATATGGCTCCATTAGTGGTAAATGAAACGCTATAATAGTGCAAACATGTAAGGTAGTCTATAAAATGTACTTCTTTGAACTGCCCTACCAAGAACAGTAATATATTTTACAGAAAATACTACGATTTTAGTTGGAGCTTCAGAAAAGTAGGCCTATTCCTTAAAACCAATAATGTTGCATCCTTGTACTTATAGGCCCTACTCTTTAGTATTTTATAAACATGTCAATTTGATTGTTTAGGTAGGCGCAAACCTAATTAGCCTAAGGAAACCGTTCTATTAGGTTCAACAACATCAGAAATAAGTAGACCAATATCCACTTGTAGGCCTATTGGATAAATTGTTCTTAACAGTTTTTTTTCAAGAATTAGGAAAGGCCTAGAGTGTTGTAACTTATGATGGTTGGCTTTAACAAATATTGGTGTATTAGGGTAGGATAGAACGTAGAGAAACCATTTATAACCACTTTCATATCGCAATATTTATGCTGTAGTGTGCAAGTTTCAATAACTATCCAAATTTAAATAATACAAATTTATTTCACAGAAAATTACATAATTTTAGTTGGAGTGTCTGAAAAAAAGTAGGCCTATAGGCATATTCCTTAAAAACAATAATGCTGCACCCTTACTATGTAACACAAACACTCTTTAGTATCTTATAAACATAAAAAATCGATTGTTTACTTAGGCCTAAACCTTAGTAGCCTAATCAAAGCGTTATATTGGTTAAAAACATCAAAAAATAAGCAAGCATAAACTATCAATTTGTAAACTTGTTAGTTTAAAAATAAGTTTTTGAGAGTTTGAAAAGGCCTACAAATATTGTAATGTATCTATTTTGCTTAAAATAGATATTGGTACCATCAGTAAAACATTTATTAGAGACGCCGTTATTGGACACATTACAAAAAGTGTATTAGAGAGGATGGGTCTGGAACCCGGGCCGTCTGATTTGGAGTAAGTCATGCTACCGACTGCGCCAATACTGTTGTAAAGGGAAGTAAATGTAAAGCATTACAACGTTGCAAACGACAAATTGATTTTCCGATCATTGATTGACAAAGAATTTCCGAAACATCAGTTTCTTTTAATACAAATGTGAGCAATTTATTTCAACTAAACCTTTACAATTTAGTCTTAATTTTAAAGAAATCAGCTATTTTACATAATTAAACAACTTTCTTTCCATTTAAAGGATAATACATCATAATAATTGTAAACGTTTTTAGGTACTGACCATAATAAACCAAATCCTTCATGAACTTTTGTTCATCCACTCTGTACTTAGACAAAATACCTCGAGTGTTTACAATCAGCTGATTGAAATCGTGTAAAATAAATAAATTGTTAAGGTTTTAAAATGTCGACATTTTTAATTTAAGGGAGTAAGATAACGTTAATTATATGATTAAGCAACTCTCTTTTCATAAATGACAATACATCATAATAATTGTAAACGTTTTTAGGTACTGGCCATAATAAACCAAATCCTTCATGAGCTTTTGCTCATCCACTGTATTTAGACTAAACACATCGTGTGTTCACAATCAGCTGATTGGAAGCGTGTAAAATAAATAAATTGTAAAGGTTTGAAAATGTCGATATTTATAATTTAAGGAAGTAAGATAACGTTAAAGTAAATAAAATCTGCTAATATACAAAGGTTTACGTTTTATTTGGTACAAACTGCGTGTAAATTGGTCCAGTGGAAGTCTCAGGCGAACTGTCCAAAGGATTGGAAATGTTGGCTTTTATCCCCATGTTAAATCTCCATAAGAAAAGTTTATTTTTAATTTTTGACCGATTTAACGTAAATATTTTTGAAATACGAATAAAACCTGCTAATATAGAACCGAGAACGTTTATTTTGGTACAACCCGCAAGTAAATCGGTCCAGTAGAAGTCTCAGACGAACTGTCCAAAGAATTGAAAATGTTGGCTTTTTTCCCCATGTTAAATCTCCATAAGAAAAGTTTATTTTTCATTTTTGACAGATTTAACGTAAATATTTTTGAAATACAAATAAAACCTGCTAATATAGAACCGAAAACGTTTATTTTGGTACAACCCGCATGTAAATCGGTCCAGTAGAAGTCACAGACGAAGTGTCCAAAGGTTTTTTAACTTTGTGTTTTAAATATATAGATTATAGTTAGTATTTACATCTAATTGTAGTAGGGATAGCCATGAAGATTCTGAGAATACATCCAAATAATAACGCTAATTGAAAATTCTTTTAAATGATACATTAGGCTTACAGGAAGCTACTAAATTAGGTTTGAGATCATCTAAAGATAACAATATTGCTTCATGGCCGACCCGAGCGCACCTGAGCTTACCACTAAAGTTTCTGCTGTACTTGAAATAGATTTCGTACTTGAAAGTATGTTATCAAGGCTTTTTTTAAGTAGGTTTTATTCTTATGGGGCATGAGAAGTTAAGTTTAAAACCATTTTGTTTATAGAGGAATTGATAATTTTAGATCTCTTATCGTTAAAAAAATCCACATTGTGGTAAGTTGCCGTTAAAATGATTTTATTTTTGGATTCATTTGAAAATTAGCCAAAAGACAGTCACGTTTTTCTACAAACAGTTTATCAATTTCTACACTTGGAATTAGATAAATTGAAATAAATAATGTATTCATATGTAATGTATCAATATGTAATGTAATACATTGACTAACTTCCACAAAACTGCACTCAAAATTATTTTTATTTATTTAACAATTTAAGACCATTCCTGAAAATTTCATTTGAAAGTAAAGAGCAGACCCCCTCTAATTTTGTTTTCCCTGGATAAATAATGGATCACTTCATCTTTATCAAGGTTCATCTTTACCATTCTTGTTATTTGTTTTTTTTTTTTTTTTTTTTTTTTTTTTTTATTGGTGGAAATTGGGTCAGGTCTTTTAAAAGTTAGATAATTGCTTGCTCTTATTTGCGATAGAGGTTGAAACCTCTTTACAAGGTGATTGATTACTACTAATTGTCAGAGGGGTACATCGGTTTGGGGAAACGGGAACACAGGATTTATTGTTTGCCATGTTCACCCTGTGACTTGAGATGCTCACCAGAGTAGTGCAGAGTAGCCTTGGTCACTGCCAGCCCTGCCTCACTGGTCGCCTTGCAGACGTAAGTGCCTGCGTCTTCTTCTGTTACTTTCTTTATGGTAACTATCGTTCTATTTTCCTTGATTGTAACTTTGATGTTTTTAGTGTTTCTGATAATCTTGTCATTGTGGTACCAGATGATATCTAAATAACAAAGGGGAGTAAGTAAGATTTGATAAATGTATTAAAAAATATAAGCAATCCTAAACACAATGATAAGCAATATAAAATGGCTGAAGCAGAAGGAATATTGAATGCTAAGGTTAGTTGTAATTGGTTGATTTGGAATAAAAATTGTCAGAGCAAGTATTTTGGTAAAAAAGTGATTATGTACTAAGTTCATGCTGATTCTAAGGAGCTACAATTCTTCAACACACAAGGCTTAAAATATCTTATTCATATTGCAATTTTTTTTTAATAACTCAAGGGGATGGTTGTATGTTGTACCAAACTCTTCATTATAATATTAGTATCACTTTTGGTGGCTATTGTCATCTACGTGAGGGTTACACAGTTATGAATTTAAGCCGTTGACAATGTCCATCAGAATCTTCAAAATAATCTTAAATATTCAACTCGCTCTAATGTATTAATTTTAAATTAACTTTCTTCAAAATATCCAATAAATTAAAATTTTATTTGAAATAAATATTAATAAATTTTAAATTAGAAATAAATATGACAAAGTTGAATTCGACATCTACAGAAAACCTACGTACAACAACCGCTTCATAACCAAAGATGCATTTGCTCCCTACTCACACAAAAGAGCAGCATATAATAGTCTAGTACACAGACTACTAAACACCCCTCTTAGTAACGAAAGATACGAGGAAGAGGTTAAGAAGATCAAAAATATTGCTCAGTTCAATGGATACAGCACAAATATGATTGACCAAATTATAAACAAAAAGAAAAAACAAATGGCAAAAACATCAAGAACAACGTTTTTCAATAACAACAATACCCCCGTCGCAGCAGACCTGCGTACTCAGCGAATTTCCAATGGAATTTCAGATTATTTACTTTCCCCATAAAAACACCATAGGATCGAGTATGTAGGTTTTCTGCCATTGGGTGTTGTTAGAAAATCTAAGTTAATCAATAATTGGTGAATGTAAACACAAAATTGTATCAAACTCTGGCAATTTTTTATTTTCCCCATAAACCCCATGGGGGTGAGTATGTAGGTTTGCCGCCATATGGGTTTTGTAAGCAAGTATAAGTTAAACCTTATATAGATAATGTACATATGAAATTTGATTAAGTTATGTCAATAAATAAGCAATATATAGGGTTTTCTTGATTTCCCATAAGAATAACATGGAAAACATATTTTTGGATTTGCCCCGTAACCAGTTATAGCTCTTTTAAATAGTTTCAGTTAAAATTGATGAATTTTAAAAATTAAGGTCCAAAAATGCCAAAAACCCATTTTTGACCCCTTTGAAACCCCATAAAACCCCGTTCCCATAACCCGACAATGTTGGTTCGCGAACTCATGAAAATAGACCTGGTCTTACACCTCCATACCAAATTTCATCAAAATCGGTCTCCATCAAAAGTTATCAGTACCACGGACACATAGATATATATATATATATATTGTGTTTTTGGCATCTGGGGACCTCAAAATGAAAAAGTAAAGTGGTCCCGGTCTTAGGTCTTACCATGGCTACTACCGTAATAGCGTATTCCCTATAGGGAAATTCGCTAAAAAAGAAGATAACTGGCGATCAGTAACGTTTACCTCGTATAATAGAATAATTCAGAAATCGTTTAAAAGACATGGAAATATCAACATTGGTTTCTCATCAAAATTCAAGCTCAAAAATATTCTTGGAAGTACAAAAAGTAAAATAAATGAAGAATTAAAGTCAGGAATATTTCAAGTGGAATGTGATATGAATGTGATATGATGTGATGTGAATTATATGTTGGACAAACACGTCGAAAATTAGAAACCCGTTTGAAAGAACATATAAGCCATGTGAAATTTAATCGCCCAGAAAAATCCGCGATTGCAAGACACGCTTTGGATACCGGGCACTCTTTCTCGAAAATAAAATTAATCAAAGAAGTTAACAACAATCAATATTTGGATGCCCAAGAAACTTTAGAAATTAATAAACGAAGACTACAAATAGTAAACAACGATCATGGACCAATTCAAAATTCTCCATTGATAAACATCCTAAACATAAAATAACTTAAATTCATGAATATGCAAAAATTTTTTATAGTACACATTATCATAACTTATAAACTTTCTTTTCAAACAAATCTCCAGATGTCAGTTACCACAATATTAGAAGCATATGTTTTGTAAACTATATTTTTAAATTACTATTTTTGTATCAGTTGATAATGGTCTGACGATGTATTCTTTGAATATGAAAGGCCTTACCAAATAAAATTTTAATTTATTGGATATTTTGAAGAAAGTTAATTTAAAATTAATAACAGTTCCAATAAGAAGAGCTTCTTAAAATGAATGGCTCTAATGTAGTAGAAAGTCGATTACCAGAACGTCAACTATATGGACAGTCAATTATTATTACTAACTGAGTGCACAGTATTAAAAAGTCCTATTGCAAAATGGCAAACATAGTGCAAGGGTCTACAAATACAAAGGAATATGAATTAAAGCAGTCATATAACTGTTTGGTGGTTATAAATGGTAAATTATGTTTGTGTTTGACTATTCAAACCACTCCAGGTTCCAATTAGTTTGGATAATTGACTCTCTACTATAAAAGGTTAGTCCAATGGACAAATATAAAATTTTTGAGTTCATGAAAAATTACACTAGAACTTCACAGTGTATTTGTATGAATAATTAATTGAGAGTGTAAAATAATTAAATGTAAGGCAATATCACCCACAGAAAAAAAGGACAATAAGGTAGCTTTTAATAAAGAAAATGTAGAGAAGAGAATCTATAGGAAGCAATTACCAGGTGTTGGAGTTCCAGCGAAGATTGCCTCAAACTTTGCCATCTCCATCTCTTGTGCTCGTATATCAGTGATTTCTTGGATAAATGTTGGTGCACTTTGGGCAGCTAGAAAAAAAGGAAAGCTTAAAATACATATTACAGTATGGAGCTAAAAACCCGTTTTCTTTCTCAAAACTTTAGAAAGTTTTGACAAAATTACATAGAACTTTTAGTTTACAGATTAAGTCAAAATCAAATCCACAAAATAATTATTTTTGTTACAGTACCTTTGTAAACCTTACAAAATGCAATGGAATATTAGTTTCTTCAGGAAATCAGCTAAGAAAAAAGGAATAAAAAATCCCATTGCTCATAGAAATCATCTAGTTTGCTAAAGAGTAATAAAATTTACTCTGCACCACTAGGTAATTTACTATGGCTACAATTTGTCCAAAATTGGTGGGACACAGTTGGATATAAAAACTTTTGTTAAGCCCCTTCTAGAATGAGGGTATCCTTTAGTGGTTTCAACACAATTGAACCTCTCAATAAATTTCCAACACCTATTATTTCATATTGAACAGTGAACAAGTCAGACAAAAGAATAAAGTAAAAAAAGCATCTTGAGATAACAAGCATAAATTACGAAGGATTTACTAAATTAAAGAAGATGGCAATAATTAAACAATTACCATAGAAGGTATTCTCACCTACAACATCATTAATTTCTGAAATATTTAAAGAAACTGCGTCATAGTTGCTTGACTAGCAATTTAAAATATTTCAAATTAAGTGACTTTTTTAATGAACATTTTTCATTTGAAACAAACTTAAGTTAAAAATAAATACAATATTGGTTTCTAACTTACCTTAAATAAAATGACTAGAAAACATGGCTTTGGTTGAGAGGTGGCGGTTGGTCATTGTTCTGATAAACAAACAGTTAGCACAACAGCCAGGGTTAATACAACAAACAAAACACAAATAAACACAGCAAACCTACTAATACTACAACCAAAACTGTTAAAACTTGTTTCATTAGGGCTTCTATTAAGTAGACTAATAGTTGTAAATCCCTGTAAGAAATAATTACAACAAAATTAGCCATTTATGATTATTTAATTGGCTAAAACAAAACAAATAGAGCTTTCAATTTCCTTTTGAGCCCCCATTAAGTGAAAGATAAATAAGTGTAAAAAAGGAATGTAGAAATTAACCTTGTCCGATTTCAGGAACAATGGACTTTGTTAAGTCTTAAGACATATAAATTGTATATAAGTTGCATACAAATATTATTAAACATTAACAGTGTAAACTAAGCATAAAAACTCTTTAAAAACTAATTGAAAGTTTGAAAGAGGATTAGATATTCCTTTTAAACATGTCTCAACTGTGAAAGAACGGCAAAACCAAAACCAAGTTATATATTGCAGTTTTAACTTTTTTTATTTAAAATTATGTTTTTATATATTTATTGTTGGTTTAGATGCATGAACTAGTAACCAATACACAGTAGAAGTCCTTTTAACAGCTATTTTTGGAGTCTTAATGAGACCCGGATAACCTAGAGACCGGGTAAAACATAAAACTGTGGCATTGGTCATTAAGAAAATGTAAAACCAACCATATATACATTGCCATGTACAACCATGTATTTATAGCCAAATAGACAGTGTTCAATCAGTTTGGAAATCGGTTGCACGTAATACTAAACATGGACATATTCTGAATTCCCGATAATAATAGTTCTGAAATAACTCTGAAATAATTCTAAAACAAGGAATTACAAAAACAACTATACAAAACTGTTTTAAATTTTCATTTGTGTGAAGTAATATGCACTTAATTTCTGAAACAATATTGGTTATCATATGTGATTGCAAACCTGAGTCATTTCCTAGTACAAGGGCAGTTAAAGAAACAGTCGATAGGGAGTTTCTACCGTAATAAGGTTAGGGATTATTGGATATCAAGTTGAACTGTGAAGCCAATCAAAATAAACTGAGGGTAATTGATTTTTTAAACAAAAATTTTAACATGATACATTTGAATGATTGTTTGATGGACTGAGTAGTGAGGCAGTTAGTGGTACCTGAGAGGAAGGCGTGTGCCAGGCCCGTGTCCGTGGACATGCACTGGCTCTCCAGTAGTAGGAACTCCTGCAACTCCTCGCAGCTGTCAGCCGTGTGCAGCTGGTGGAAGGAATCGGGGTCCAGCTCCCGCGGTTCCAGAGGGAACGGAAACAAGGAGTAGGGAGTGGGGCGGGAGACCGCGGCGCGCGGGAACGTCTGGCACCTGGCTCTACTGCGAGACGGAAACTCTGAAGTGGAAGTCGCCAAGTTCTGGCACGACGAGGACAACTGTCGCTCCGACTCACTGGTAGAGGGTTCGCTCAGCTCGGTGATGGGAGGAAGGAGGTAGAAACTTCCTCCCGGCGGAGACTCTCCCCCCTCGTACTCCTCGGTTTCGTATGGATTATGACACTCTCGCACAACAACATGCTCTAGGCTGTCCAGTGACAGGGTGCGCTCTTTACCTTGCAGTTGTGACTTCATCTCCTCCATGTGGGTGACCCACTCCGGCTTCCTGTACTCCTTCGTTCCCAGGATACCTGTTACATGTGGAACAATGTTAAAATGTCTTCTTGAAATAATCTAATTTTAATTATTAATTTAGAAAAGAATAAATTTATTAAGAGTTCCTAAACATAATTTATTTTTAAAGTTTGCTTAGCTCAAAGTAACTCAGTTATGAGATATGATTTCAAATAGTTTATAATGGAATAAAGTCAGTACATTGATGACAAATTATTTTAGAAGCTACATGAAGTAAATACACACCTTTTTAAGAGTTGTGTCTATCTAGTTTGTCTAAAAAGTTTGATTTCAATCCAAAAAGAATATAATTTGGTATTAAAATTCTAACCTTTATTTTAAAGCAATTGAATGATCATTAAAACTAAAACTCCACCTGAAATCAATTATTATTAAAACATCAACAACAACAAAATGTGAAAGTAAGACACATAATATAAGTAAACATGACAAAAACAACAGAACAATTTCAAATCTTAAATATAATAGAAACATTCTAATGAATATAATTGATTTAAAATTGATTGTGGAATGAATGTTAATGAAGCTGTTATGTTTGCATGTGGGGGAAGGATAGGACAAACAATCTTATAAAGGTATAGAAGAAGTTGCCGTCGGCGAAAGCTGTAAAAAAACAGGAACTCACTGAAAAAGCATAGAAATCAGCAAAACAATACTTTTTCACATCTCAACTAAAAAATCATTACTGAGCAGACTTATAAATTACATATTATTGTAAAGATCTACATATCTAGTTTTAAAAAGCATAAAAATTCAGAAATTGCCTAAGCAAAAGTTTTAAGTCAATAGGCTGAAGAAGTGTATCATAAAGTTGAAAAGCAAAGTTGCAAGAAGAAGAGACTAAACTACCTCACAGTAAAAAAATTGAAAAACCGATAAATAATTTAAAATAGTTTTTTTTTTTTTTTTTTTTTTTTTTTTAATTTTATGACAAGGTACACTTAGATATTTTTAAAATAAACTTTGACATATTCCAAATAATAAAGTAGAACTATTGTAATTAAAATTAGTAAAAAATCAGATACTGAAATAAGAAGCACTCATTTAAATTTCCATCTGTCATCTTTTTACCTATTTAACCAAACCTTAAAAATAATCATTTGAATTAAAAATCTATAATTCAATACTTGAAGTCCACTCAGAGAGAGCTTGTTCAGCCATCGGATTTAAGAGTCTGGTCAAAGTAAAGTTGAACCTGGTACTTCTGGTCGGTAGGCTAACTCAATTGTGACTACCATAACAAATTTATGGGTAAATTTGTTATT
The DNA here is from genome assembly GCA_030545055.2 of Neoaliturus tenellus. Lineage (NCBI taxonomy): Eukaryota > Metazoa > Arthropoda > Insecta > Hemiptera > Cicadellidae > Neoaliturus > Neoaliturus tenellus. The sequence continues at coordinate 234,364,900 of CM061531.1, forward strand.
AAAAGAATTACCAGATGGAAATTCAAGTACTGTTTTAAATTTAGGAATTAAAAAATTAAATTTATAAACTAAACATCTCTAAGCACTTTATAATATTTCTGTCTCTACTTTGTAACTATTAACTAAAATACTTTTTAACAAGAACTACTGTTTTGGCGGAAGGAATGAAATTTGATGTTTTATTTCACAATACTGACTTTCAATCTCTTTTAATCCATTACCATGAATGTTGATGAACTTACTGCTAAAACTATAAATTCTAACAAAATTACCAGAATGTGTTTAACGTTAATAAGACATAAAGAAATGTTGGCAGTTTTGTTTAAATCAATACAACTTAAACAGAGATTTCCATAATGACAATTTCCAGTTGACTATGACAAGATTACCCTAAATCGATGTCTCATTCAACTAACAGTTATCAACAATATTTGAGTATGCGACTGGCAGAATAGTTATTAGTTTTAATATTTAATTTAATTACAAAACAAAATAGTTTGGGTCAACTCATTTGGTATAGATTAAAAATTGTATATGTTACTTGGACTTGACTCTTTTCCAGTTGCTTTTTTAAAAGACTATTTTAGAGCGATCGAATCTCCCTTTGCCTTCTTCAATCAAAAGCAAGAGCGAGTATTATGAACCAAAGGCCCAGTAAAGTATTAGGTAACCAGCCAAGTCTCTAGTTTCCTCAGATTTGTTTCCAGCCTCCAGCCAAAAGCAAACGTGTGCAAGCGAGGCCAGCCATTACCTGGAACTTCGAGGACAGTGGTGGTCGTTGCTACGCCAAGCTCATTGTGAGCTTCGCACAAGATCTCGCCTGCATCATCCGGGTAAACTTCGGTCACTGTTAGAATGCTGGAGTTGTCCTCCAGGTACTCGATCTGGAACTCTTGGCAGGGAATTATCTCCACTCCCTGCTTGTACCATCGGACCTTGGGCATGGGACTGCCTTCTACTTTGACTTCCAACCTAGGAACGTCATTATATTTTAGTTTAACAAAATACAGCTCAAATAAGGATAAATTTGTCAAGAAAGCCCACAAGATAAATTTTAAAGGGTGAAGTTTCATATCAATCAATAAAAAACTGCATTTTTACATTATTTCAGTTTACACTTAACTATTTACAAATTACACAGCTTAAGAAGTTACCTAAATCAAGAAACATTATAAAAATAAATAAAATTACTTGGTTTGAAAGTGAGATGCTTCATCTTTGACTGATAACTATAGTATATCTTGACTATAGTATATCTTCTTTCGAGCTTCATAAAAAATCTTTACTGAGCTGAGAAAAACATGAGGAAAAGGATGGCAACAACCAAAGTAGACATATTCATATCGCAAAAAGGAAATTGATTAAAGATACAAGAACAAAATTCTGATAGTTCACAGTTTGGAAAATTTAAACTAAAACATTCACATAAGAAAAAATTGTAAATACCTCAACAGCTCTCCTTCTCGAGCTTGAACTTGTTCAGGCAGAGGTGTGACAAAATATGGAGCACTTCCTAAATCCTCTGGTTTCTCCTCTGATACTTCAGACAAAATGTCCTACAAAAGAAAATTTTGTTAACACTTTCTCATTCCTAGATTTCAATTTATTTTTAGTAATACTATTTAAATTCAAGAAAAGGGGAAAAACTTAGTGTGTCTCATGAATTTTTATAAGATCACGGTCAGCCATAAAATCACAATTGTTTCTGTTTTCCTTTTGCCATTCGCAAGTATAATTGGTGTATTAGAATGCCACAAATGGGAAAACATAAAAAAATATGGAAGATAAAATGTTCAAGGGAGACCTGATAACAATTAATTACACAGTGTTGCGGAACTCCTTGATAATATTTTAGGGGATTATTCCTCAACAAAAAACAAATAGGCCTATGAATATCATAGTAATAGCATCCAAAACCTGTTGGTCGCCCACACAGCCGACATTTTGTTTTTACAAATAATAATTTTAATTTCTATAACGGCTGTATTAAGTTAATATTTGGCATATCACATCAATGTTCATTTTCAGGGGAAAAATATAGTTTTCCATAGTGTATGCTCAAAATGATGACCATTTAAAATTTTCAATCTCAAATATCTCATAAACAGTAAATTTTTTAAACATTTTACAAGGGACAAAAAAGTTAACAGATTAAATTATCCAAACAGACCAACTTTTTAAGGACCTGACAACAAATAACTCAGTTACTGCCATTTTCTGCAAAAAAGCGTAGAATTTTAATTACAACTAATGCAAAATTAGGTTGTTTTAAAAGAAAATTCAAAATAACTCTGTTATTTGTGGTCAAACCTTTACAACCTTGGTATCATTGGTTAGATAATTTAATATGTAGACTTTTTTGTTTCTTGTAAAATATTTGTAATATTTATCATTTTTGAGATATTTTAGTTCAAAAACTTGAAGCCGCCATTTTGAAAATACGCATCAGAAAAAAAATTTTTCCTGAAAATGAACATTAATATTGATGTGATAAAGGTTCATGTTAAATATGAATTTAATACAACTACCCGTTGTGAAAATAAAAGTTATGTGTAAAAACGAAATGATGGCTGAGTGAGTAACCAGCAGTATTTCGATATCATTACTATGATATTCATTCATATTTGTTTTTGGTCCACGGACAATACCCTAACATATTGTGAAAGAGTTCCAAAACACCCTGTTTTTCGTTGATATGGAAATAAATTCAGTAAATGGCTTGTACCAAATTATATGCAGAACATGTACATATCAAATAAGTACATAGAGACAAATCTATTACTACTAAATTATAGCTTAGCGGAATAGCAAGCAAATGAAAATTGTTAACAGCTCACCCTGTCAGCAAGCAGATCTTCTTCTGACCCACTCTGACCAGTTAGCAGAGAAGTCGCCACTGTGATTGAAGCTATTTCCGAATCCGGCACATACTCATACGCTGAAATGAATAACATGTCTTCTGTAAATATATTATATTGAGAGCCACAAAACATCACTAATGAAAGGAGTGATGAATTTAGTTTATACACTTATTTTAAGTAAAATTAAATTACTTTAAATTAATTAATGTGTTCACAATTGATCTACACGGTACTGATTTAAGCTAGCCAGAAGCCAGTGACAGCTGCTGGTAATAAGTACAAAGTAGACTCAAAAAACTAGACAGACTGTACCAGTCATTGAGATGGGGATAGGATTCACCCTGTGCTTTCCTCCCCATTCAGCTACTGTTGTTTCCTTATCATCTTGCTACATTCAGAGGAAAATGCTGTGTAAACAAGCAGTGCTAGGAGTATCAGATATGTACAAGTACACTCTAAGGAGGTTCGATTGCTTTGTAAATTTTGTAGCTTTGTAGTAAGAATAGAATGGCAGCTGGTAGTAGCATTCAACTGCCAGCTGGTAGTGTCATTTAACCACCCAACCTACAAACTTGTTTTTTACACAACAAATATAAATACCCCCGTCGCAGCAGACCTGCGTACTCAGCGAATTTCCAATGGAATTTCATTATTTACTTTCCCCATAAAAACACCATAGGATCGAGTATGTAGGTTTTCTGCTATTGGGTGTTGTTAGAAAATCTAAGTTAATCAATAATTGGTGAATGTAAACACAAAATTGTATCAAACTCTGACAATTTTTTTCCCCCATAAACCCCATGGGGTTGAGTATGTAGGTTTGCCGCTATATGGGTTTTGTAAACAAGTATAAGTTAAACCTTATATAGATAATGTACATACCAAATTTGATTAAGTTATGTCAATAAATAAGCAAGATATAGGGGTTTCTTGATTTCCCATAAGAATAACATGGAAAACACATTTTTGGATTTGCCCCGTAACCAGTTATGCTATGATAAAAATTCAAAATACCAAATTGTTTGTTTTTTGAGCTCTTTTAAAGAGTTTCAGTTAAAATTGATGAATTTTAATAATTAAGGTCCAAAAATGCCAAAAACCCATTTTTGACCCCTTTGAAACCCCATAAAACCCCGTTCCCATAACCCGACAATGCTGGTTCGCGAACTCATGAAAATAGACCTGGTCTTACACCTCCGTACCAAATTTCATCAAAATCGGAGGTCCCCTTCAAAAGTTATCAGTAACACGGACACATAGATATATAGATAGATAGAGAGATAGATAGATATATAGATATATATAAATATATACATCAATATGAAAATTAAGGAATGGTGTTTTTGGCTTCTGGGGACCTCAAAATGAAAAAGTAAAGTGGTCCCGCGCTCAGGTCTTACCATGGCTACTACCGTAATAGCGTATTCCCTATAGGGAAATTCGCTAAACATAATAGAATAGAAGAATAAAGTAAAAACGGCTATCACACACCACACAAAAGTATGAAGTTACTATGGTCCCCTCCCAAACAGAAACCCCGGAGCGGAAAACCATTCGCGCCAAAATGAAAGCGTGTACTGACACAACAGGCGGCAAAGGGATATAACGTTCCCCTGCAATGGCTGAGCTTATTCTGAAGGAATAAATTGGAAGTGGCGTGACTACAGCTACGCCAGTAGACTACGCCTGTATGAGCCATATGTGCTCCATACGTAGGCCGCTAGGAGCGTTCGTGACGCATTACATCAATTGATGTAGCGCTCAACGTGTTAAAGAGGTATGTATAGAAAACTTAGAGATATATAGAGGTAAAGTTCGACTTGCAAAGATAAAATGCAAATTGAATTTGATTTATGAACTGAGTTTCAAGTTATAGATGTAATTTTTTCTCTCTTCAACTTATAGAGGAAAAATTATTTTCAGTTACATATGGTTTTTTATTCAACTTGGACAGGTTTTTCAAAGGGATGGAAAATGATTTGTGGTACCGAGGATTTCATGCTACTGACGTTTGAGTCAGCAAGAGTCGACTTGAAAAAATGAAATCGAGTTGAAAAATTGAAGCTTTTCCAAATGAAACTTCAGCTGTGTTTTAAAACAAATTCATCCTTGGCACCAAGGTTGAAATACTATGTTGTGCAAGGTAATAGAAAAATGTTGAGGGATAAACCAACGCAGAGTTACCAACCTTCGACAACGAGCGCAGTGGCACACACCGCCTCACCCACTGGGTTGGCAGCCCTGCAGGTGTAGACGCCAGCATCCTCGGGGAACACTTCCGTGATGGCCAGCTTGCACAGCCCCTCCGAGTCCTGGTACATGGACACTTGTTTGCCCTCTCGCATCGGCTGGCCGTTGTGGTACCAACAAACGACAGGCACTGGCTTTCCGATCACCTGCAATCAAATCAGAAAGATAAGAGTAGTGGTGTGTGGTACGTAATGGATCATTAATGGAATATCTTTAAACAAAGAGGAAAGATTAATAGGCCTATTTCATTTTTGTGACTAAGTGATATATGAGAATTGAATACTGAATATTGAATACGTTTATGTAGGAATTCAATTGCTTTAAAACACAAAACAAAAATTTGGGTTTTTCTACTGACTGGTATTGAATACGTTTATGTAGGAATTCAATTGCTTTAAAACACAAAACAATAATTTGGGTTTTTCTACTTGGTAGTATTGGTATCAACATTGGGGAATCGATTCTTGTCTTGATACCGATACCAATGCCTAAGAATCAGTGGTAAAGAGAATAGGGAAATTCCCTATAGAGAAATTTGCTCAAAACTTTGTAAGTACTGAAGTGTTGATCAGGTGAGGTTTGGACTGCATAGTAGTTACAATTACGCTTGAACTGTGAATTGATAATCATAACTAACTTACATAAAAAGTCAAAATTAGAGAAGAAGTGTCAGTTTAATAAAAAAAGTTATATTTGTTTTAATTCCGATTTTTGATCTCGTTTAAGTAGTATCAGGAATGCTGAATTTTGTATTTTTATTTTATCATCAGTACATATTATTCTTCATTCCCCTTATACCTTATGGGGTAAAAAACAACTTCAGCAAAAGAAACAAGATGTCAGAAACAAAATTAAGTCATCATGTTTCCTTTTCTCTCACCTAGTGTGCATCAAAAAAGGGGCAACGGACAAATTAAGACAGAATGCACCGAGAATGGCTAGTTATACATCAATGTTCTGTTTTACTACAAAAGTTGACTAAGGTTTGGTTTTCTTGGAAGACATGGCGACGGTAAAATCTGGAAAGTATTCATTGAATAAACCATGTAAAGAGTTGAAGTCATAGCCATTAAATATTCTTGTTAGACTTCATCACTTTCGTCAAACTCAAGATATTGTTGTGAATCTCAAAATATTATTCCCATCTACACAATATGTCAGCAAATAAACCTGATCTTACCTAAACCTGTTATGTTTACCTTGGCCACAAACTCGGTGGGTTCGCCGTCCATGACCTTGGCGTGCTGTGGTGTGACGGTGAACACCGGGGATTGCAGTTCCGTGGCTGTCTCCATCGTCGGGGTCACACTGAGTGTCGCACTGCAGGTCACCGAGCCCGCTACATTCTCCGCGCGGCATGTGTAGTCACCGGCGCTCTCTGACAGTGCCGCCGGCAACATCAGCACCGACTTGTTGCCATCTGTCATGATTCTTGTCTCCACGCTTGACTGCAAACAAATGTTGATTTAATAATGATGATAATACTGGCTTGCTATATCATCAAAGACTCATGTAGAAATTTTTTTTCCTAAAAAAAATTTATAAAACTGTTTATCCTACAGTACACAACATTCTTATATGAGAAAATAATAGTGCACGAAATTCAACATTCAGCAGTAATATAAGCGTTTATTACTGTATTATACACAACTACGAAAATACTGCATTAATAAATATAAAGTATGACAAAACATTTAACGTTTTATATTTATTTCATAAGCCTAATTGTTCTTTCCCTTTACAAAGATGGAGTAAACAGAGAGGAGGTAGCAATATACATAATGCTCTCTTCATAATTTCAAACTACAATGTTCACTGTCTCATAAATCACACTAACTTAACCATTGTAGATCACAAAAAATCACCTGACAACACTGAACTATTCTATGTATGTGTTTTGCAGGGAAATTGTGTAAGAAATTGAAGGTACTAAAACACATCCTATTAATTGGTCTACATAATGCGGATTTCCAATGTATTTAAAATATTTACGATTTTAGCTCCAAACATTTATGGTAAATTGTTACCTCTATAACTATCATAAATTTCAAAGGCTAGATCAAATTATGAGATCCACACAATTTAAAAAATTCTATATGAAACTGCAGACATAGTTGACTTTACCTTGATAGGGGTGTTGTGACGGAACCACTGGAAGGAGCATGTCGGGAAGGAATGTACGATGGCTTCCATGAGGACCACTTCGCCTGGAGCGATTGTCTGTGGCTGAAGAGGCTGAATGAACCTCGGAGCTTTCACACCTTCCATCTCCAACAGTTCTTCAGCATCTGTGGGGTGACCACAATAGTGTCAAGAAACAATGTGACAACTGCTATAGGCTCGTCTTACGGTGGATTTTTTTAACAAGTGAGGGATTTTTTTAAATGTATAAATAAATATGAATTTGCAAACCTGCTGTCTACATCTCAACATCTGGCTTGGACACCATGTTGTAAACAGTTACATGTGGGAAATAGTCAATCAATTGGGTATAAAAATTGTAAAAAAAAATATTTATTTAGGACTATATAAAGAGATATTTGATTTGTTCCTGTCCTTTTGAGTGTTGAAAATTATGAAGATAAATAGCCAAAAAGAATGTTTCATTACTAATAAAAGACAACGACTTATCGCATATGCTTGATATTTACTAACCTGCGACCCCCACCGAACCCGAAGTCCTCGCCTCTCCTGCAGGGTTCATGGCTCGAACCTCATACTTCCCGGTCACCTTCTTGTTGATATCTCTCAGTGTCAACGTGGTGACTCCCGGCTGCTTTTTCATGTCCTCTGTTGGAACTATTTCTTTTCCGTTGCGGAACCAGCTGACTTCCGGAGTCGGTGTCCCTGTGAACTCCACCTCCAATGTCACTGTCGATCCTTTTGGCACAACTAGTGCTTGCAGTGGCTTGGTGATCTTGGGGGCCTCCATGACCGCTGGCTTGGACACCATTTTTGCTTCACCTTTGGCAGAAATTAAAATTTTAAGTTACGACTTATCATCACAACTCAAGACACAATTTTGAGCTGTCAGCGACAATCTCCACTCCCATAAAATTGTATATTACACAATGTAGTTTATGTAATTAATTTTTCTGACCAACTCTTGCATTATTGCCTATTGGTAATAAAAAACTTTTCCATTATTAGACTTTGGTTGCGGGTCAGGGGGATGGCCCACCAGGTGTCAAAAGAAAATCTTAAATGTAAGCATAGGTTGAAATGTACATAAAATTAAAGGTATTATTTGGCACAATACAATGCTGAAAACTAGACTTTAAATGGATGACCTGGACCAAAATGTTAGGCAATCAAAGTTTCCATTAAAATCATTATAGGTAAAACTTTAAAATGCTATAAACTGCTTAGTACCCAACCTTCTGAACTTGGGTTTGTGGCGTATTACTCCAAATGCAAAGACATTTAACATGATGTAATGATTTGATAAAGGTCAAAGCATTTTGTAAGATTTTTCATGGGGACGTCCCATATTAGAGGGTGTCTAAATTTAAATTTCCGTAGCCTCTGTCACATCATACATAATTTTAAATGGCTTTGCATTTGGAGTAATAGCCACAAACACAACGTCAAAAGGTTGAGTATTAAGAAAGTTATTGCATGTTTAAGTTTTACCCATATGATTTTAATGGAAACTTTGATTGCCTACCATTTCTGTCTGGGTCATCCATTTAAAGTCTAGTTTGCAGCATTGTACTTTGCCCAATGAGACCTTTAATTTGATGTACATATCACCCTATGCTTACATTTAGGATTTTTCTGACTAATGGTGGGCCTTTTTTGCTCATATTTATGCTAGAGGCATTTTGTTAAGGAGATATGGTACTATGTACACACAACGCTTTTTGGGAAAGCAGTCCAAACCCATCAAATTTTGTTGGCCACCCCAGGAATAGAACCCGTCACCTCTTGAACCGAAATCCAAGATGCTAACCGTTAGGCTAGCCAGATGCCCTAAACTCCCTAAACTGCCCTAAGTTATATTTTAAAATATCTAACTGTCCCGGGACTTTACTTCTATGCTGTATAGAAGATGACTAGTTAGAAGTAAACAACTCATATCAAATCCAATTAAAACTAATAATATTTATTTATTTTTCTGTATCTAAGCCAGTAGCAATTTTTAACGTTTGACGGGTAACAGTCCAAACCCCAGTCTTCTGACTATCTAACATCGACCAGTTGTTAGAAAGCATATTAGCCCAATGAGAAATGGCAACTAGGTCCAGACTCAAACCTTAAAAAAACTACTAACTTTTCTCAGGATCAAACCGGCAACCTTTGGACTTAGCTACCCAGCCAGTCACACTTGTCTTGAAAACTTAAAAACTGTTTTAGAGGTATTCGTCTATAATTCACAATTCACAACTTACAATTTCAATTGCATATTTTTAATGCAATGAAGCAACTAAAGAGATCATAATACAATATTATGATTTAAAAATTCTGTTGTTTCATACACGATCAACTCCTTTTGATGCGGAAACAGTAAATAAAGTTGGCGATATATCAAAGCTCCGACTGTTTACACAACATTTCCAAGTGTTCACTCCATTTCCAAGAGTTCCCATTAAACATTTATTTTAAAATAAACAAATCACCGTTTGGGCCACCTCCAAGCATAACTGGCCCAACATGACTTGTCACCTTTTGGCACCAGTTTAAATTTGGAGTGTGAAATTTGATGAATGGCTACATGAAAACCGTAAACCGCAACGTAAATACTCTACTATAAGTAGGAAGCATTCTTTAAGTTTTGGCACACACTTTATCCTACACTTGCAACTCGGAAAACATAAATAGGTGTTTTGCTTCGAACAGGCTATTATGAAACCACGTATTACCAAACTTTAAAACTATAAGAGAGAGGACAATTTCACTACTGCTGATAAAAATAAAAAGCACCATTTATATCTAAGTACAATAAATAATAAGTAATAAATATAATACACCGTTGTAGCAGACCTGCGTACTCAGCGCTTTTTCAACAGATTTCAATTTTCTTTTCTTTTGACCATGGGAAAAAGGGTGTAAGTTTGCTTCCATAGGGAAATTGTAAGTAAATATATGAAAGTCCAGTGCCCGTACATTGCATCTAATTCTAAATTACTACTAATACAGCACTAAATTGCATTAATTTGCATTAATACTAATGCAGTACTAAATTGCATCTAATTCTGGTATTTTATATTTTCCCCATAAAACCCATCGGGGTTGGTAGGTAGATTTGCGGCCTTATGGGTGCTGTAAGTAAATATAAGTTAAACCCTACCTAGTGAATGTACATACCAAATTTGCTCAAGTTATGTCAATAAATATGTGAGATACAGGGGTTGGTTAATTACCCATAAGATTAACATATAGAAAACCTATTTTTGGATATTCTTCCTAACCTGTTGTGCTAAGTTAAAAATTCAAAATACTAAATTGTTTGTGTTTTAAGCTCGTTTAAGTATTTTTAGTTAAAAATGTAGAATTAAAAAAAATTAGGTTGAAGAATGCCAAAAAACCCGTTTTTGACCCCTTAGAAACCCCATAAATCCCTGTTCTCATAACCGAATAACGGTCGTTTACGAACTCATTAAAAGACCTAGTCCAACATTTTCATACACAATTTCATCAAACTAATGGGCAAACTAATTAATCCTGATCCTGACCAAATCAGCGATTCTTGGTCACTAACATAACTATGTATGGTATCACACCCACTCTACACTCTTAATTCATTCATTGTCTTAAAATAAAACACCCAGATAGAGTCAGTGTCTTACATACGGTACACTTTTGATCTGAATCTAAGAGTGATTAATTGTTAGAATTGGAATGGGGAAACAAACAAAATTTTAAAACTCACTAAGGACTATGTTGGCTCGGCACTCAGCCCGGCCGAACTTGTTGACGGCTTGCACCGAGTAGATGCACTCGTCCAGTTCGTCGGCCTCCACGATGGTCAGCACGTGCTCGTTGGTCTCTGGAATGTACGAGAGCTGATGCCTCTCATCAGGGACAATCTCCTCCTCTGCGCGGAACCACTTCACCGTTGGAGTTGGCTTCCCCACAACTGCGCACTTCAACTTGGCCGTTTTCTTGCACTTGGCTACTTGCGGCTTTATTGGAATGGTGAATTGAGGAGCTATTCCATCTTCTTCTTTTTCTAGAATAAAGAATTGGATCAGTTCATTTGTGAATTTAGTTATTTTTTATTGTTCTTTCTACAGATAGATATAATTTGGTAAAGGTGTTAGAAACTCCAGGTGAAATGAAATCAAAACCTTTCACACTAATGATTCCAAGTCCAAAAAGTTGACTAAGGGGGTTTTTTTTAAGTAGATGTAAAATAGGTACAAAACATCAAATGGGCTGTATTAAGAAACTGGTTAACTTTTTGTATCTGTTTATAGTGTTATTTATTCAAAACATCCAAAGTGCCAAACATTATTTATCTCAATAAAGTAATATTTTTTGTACAGTAATCATGAGAAAACGGTTAACACAGTACAATAATCATACATTGCTCTGGATTGAAATCAGATTCAGATCAATTGCACACCACTGAAAATATATTAACTACACTCGCCTACGGCTCGATGGGGGCTCCGCCCCCATGCCCCCTTAAAGGTTGCTCTAAATTTGTAGAATAATTAAAAGTCAAGTATGAAATTGGTTAGTTCCACGGAAGAACTGAACAGCCAAGACAGTAACAAAACCATCTAATACACACAATTCACAATCGATAGTTAAAAAAGCTTTGAAAATCTCCTATGAATCGGTTTTAATAACTCTTCGTAGTTAAAATTTGTTAAAATATTTTGAGTGTGATATAATGATTATTTATTCTGGGTGTTATGCTGAATGGAGGGTCCACTCCCTAATTTGTTGCCCCAATTCCGTAATTTCTGTAAAAACTTAATGCAGTGAACGGGCTTGTTGAGGGTTCAACTCCAATGTGTTCGCCGAATTAGTTTGTAAATAAGAAAGTCGAGTATTAAACAGGTTAGCTTTACCAAAGAAGTGCACAGCCAATACAGTAACAAAAGGCTAATGCACACTTCTCATAATCAATAATTCGTCAAAAATTGTTGCAATAAATCAGTGAAAACAATAAAATAACATTAAAAAGAAATAATATAAAATCTGATAAACGAGATAGAAATCACAAAAGACTCGAAAGTCTTTCCCCCCCCCCCCCCCCCTAAAATCCGAGGAGGAACTTACTAAAAGTATTAAATTATTAACACCAGCCCCGACAATAGCTGAATTCATATTTTTAATAGTCTCTTAAAAGGAGGTAAGGTCCCTAATTTTAAGTTTTTGGTAACTATTCTGGTTTACGAGATACCAAAGGTCTCTTGAGTTTATCATCCTGTAATAAATCTGTTTTGAGAGCTATGGTGTAGAGATACGGCAAAATGTTCTGAAAACTGTAAGCCATTAATAAAATATTTCAGTCATATTCAGCAACATTTTTCGATAGGACCAATCGTTTTGTCAGTAGAGTGGAAAAACTGAAAACGCTATTGCACAAAAATTAGTCTTGAGATTTACGCAATTGGTGCGATGTACGACAAAAAGTCACAGGACCAAAATCGTAGTTCATCCAATTCAGTACTGTAGTAGTCTTAAATCTATAAAAGGCTAAACCGTTTAGCCGCTAGAGCTGAAATACTAAAATTACGATTTCTCTAGTTGGCCAAAAGCCACTACTTATTTATCACAAAACTGGGAAAAAGTGAAAAATATATTTTGAGAGTAAACGGAAAGAGATACGGCAAAGTATGTTAGTATCAAAATTGTAGATATTAAAAAGACCTATAAAAGTTGTCATTTAAACATTTTTGTAGGACAAACCATTTAGTCGCTAGAGCCCTAAATCTAAATGTAAATTTCACAAAAATTAGTTTGGAGTGTTAACGGTGCGATGTATGACAAAAATTCAAAGGACCAAAATTGTAGATCATCCAATTCCTTATCGTAATATTGCTCTCAGATTTCAGATAAGACTAACCTTTAGGCCCCTAGAGCTAAAATACTAAAATTACGATTTCTCTAGTGGACCAGAACCGGTATTTTCCCACTACTTACGTTCACAAAATCCGGAACAAGTGAAAAATGTATTTTTTAAGTAAACGAGAAGAGATGCATTTGGCAGCTATTGCTGAAATACTAAAATTACGATTTCTCCAGTGTCCCAGAACCGGTATTTTCCCACTACTTAGGCCTATGTTCACAAAATCCGGAAAAAGTGAAAAATGAATTTTGTGAGTAAACGAGTAGAGATATGGCAAAATATATAAGGCAAAATTGTAGACATTAAAAAGATCTATCGAAATAAACCTTGAAAACATTTTTACGACCATCCGTTTAGTCACTAGAGCCCGAAAACCGAAAACGGCATTTCATTAAAAACGCTCTGGAGGCTTAACGGTGCGAGATAATATAAAAAGTCAAAGGACCGAAATTGTAGAAAATTAAATTCCCTATCGTAGTACTGTTCTCAGATTTTAGATAAGACGAAGCGTTTGGCCGCTAGAGCCAAAAAACTAAAATTACAATTTCGGAAGTCCGCATTTTGAATTTTTTTTAATAGGTTAAAACTACAAATTTGCAAGTTTAAGATTTTATACTTAGCATTGATCGTTCCGTATGCCAAATTTCAAATCTCTAAAAAAATGAAGAACAATATTTTTTATCATATTACCAAAATATAAAAATAATAGCTAATTTAAAAACGAAATGATGAAAACTTTAGTGTCTGTTTACTAAACGTAGTTGACTTTCATCTTAATATAAATATTTTTTTTCAGATACAGCTTATATAACGAATAAAATTTTAAAATCATACATTTAAAAATTAAAACGTAGTCTGCAACTTCTTTTTTTCTTATATCGTCTTTATTTGTTTTGAATGTTTTTAAGACTAACACAACTTATATAATTAAAGGATATAAATAGTATGTTTTTATTATTCTGCACGAAATCAGCCTGTTTTTTGTTCTCTTAATAGTACCAAAACCCATTCTTTTTTGTCCTAGGACTGAAAAATCAGCTGGAGAATTTTTTAGGTCCTAGGACTGAAAAGTCAGCTGTTTGCTAAGTATATTATTACTCATTTATTAATGTTGAGGAGCAGAATTTTGAAATTCAAACTTTATAAAGACCATTGTTTGTACATAACAGAAATGTAAACAATGCATATTACTTACTTTGTACATATAACCTCGAAAATACAACTTTATAGTCAATATTTTTAACGATCACAAGTATAATTTTGCATTATGATAAAAAACGTTGTTCCTCACTCGGAGCAAAAGTGTCTTTTTGATGCTTAATCGTTTTTAAAACACGATTGCACACCAAAAAGACCTGCTTTTGCTTCTAGTGATGAAAAATATTAATTAAACAGTGCTTTATTATGAAAATATTTTTTAATTACCACACAAACTAATACACAACAAGATCAGCCAACAATAATAACACAAATGAAGAAGCAAAATTGTGAGGAACTAAAAACTACATTTAAAATCTGAAAATGGTGCTAAAAGAAACATACTTGTATAAAAATTTAAACACTTAATTAGTCAGTTAACTACAACAAAAAATACTTAAAGGTAAAAAAAAAAATAATAAAAAATAACAAATAAAAACATGAACATGCTGTTAACCCATTAATAGGATACACCATAACAGACATAAAATGTATTTTATTTGTAAGCTGAAATAAACAAACCGTTATAACATGCTTGCTTGTTTTGGAAAAAAAATCAATTAGAGAAAACCCAACAAAATCAACACCACTCGACTGTACCTAAAATGACCAAATTTGCAGTGCATGTAGCCACCCCAGCTCTGTTGGTTGCTCTGCAAGAATATACTCCAACATCTTTTTCGTCAGACCTAACTATTTCCAGAGTGGCAACTTCTTCAACAACTGTCATAACAGTTCTTTCAGAGGGTTTTAGTTCCTTACCATTATGATACCAAGTGAGTTCAGGAAATGGTAGACCTTCCACCTTACAGGTAAAAACTACTGGTTTTTCTTTCTCAGTAATTATTGGCTCAATTCGTTCAATAAATCGTGGTGGTATAAGGGGCTCTGAATCTCCCACGGTGGTTCTTTCCTTGATAACTCTCTTTTTTGATATAATTTCTAAATCCCCAATAGGTTTGTCATAATCCAATTCGAGAAGACCTTGTCGCTCAGGTTGTTTCCTTTGTGAATGTGTTGCGATGTTTAGTTCTTTTCTCCATGTAACTTCTTCGACTTCTTCTGCCTCTTCTACAACTTCTTGCTTTTTAATTGAGGTTTTCTGTTGTTTTAACGTTACAGCGGCAAGAGACTTCATTTCTTCATTAGATTGTACAACCTCTGACTCTTGATCCAACTCTACAACTTGTGTAGGAATCAACTCCATTTCTGTTTCTGAAGGTTCTTCAACAGGTAAAGCTTTAGGTGTGGACACTAAAATACGCTTCTTCTTGCGCCAAGGCTGGCTTGGTGTTTCAGGAGCTTCAATTGGTATTTCTGCTGTTTTTACAGGCTCTTTCTTTGGTTTATCCTTGTCTGTAATAGGTTTACGAGCAATTTCCTCCACTGGATGGTCAAATTCAGATGGTTCTGGTTTGCCAAGATCAGGTTCCTTCTTTGTTTCTTCATCAGGTTTCTTTTCTTTTTTCCAAGGTTTCAGTTTAATTTCTTCTGGTATCTCTTCAGGAGGAGGGCCTTGTTTTTTTCTTAGTTTGATGTCTTTTTCTTCTTCTTCTGGAGGTTTCTTGCCTTTTCCCATAACAAGTTTCCTTTCTTCTGGAAGTTGTTCTGGCTTTGGTTGTTTAGGCTTTGTCTTTCTTTTCTTTTCGTCAAAAGGTTGCAATTCTTCAGGTTTTTCTATTTCTTTTTCTTGTAGAGGTATATCTTCAGGTCCCTTACCTGATGGGAGATCTTCAAGTGGTTTTAACTTGAAAGAGAAATCATCCTCAGGCTTAGTATCCAAAGGCTTTTCTTGAATAGGCTTCTTAGGCTTACTTTCTTCTGCAGGTTTATCTTCCTTTGGTTTGGGTGGTATTTTCCTCAACTTTACTGTTTCTGGTTCCTCCCCTGGCCCAGGTATCTTTCCTTTACCCATCACAAGCTTTTTAGCTTCCGGTTCTTCTGGAGTATCTTTGGGTTTCTTATCTTTAGTTAATTTGATTGGTTCTTTATCCTCCTCTTTAGGTTTTTTAGGTTCATCTTCAAATGGTTCATATGTCTCTAAGACGGGTTTTTCAATTTCTGGTAGCTTAACCTTTCTCCTCTTTGTCTTCTTAATTGTTTTTGCTTCTTCGTAATTTCTAGATAATATACCATTATCTACATAAATAGGTTCCAGTTCTGTAATTACTGGTGTTTGCTCATTAGGAGGATACTCAATGTGTTGAATCCTACTTTTTAACAATACTTTTGGAATTTTTACGGACTCAATTTCCTTCTTGGGTTTTGTTGGTGCCTTTTTCAGTTTTATCGTGGCAAACTGTGGAGTCTCTGCAACTGGAGTTACCTTCACTTTAGATGGTTTTATTTCTTTGCGTTCCAACTTTTGCAGTACAGGTATACTTTCCTTTTCTTTAGGTATTGTTTTGGGGATATCTGTTTTTGGCTGTTCCTGTTCAATGACATCTTCTTCTAAGGGTGATACTTTCTTTTTGACTTTTTTGGTTTTAGGCTTTTTTGCATTTTCTTCTTCGTTTTCCAATGGTTGATCTTCAACCGGAACAGTTTCTTGGTTTATTGGTTTCTTGCCTCTTCTCCATGGTGGTAATGCTGGCTTTTCTTCTTCTTTAGGAACACTATCAGATGGTTTATCAGAAACTTCATCTAATGGTAGCTGCGATACCTCATCTTCTGATTTTTCTACTGGACTACTTTCATCAACGGTCTCATCTGGTTGATCAGAAGGAACGGTGTCTTCTTTGGGCCTCTTCACTTTAGTTTTCTTTGTCTTCTTTATTTTGTCAGGAGAATCTTTAAACTTTGGTAATGGTATTTCTTCTTCTTCCTCTTCTCTTCCAAATGGTTTTGGCTTACCGACAGTGGGTTCTTTAGTTTTATCTTCAGTGTCGGGCTTGTCCTTGGTCCATGGTTTTAATTTTATTTCTTCAGGCTTTTCCTCAGGAGGTGGTCCCTGTTTTTTCTTAAGTTTTATATCTTTTTCTTCTTCATCTGGAGGTTTCTTCCCTTTCCCCATGACAAGTTTTCTTTCTTCTGGAGGCTGATCTGACTTTGGTTGTTTAGGTATATTCTTGCTTTGCTCTTCGTCAACAGGTTGTACTTCTTCAGGTTTTTCTATTTCTTTATCTTGTGAGGGTATATCTTCAGGTTCTTTACCTGATGGGAGATCTTCAAGAGGTTTTAATTTGAAAGAGAAATCATCCTCAGGCTTAGTATCCAAAGGCTTTTCTTGAATAGGCTTCTTAGGCTTACTTTCTTCTGCAGGTTTATCTTCCTTTGGTTTGGGTGGTATTTTCCTCAACTTCACTGTTTCTGGTTCCTCCCCTGGCCCAGGTATCTTTCCTTTACCCATCACAAGCTTTTTAGCTTCCGGTTCTTCTGGAGTCTCTTTGGGTTTCTTATCTTTAGTTAATTTGATTGGTTCTTTATCCTCCTCTTTAGGTTTTTTAGGTTCATCTTCAAATGGTTCATATGTCTCTAAGACGGGTTTTTCAATTTCTGGTAGCTTAACCTTTCTCCTCTTTGTCTTCTTAATTGTTTTTGCTTCTTCGTAATTTCTAGATAATATACCATTATCTACATAAATAGGTTCCAGTTCTGTAATTACTGGTGTTTGCTCATTAGGAGGATACTCAATGTGTTGAATCCTACTTTTTAACAATACTTTTGGAATTTTTACGGACTCAATTTCCTTCTTGGGTTTTGTTGGTGCCTTTTTCAGTTTTATCGTGGCAAACTGTGGAGTCTCTGCAACTGGAGTTACCTTCACTTTAGATGGTTTTATTTCTTTGCGTTCCAACTTTTGCAGTACAGGTATACTTTCCTTTTCTTTAGGTATTGTTTTGGGAATATCTGTTTTTGGCTGATCCTGTTCAATGGCATCTTCTTCTAAGGGTGATACTTTCTTTTTGACTTTTTTGGTTTTAGGCTTTTTTGCATTTTCTTCCTCGTTTTCCAATGGTTGATCTTCAACCGGAACAGTTTCTTCCTTTATAGGTTTCTTGCCTCTTCTCCATGGTGGTAATGCTGGCTTTTCTTCTTCTTTAGGAACACTATCAGATGGTTTATCAGAAACTTCATCTGATGGTAGCTGCGATACCTCATCTTCTGATTTTTCTACTGGACTACTTTCATCAATGGTCTCATCTGGTTGATCAGAAGGAACGGTGTCTTCTTTGGGCCTCTCCACTTTAGTTTTCTTTGTCTTCTTTATTTTGTCAGGAGAATCTTTGAACTTTGGTAATGGTATTTTTTCTTCCTCCTCTTCTCTCCCAAATGGTTTTGGCTTACCGACAGTGGGTTCTTTAGTTTTATCTTCAGTGTCGGGCTTGTCCTTGGTCCATGGTTTTAATTTTATTTCTTCAGGCTTTTCCTCAGGAGGTGGTCCCTGTTTTTTCTTAAGTTTTATATCTTTTTCTTCTTCATCTGGAGGTTTCTTCCCTTTCCCCATGACAAGTTTTCTTTCTTCTGGAGGCTGATCTGACTTTGGTTGTTTAGGTATATTCTTTCTTTGCTCTTCGTCAACAGGTTGTAGTTCTTCAGGTTTTCCTATTTCTTTTTCTTGCGAGGGTATATCTTCAGGCCCTTTACCTGATGGGAGATCTTCAAGAGGTTTTAATTTGAAAGAGAAATCATCCTCAGGCTTAGTATCCAAAGGCTTTTCTTGAATAGGTTTCTTAGGCTTACTTTCTTCTGCAGGTTTATCTTCCTTTGGTTTGGGTGGTATTTTCCTCAACTTTACCGTTTCTGGTTCCTCCCCTGGCCCAGGTATCTTTCCTTTACCCATCACAAGCTTTTTAGCTTCCGGTTCTTCTGGAGTCTCTTTGGGTTTCTTATCTTTAGTTAATTTGATTGGTTCTTTATCCTCCTCTTTAGGTTTTTTAGGTTCATCTTCAAATGGTTCATATGTCTCTAAGACGGGTTTTTCAATTTCTGGTAGCTTAACCTTTCTCCTCTTTGTCTTCTTAATTGTTTTTGCTTCTTCATAATTTCTAGATAATATACCATTATCAACAAAAACCGGTTCTAGTTCAGTTATTACAGGGATTTTTTCACTTGGAGGGTATTCAATTCGGCCAATCCTCCCTTTCAACATTACTTTGGGAATTTCATGAGATTCTGTCTCTTTTTTATCTTTCTTTGGAATCTTTTTTAATTTAACAGCTGCAATGCTTGGTACTTCATCGATAGATGTTTCTTTAGCGTTGGAAGTTTTCAATTTGGTTTGAACTAGAGGTTGTTTTTCTAGGTCTTTTTTACCTTTTGTAGGGATTCCTTTCTCTTCCACTGTTAAGGGAAGTTGCTCGGGAATATTGCCTTCTTCTGCAGGAGTTTCAGCCTTTGTTGTTCTCCTGGTTTTTGGCTTAATTAGTTTTTTATCTTCTTCTCCTAATATTGTATCTGCAAAACTTGTATCGTCCTTAAGTGGCTTTCTACTTCTTCGCCATGGTAATTCCTTCTGCTCTTCAGGAACTGAGTCTGCAAGTGTTTCAGAAATGGTCTTTGGTATCTCTTTTGAGGGTTGCTTTTCTTTATTTGAATCTTTTCTTTCTTTTTCTTCTGTTGTTTTCTTTGGGATTGCTTTTAAATCCTCGGTTCTAGGTGACATATCTTTTTCTATAATTTTTTCATTAGCCTTACTAGGAGCTTTCCCATCAATATCAAGGCTTTTGGAATCTAAGGGTTTCTCAGAGAGTTTTGTGGGTTCATATTTTCGTCTTCTCCATGGCGGTAATCTTGATTCATCTTGAGACTCAACACTCCCCTCTGCTGATGGCTGAGATTCAGGTAGGGAATCAATCGTGTCACTTTGTTTTATATTGTCTTCTGGCAGCTTGACACTTGTTTCTTCGGGCATTACCTCTGATTCTTGCACTGATTTCCTTAAAAGAGGTTTTCCATCAGAGGGTTTCTCATCTTGTCTTTTCTTCCTCCAAGGTAACTCAGGCTTACTTTCATCAGGTTGTTCACCTGTCTGGCTAAATTCTTTGTCAGTTTCATTGGAATCCACTTTGTCCTTAACATGTTTACCCTTTCTCCATGGTAAAGTAGGTTTTTCTGACAGTTCAATAGGACTAACTTCTCTTTCAATTTTTGGTTTGAAGACTTCTTTTACTTCAATATCTAGATTTATTTTATCCTGATTGTCTATGGCTTGTGTTTTCTTCATAATTCCTTTTTTAACTATTTTTGCAGTATTTTTAGTTTCAACCTCCGAGGGTGTTAGGTCTGATATCGTCTCATCAGGCATGTAAGGTTCAAGGTGTTCAACTGTTGGTTCAGGAATGAATTTTACTTGTTTTTTAGAGGGTTTAATTAATGATTCACTGTTGTCGGGTCTTAATTTATTTTCTGAGGTATCAAATGTAGATACTACTTCAGCTCTCGATACTACCACATCAGATTCTGGCCCATCCTCTGATTTAGGAGTTGTAGTTATCGTGTCCAAATCTGACTCTTTAGCAGAAGTTTTCTTTTTAAATTTAATTTTAATCATAGTTTGGTCTTCTTGGCTTATTTCACTCTTAATTTCTGTAAGTTTATCTTCCTTTGATTTTAAAGGTTTTAATTGAACACTTTCCAACTTTTCCTTCATTATTTCACTTTTTTTAACTGGGGTCCTCCGTAACTTCATTGCCTCTTGTGTCCATGAAACCTTAGCTTTTTTATCTTCAGGGAACATAGGCTGGTTTTCTTCTGGAAGAATTTCTTCTGGAAACTCTGAGGGTGACTTCTTTGGAGTTTCAACACTAATTATTGGTTGCTCCAAAGTTGATTCTTTCTCTTGCCAAGGTAATTTATGAGGCTGGCTTAGTTCTTCAATATTTTCTTGCTCTTTCGGATGAATTGTGTCTTCTATTTGTGAAAATAGTTTCTCATGTTCTCTTTCTTGTAGAACTGATTTAGGTGAATCTTTTCTTTTTGGTTTTAGTTCAACTGATTCTAATGTGTCTTTCAAAATTTCTTTTTTCTGCACTGAAGCTCGTCTAAGCTTGATTGCTTCTTCTGTCCAAGGTCTAATTGACTTCTCTTGAAGCTTTGTTTGTTCTATTTCAGGTTTTTGAACAACTTGAAGTGGCTGAGTTTCTTCTACCTTAGTTGTTTTAGATATAAGTTTAGCTTTTTCCTCGTCTTTTTTCAATAATGTTTTTTCTTTAACATCTTTTTTCAAATTTGATTCATTATAGTGGTCTATAGTTAGTTTTTCAACTTGTTCCTTTGATTTTAAGTTGATAATTTCACTATCCTCAGTAAATAAAAGTTGTTCCACTCCTTTATCAGCCAGAGTCTTGTCTTTTTCAACAGCTGTTTTTAATATACCTCCAATATGCTTTTTAGCTCTCCTAAGTTTGATTGCTTCTTGAGCTTTTTGAGTTTCTTCACTAATTTCATTCTCAATGGTTTCAAAATCAGATTTTTCTACAGTGACAGGTTTGATCTCTGAAATATCAGTTTTGAGTTGTGATAGAACATATTTAGGTTTCATTTCCTCTGGCTGTATTTGATCTGTAGAGGTATTTTTTAACTTAACTGCTTGTTCTGTCCAAGGTGTTACTTTTTTGTCTGTTGTTGGCTGACCAATTGAGGATTTTCTTTCTGACGTATCAAGTGTGTCTACATGTGTCTTTTGAATTGGTTTTAATGTAATATCTTCCAGTTTTTCTTTATCAGGAACTTTTCTGTCAACAGAAACCTTTTTCAATTTGACTGCTTCTTCAGCCCAAGGTGTTACTTTTTTCTCAGGTGCCACCACATCTAAGGAGTATTTTCTCTCTGGAGTTTCAATATCCTTAGGTTTTTTGGTCGGTTTTAACTGAACTTCTTCAAGTTTTTCTTTCTCCGGTTGTTTTTTATCTATTGAAACTTTCCTTAGTTTTACACTTTCTTCTGTCCACGGTTTGGTTTTTTTATCTGTTAAATCAATTGAATCCTTTCGTTCTTTCACTTCAATATCTTTTGACAATCTTCTAGTAGTTTGTTTTAGTTGTACAGTTTCTAGCTTTTCTTTTTCTATTTGTTTTTTCTCCACTGAAACCTTCCTTAACCTCACCTCCTCCTCTGTCCAAGGCTTAACCTTCCTTTCCTCAGTTTGATCTTGTGACAACCTCCTACCCACTTCTACTTTGTCTTTTGAGGGTTTTCTTAATGGTTTTAACTGCACCTCTCCAACTGTTTCCTTCTCAATGGGTTTTTTCTCAGTGACTGACTTCTTGAGTTTGACTCCTTCTTGAGTCCATGGAATGACTTTTTTCTTTGTCTCCAGACGCTGAGTGTCCAGTGATCTGTCTCGTGGCTGCCGTTGCCACCTCGGTTGTTTCTGAAGTTGGCTATCCAGGGATCTATCTCTTGTGCGTCGCCAGGGAGCTGTTCGTTCGGTTCTTCGAGGCTTACGCCACGGTAAACTTTCGTCCCCTTCTGGAAGGAAACCTTCCATTGACTCACTTGGTTCATCACTGGTAGTCCCCTCCCCCTCTTCACTGTAGGACAAATCAGATTCTATTTGGAGTGTTTCACTAGGTACACCCTTTGTGGGAACTTTTTTGATACTTTTACCACTCTGGTCCGGTACAACTCCTTTTTGAGAAGGAGTCGGTCGTCCTGAAAGACATAATTATTTAATATTAGCTTCAAAATAACAATGATAAATTTACACCATAAATGAATTTAGGAATCATCCTGAAAATGTTATTGTATCATTTTTATATACATGCATGTTATGAGTTAACCGTCAATTTCTTAAGAGTGTTTAACCATGATAATTCAGTAAGGTAATTATTTTCTCCAAAAACCACACAGTAAACTAAACTTTTGTAACAATAAAATAAATAATAGAAATAAAATACATTATCGTATGATATGCAAACCACACTAATTAAATGATATGTGTTAAACATATCTATTTAGGACACAATTGACTAATGAATATTCTCTTTTGTCTAATAAAGTTAATTTAAAAAAAAAAACTTGAAAGTTAAAACTGTGATTTAAATTTGTATATCTTATATAAACATATTTAATATGTGACATGACTTTTTGTACTAGAAACTCTTCCTAGAGTTTTAAACCAATTTGAATAATTTTTGTGTCATTGGATAGAGCTTGGTGTGAAGTTGTTTCTAAAGTAAGTTAGTAAATATCCATTGAGACAGAAGGACCCTGTAATCTCTTAAAGTACTTTATTTCCCCATTAGATTAACATTGATAACAAAATCAAAAGATGTTCAAGTTTAACAGCTGTAATGAGTGAAGACAGCACACCAGCGAGATCATCTGTCAATTCATACCATAGAAGTTATACTAAACTCTGGAGGATACACTGGTTAACAAACTGCATTCAACAAGCCTAAACTATAAAAAGAGCTAAAGATACTATTGACAACTGTAGGCTACTGTACTTTTTTTAAGTGTATATTTTTAGGTTTAATAAAATATTTAATCCTAACAGACACATTAATTAATTAATTTTTCAAATGAGTCATTGATTTTATTAATGAGTTACTAAGTTATTGATGAGTAGATTGGATCAAAACACTCTTTGAATAAAAGCCACAGGTAAAATTTAGATACTGTGCATCATATAGGATAGTGTCACTATGATGTTTTACATATTACTAAAAGTGACACTTTCCTATGCTATTTAATTAAGTGTAGTAGGTTCATGTTTTACTGAATGACTTTGCAATGGGTAAATCATATGGATTTTGATGGTTAGACCTAGACTTAACCCATTTCAAAAATTTACTGCACGGGCGGATCAATCAAAGGTAAATATTGTTATCAATATTCTATTGATCAGTCAAAGTTCAATTTAAAATTGATACATTTAAAATTTTCAATTTAAAATCTTATAACTTATAAACTACTTCAGTCTTTGGTATGATGGGGACCCTGTTAAATCTAATCATGGGAATTTGAAAAAAACATTTAGCATAAATGTGAAACAATGTTGTTCTGCTTATCATTAATGTAGGATTAGCTTAAACTCTAAGAACTACAATAAATGATGTATGGTTAACATCCAAAATTAAGCTCTCTTTTAAAGAGGGTATTTATAAACAAACAGATTGTCACAGCGTTGTCATAACTCTTAAAAAACTATTAGTGAGGAGAGAAAAATGAAGTGAGGGGATTTGTAGTAATAAACGTCGCCACTAATGTTCCGGACGAATGGCCCCGCCTCGGTGTGGGGCGGACGCTATTCTTGGCTGCTGTCTGCTCCAGCCAAGCTCTCGACTGCTGTAAGTTCCACTTGGATATTTGTAAAATACAGTGTGGGTTTGAATTTTCTTTTAAAATGATTAATTGAGTTTGTTGTTGATGACCCAAAAATAATGTATTCAGTATTATTTCTGCGATTCTTCTGCTTTTTTCTATAATAACAGATTTTTTTCTGTTGGCATGATTAAAAAACTGTTATCATAGTGTTACCAAATGGACTTTGGTTCTTATATAAAATATAACTAAATAAAGCTAAAATCTTATTCTTCATGGGATCTTAATTAATTTATTGGTTTAAATTTATTGAAACAGAAAATATAACTACTTTTTTAACAGCTTTGCTAAGTTTTTTATTCAATTAATCAAGTTATTAACCATGTAATTGCTTTTAGGTATCAAAGTAATTCTTGATCAAATGATTGCCAGACTTGTTTCAAGTCTATCCCTTGACTATCCCTGACTATCCCTTGACTATCCCTTGACTACCCCTGACTATCCCTTGTCAGTAGCATATTATTCATAAACAATTTGGCATTTCAGGTAAAATGATACTTCTAAAATATGTTCAGCCGCAGTTGTATTCATGCTATGCAACTGCCTGCTGGATAGGAATTAAGAACTTGTCAACCAATCAGCTGGTGATAACGCAATTGTACCATGATCTCGCAGCCTAGTCATATCCAGTAAACCTGTTATTCGCCCGGGACAGTCCTATGTTAATGTGCGTGTTACCGACGTTGGTGTTTGTAATTTGTAATATGTTTCCATTCCTGTTTGATGTGTCTTTGGGTTTTAAGTGTATGGACAACAACCACTGAAATGTGGGTTTGTTAATGCACACTTTGCTACTGAGGATGACTGGTAGCCCTTGAAACATTTCTGGCCATCATCTGATCAGTGATTACTTTGATACCTTAAGGCAATTATGTTATGTGTAATAGCTGTAATTACAAATTTTGTGCTGAACAATGGTAGGCTAATCAGTAATCAATAAGTTATTTCAAGGAAGGAGTAATGAAACAACAAGTACTCTACCATTGTTAAAAATGTTTAAAACATAGTCTGTAACAGTTGGGCTTCTATTGTTTATGCAGGGTGAGTTTCTTAAAGTGATCCAATAGCTGACTTTTTCATTATATATCTGACAGTATACTTCGTATAGGGGACAACCTTTACTTTTTTATTTTGCTTTCAGTTATGTATTTCACTTTTAAAAATTTCTCGCCATTTTTCCAATATGGCGACCAACTTTAAACTTTCTTATAGAACACCCTACATTTTATGGTGTTTGAAATTTTCATGTGATTTTAAGACTTTTTTATTCTTTTCAATTTTTCTCTTGAAACCTAACGGTTAGGGAGCTAGAGGCAATTAAAATTCATTTTTAGTTCCATAAGAATAAAATGGGGTAAACTTTATCTGCTAATATCTGGGTGTTCTATACAAAATTTTAAAGTTGGCCGCCATATTGGAAAAACGGCGGGAAATTCTGAAAAGTGAAATACATACCTGAAAGCAAAATAAAAAAGTGAAGGGGGTCCCTCATAAGAAGTATACTGTCAGATATAGAATAAAAAAGTTAGCTATCACTTTAAAAGTTAGGAATAAAATTTAATTAATTTTAAGAAATACATTTACAGAATAAAAGTTAGGATCACTTTAAGAAACTCACCCTGTATGGGCAGAAAATGCATTGTTTAATAATACATAAAATTATAATGCTGTACAGATAGGTTATGGTGTACACTAAATTGATTTTTTACCAGGTTAGAACCAAATATGTAAAAAAATTAAGACTTGTGCAAACAATATTATAAATAAAAATTACTCTAATTCAAACAAAAGAACTACCGTAACTTATTAAAATTTAATTACATTAATTTTTTTCATGAAAATAAGGTTTTACATGTAAATAAGGGAATATCTAATAAGTGTATTATTTTATATGAGTATAAAAAAATTTTGTGAATTTTTATGTTTGTGTTTTGACATTTTTTAAAAAGTATATGAAATATTAGAAGCTGGATAATCTATTTTTATCAAAAAGATAGAAAAACTCTGTATTACTTAGATAAAAGAACTAGATATTGATGAAGTATGTTTACAAACTATGTAAACAAATGTAATGAAGAAAAAATTTAGTTCAAGATATTAATGATTTTTTAAAAAGCTCAACAATTAAAAAGCTTTAAAACTTTTAAATTCAAAACCGAATTTCTTTGAAAGTTTTCTCAATTAATTTTATTTAATTTGTATTATTTACAAAATGAAAAAGGGTACAGAGTATAAAATAATGGATGACTAAATGAGATATACTTCCGATTAAAAATTATAAATGTCATAATAAGTCAATGGATACCAAAATAAAAACTAGCAGAAAGTTAATATTTTCATCAGAAAGAATTGATTCTCCCTTAGGAGATCCTATTTCAAACAACATGGTACTCAGTTAACCAATAATCACAGCCACAAATGTTTTGCAAACAAACAGCTCATGATTCACGCTCATTTGTGAACAATGAACCATGCGTGTTGAGTGAGTGTGTCAGCAGGAATGCAGAGTATTGCCCACACGTGTGGCGCCGGCTATAGTTAGCCCAAGACATATGCACACGTTGACTCAACCCGCAGTGATGAAGCTGTGACACACGGAGGGGGTGGAGGCCCCACCACTCCCCCCCCCCTCGACCCCACAGGGCCTCTCTCTGTCCCACAGAGTGGTGCGTGCGGCTGAGCAGTGAGGTGGTTGGTGCTGGTGACTGTGCAGTGTTCATGGTGCTGTGTCTAGTGGTTAGTGATGAAAGTGCAGTGTTAAGCTAGGTAGTGAGTGATATTCTATGGTAAAATATACATATTATAAATATTAAATATTTTAATAGATAATTTAATTTAATTTCATAAAGTAAATTTTAGAATACAAGTTTTATTTTGAAAGAATTTTTTATTTTAAAATTTATGTAATCTTTTCCAAAAATAAACATTAATAGACAATTTGTTAACAATTTATAAACACAAACGTAATATTTCACGAAAATACAATAAAAATTGTCATTGGAACATTTTCATAATGTTTTAAAACTACAAAATACTTAAATATAAAAAATCTAAGTTTTCCTCTTGATGATAGATTAAATTTTTACTAACCAAAATTCTTGCATTGCTAAATATAAAAAATTAGCAAAAACCAAACAAAATTATATTAAAATAAAAATAATTTCACATTAGTTATTAAAAAAATTACCATAAGTAAATAATTATCCTAAACAACCTAAGCTAAATCAATTCTCAAATAATTTGTTAGCCTTGCTACCAACATATATTAAAACTAAAATAAACACAAACACAACAATACTACATGTTAGTGAGTGACTTTATTGTTCCAAGTGATTTGAAATCAAGTGCTAGAGCAAGTGGTGAGCCCGTGACCTCGGCTGGCCTCAGGTTCTGGGTTAGGTCCGGGTGATTATCCACGCCAGGGGGCCAGGGCTGACCCGCAAATCTCTGACCATATACGGGCACCGGCCAACATCAACAGCACCAGATGACCTTGTTTATCTCTCTCTCTCTCTCTCTCCCTCTCCTACTTCCATACTCCACTTCCTCAATGGCCTTCATTTGCCTATCTCCCTGACACATTGCTGTAATATATGAGCCCTTGGTTGTATCAATAAACTTGTTTTCCTAACATGGTGTGTTGTTCTTTGACCTTATATGTCTGGGTTTCTATCTTCGTAAAATGTTGGATACTAGTTACATTTTTGTTCCAACCCAAGATTTTTAAACAGACTTATTTGGTTTGCTTTTATTTAATTTTTATAAAAAGGAGAATGGTTTTTAGTTTGTTTATGTTCTCAAGTAAACCTTATAAAACTTTCTCATTTTATCGAGTTTTACTTAGTGATTTTTATGAACAATTTTACAGCTGTACAATTTCAATTTTATGTCAAAATCCTCAAATAATTTTTTTTCTTAATAGTTTATTAAAATAATACTTCTTGATTGAGGATATTAGAAAATTATTTGTGACTTTCTGCAAAAACTCAAACAAAAAAGGTGATATCTCAAAATAAACTTGAACTCAAAATGGGCCAGAGTCATGACTCCTTCCAAGAAATATGAATCATTTTATTTCAGAGTGAAGAAAAAACTGAGAGACCTGATTCTGAAATTGGTGAACAGCCAAGAGGTAGGTATTACAAATTAATTTGGGCAATGTAGAAGAGTCGTATGGGAATGGGCCAAGTGAGCGAATGAGCAAGCCAGTGAGTCAAAGGCTATCTGGGGCAGCCTCCCTCCGTCTGACTCACACACACACTGATTTGTTGCTCTAAATATAACTGAGATGCAGTGAAAACAACAGTTGCTCCCGCTGACCCGATTTGGCTCCCCTCTGTTGGGCCTTTGTTCTTGTTTATAGAACATCACCATCTTTCCATCTCTCCAAGCCATTAGTTTCAATCAGCTTGGCTGGGTATAATTACTGATTTTCCCAGAGTCAAGTGATTGGGTCTCTTAATTTTTCAAGATTTATTAAACAGCATGAGGTTTAGATTTTCTAATTTGTCTTTTTTAAACTTTCTTCCCTCAAAAGCTGGTTATCAATACTATTTAATCTATATTTCATAAAATTTTAATATTTAATCATTTTTTACAATTTGTTACAAATTGAGAGATATTTTGTTTTAGCATCACCTTACTAAAGGACATAATAGGAAGATGTAATATTCACCTGTAATTTATAAGACAGTACTCATGGTATAAGTACTGAGAAATTTAATGTCTTGAAAGTTTCTTGGTTAGTTTAAAAAATTATTCAACCATTAATTTTCATATGTCAAATGAGACATTTCCTTGGCTCGGGTTAAACCAACAGCATTTTCCCAAAACAAAATCACTGCTGTCAATTAGACCTCTCAACCTCTCTGACTTGAGTTTGTTTTCCACTGAAACTCGATTCCACCGTATGGGAGTGTCTGGACCCAAAATACACGTGGTAACGAGGGCAGGTGAGAGATGGCACCGCGCTAGAATTAGCCCGCCAGGAATACCGGGGTAAGGAGACAAGACAACGTTGTAATGTGAAATCATTTATTGCACTCCGCAGCTTACAGGAAATGGAAGCAGCCTATCCTAGCCTTACACTGGCTCAAATCACTTGGAAAAATAAAGTATCTGTAGCATGAAACAATCGTACAATAGCTTAACAATAAATAACAATATGTTAACAATGATGAATGAAAGTAAACGGTAGAGTAGAGTAGGGTAGCTACAATAAATAAATAAAAATACCTTTTGACTAGAAACAAAAGCAGTGACGGATTCTGATTGAGGGTGTAAGCCAGATGAAGAAGAGATTATTGGAATATTAGATACATTCAAGTATGAGTTGTAAAACTTAAATAGCATCAAAAGTATAAAAAAAATGGCATCAAATTGTTTTTTATTTAGTGTTTCAGTTTTCTGAATAAAGTCAGCCCACAAAAGACAAAATCCGTCACAGAACAAAAGTAAGGTTAGTTTTAGGTTAATGGATAGATGAAAAGAAACAAACAACTGCAACTGAAGAGAGGAACTTACGATCAGATCGAGCAGGTACATTGTTTCTCTTCGTACAAATTCACCTCTAGTCTGATTATTATTCTATGCGTAATAATTCTAATCGTACAATTTCAAGTAAAAAAACTAACAAATATGTATAAAACAGCTAAATATATTCCGGCGTAGAACATCCCTTAGCTGAAGCTAGTGTTAACCAAAGCTATGTGGCAATCCTAAATCAGTTCTTACTTTTGACAATGAGCTTAGCCGAGACTTGCACTTGGCCGGCCGAGTTGGTGGCTTTGCATGTGAAAGTTCCGGAATCCTCCTCGTAGGTCGAGGTGATCAGCAGAACTGCTTTGTTGCCTTCCATGATCATCTGAAACACATTAACATCACAATTCAGTAAAGCTTTTTACTATAGCATTCTAAAGAAACACATTAGAAGATGTGATACTGAGTGTTTCAAAATATATTGATAAAAAGATTATTTACAGAACTTGATCTATTATTGACATATTTGCTTGGTGCATCACTCGTCCACAAAAAGTTAATATATTCATTAAAAAATAGTTTATCTGTTATGTATGGTTAGAAAGTTTAAACAATGATAATGATGTAATATAAAATCTAAAACTCCATAAAAACTTCATTTACATTTCTAAGCTAGTAAAATGAAATGTGTATAAATTTCCTAATGTCACTTGCACAACTTAGTTGTTGAATAAATGTTTCTAACCAAAAGTAATATAATTTAGTTAATAAAACAAATTCCATCGCTTAGTCATTTTTAATTTTATAATTTTTTATTTTAATTAATGTACAAAGAAACAATAAAAACTAAATAAAAATCCATAAATATTTTATATTTATTTTTACACGTAATATTGGTAGACTAACTCACTAACTTTTGATCAAACGTTTCTGATTGGAAGAAACTGTTTGCTTCGAAAAGATAGCAATATGTGGTTAAGATAAGGGAGTATATATTGCAAAAGTAGAATCCCAATGTGTCAGTTTTACAATGAACACAAAATCATAATGTTGCTTTATAATAATTGTTCAACTACAAAAAAAGGAATAAATAAAATAATTAAGATTTATTGTATTGCATTGTTTTGTAAATTAGCTTTTTTCCAATCTTTGATAAAAAAAATTTTTTAAAAAATAAAAAAAACACCATTATGATCAAGTAAAGCTGGAATATAAATATCTAGAAGCAAAGAATCTTAAGAATCCGATTTCAAAGTCAATGCCCTGAATAAGAACAGAAATACATCATAGGGAGGAGTCAAGGTTAGATGACTAAGAGCTAAATGTAGACTGTTGAATTTATGGGTTATATTCCTTGACAGATTTATGGCCGGGTGGATTTATACACTCTGGAAATAGCTGAAAGCCTGATAAAAGAGGCGATTTGTCCCAAAAAGCAGGCGTTTAGTAAACATTATATTTCAAATTTGCATTTATACTAAAACGTTTTATAAAGAATTAAATACCTTGAATATACAAGGAAATATATTTGAAAAAAAAAACAATCTATTCAACAAAAAAGAGTGATTTAAAAAAAAATTTATGAATTTTCAAACACTTCAAAGAGTTTAAGTCCAAAAACAAATATTTTTTGCTTACAACCAAGTAAAACTAAGACGGCAAAATTGATTTATGTATTTTTTTTAAACAGTTTACATAATTCAACTGCCCATGTAAGGGAGACATGCTTCAACTGCCGACGTGTATAAGGACATATTTTAATATGTAAAACTCATTTCGGACCAAAAACATTATAAAAATTTACCAACAAACTTTGATGGTTTTGTAATTTTTTGCTAGATAGTTTTTATACTAAAAACTGTAACTGCTATATTATTTTTTAAAAGCAA
Source organism: Neoaliturus tenellus (assembly GCA_030545055.2). Lineage (NCBI taxonomy): Eukaryota > Metazoa > Arthropoda > Insecta > Hemiptera > Cicadellidae > Neoaliturus > Neoaliturus tenellus. The sequence goes on from CM061531.1 coordinate 234,396,870, forward strand.
CAACCGGTCTTTTTAATTCATCAATTAATAATCAAATTTAAAAAAAGAAAACAACTAAATTACCAAAATATTTAAGTTCATTAGAGTCTTCAAAATGTTTGAAGTGATTGCCAACTGAAGTCCCTGGCATAAAGTAGGTTTAACTAGGTTAGAAACATTGCTCCGGCATAAATAGAACACAAATGCATCCCCCTGCAGGCTAAATCGCTTGATTTATCATGACCAGGTGGCTTTTATAAATAGAATTGTGAACCGTGTTCCTGAGGCACAGGCCACTGAAAACCGTGCAACAATTACCTCTTCAAATCTATAATGGATAGAAATTATATCTAACAATAAAGTTTGAAGGAAAATTTTTGCAATTTTAGTATGTAATTTTGCAATCAAATCATATGAGTGAATGAAAGGGAGACAATTTTCTTACTATTTTCACATAATACGTTTTACATCTACAAATAAAACTAGAAATGAAAAACAAACGTCTACAACACTCAAAAATATATTTACACTTATACTGCAAAGAATACAGACGGTAAATATATCAAAAGATGGAAAATGGCAATCGATTTTGACCGGACACACCGATCATCATCAGGCTCAAAGAGAGAATGATTCTCTCTTTGAGCCTGATGATGATCGGTGTGTCCGGTCGAAATCGATTGCCATTTTCCATCTTTTGATATATTTACCGTCTGTATTCTTTGCAGTATAAGTGTAAATATATTTTTGAGTGTTGTAGACGTTTGTTTTTCATTTCTGATTGCAAACAACACGTATCATGCTAATAAAAAAAGTGTAAATAAAACTAATAATAAAGCAGATTAAAAGGAATCTAGACCGGCAATTCTACGTTGAATTGAAAACGACCAACTCTTCATAAACATAAAATAAAATAGTTTCTCACACTTCTAACCAAAGTTGTTAAAGGCAGTACAAACTCAGTATTCAAAGATGAATAACCTCCAAAATGGAAAATTGTAGCATTTATTTACTAATGAGCATCCCCAGCAATTATGTAGTTGCAGGCGGTTACTTTCCCTTTCATCATATCCAAGTGGTGCTTCCTGCCTGTTTAATGGAATATTTGGATTTTAGTGGCACACATTGAACTGTGTTTATGAACTTGTAAACAAATTGTATCCTTGGTTAACTAAACATATTGAAGTGAAATCTTTAGTTTAATGGAATATTTATCTTAAAAGTTTTTTATTTAACTATTTAAATAGAGATTTAAGAAGTTTCCAGAGATTTGGAGGCTTTCCAACAAGAAATAAATCAGTATTGTTTTGTTGCTAAAGAATTTGCCATTCCGCAATTATGCTATTCAGCAATTAACACTTTCGTGGTGGCATGGGAACGATCGCGCCCGTACAGAACCCTAATGTCATCCTGGTGGGTGTGATCGCTCCCAAGCTGCAGGGTGATACAGTGATATTTATTTTTAATTCGGATCTGAGCAAGAAATCTAAAACCTTGCACAGCACTGCTCAGTAGTATATTGTATAGTGATCCCGAGGATTTCCTCTAGACAGTGCTGCTGCTACTTCAGGCGTGGAGGTTTGAATAATTAAGGATGGCGGTAAGGTACAAGAAAAATCATGCCACCACAAACGTGTTAAGCATTTGCAGTTAATGGTGGTTTATGCCTCTCCAATTTTCAATTAATTTATTAAATTTTAATGATTATTTTCTTTATGAAAATGGGTGAGATTGATACTGTTTAGGTCTTAAATTTAAAATTATAATTTATGTAAATTCAAATTGATATTGAATTGACAGACAGAAATAACCATTACTGGTGCTTAAAATTACAAAGAAAACTCCATAAAAAATTCTATTTTAAAATATCATTGGCGCAAGTTTAAATCAGATGTTCAATGTTTATTCTTATCAGAGGTGTCATATTTGAAAATTTATTTACTTCAAATACAAATTGGTGTTTACCAAATGGGTGCTTTATGACACTTAAAAATAGGGGTGTGCAATGCAGAAATTTGTTTCGATTTGATGTGTTGATGCGATTAAAGGAATTTAGATTTAAATCCATGTGATTTGATATGATGCAAATTATTTTTCTGCAATCTACACTCAGTCTAGTCCACTATGATGAATTAATAGTCTTAACTCATAATAATACTTTATGAAATAAAAGTCATTATGATTTTAGAAGAAAATCTTTTTATGTATCTAGGGGACTGCAGGCCAGCTTTAACAAAATACAAGTGATACCGAAAAATATTATTTTTACCAAGATATAAATTCTTCGACTACTCTCTTTTGTAATACACAGTTGTTTCGATCATGTGAATTAAAATCAAACTATACATTTTATTTTGATGGTTATCTAAGTTTTTAAGTAGGCCTAACATATTATGAATGAAGGTCAATTTTAACTTTCATTTGTGCCAAATATAATTAATTTATGACTACTAGGCTCCTATATTTTTCTGTGCTTTTTTGCTCACCCAACCTTCGTCTTAGTTTTAAAAACTGTTGAATAACTAATAAAAAAAAATATTAAAATGAGGAAATCAAAAGTGAATGTTTTTTAGTAGCCGCTACATATTGTGGGATTAATGTGATGAAGTGTTATGAAAAATAATTGGTGTACTAATTTTGTTTACAATAAATTATGAATTGTTCCAACTGATGATAAATATTATAAATATGAATGTCCGTTTGTTTGTTACTCTTTCACACGAAACTACTGAACCGATCATCATGAAACTTTGTACACATATTCTTGGAGATATCATAGGATATGGATACATAGGATACATAGAATACATAGAATACGGTAGGTACTTTATATAAAAAATAATAATTTTTAAAGAAAGTTTAAAGAATTATTGTTTATGAAAAAATCCCAAAATCTATTTTATTATTTATTTATTTGTTACTAAGAAACAAATTCATTTAAAAATTCCCATTTCAGGTATTACAGAAATTATACGGTATAGGGTGAGCGTAGCAAACAAGCTAAACCTGACGGCATGTACCGCGGGGGAAAGCTAATAAAAATATGTGTTTATTTCAAAAGTTATTTCTTTTCAATATATAATAACAGCTAAAATAAACGGCTCAAGTGGTTCCTTGGGGGGGGGGGGGGGGGTGCCTATCGACACTTTTTCCTAGGGCGCCAGAAAAAGTAGGGCTGGCCCAGGTATCAGTATTTCAATTAATGTTAGCTCAAATTGAAATTTTGATGCATTTTGGATATAGTGCACACGTCCGTCTACTCAAAAAGTGTATTACATGTTGATTAAAATAGTCCCTACTTTCTAAGCCATTATTTGTTAACTTATCTCCGCTCTCCGCATCATACAAGTTACAAGCACTTGTGAGCCATTACTTCTATATTGGGACATACCTGGAAGTCAGGAGACTGTGGGATGAGCGCGCCCTCCCGGTACCACTGCAGGGCGGGGGTGGGTTTGCCCCCGACTTGTGTGCGGAACTGGGCGGGGCTGCCCTCCATTACGGTGACGTCTGCCATGGGAGCCAGGGTGGGGGCCACCTCCACTGTGTCGGGGGCCAGCACTGTCAGCGCTCCCGTCAGGATGACCTGCAGCAGGGGGAGGACACTGTTAGTTTTAGCTTGGCAAAATATCAGGCACAGCGTACTGCAACTAATACAAACTTAACTTTATCCCTATATTAAAGGATAAATATCAAATTAGAGGCTCTAACTGAATATAGATTCCTTAATTAGCGTAATAGTCAGTATCAACTGCTCTTTTCAATGCAAATTTATGACAATTGTGAAAGATATATCTATTAGAATAACCTAAACCTACATAATTAATATCTTAAACAAAGATTATAAAGGGTATATCAATTCACTTCTTGTATTAAATATTTCTGTTTGGCTGAAAGGGGTGTTTGCCAAATTACTAGGAAAACATAACCAGGTAATATATTTAATTGGTGAGTTGAAATAAATTAATTAACACTGACTCCAACCGAAGTATTTTCAAGTTGTTTTATCTTAAACTATTAGCTTGAGCATATTTTCATTATATACTTTGGTACAACACACTAGTTTACATGATCTACTAAATAGAAAATGTTGTAAACAGCAAATATTTTCAAAGTAAGAATGATTTAATACCAAAACTTGGAAGACATTTCGTTCCATGTGGGCCGCTACTCTGGAGTTAAAATTTAAATCAGTATATTAAATACAGCAAATATTGATGTAAGCAGAAACAAATTGTGTCAAATACTGAATAAAAATAAAAAAAAGGTTTATGGAGTTAAAACATAACATTAAATTCTAGCAAATGAAAACTAACCCAGTATATATACACCTAGTAAATACTTGCAAGGAAGCATTCTGGAAAGTGCATTTTAGAAATCGGTATTATATAACTGTAATAAACTTAAACAAGCATCAAAGTTTAAACATCAATGGTTTAAAATGAAAGGGTAGGCAATACCTGTCCTCCTGGGTTGGAGGCGACGCATTTGTATGTTCCTTCGTCTTCTGGGAAGGCTTCAGTGATTTTGAGAGAGTAAACGTCTCCCTCCTTGGACATCTGGAAGTACTTAGACGGCTTGATCACCTGGTCTGCTTTCATCCATTTGATTTGGGGCACTGTAAACATTTAAACATCTACAATAGTAAAATTTTCTTCCAATGACCAAAATGCCTGGTCTCAGTACTTTTTGACTAGCAGGTAACTTTTTACCAAGTACAAAAAGGTTAAGAGTAATCTCTTTGCTTTAAGCAAAACTTGTGAAAAAACAGGTGTGGCTTGTACTTTAACCAGCTGGTTTTTATAACATTACAATTGCTCAACAAGACTGATTAGTTTTACTATTAATTAATCACTAAGTATAAAAGAATAATAAAGATATAGGAAAATTTAAAATTTTACAATTACATATTAATATTGTTAGTGAAAAACTAAACAATATAGTAACATGATTATTTGAAACATTTTTTTGCCAGGGTAAGATGTCAAAAAAAACAACAGTAATTTTAAGGGACTTTTCTGGAAAAAAAATATCAATGGTGCTTGCTTTCAGTTGATTCTTGGGGGACATCAAAAATTAAAATATGACTTAAAGTATTTAATACCTTTATACTTAAATTATTCCTGAGATAAATTGTTTAGTATATTTTAGAATTTAATTTCAAAATTAATCCTTGAAATTTATAATTGTTTTACTACATCAAATTAAATTGCATTTTATCCAAATTTATTGTTAGTTACATTTGGATCAACTGCTCCAATTGAATGCAAATTTGTATTTACCAAATGGATGCTTTATGACACTTAAAAATAGGGGTGTCTGAGTTTACAATTAAACTCACTCTGGTTGCTGCCAAAACAATTTGCCAACAAAAAAAGAATTTTAAGAGGTTTCCAGATTTTGAGGATTTAAAACAAGAAATAAATCAGTATTGTTGCTAAATAATTATCACTGTTATTACAATTAAGCATTTCCATTTGTACTTTAAAAGTTTAAAATACACATCAAATAAACAACTGCTTCGCCCAAACTACAGACGCTCATAAATCTAGTGGTGCTAGTGGTTTTTTTTTTTTTTTTTTTTTTTTTTTTTTTTTTTTTTTTTTACAGTATGGTTGTGAATTTTTTTACTTTCAAGTGAGGTTGAGTATAAGAGGGAGCTCTCGCCTAATTCTGCTTAAAAAATAAACTGTTCATTGTTTAGAAAATTTAATTCTCAACACTTACCAGGTTTTCCGGAGATCTTGCATCTGAAGAGCACAGGCTGGCCCTCCTTGATGGCCTGGTCGGTGAGCGGCTGAATGACGGTGGGGGCCTGGTCAGCTGCAGGGCCTTTAGCGGGGGCCTTGGCCGGCGCGGGGCTGGACGGGGCTGTGACGAGACACTCGGCCTCGCACCTCGCCTCTCCCGCAGAGTTGATGGCCACACACTCATACTGGCCCCCATCCTCCGGGACGGTCTCGATGATCAGCAGGGTGAACGTGTTGTCTTCCTCCAGCGTTTTGTAGCGGATGTCAGGTGTGATCTTCTTGCCGTTCTGCACAACAGATCAATATGTTTGGTTATAAAAGTTTGAAGCATTATTAAATAAATTCCTTAGTAATCGGTTTTTTTTACAAGTTTTGTGACCGACTTAATCATGATATGAATGATTTTTATTGATAGGTGGTGATTTTTATAGAGGACAAAAACCCATAACGGATTCATATATCATCTGGAATACAACCTATGAATAAAAAATTATCGGGAGACCCTTAAAAATGTAATTTATGTAACCCAATGCACTTAGATTAGTAACTTGACAAAAGATTATTTGGTATGAGGGGGTTCTAGGCCATGTTATGGATATAAACACTTTGTGTATTTATGTGACTCCTCTAAGTGGACTCTTCTAATTCAGTTTACTTCTGTCAGTAAGTACTCTGGTATCCTCTTTTCATTTTTAATAAACATTGTTTTTCATGTAAGCTAACAAACAACTGGTTATAATGATCTACGTTGAATTTTAATTACAAAGGATTCCAAAAGTTAAATGAATTTCTGGAGTATAAAACTGTTCCCAGCCCATTTAGTTGAAAATTGGTCATCCAGCAATGATTACCGATTTAGCTTTTTTATCAACCAGTAAGGAGTTATTTTCAATAATACCTACGACTGAGGGGAAACACACCTTGAGCCAGTACACGTCCAGAGGCTTGGTTCCCGCGATCCTGGCGTCAAACCGTACGAGCTGTCCCGCCTTGACGGCGACGCTCTGTGCTGTCGTCACGAAACTGGGTGGCACAACGCCGCCGCGACCTGGCTGTCGTCTCTCTTGCACGACCAGGTTAGCACTGCACTTGGCGCGACCCCCGCGGTTCTCTGCGACTGCTGCAAACACTCCTGAGTCTTCCAGGAACACCTGGGGAGAGGAACACAAGTCTCATTATTTAGTTTTTGAGTCTTCATGATCTCAATGATCGTTTGTTTTTCTAGACTTTGGGAAGCTCTTTAAATACTCCTATTTTTATAAACACACAGCATGCGGATGTTAAAAATGGAAAATATAAATTTTATAATAAACAGCACTACGCGGAAAAGACTTTCTTTTCAACTTAGGTACCTTGTTTGCCAAAATAATTAGTTAAAAATTTTCTTCAAGCAGATGTAAATGTACTAAAAGTAAATTCAAATTTAAAATTCTAATGAAGATTAACTTTATGTGGTGTAAATAAAGCATATTTTGTAAAACAGTCTGTATTAGAAAAAGGTTTAAGTAAAGATGTGTAAAAAAAAAACAGTAAAAAAAATGTATCCAAAAGTTACCTGGCGGATGATGAGAATGGATTTGGTGCTAAACGTGTGGATTTGGAAGTCCGGAGAATTTTGGATTTGGAAGTCCTCCCGGAACCACTGGATGGTCGGGAGAGGCTCTCCGTCAAACTCTACCTCGAACCGGGCCTGCTCCTGCTCGAACGCTCGGCACGGCTGGATCTTCTTGGTGAACACTGGAGGCTTTGATGGCTTCTGTGATCATTCAATAAATGATTACAATGGTAGAAATAAAAACTTGGGTCGGGTTCAAGTTCAAGTATTGTAAGTTGAATAAAACTTTGGGTCGGCTTTGATATTATTTGTCAACAAAATGTTTATTTAATTTATTGTTGATGTGCCAACTAAGCAGTATTAATACAAGGCAAAAACCTTCCACCAACTAGGCTTAGGTCTAACAAGAGTTCAGAAACTACAATGTGGTATAAAGTAGACAAAAAATGCCCTGAGGCAATATTCTAAGCTAAGGGATAATACTTCAAGTTTATAGGCCTATAATACTTAGTAATGGGTTATAAATAGGCCTTTAAGCATAATAAACCAGTGTTGATTTTTTCAACAAACATACAAATCATACTGTACACTGTTGAAACTAATTAAAAAACACTTTTATAAAATTTCAAAATACCCTAGATTCAAATTTCAATTGTTTCTTTTTCTGTAATACACAACAAGTTATTTGCTATGAAAAGATTATGATTTTAATTAAACTTAGCCTTCCAATTGATATTAGCCAAATCCTATTTTCAAAACTAACTTAAAATAATTGCGTTTCATTTGTGTTTTTTATTGTTTTACAACTAATAAATTTTGGGGCCACTCCACTCACCACTGGTCCTGTTACCACTCGTTCCTCCACTTTTCCCTTATGTTCCACTTCAGTTGTTTCAGTAGCTGTGATCTTCCTGGTGATTTCTGTGTCACCTTTGACCTGAACCAGAAATAGCTGCTTAAAACATTGTTTATGGTGTATAATTAGTAGACTTAAAAAGTTAACAAATGGATGGAAAATTTCCAAAAACTAATGTCAGAGTAGTGTTTAATGACCATAAATTCCATGTAATATCGATGATTAAGATGATTAAGATATTACATGGAATATCCTTCCTTTTTAGGCAAAGAAAAAGGTGGTATTTTCAAGACAAAATGTGTTTGAAATTGGCATATTTTAGGAAACTCAAGGTTCAGAATAGCAAACTCTACTGTACATTGTATAAGAATCTATAAAATTAAGGATTATATTACAAGTTTATTAAAAATTTTCTTTCAGAGAGAGTATACTTTGAACAAGGAAGGTAGGCCTTCCTTCCCTTCCTAGAGGAGAAATTGTATGCACACAATTTTTTCAGCTCTTTTTCTGAAGCATTTGCTTTCTTAAGTATGTTTTAATCATGGAATCATAACCTTTATATTTTTTTCAAATGCCCACCAAACTTCAGTCAAGATTCAACACATGACAGGAAGAGGAGCCAAGGCTTACATGTGTTTATATTCCATATGTGTTTCATGTTTCGTATGCCTATTTTTAAAGCTTTAACACAAAAAAGTTGATGTCTCTTGACTTTGAAGTTTATGTCCCGAAATATAATGAAATATTTCGTTTAAACACTTCATCTATAAGACTATTGGGATTACACAGCAGACACACCCAATATTTAACTTTTATTTGTTAATTTTTTTCATTACATCAAAATACCTTGTCAATTAACTGGTTTTCGATTTTGAATTGCCAACGAAATGCTCTCAATAAATGAAATCCCAACCAACCACAATGATGTGATCTACACCAGTTGACTCACCTCCTTCTGGGTCTGCTTCTGTGTGGCCACATGCACCTCTTTGCCGTGCACGGACGACGCTGTCTGGTCCGGGCTGGGTTTGACCCACGGCCGCTGCTGCTGCTGCTGCACGACTGTGTCCTGCTCCGCCTCGTCGCGCCGCGTCTGACGCAGAGCTGTCGTGATCTGGTGTAACGCCTCGTCACCCTGGTTCTCCTTCCGCTCTACGTGCCTCAGGCTCACGCCCTTCTGCCATGGCATCAGCTCTTCTTTCTTCTCTCTGCAGCAAATATATTTGGCAAATTAAGATTTTGTGATATATTTAAATGATTTAGATAGCAATAAAAAAAAACAAATTTAGAAAGGTTGTAATTTTCTCTTTAAAGAGGAGGAATCGGAAGAAGCATACCTGACTGTGAGACAAGAATGAACAAAAAATACATTACATATAACAAACTCCATTGTGCTGCACTTGTTTCCGGAAGTGCTTTCGTTGGCTTGCCATTATCAACTGCTACTCATAACTGTAGCAGTTGACAATGACAAGCCGCCAAAAGGGCTTCTGCGACTCCAAAAACAAATGCAGCCTGATGGGCAACAAACTCTCCAAGTTATTAAACAACAGCATAAATACATCTTCATATGAACCATATTACATTTACATTACGTAGTTTTTTTATGTTATTTTCTTCAATTTATCAATTAGGTGTGCTGCTCGCCTTTCACAATCCTATAAGAGTCAATAGACAAATGACTATTAGATTATACTTTTAGTTTTAAGTTTAAAAAAATACATGAAAAAATGTACTTCTCAGCTGAAATGAACTGTGTATTGTTACTTAATTAAATGTTCTCTACTACAGTTAATATCAAGTTCATTAAAAATGACATGTTTGGTTTTTTTGGTATTGTGAAGCCTTACAACAAATTCTTTTACTCATTTCACAAAAAATGTGATATGATATTATACATAAAAAGTGGCAAAGCATAAAAATTTCAACAACAAATTTTGTAAAATAATAATGTTTTTAAAATCAACTTTACCTATCTTGAATAAAGTAAATACAAAAGCCACTCACAAGCTAGTCTCGTATTGGTCTGCCATTCCCTTAGCAAGAGACTTCTGCGAGACTTTCTCGCCGGGGATGGCAAACTGGTGTGAGGCCTCGCGCAGTCTTGTCTCCTTGACCACCTGCTCCTCCTCCAGCTGGACATTCAGAGGACGGCAAATGAGATAAAATCATACAGACTGTACTTACAGCCGATTATTTATCATCTAGACATAAAGGAACTGGCTATATTTAAGGAATGTCTGCTTGAGCTTAAAAGTTGCAATTTTTTGGACAGGTTGAGGAAGGAGCCCGATTGGTGGTTTTTATAAGAAAATAATTCAATATGAAAAATATCCTTTTTATTTTGTTAAACTTGAAAAAATTATGTCATTTTGTAAAAACAATATTAGTTACCCTCAGACTATCAACTTTTACTGATACTAAACAGTGGTTATCATAAGTAGGCCCAAAATTGAAGCTTTTTGGTGCGACCTTAATCAAAACGTTTCCCTCTTGGCCAGACGATGAGCAAAAATCAACAAGATTCAACCATTTTGTACCTGTGTAATGAATCATAATTTCCATCATAATGCACAACAAATCACGCTAACTAGTTTTAAAAACTGCAATTTTATAATTGGTTTATCAAGACACAGTTTTGCTCTCAACATGTTTTTAATATTGTTCCCTTGCTATTTTAAATAATAAGCTGAGCCATCTAATTAGCTATTCAACTACAACACCTAAACAGCCGGTCTTTTTTCTACAGCCTGTGCTACAAGGACCATTCCAGTGGTTGAGTGTACGCACCTCTCTCAGCTTGCTGTAGTAGTCCTCGCCCCGCTTCTGTTTCACAGCCTGTGTCCACTCCGGCTGCTCCTGGCTGACCTCCTTGGTCCGTAGATGGTCCAGGATGATCTCTTTCTCCTGCTGCGCTCGCTCCTCAAACACCTTCGTCAGCTCGGTTTCCTGTCGCTCCTTCTGATATGAGGTCAGCTCATAGTCGTACCATGCTGAGAAAAGATCTCCAACTCAATATGCATCTCATTTACAAGTTGTGGAAAAATGACTACCGTTTTGCGGGGTGGTGCTCTATAGTTTAGTAAGCATTAATTCTTTAGCCGTTGCTGGATTGGCAAAATTAGATATTGGCAAAATACTTTTGTTAGTATATTTCACAGAGCATTAAATGATATTTACAGGTTTTGTGTTTTCCAGTAAAATATTTTAGGAATCAATTTTATATTAACAAAAAGTAATTAATTAATTTTCAAAATAAAAATTTTTATTTTGAATTTTTGAATTATTTTTCTAATCAGTAAGACATCCTTTGTATAAAATTTCACGTTATTGTATTTAAGGGAAAAATAAATTTTTCAGTTCTAATGTCAACGTATGCATTTTAAATTGTTTAGAAAACCATTAATTTACTTAAACCTAAATATCATTATATTTTATATTTTTAATCTCAGCTTTTATGATTTAATTTGGATTGATAGGCAACCTAAAAACATTTGTATGGTAAACAACATTCACAAAATAAACTTACATTTATCCATTCATACAAAACATACATGCAAGGGCCAATACTACAACAACTGGAATTTTCAAAATAATACACATTTTAAAACCGATTCACACTATTTACGTCAGTTTGAATGTAAAAAATCTATATTACTATGGTTTAGACCTTTAAAGAGTTTTGGAATTGTTTAGAATGAAAAAAAAATCAAGGGAATAAACTTTAACACATACAATCCAAACAGATACTTAAACAAATATTTGAACCCATGGAATTTAAATAATGTGCAAATGTTAATTATTGCTTACAAAAAATATAAAACAATTATAACCAATACCATTGAGAGGATAAAAAGATTCAACGATTAAAAGTCATGAATGTAAAAAAAGTCTTCTCAAAAACACACAAATAAACAAAAAGCAAAAAATATTTCTTATTTCCACACTGCTAAAAACCATCATTCAACAGGCAGTGTAAAAAGTAAAAAAAAAATGTAACAATGATCAAAGGAATTGGGAATTCCATTGTATCAATACCAAAAACCCCATTTCTTGAGAGATGCATTTCATAAAATTATTCATGGCTTGGTACAATATTTTAAACTGTGGGCTGTTAAAAGAAAAAAATTAAGTTCAGTTTAAGCGATTGCAAATCTCTTTAGTTGAATTTAAAAGGCTTCAGTGGGTCACATAATGTTAAATTATTAATTTAAATTGTAAAATAAATTGTATGACTTCAATTTTAGGACATATAAGAAATGAACTCAGAAAAGAAAATGAAATGAGCACGATTCCTAACACTTCTTCTATATTTTTATGAACATGTTACCGATAAGGATGAAAGTAGGTAGGCCTACAATCTTTTTAGTCAGATAGTTATGGTTGCTTTTGTTTTTTACCAAGATTTGTAACGACACCCAAAGATGGTCAGTTTCTGCATTTTGAGTATTAATTTATAATCTTTAGGGGAATTTCTATCAATTATTTTTTTAATTACTTAAAATTCTGTTTGGAACCAGTAATTAGACTTCAAATTGGATATTGAAAACTTTAAATTTCTATTAAAAAATAATCGCTCAATTCACTTTCCTTTCAGATTTTATGCAGAAGGAAACAGAACAGTATAAAAAAGAGGTATGCTTTTACCAAAGAAAAAGCTAAGAATAAGCAACTATTTGCACAGTAATGGGGGTCATGCGGAAAAGAAAAATAGTTGAAAAAGTGGGAACGACAAAATTACAACACAACATCGATAGAGGTTTTTCATACCTGGCGACTATAACGGCGTCATACCTGGGAGAAAGCAGAGGAAACGAAGACGCAAATCATTAGCCTGATGGTAGCGGAGCCTTGGAGGCAGCGCAGCACGCAACCATTAGAGAAGCAGCGGCGAGGGGAGGGGGGAGGTGTGGGGTGTGTGTGAGGGGTGGGTGAAACGTGTTAGATGGCGGTGTTAACGGTCGAGCGCACTTCAATAACCGCACCATGCCTCGAGAGGGCATCGATGGGAATATCCAATGGAAATTATAAAACCGTGGCAGCAAAAGGTACCACGGAACATACTGTGTGATACAAAAATACAAAAAAAAACTTAAGACATATCCAAATGTTGAGTGGTTCTCTAAGCGTCCATTATTGAAATGCACTCGGGATGTGCGTTGCGTTGCATTGCTGGTTTAGTGAATGTCAAACCAGAAGTGGTGTTAAGTAGAGTCCATGTGGAGATAGAGGAAGGTAGAGTATATAGCATGTTATGAGTAGCGATTATGTGAGTGCTGAAAGAGTCATGTTATTTCACAAAGTAAATGTGTTCAAACTAATCAACTAATAGTTTTATAAGTATTACTAATCTAAGACATGTTTATATCATCTTCCTTCATTTGGCTGAACAACTGTGATAAATGCAAGGATTACTTGTTGGAATGAAATACTAGGAATGTATACATAAACGTCTATTTAACTTAAATCATCAAATACTTTTGGCATCATTCAAGAAAGCCTTTTTAAAGTCTATAGCGTTTGTGAAGAGGAATTATGAACAAAGTTTTATTTATCTACAAAGCAAATTACAATAGCAACTATGAAGATCTTCTAAAGTAGACTGTATTTAGTGGATAAATATTATATAACAAATGAATGAAATAGAAGAATATTTAATTTCCATAAAGATAAAATAAGTAAACCATGAACCAAAATAATTATAATTTGAGAGCCTAGATATCTATTGAAATAAGACATTTAATTTTTATTTGATTTCAATAGCCGAGTATGTTTTTTAGAATTCATAGTGAGACTCAGCTTTCATGAAAAATGGATTTACGAAGTATCATCGTTGATGAGAAACATGTCATACTAGGAATTCTAGACCTTACGGCTTACCTACGTTGAAAAAACTAAGTCAAATAAGTAATCCAGGATTTTTTTCTTTGCTACAACAAATAATAGTCACTAAATAATGATCTATTTTTTTATCCTTAAGCTACGTTTTTTATCGAATTAGATAAGTTTAGCGCAACAGTTTGAATATCTTCCATTAAACCAAGTCTTTTCTATCAAAACTATTCTCGCAAACAACTCTAAAAGAATGTAAGCAGTTGTTCAGCCATCACAAGAGCGGCGTGCGCCGGGCGTTGGAAGGCTGCTGAAAACTATCATCTGTGACTCACGTCTGGGGGAGTTCTTCAGCACGCCGCGGTAGTCATCTCCGCGCGCCTTCACTGTCAGCGTAGTCTCGACTCTGGTCTCTCCAGAGCTGTTACGTGCGACAACCTCCACTTTGCCGTGGTCATACTGACGAGTCTTGGGAATGTCCAGGTGCCACATGCCGTCATACGTCAGGCGGTACCGCATGCCCTGCAGGAAATATAGGTGTTAATCGAAAGTTACGGTTGGGATTTTGTTACATGAGCTTGAGGTTTGGTCAGTCTCAACTCAATCACTCAGATACACAAAAGAGATAACATTGAAATTGAAAGGGATCTACAGGAAGAGACCTCTTGAAATAAAGGGCATAGATTGATTTCATACACTGCAATTATAAATTTTTTTGTAATTTTTATTTAATCAATGATTGGACGATATATTTTTAAGCATTGCGAATACTTAAACTACCAAACCTCCCACTTTAAAGTTATATTATACTATGGAGGTTGTTGAATTTGCTATACTTATTTTTAGAGGTGTGCGGATAGTGAAATTTGACTTCGGATCGGATTCGGATCGGATAGTTTAAGTTCGGATCGGATTCGGATCGGATAGTAAGGGGTTCGGATCGGATGTTATTCGGATTCGGATACTCGCACGGACAGAATGAACTTTAAAATAAAAATTAATTAACAGTAAAATCTTAGCATTTTATTCCTAGGAATGCATGAAAAATGTAAATTTTTTTGTTTAATATAGAAATGTAGGCAAATATTGATTTTTACTTTCTCCCCCTATACCATAGTATATGGAGAAAGTATTGTTTTCGTCAAAATTTTCTAATTTGAGTTGTTGGTGGATTTATCCATTATGGTTCCCCCTGAGTCCAAAAAAGTGGTTTTCGGAGTGATGTCTGTGTGTGTGTGTGTGTGTGTGTGTGTGTGTGTCAGGATGTAAACAGAGCTAGAGAATGCCCTAATGGTCCGATTTTAATGAAATTTGGTATATAGGTCCAAATCCACGATAATTCCAGGCGTTTTTTTCATTTTTTTGAATTTTTGATTTTTAAGGGTATTTTACCCCCAAAAACCCTAAAAAATCGTCAAAAATCAAAATTTCTCAAAAACGGCTCTAACGATTTTGATTAAAATTTTGTGGTTTATTAAGCTTAAAATGATAAATAAAATGACACCACTCGCATCTCCGAGAAAATGCGCGTTCAAAAGTTATGGAGTAAAAAGTGTTTAAAAAATCAATTTTTTTGATTTTTAAAATAGCTGTTGTCTCAAAATCAATTTGACTTATCACCATTAAATCAAGCTAAAAAAACTAAATAATCCAGTACTTTAAATTATTGCTCTACGTCAAGTGGTTGAGGAGAAAATACAATTTTTCATTTAGCGGTAAACGCAGTATGTTGTTAAAAGTCACAGATGCGCGTAGGGTCAAGCTCGCGCTGCTCAGCTGGTAGCTATCCGACAGAGTCATCTAGATATTAATGTTTAAAGCTTTTAACACATGTTTTTATATTGTTGGGAGAAAGTATGTGTCAGTTATCTGATACCGTTTATTTTAAAAGTATTTGTTCAAAACTAGAATTATAATTTACATTTTGGACAAATACTTTACAATGACGTATAAAGAATTTTATTTTGTTTAGTGTGCATGTTTTATGTTGTCCTTGAGTTGTATATATTATGTTAAGTAAGATACCTACCATTTCATATTTGTATGATTTTGTGTATTATAGGCCTATTATAATATATTATATCCTATATAATATAGTTTCATATGTTCTACTAACTACAGTAGGTCTCATCCAAAATAAATTCACTACAAGGCTATCGGTATCAAACCAAGTTTTAAAAAGGTAGGCCTATTATTTAGCTCTAAAGTCAGTCAATCAACAGGCTACATTTGTAACTACAGCAGACTCCCTCTTAACCGGCCACCTTTTAACCGGTCTCCGCTTTAACCGGCCTACCCTGACACAAAATAACATCTTTTTAACCGGCCATTTTTATCTCAACATCGCTTTAACCGGCCGTGTTTCGCCGGAAACGTAGTTTTCTTATCTAATGTATCATTCAATTCAACTTTATTCATATTGACATTCTCAAACCAATTAATGTAACGTCCTGGACGGAAGTGAATGCCACCGGAAGTCAATGCGTTTGGAAGTATACTTTCCAGTAAACCACAATACAGAAACGAATTATTATTAGTGTAGGTTTGTTGTGGATTTCATGGGTGGTGGATGTTAGCTATACATCATATACAGTACATAATGTATTTAAGGTTGTTTTTCAAGTAATAATTATATTAAGGCCATATAAAATTGTGGGTGGTGTTCTTAAATGAACATCGGTTTAACCGGCCAATTCATTATCCGGCCGCGGCCTGGTCCCGAGGTGGCCGGTTTAGAGGGAGTCTACTGTATTTGTTTTTGGTGAGAAAATCTTTTTCGATAGTTATTTACAAATTTGCTTATAACCTAGATAAATTTTTCTCTCTCCGAATTAGGTAATTTTCACACTCATTTTTTGTTTGAATACTACATTGATAGTAATATTTTGAGTAATAACTTAGGGGTATGACCAAAAATGTCTATTTCATTCATTAGGGTGGGTTTACACGTGAGAGTTTTTCACTCTCGGAGAGTGGTTAGTTACTCTCATAAAAATCTCAGACAGCTGTTGATAGTACTCGCAGACAACTGTCGGGGATTAACAATCTTGGAAAATTCGCTGGTTGTGTAAACACCTCTGCGAGTACCTGCTGAGAGTACAAAACTCTCTGAGAGTGAAAAACTCTCACGTGTAAACCTACCTTTAGGCCTAGGCTATATTTTATGCAAGTTTTGATATCTTTGAGTCACTGTGATGACATTAACTTACTGTTTAACAGTAGCCTAGGCCTACACCTTCGTGTAGGCTACAGTCTTGTTTGATGTTTAAAAGTAGATTGCTAAGCTTACTTAGGTTCAATAATGCAGTAACATATAATACTTTTAACACTTTAGGTTTTAAACATACATCCCAATTTGTTTTAGGCCTATTACAATGAGCTCTGTTAAAATAAAAACTTTCCTATCTCAAAGAATTTATGAAGTGGAAGCAAGTCACAAGTCTCAATTTCAGTAATAATAAAACGACATTATTTTATTTTTCTACAAAGAACATTTTCTGATGTTACCCTACCCTTACCTTTAGAACCAGCTTGCACAATAGGCATTCCGCCTGTTCTTGGTTTTTCTCAAAAGATTTCCAAATCAAACTCTTTTTCTTTCTTGGCTCCATAGCTGAGTAGTTAACAACTAGCCTATCCGATGTTAGAAAATTAAGTTGATCACATTAAAAGTTCGTAACTTCAATTCAAATTTTATCTCGTACGCTGTCAGCTGTAGCAGTATTCCCAGACTTCAAAACATCGTACCACACGATAATAAATTATTGCACGCCACAACAATGTCGTATCTATCAATGTAATTAGTGATTGATGTCGGGAATGATTTGATTTTGTAATATTTTAGGCACGCAAAATAAATCATTTTCCAAAACTATCATTAATTATCTTGAAAAATTACGTCAATCTACGGTAAAATTACGGTAAATCTTTGGGAGGAAAATCAGTGTGACGTCGGAGAATGACTACAATAACCAATTATTATCGTGTACTTGAAAACACTGTCGTCTACTGCACAGGACAACAGAATCAAATAACCACAGACTAAAATCGTGACACTCGGTCAATTCTGGTGTTCCCCCATACCAGTTATATCCAAATCGGTGGCTGTGGAGTGCTGGCGAGGGTTCACTAGCGCGCGTTGTGATTGGAATCAGAACCTAACTCTACAGCCAATCACGACCACTTTTAGAATGGGTTGTTTTACTCCATCCGCTGGAGTCGCTAGTATATCAGATTTGTTTTGACAACCATTGGCTTCAGTTCAGTGCGCTATATCTTGGGGACACGCTAATGCCTGGAGTGTCAATACTAGTGTTGACTGACTGTCTTCAATTTTCAAGTTTTCGAGAGAGATGATAATAATTTATTCATTGAGTCGTGTTTTAATCCAATATTGTATTCATACCTAGAACGAACGCGATCGTCAGTATCATTCCAAATGTAGTTTTTGGGGGGTTTAAAGGTTTTTTGCTCATAAACACTATCTATCCGAAAAAATCGGATATTTTTCGGATAGTATCCGATGCCTGTTGTACATTCGGATCGGATCGGATATCCGAATCCGATCCGGTTTTCCGGATATCCGCACACCTCTACTTATTTTAGTCTTAAATAAAAACCCATTTATAAATGATTTAACAACAAATCAACTACGTATCCATTACATTACATCCCCCTGTAACCGCTGCTCTGACTGGTAGCAACTCACGTTAACGACGGTGTGTCCGTTGATGAGCCACATGACGCGCGGCCTAGGGTAGCCAGTCACTCGGCAGCAGAAGCGCGCAGGCTCGCCCTCCACGGTGGTGAACGGCTCCGGCTTGGTGACAAACAACGGCTTCTCTCTCTGCTTCTCCCCCTCCTCCACCTCCTCTGGGATACTGGAGAATATACAACAGAAGTCAGACACAAGAATATGTTATCAGGAAAATATAGGTTTAGGTTTATTATTCTAGAAACACAGTTTTTTTTCATTATCAAAATTTTTCTGTTATCAAACCATAGCAATTGCTGAAATAGTTCATTTCGGTGGTTGACCATGCTAACTTTAACGTTACATTTCAAGGAATATAACATTGGAACGTCATTTTTAGATTGACATTGAAGAGTTTAGTAGACAGAAAATACCTCGCCTTACTAATGTAATCTTTTGTGTTTGTCAACAATTAAAAGATAGACTTCCATTACTTAAAGTAAGTCATGCTAACTTCAATATCAAGGAACAATGCATCATTTTATAATCTTTCCTTCAACATACAAATTTTCTAATCCGCTGTAACATATTTTTCATTCTTTATTTCAGAATACAATTTTTTTAGCCAACCATTGAGATAAATAATAACAAGTTTGAAAATATGACATAGACTGTATAAGACTTTTCACTTTGCAGAGTCTGTAATATTTTTAGTTTTCTTAGCGGTAGTCTAATGTCCAACGGGTTCAAAACCCTAGCTTTCACACAAACTGACCAAATGTTCTGCAATTACGTAACATAATTAAATTGCTTGACACATTTTACCAACCAAAGAAACAAATGCCAAACTAAAGAAAGAAATTACGTTTTCAATTTTCTAGACAGGTAATTTACTAAAAGTATTAAAGGTACTAAAGGTATTAGAACGAAAGTTTAAATAGTGTCTGATCAACCAGTGAGACTCACTTGATAGCCTCCAGTTCCCTTATCTTCTCAATGCTCTTCATGCCCTCAGGCAGCTGGCTGTCGTAGATGATGCCGGGCTTGCCGGTGGTCTTGATGGTGGCCCGCGTCTCATCCATGCCATACAGGTTGGTAGCTCTGCACAGGTACTCCCCACTGTCCTCCGGGTAGACCCAACCAAAGTTCATCGCCACGTAACCAAAGTCGTAGATTGGAGTAAAGCGGTTCTCTGCAAACAAATTATTCGTCAGAATTTCCACATTGAAACAGCATTATAAATATAATAATATCTTAAATGTTTTAATAAATTTGTATGTATTACCATGGGCTATTTAGGCTACATAAATATACTTCTAATTCAATGCATTCGTTTTACATCAAATTTAGGACTAGGTTCATGTACGCCTAACCATAATCGCTGTGATAAAATCATAGTTTTCAGCTGCATAATTTGCAAATTCTAAAGAAACATTATCACGAAATACAGAATTACCATTCATGAAGTGTCCCTTACAGGATTAAGAGCAGTGGTAAAAATAATCATGTACACCCAGAAGAAATATTGGTTTCAGACAAGGCTAATCCATGAGAAGTACATTCATGTAGTATAATTAAATAGTCAATGGTATTATTTAAGATTTCCAATTAAAATATTTTGAAAATTCTATGAAAAACATAATAAAAATTATGATAGTTTGGCATCTATTCTGACATGGGTGTTTTTGGTCTTATTTTACTGGCATGCCAATATAGGCATTACAAAAAATACTTGCAACCAACTTATTATACAGCAGTCCTTCACCAAACACAATTTAGACATTGACCAGAAGGCTATCTGTCCCAAAATTTAGAATAATCAACCCCACTTCATAATCTAGAAAATAATAGTCTCTGGAAAAATTTTCCCATAACCAATTACTCTATAATTTTGGGTGTAATTGTGTGATTATCTTTCAAATTGAAAAATCTAAACGGTTTCAAACTGCATAACAAACATTCTAAAGCTATCAAGCATAAAATAGCAGAATATGAGGATACTCACTGTGCGATAGTGGTTTTCCGTTGAGGAACCACTCGACCTTCATGTTGGGGTCGCCGACGGGAGCGAGCTGGCACTCAAACTTGGTTGACTGCATCTCCACCAGATTGGTCTGGTCCTGGATCTGAGTTACGAACCTGGAAAATGCGTCGGTAAATCAGTCACATCCAGATTCATTCTTCTGAGCTTGACCAAAAAGTTATTTTTGGCTTTAAGAGATTTTTCTAGAATTTTTAAGGAAAAACTTAATTTTAAAAAATTCTTTGAGGTTAAGTAGTGTTAATGAGAAAAATAATTGTTATTGTTGTTGGTAGTAAAATCAATAATTATTATGAGTACCACATAGGAATATTTGCATTTTTTGTATTTGTATATTATGTATAGTTAAAATATTATTTGCTGGGGAGACTCCCACCCTAACACAGAAGTTTTTGCGCTTCTCTTGGGTGCGTATTATTTCTTTTCAATTAATTAAATTTGTTTGGTACCAACTTTAAGTTATTTGTAAGTTTATTTTATTTTATTTATAATTGAAGTGCCTTACATGTTACATTTATGTACTATTTGAAGAGAAATAAAGATTATTATTATTATTATTATTATTATTATTATTATAGTTCATTGTTAATATTTAACTTGATGTCGTTCACGTTAATAACTGACCAAAGGAAATTTCTTGCTAGAATGAAATAACTATAAGATGAATTATATGCTTTTGACATCAATTTAGACTTAGACCGAATATGCCACATGATGAAAAACGGAAAAAGTAAGTTATAGGCACACTTAAACTAGGACTTGGTTTTTATGGTAAGAACATTAGGCTTAGACATTTTAGGAGAGATAAAAGATGAACCCTGAAATTGAAATTGATGAGTTGAATAGAACCACTAATAAAATATCAATCAAACTATATTGCCTACTTAGTAATGATTACTAAGTGTTTTCATCCAGCAAACTTATTAATACCAGTTGGCTGTTTCTAATCTTAAACTAGAACCAATGTTTCCATCCGTTTGATTCCTTCACTCCATGCTTGGTTTACCTGGGAGGCTGTTTCTTCTCAGGCTCGTAGAGGTCGTCCTCTGTCAGATGGACCTCGGAGGTGTACTTCTTGATGGTGGCTTCCATCTGCATCAGAGCTTCCGTGCGCTTCATGCCCTTCGGCACCTGACTCTGCAGGATGATCTGGGGGATTTCTGCGGAGACAGAGTTGACAGTTACAAATCGTTTATAAATAACTACACAAAAAGTCCTTCACGAAAGTCATTAAATACTACTTTCAACCTACAGATTTACATTTTTAAAAGATCACATAAAAAATTAGTTGTAGTCTATGTGTGGTGTTCACCAACTCGGGGTGATCTTTGTCCATCGGGCTGCACTTTTTTCAGAGTCGCAGAAGTGCTTTCAGCAGCTTGCCAATGACGGTTGGCAATCACAAGTACAACAGCAACTAACTTATGCAACCCTAAAAACTAGTGCAGCTTAATGAACAACAATTAGACTGCATTATTTGATTTTTAAGTTCAGGATTATTTTTGCATTAAATCTTAACTGGTGTAAATAAGAACACTGCTCTAGAACAATTCTATTGGAAGTAAAAACAATTATTGCAACCGTGAAAATACTGTAACTATTTTAACATATTGTACTGAACCTTATACTTCTATATTTAAATATGAGTCTGGCAAGGTTAAATCTAAAAATAAGAACTGATAGAAAAAACTACTAACTCTTGCAGGAGACGGTAGCCTTGGTGGTGTCCTCTCCGTAGGCATTGATGGCTTTGCAGACGTAATCGCCCGAGTCCTCAGGGTAAACATAAAGGATGTCCAGCGACACATATCCCAGGTCAAACAAGCTGGAAAAGATTAAATTTTATTATAAGCACTAATAAAGTTACTTCTGCTAGGACACTGCTGCATATGTTTGAAATATTTAAAGAAAGACAAGAAAATATGTTTTATAACCTACATATACATTTAAAAAAGAAATTTTGCAGCAATTAATTTGCAACTATAATTTTTTAATTATTCAAAATAATAATTATTATTTAAAGGTTACCAAACTTGCGCTTAACATAACCATACGGTCCTGATGTATTAAAGGCATAGTAAACGAAAAGCTCAAAAATAATAGTTAACCAACGAAGTTGAAACTATTATATCTTAAATCAAAACTTTATTAAATTAAAGATAGAATAGTCAGGGCTCCATTACCTGCGGTAACGGTGGCCGGTTGGCAGCAGTTTTCCGTTGCGGTACCACTCGATACGCAGGGTTGGGTCTTTCTTAGGCTCCACTCGGCACTCGAAATGCACTGGTTCTGCCTCTCCTACTCCCACCGACTCGATCTGTGATAAAAATGCCCATTTGTGAGCACACATACCTCAGAAATACTAATTTTCTTAAAAGTAAACAATAAAGTTAAGTAAAATAAATGAGCTCATAGTTTCATGAAATCTAAGATTTAAAATCATCATTGACTCCATAGGCACCTGTGTGACATTGTCGTAGAAAGACCACAATTTCCGCAAAAAGCTTGGTTGTGACAGAAAGATTCACTTTGATGAAAAGATCAGCCGTTGCAAAAAAAAAGGTTTAAGGCGGTAGGAAGTGAGGCACAGCAGGAAGCTCAGCCGGGGTAGAAAGATCGGCCTCTTAAGAATGATTGACGGTGGAAGAAAGATTGATCACATTTGAAAGATCAGCCACACACTTAAAACACTTAAAAGAAAACACAAAGTTGTGTAGGCATCATGTTGAACCCTTGAATTACAAACAAGAGTCCAAAGGAGCTAAACAAATAGACCAACCAATTGGTCAGAGCCAAGCTCTTGCTTAAGATGAGTTTAGTAATTATCTATGATGTTATTTTTAGTGAAAGTTCTAACCTGTGTAATAAATCTAGGAGGTTCAGCTGGGAGTTTCTCTTCTGGCTTCTCGTCTGGAATATGTCCTCTCTCCAACTCCTTGAGCTTTTCACCACTCATACCCTTTGGCAGTTGCGAATCCATCACAACGTCGTGTTTGGCTACAAAAAACCGATATCAAAATTAAACCAAGTTTACAGAGGAATTTACCTAGATATTTTTTATGTCAATGTCTTCAGCAATAAAACTTTTTTGTTAATAATTTTTTTTACACACGGTATTATTAAAATAACTTACTGTACAGGAAAACATTGTAGAAAGTACATGAAAAATTATAATTTTCATAGTAAAATAAATTTATGTTACCTTTGACGATGAGTGAGGCTTTAGTTGTAGCAGTGCCCCACTTATTGGTCGCTCGACAAATGTACTCTCCCGAGTCACGAGCGTACACGTAGTCCATGTCGAGCACAATGAAGCCAAAGTCGTTAAGCATGTGCACGCGAGAGCCGGTTGCGAATGGACGGCCATTGAAGAACCAGTCAATACGCATTGATGAGTCACCCACAGGCTCGACCCGGCAGTCAAAGTGTGCTGGGCCGGCCTCCGTCACTTCTATGTCCTGTGATGACAAGACAATCAATCGATCAAGTCAGGAAGTTGAGAAAAAGGAGGAATGATAAATGTGGGTTGTTAAAACTTGATGGTTAGAAGTAAAAAATGGAAAAGATTAAGAAGAAAAAACCAGACAAATATTGAAAGTATAAAGGGAACCATCTAATATTCTATATTATATTATAAATATTTGAGATGATATCCAGGTTATCTTAATATAAACTTCAGAGAACTTACAAAGTTGTTTAACCATTTTTGTGAGTTAACTGAAAACATACAATTTAATGTGCTAAGGACTGGAAGAAAGTTTCAAACTAAGGACTATTTTGAATAAAAAAAGTTTGAACTATCAAGATGCCGCTCTTTGTACAATAAAGTACTTAATTATTGCCTCCGATATAATTTGACTATCTCCGTTCCTCACTCTACACTTCCAAAGAAAGGCATTTTTTTATAAAATAAAGTCGTTTTAAACATAAACACAGCATTAAAATTACATGAATGGTTAACAATAAATTTTTTACCATTCTTCGCCTTTCTTTATTCTATTGAATTTTTATGGGATACTTACTTCTTGTTCATATCTACTGTATCATTTACAGTAAAAAAATTACAAAAAAATCTTAATCTGAAAACTGAAACGTAGTAGCCAAAATAACAAAAAATTAAGAGAATACTTAAGACACGTCAACATTTAAAATCCCGAAGAATTCAGTAATTTAAAATGTCAAACATAACCCAATATGAGGGTTTCTCTCTCTCTAACCTCACAATCAGTTTTCCTTTCCTGCTCCTTAAACAGTTAAGGACAATGGTCCTCTAAGATTGTTCCAATTACTGGAATAAAACATTGACAAACCTTGAGCTCAACGATGAACTTGGGCGGCTTGGACTCCTCGGCGTCGGGCTGAATCTCCTCCCGCTTGTAGAGGTTCTCCTCGAGCTTCTGCAGACTCTCGGTGCCGCTGCGGAAGTTGGACGGCAGCTGCGGCTCCATGATGATGCCCTGGCGGCCGTGCACCTGCAGCTTACACGACACCGACGCCTCGCCGTGCTTGTTGGTTGCCTGCGGGGAAATAACTTGAGGTTAGAGAACATAGGGTTTGGATATATTAACTTCTTTAGGTCTAATCGATCATAGACTTGGTGTCCCTTTAAAACTCACTGCTGTCACAGACATTGAAGTTTAAATTTAATAAATGGCTTCAAATCGTAAAGATAGAACTTCGGTTGTTATGATAAGGAGTATGGTACTCCCAATTTGTCAGGAGTACCTTTGAATGAAAAATTAACTTGGCCGCCCTAAATAATTAAATCTTCAGATTAGTTTAGTTATTTAAAAATTGTGTACATATTTTTATTGAAAAATTACTGAACTTGGACAGAAAGGAACGGCAAACTTACTTGGAAATAGAAATATTAGTTAGATAGAACTACTGAGTACTAGATTAAGACAAAAAATACGAACACGTTTGTAATCTTTCAATTATCAGCAAGGCTTTTTTCACACATACTGAGAAAAGGACAATGACGTTCTTTCATTTCAATTTGTTTGTGACTACACGTATAGGACAAATATCACAACGCTTGTTTTAATTAAGGTTTTTCTATCTGACTTATCATTCCACTTCAAAGTGAGTTCGCTCTAGCTCTAGCTCAAATTTTCCAACTCTGAAATTGTTTTAAGTGAAAACTTAAGGTCATCTTAATAACAAATATCCCAAACAACCAACGACGTAGCAAACCCTAAACAACAAATGTAAAAAAAAAATAAATAATAATAACAATATAGTCTAGGGCTTCTACGTAAAAGTCTTTTCAGGATAAAAGGGTATAAAAAATAACTACAGCTTGCACTAGGTTTAAGGCTATCCAGGTTGAAGTACTGAAGTGTTATTTAGAAGTTTGTAAATTAAAAACTAGCAAATTTAATCCATATTTGGTTAAAGCATTGTAACCATATTTTAAGATTATTCTTCGAGTTACTACATCCTCATATTTATATTTTCAAAAATATTGCTTTTGATTTCATTAAAACTAGTACAAAACTACTAATTAATAAATATCTAATCAAACTAATGAATTGCAAGCAAAATTATAAGTTGAAACCGATGATCTTCTTTAGCTCTTGATTGAATAAACAAATTCAATAAATTAAATTCAACTCCTCACCTTGCAAGTGTAAAGTCCCGATTCCCTAATGTAGCATCCAGCGATTTCAAGGATGACGAATCCAAAGTCATTGATAGTCTTCACTCGAGACCCGGCCCACAGCGGTTTGCCATTATGGAACCACTCCACCCGCATGCTGGGGTCGTTGACAGGTGTCAGGCGGCATTCGAAGTGCGCCAGCTGGTTCTCGGCTAGCGTCAGGTCAGCCGGCGTGGTGATAAACTCGGGTGGCTTACCCGAGTCCGCCTCGGGTGTCAGGGCGGCGGGCGCTTGACCCAAACCTTCAAGCTCGGCGATCTTGTCAATCGTGCTTTCCATACCCTTGGGTAACTGGGATTCCAGTATGATGCTGCGTTTGCCTAGAAGGAATTAGTTAAGATTGTTACAGTCACTGTATTAAAAGTATTTTGTAAAACAATACTAGTTTTTAAAATAATTGAAAAAAGGAATTTTAAAGCAAAACAACTGACTATATTCCAAATATGCTACGGTAGCTTTCAATATGATTCAGGAGACCTGCCCCAATAACAAAGAAATCTGAAATAAAAAGCCTTTTACTTATCTGGTTAATATAATTTAGCTTATTTTCCTTTAATAGAGCTAAGCTTAGAAAAATATTTAATGCCTGGCATTTTGTGCAAAGATTTACATATGAGGGTAAAACAACACCAGTTGCATTTAATTGTTTTTGTGGAAATAGAATAAAGAGATTTTATAAAGTGTTAACCTTAAGTGTTTTATTAATAATTGTAGTTATTTAAAGATCATAAAAATTACAAATTATTACCTTGTACTTTCATGGAGGCTGTAGTGACAGCTTGGCCGTATTCATTGAAAGCTCGGCAAGAATACTCGCCAGAGTCTTCTGGGTAGACCGGCGAGATCTCAAGAATCACAAATCCAAAATCGCAGAACGTGCGGAACCTTGATCCAGTTTTCAGTGGTTTTCCATTCCAGAACCACTCAACCTTTGAGCAGAACAATAGAAAATCAAAATAAATCGAAATAACACATGCATCTTATTTTAGTTTGATTCAAGAAGGAAACAAAACGTAGGTAAAAAATTAAACATTGAAGATCCAAAAATAATTTTAAAAAAATGATTAATAACTTATAAGTGAATTTCTTTCAGATATCTCAAAAGCTTCTAAATACCACATGTAGAAGACTGACAACTGTAATAACAAAAGTTATAACAAATACTGCATCCTATAATTTTGCAACATCTCGTGGGTCTTCAAAAACCATGTCAGTATATTTCGGATATTTAATAGGGCTGCCTATGATTTAAATTACCGACAATCTATTAATTGTCTTCAGAACAATACTGAAGTTCCATTCGTTTAAAAAAACTGTTTTATGCTAAGTCCACTTATTTTTCCTTTGAAATAATCTGTTTACTGCATTTTTTCGTTGTATTTTAATTAATACTTATAGCCTATTAATTAAAAAAAAATTGTTATTTGAATCTATATTGCTATATCTGAAACTAAATTCTTTGCAACCTAAAATAATTAAGGGGTGATACAACCAAGATTACACAGTTTAACAGTTGCAGTTTTTCAGTGTTTATTGAAACACTCAGCCATGGTAGAGCCAGTCATACCTTGAGCCTGGGATCGTTGGTGGGCGTGAGTCGCCCCTCAAAGTGGGCGCTCTCGCCCTCCCTGAGGCTGTCAATGTTGGCCAGAGGCACGGTGAACACCGGCGCCTGTCCCCTCTCTTCCGTTGACTTTTCATCCCTCTGCCGGATCATTCCGTCTTCTAAAGTCTGAATCTTCTCCAATCCACCTTCCATACCCTACAAAAACAGTTCAAATTTAATTACATATTTTGACCATTGCAGTATATTTTTATATAAAGAATTTTTTTAATTCCCTCTAACTCTATATTTAACAACAATTTTTATTCAAGTACGAAAATTTAGAAAAATTATCAATCTTCAAATTATTTTCTTTAACAAAATTGTA